>OY757023.1:82642708-83842708 GCA_963580285.1 Lucinisca nassula
GTCCGGTAACATTGCGCACATAAAGTTTTGATAGCTATGTGTGACTTTGTGGAAACAACCAATCAAAAACTCACAATCAAAACGATTGCAATACTGTCCTATCTACCAACTGCAATAGAAACTGGCCTCTGAAGCTTTAACAGGCAGGAAAATTAATGCTAAGAAAAGGGATACCCCCTTGAAACTGAATTACAAATTCTGTCGCCTAACACTGCGCACAATAACTGTTTTGAGCTGATTGAACACGAAGGTTGACTCAAACAAGTTGTATATTAGATATTCTGTAATGTTGTTAGATGCAGGAAAATTACATACAAAATGTTTGTCCCTTTGCCTATTTTTAAACTCAGTCTTTCAAAGTTTGGCTTGGATATTTTCGGTCTTTTCACAATTTGACAAAATTGAAAAATTCTGCAAAACTGTCACATCTGCACGTGCAACTCCATCTTTTCAAGGCTAAGTTAAAACGTAACGCCGATGCGCTGGTGGTGGTGGAAGAAATTATGAGGGATAAAGATACTGAAAACTAGAATGCAGGGTGCACAAAATTAACGGCTACCCAATGTTAATGGACTCGACTGTAGGGCTGGCTAATCGGAGCTGAAATGATAATCGATTATCAGTCTTGTCATTCCGATCAATAATCGATTAGTAATCACTGAAGATTTTGTCACAATGTTACCTGTCTGGCTTTCTGGCTGAACATGACTCTTACCATGTGTTGAACTTCACTCTAGGGTTTTGCCCAGACAGGCCGGAGCAAACAGTGTAGACCCAGATGAGACGCCGCAGAACGTGGCTTCTCACCAGGATCTGCACTGTTTTCCACTCATCCAGCTATTTAAGAAACATCTTTGGCTGGTAAATTCTACTAAGAAAATAATCGATTACGAAAAATCAGTATCGATAATCATATTTCTTGAATGTATCAATCAATTAATCGATTATCCGATTAATAGTGGCAGCCTTACTCGACTGTACTCCCATACATGAGAGTTCTGCGTTCCGGACATTTATATTTTACATTCATATGCTGATATTTACGTTTTTTGTTTTTATTCGGATTAACGTGTGCACAACAATAAAAAAAAAATCTTTAAATGGGTGCATGTGATCGTCTAACGTGTTGTACTACACGCCGAGTGTACTGTATTAAGATGTCGGGTTTTGTTTGATTTGAGGTTTAACGTCCCCGCCAACATAGTTTAGGTCATTTTGGAGACGTTGCTTCCAGTTTTGTGGGACTTTTACCCGACATTGAGATGAAATGACATCTCAATCCCTGCCGCCCAATAAAACCAATATGGTTTATATGCATGGACGGGCCCGACTCGCAGCAGTTTTCCTGGGCAGGCTTAGACCTTCTAAGCATATTACCAGTACTAATGTGCGGTTGGTATCAACTCTGCGTGGAAGCATCGTGCAGCCCATCTATTTCTCCAAGCCCTGATGGGCAGGGGCAGTAAGATGTCGGGTAAAAATCACACTCTGCCTGCTGCCTTCACCTAATACATGGACATGGATCCTAGCCAACTATCTTTCAGCCAAGGCTATATAATATTAGGGATGAACCATTACAGTTATTTTGTGCCCTGCACCTTCGTCTGATCATAACCTGATAACGGCAGCATTAAATCAACAAATTACCCCCCCCCCCCCCCCACCACCCATCAACCGACCCGAAGCCACAACTATCCTGATAAATCTACGAAAATCGACTATCTGCCCTTATCAATAAGAAAACATACGCATTCAGAAGATCTACAACTGTTTCATCGACAAAACAGTTACTGTTTGTTGTTCTACAACGGAACTTCGGAAGTTGTCAGGCATGTATTTTCTCGAAAATGGCGTATCCGAAATTTGTCGGTGTATTTGCCGGTATGGCGCTGCCAGTAACGATACTTTGGCGATCTGTATTAGACGGAGATAAGCAAACTCTGAAGAGAAGGTTTAAAATTGGGTGCTTCATTGTCAAATTAGAAATATAGCAACACAGAATAAGTTAAAAAAATATTCCTTGAAGGAAAAAAACAAGATCTGCATAAATCCGGTACCAGTCCGGCAAATACCGGTATGTACTTTCGTTGACCAGCCCGCCGCATTCAAACCGTGAGGGCCCAAGAAACGTCGACTTTTTTAAACAAAGGGCTTTCCATGATATAACATATTAAATAACTTTATGCTCATATTGAATATCATCATTCAAACATATTTGTGTGAATATATAGTCAAAAAGCAGTAGAATAAGCACTTTTTCTGTGGACGCCCTAATGAAGAAAATAAAATATTCCACAATATATAGCGGTTGTCTAAAACTGACCCTTTTTTGTCCAAAACACAACGGACAAGTAATTAAAAACTTTAAAATATTAATAAACCATCCTTATTTAACAGAAACTTGAAAGAAACTATTACTATCTGGATTGAGTATTCTCATATTTGCGCTTGAAACATTAGGGGGACCAGCATTGTTCCCCTTAATGTTGCGGTCACCCTATTCCAGATAATATAGTACATGTGTTCTCCTTAATGCAGATTATATATATATAATATATATGAGAAACAAAGTAAAGCACGATACAGGCAATGAAATAAACAAATGAATTAGCGTACAAAAATCGGTCGCACCGCAACCGGGACTCGAACCACGGATCTCCTGCTTTCCGGGCAGACGTGCTAACCATTACACCACCGCGGCCTTCCGACATTGTACGCCAATTTTAACATTTATAAACCTTTTAACGTCATTAGCGCTATTTAGAGACCTTTCATTTACCGCCATAGGCGACCCTATCATTTTCGGTTCTTTTCTAACCTACGGACGGCGGCCATTTTTATTCTATTTATTTTATTTATTGTTAATAAAATAAATAAAATAAATAGAATAAAAATGGCCGCCGTCCGTAGGTTAGAAAAGAACCGAAAATGATAGGGTCGCCTATGGCGGTAAATGAAAGGTCTCTAAATAGCGCTAATGACGTTAAAAGGTTTATAAATGTTAAAATTGGCGTACAATGTCGGAAGGCCGCGGTGGTGTAATGGTTAGCACGTCTGCCCGGAAAGCAGGAGATCCGTGGTTCGAGTCCCGGTTGCGGTGCGACCGATTTTTGTACGCTAATTCATTTGTTTATATATATATATATATACTAAGAAAGTTGCCAGATACGGGGTGTTTTTCTATATAAAACCTTTTCTGTGGGGTGTGAAAAAATTGCGGGGTGTTCATACCACCCCGCATTTTCTCATGCCCTGCAGTGGATTCAGGGCATCGAGTTTACTTTCCCTAGGTTGTTGGCTAGCAACACGGTTTTGTAGCGATTTTATATATATGGGGTTTCACGGTAGTCTCCCTTGTATCGGTTAGCACAAGAGCGTATTTAACTTCAAGATAAGAATATATATCGCCTCGTAAACGTACCTGCAGTATATATAACACCCGACAACAAAACTCATTTAGCTGTGGGTGGTATCGATTTCTTGTTCTGACGGCCACATTGCGCAGCAAAAGATAACACTTTGGAAAATGTTCTCCTTCGAAACGTAATTATGCAGTGCGTTTACAACTTTTGTGGTGGTTTTGGATTTTCGGCATTTTTATACTATTTGACTTGTTTGAGCTGATCATTAATTGGAGTTGGCCGCAAACCGGAGTATTTGGAGAAAAAATACCGTTGCAGAACTTGTAATCCTACCTCAAAATATTACAGTGTCTCCGAAAAATGAAAACAAGAACAGGGAAATTGACCGTTACATCGATCATAATTATTATTTGCTTTTACCCCTTTTAGTACCAAATGGAATCTTCCTCCTTATATATAGCAGGAGTCCATTTCAAAATTTAGGGGTGACAGGTTGTGTTTCCTTCAAAATTTATTTTGAAAATAACTGAACTTTAAGCAAACTGCGGAGGCCCTGATCAGACGCCGCGTTCTGTGATGTCTGATCTGGGCCTGCACTGTTTGCCAGGATAACCGTTTTGGGGTTTCTGGTACAAATACGTTAAATTTTATTCAAAATAATTACATGTACCATGCGTTTATTTCGATTTCATATCTAATTATTATCTTTCTTCAATTCTAAAACCACTTAAATCTTTATATGGCCTGTGAGTTTCCTTGTTTGTGCTCTGAAGCGTAGGTTTATGGGTACTAACTGAGGCGGTTATAACGTGGATACACATTTGAAATAAGGAAATACATAATGAATCGTCTGAATGATCTGAAAATGGTGGTTGTACAGGTATGAACGGTATCATTGTAGTCCATGACAGGGGCAGGTGAGAGGGGGGGGGGGGGGGGGGGGCAGTTCTGTATCGGAAGTTTAGGTTGTTTTTCTCCAAACATCCGGTTTTCGCCAACCTTTGATGAAGATTTGGGTAGACAAAGTGAAATAGTCTTGAAAGGACCGTAAAAGCAAGGCTAAAGATAAAAATAATGAAGTAAACGTTTTATTTTTTTTAATCGAAATGCTCACTTTATGTGCAGGCTCTGTGGAATTTTAATAACTATTAAGGGGAATAATAAAAAATATACACAACGAACACACGCCTAATATTTAAATACATTGGTAAAATTTTACCACCATTTTGTTTCAGATAAAATCCTGCGAGTCCCCACAATGTGTAAAATAATGTTTGTTTTGTTTGATTTGTGGTTAAACGTCCCCGTCAACAGTGTATAGGTCATTTTGGAGACGTTGCTTCCAATTTTGTGGGACTTTTACCCGACATTGAGATGAAATGACATCTCAAGCCCTGTCTCCCAATGAAACCAATAGGGTTTATAAGCATGGACGGTCCGACTCGCACCACTTTACCTGGGCAGGCTTTGATCCTCTAAGCGGTTTACCAGTACTCATGTGCGGGTCAGTTTCAGCTCTGCGTGGAAGCATCGTGCAGCCCATCTATTTCCTCAAGCCCCGATGGGCGGGGGCCGTGTAAAATAATGTATACCACTGTAAACTCAGTTTGAATATATAAAATTGGGGTTTAAGGGGGTCAAAATTTTATAGGCGTGTTTGCATGATGGGCAGTCGGCGAGACATGTCAACCACATTCGCTTTGTACTTAGTTTAAATTGTAAATTGACATGTGCACTTCGGCCCCCGCCCCTCGGGGCTTGAAGAAATATATGGGCTGCATGATGCTTCCACGCAGAGCTGATTCCGACCCGCGCACGAATACTGGTGAACCGCTTAGGGGTCTAAATCTGCCCGGGCAAAGCGTTGCACACGAGTCGGACCGTCCATGCTTATAAACCCTATTGGTTTCATTGGGAGACAGGGCTTGAGATGTCATTTCATTTCAATGTCGGTAAAAGTCCCACTAAATTGGAAGCAACGTCTCCAAAATGACCTTTACGGTGTTGACGGGGAAGTTAAACCTCAAATCAACAAACAAACAAATCAAAACATGTACATTTATATCAGACCCACATATATACACTTTTATCAGACCCATATATAAGCGGTCTCGAAGACCGAACTATTAGCGTAATGTAACTTACCTTAGGTGGGAGAGCACATTCCCCGCATAATCAAAGCACTCGCAGAACTGTCGGGTGAACTGATGGGAGTTTAAGACTTGTCAAAATTTGAACCTAATTTGTTACATTTCTGAAATTTTGCTCTTAGTATCTGCAAAAGTGATGCCTCCCGGTTGAGATCATCGCTTGGAACAAAGAAGGGAAATAACATTTTCACTTGTAAATTCCACCTTTCATTTTAGCTGATGCTTCTAGTTCTAGTATTGACATTCCTAACACATGACTAAGGGATATGAAGCAAACTCTCTCTCTCTCTCTCTCTCTCTCTCTCTCTCTCTCTCTCTCTCTCTCTCTCTCTCTCTCTCTATTACGATAATACATCCGTGCGACGTAGTGCATTCTTTAATGACTCAATGACTCGAAAATAGTGACTTTTCTGATAAAAAGCGTGATATTTTTTCTTATTTTTTTTTTCTCCAAACATAGATTATATACTCGTTATAATCGCGTCATAATGATACATATCCTTGTATACCCCAGTTTTCTCTATATGAAGGGGTGTTTAGAGAGGTACTTACTACACGGACATGTTCTCTCTGATGCTCTCTCTCTCTCTCTCTCTCTCTCTCTCTCTCTCTCTCTCTCTTGTAACGATAACAAACCCTTGCATAGTTCAAAAACTTTTTTTCTGGTGAAATATTGAGATACTTTCCTTTTACTCTAACAAAAGTTGTAGGTGCTGGACCTGCTTGTATGAGCCGCCTTACTGAGTACTCACAATTTACAATTCATAGAAATAGAAAATATATCCTCTTGTACTCAGTATACAGTGGGATAATACTTATTTATGTTCCAAGCATATATTGTGGGTGCTCGCCAAGTTGGAACCATCTCATTGAGTACTCACAATACTCAGTATACAGCGGGATAAACAAGGCCATTTATACGCACTTGTTTACGTTCTCTCTCTCTCTCTCTCTCTCTCTCTCTCTCTCTCTCTCTCTCTCTGCGAGAATGTCTAAGCTAGAAACACTGAACGACCGGGTATAAATGTTCGGGATCAGTCGAATGCGGCGGCTGATCAGGTTCTACTATGTTCGCATAAAGTATAGCTTTATAAGGGTTCAACGAAATGGGTTCAAGCTCGTGCTAAGCTCGGGGACAATCGACCCACCAGTGCGTTAAGTAATTTGACTTCAAATGAAGAAGAAGAAGAAGAAGAAGAAGAAGAAGAAGAAGAAAGAAGAAAAAAAAAAAAGAAGAAAACACAGCATTTTTGTAGCATCGCAAACATATGCACTTCTCGGATTTCATGGTAATCTCAGATTATGTCATTGTAACTTATTTGTAGGTAACTGATGGCATAATTGCCATTTGGGACACGTTATCGCTGCACCTGATCATTACATGTAGCCGAGAACTGCACTAGCGACCGACATCAGAAAAGAACCTAAGTATAAGACAACTAATCCATTAATCTCTATCGCACATCCGTATAAAGGAAACCTGTTTTGGATACCAATGTAATCCATAACGACATTCGTAGCTATGATGTTGTATTTCATATCTCTTCAAACGAATTGCTTTAGTTTTATTTTTCTTTTCTGGATATAGACGTTAGGCGCGTTTGCCTCAATGAGGCGGTTCTAACAACTACCCACGCTCAATATTTTTAGAACAAAACGGATACTATTGATACCCATTTTATCGAAAGATTATCTATATAAAGTGGCGTTTATAAGATAGTTCATCGTATGGGCTTGTAAAGACGATGAGAGCTTAGGGCTTCTTCAATAAAGTAAAGCTTTATTTTTTCTGCCATAACGAAAACAGGCTTGTTCAAATATTTTTCCACGCAAAATAAAAATTTTCAGATACAAATTTTCTGATATTTTTCACATTTGTCTAGGGTAACGAGTATATCATCCATTTGAGACACTGCTGCCCTTTGAGGCCTTTATAAAGCCCTGGTAAATCCAACTTTATCTACATGAGTGGGTTTATCCACAGAAATATTAGCAACACTGTAGATCTTCGTAAACCCCGATATTCCCTATATAATGGTTGTAGGTACGCGTAAGAATCGCCTCAGTTGGGAACGACCTTATAAATCCCACTTGTGTTTGATTTGGTTTTATGGCCCTTTCAATATAATTTCATTTATTGCGAAGCCATCGTTTATCAGAAGTGGGCAAAAACCGGAGTACCCGTAGAAACACCACCTGACCTTCCGTTGGCATTTCACGTGACCCGAGTTAGGCTCGAACCGCGGAGTTATGAGACTCTGACATTAGAAGTTATCGATTTTCCCCCAAAGACTATGGGGCCCGTTGTAAACCCCATTTTAAGTACAAGGAGAGTTTGCATGGGAATACCAATACCTTATTTTTCTTATTTTAGGTCTCAAACATAGGATGTGGGTGACTACACCTTAGCGGGCGGGCAAGATTTTTCAAATGCTGTCTTCCTCTCTAATATTAGAGGGTATAATTTCAAAAGGCATGCTAATTCATCTGCCCTTTACTGTACGAATTTACGGGAAAGAAATGTGTGGTTTCAAATGTGGGTTTATCCCCTTTAACTGCCAATCAGGACGTTTGCCGGCGTCAGTTTCAAATATATTTTCTTTTCTTTCTTTTTATTACTATTTCTCAGAGAAAATAAGTTTTGACGTTGCATGTGAACAGTCTGTTTGGGCAGTAGGGCTAGAGAAGTCATTTCATTCCATTATCCGGTGAGTCCTACGAAATTGGAAGAGCGTCTCAAAAAGACCTAACTATTTTATGATTATTGTTTTTTTTTTTTTTTTTTTTTGTGTGTGAGGGCGGGGGAAGGGATAGACTAGCTACTTTACGCTTAATCAGCACACCTAAACGACTATGAAATATATAATATATGTACAGTATGACAAAAGCCTGCTCAGGAAGAAGGTGACCTGGCCCCCAGGTTATAAAACTTTTTTATGCTCAACTCAGCTGAGCATGAATCTTGTGGTGCTCATAAAAATTAAAATACTAAAAAGTTGAGCGATTGTCCTTTCTCAGATAGCAGAGAATGATATTTGTCCTGCTCACAAATTTTAAAATGCCAACTCCCAGTCTACACATATGGCCAAAATGATTAAGTTTTTCAAGGGGACATAATTCTGAAATAAGGGGCTGGATAGGGATCCTGTTTCCTTTATGCAATGTCCAATGTGTCTTACAAGTGTTGCAAGTTTCAATGCCCTGCATCAAATGCTGTAGGAGGAGTTGCGGAGGCAGGAATAGTACTACAAAATGTGACGTACCGACGTACGTACGTACGTATATAATACGGACAAAGGCATAACTATATGCCCCTCCCCACTTTGTGATTGGGGTATAAAAATGGTTATATTGAGACACCCCGCATCTTATATAAATTGTAGATCCACCGTTTCAGGATGATATAAAGCAAAAGTAGTTGACTGTTTTAAGACTTTAACTAAAATATCCAATTCTTCTCACCTCACATTTTATATTCACATGCATCGTTATGTAAGGGTTGATTTTAGTCATCCCGTATCAATTCAAAACACATATTTTTAGCGAAAAGAAAAATAAGAGTTGACTGCCTTCTCCCTTTTTTACGTAGATTAATGTCTTCCCAGGAAACCCTTTAGGGGACAAAATGATTCGGACACATTACAATTTTGATATTCGACCATAAAGCGATATTTCAACCCTATAATGCGTATGAACGAAGAAATCCATACTTTAACCCCGAGAAAACACCGATTTTCAATGTTTATTGTTTAAAAAAGCACCGAGGAACCAAAGACCATGATTAAAGATATTATCTTGTATAAACAAGCTAATAAGTTGTGTGCACAAAATATAATGCTGTCCGCACAAGATCTATGTTCTGCAAACAAATAATATCTTGTGCGCTCGAGATATTAGGTTGTGCGCAGAAGATATTATCTTGTTCGCACATTGCATGTCCCTTCTAGGCATTAGTATCCATACAACATCTACCATATCCATACAACATCTACCCACATGATATTTCAGTCTGGCAAGAGACGTAAAAGCTCGCACATATGTCTGCTAACTTCGGAACAGAACTGCAGTTAAACCATGAAAAGAAAAAACATGTTTTCTGTGTTCTTATGCATTTAATTAGTAATACCTTACAGCGATAAAATAAAGCTGCTATAGTCTATAAATAGGTTAATTGGATTTCTTTCAAATCAGTAATAAATAGTAACTTGGTCTATGCTTAAAATAATTTTGGGTCAATGTTTATTTTAACCTTAAGATTATGTGGCTTTAAGCAATTAGTGTAGATCTTGATCAGATGCCGCGTTCTGTGGCGTCTGGTCTTGGTCTACATTGTTTGCCAAGCCAAACCTTTGATTCCAATATAACTATCTTACGCAACACTCTGATCTCACTGCGAATATTTTCGATAAAGTAGTTATTCCGACAAGACTGTGATAACCACATGTACTTTAGCACGGAAAAGGTTTTCGGCTTAGCAACTTAGGGTCGATTGACAATCCAATCGACCTAAAACAAGCCGTGTTATGTGTTCCACTATGGCGTCAGATGGCTGCGTACATGTAAGAGAGTTATCTGTAAAATCTGGACTCGAATCATGTGTTTGGTTTGGCAAACAGTGTAGACCAGATCAGACGTCACATAATGTGGCGTCTGATCAGGGTCTACACTGTCTGCATTAGGAACAAGAATCGAAAGGTATACCGAAAAAGTCCAAGTTCACGGCCATTTTACACAACCTGCGCTCTGAGTCAATCGGCCTAACAGTGCTGCCAATGCTTTGATTTCTTTACCCTCAAATCCGCCCACCCGTGAGATTCTCGAGTGCACTCTTCCATCAGTGAAGTTGGTTTGGTACGCCAATTTTATGGTACGCAATATATATCCTGATTAGATTGCTCAGAGCCATCACGTCAGGATTTACACTGTTTGCATAAGTATCTGTACCGGGTTTCAGGGATTACCTTTCTTGCTGTTCCGAGAGGCAAGATGTAACATGGACTGGAATCAAAAGGGATAATTTAAAACGGAAGATTGTATATTCTGTGTAGGAATATTGTCATCGATTTCGAACAACCATAGACATACCGTCATCTATTTCAAAAACTGAATTTTAATTTTTAGGCCATTCCAAAATGAAATACCAGGACTGTACTAACTGCATTCAAAACAATCATTACTAAATAAAAGTGAGTGAGTGTTTGAGTTTTACGTCCCACCAACAGCTAAGGTCATACGGAGACAGGACCTCGGTTTTAAAGACTCATTCGAGAGTCTGGAGAAGCCCGGGTCGATCCTGCGATCCCTGGTTTACAAGGCGAGTAGCGTAACCACTGAACCACGGAGGTTTCTATTAAATAGAAGTGAAGGCAGTGATCAGGAATCGATGCAATTAACAAACAGATCCCATGAAAAATAACAAAAAAAAACATGAAATAACTAGACCCTAATGGAAACACCAATAGCGGAAAGCCAAAAGGACAGTCACTTTCCCACAAAATGGTCAATTGGCTAACTAAAAAAAGAAAAATACAAGCGAAACACACACTCAAAGACAAACCATAACAAAAAATAAACCGCGACAGAAGAACCGCATGGGAACGGTCAGTGAACAGAATGCCACTGCGGGGCTTAAATGCCGCAATCCTCGCCCTTACTTCTGTCACGGTTTATGCTTTGGTCACAATCCCTTCCGATTAGGCTAAGGATGTACACCCGGCATGATTTTTAGCCATTTTGGCCTGGTCCCCGGCCGGACTCCAGACATGGCCGGCCGGTGGCGGGGCTCTCAGGCAGCATCGGAGAGGTGCCCGAAGAGTTTTAACTCGAAGTTAAAATTTCTCCGGTGTCCCGTTAATTTTCAAAATTGGCCACATATCCTTCACACATCGTTTAAGTATCGTCCGATATCCGGTCGGGAATCGAGGGGTAATCGGCCGATGTATGTAGCCTCAGAGGAGAATTTTTGGGACCGGACATGGGCCGATATCCGGCCGTTTCTGTTTACACATTGAAAAGTAACCCATCGATGTCCGATCGGCTTGAACCGGTGTGGACCAGATATGTTACAGACATCGTCCGGTCACCGGTCGGAATATATAAACCCCCATCAGTCGCTATGTACAGCATTATAGCGCGTTTCCATCACACCGCCCGACAATCGCCCGACATTTGGCCAGGCCTGGTACAAGCATCGTTCGTTGTCCGTAGGATACTCGGGCGATATTCGTACGATGTCCGGTGAATAGGCCGGTTATCACTCGGACATCATAGGATAATCTGCCGATTAGAATTAGATATTCGGTCGGTACTCACTGCCTCGCCGGGCCTAAAAAGATTTCTCTTTGGAAACAGACGCCGTACGATTACCAAGCGGTTTTCGGACGGCCTCCGCACGGCCTCCGGACGGTGCCATTTATGTCAATGATGTGTGACAAATTTTTTGACCGGTGTTGTCCGATGTCGATAAAAAGCCAAAACCAGCGGTGTACGCACGATTACCCCCTATCCCCGGATACCGGCCGATCTTTGTGACCATAGCATTAGTAAAATGCAGCACAGAACAACTGAAATATTAACCAACGGGCGAACTCCGGTTGGCCGGCTGTGAACAAGGGCAATCAGCTATCCAAAACCAAAACGACACCAGCGACATACACATGCCGATGAAGTATAAGAACAAAACAGACGCACCGCTTAAATCGATTTTACGCGCCCGCAATGCGCACGAATGCCTCCTAACGCAACAGTGCAACATATCCGAGAACAACCACAGATATGAAACAACGGTGAGTACTCGACAGCAAGAAGAAACTGAAATGATGGAGATGAAAAACTACAGTTAGACTCCAATGGGCCCGACCAGAGACAGGGCATCAGGCACCAACAAGTATTACATAAAATTTAATTCTCTAAAATCTTAAGCTAGAAACACTGTAAGACCAGGGTGGGAACCATTCTCACAAAAGCTGGGATCAGTTGCGATCGAATGCGGCGGTTCATCAGAATCTCCTCTGATCGAATTAAGGGTTCAGCGAAATGGGTTCAAGCTTAGGATCCCTTTTCCAGCCTAAACGCAGGAACAATCGACCATCCAGTGCGTTTAGTAATTTGACTTCAAAAGCGGGTGAAGAAGAAGAATTGTGTGTGTGAATTCGGATTTTATGTCGCTTTCAACAATTTCTCAGCCATATCACGACGGTGTCTGGTTGCGACAGGGAGCTCAATGCTCACTTTTATAGTGCTGCCTCACTGAAATATCATGTCCCAGACACATTACATGATATCACACCCAGTCACATTATCCTGACACATGGTCAACCAGTCCTAGCTCTACCCCGTAAATCTGAGTGCCAAGCGAGGAGCAGCTAGTACCATTTTTAACGACTTTGGTATGTCGCGGCCCGGGATCGAGCCCGTGACCTCCCGTTCCCCGGAGCGGACACTCTACCAACTGAGCTATCGGGGCCGGTAAGAAGAAGAAGAAGAAAAAGAAGAAGCACGTTGTGCACTCAATGTTTAAGCCTAATGCTTATAAACGTCGATAATATGGACTGAGGAATCGGCCCCCGCTCATAGGGGCGCGAACAAGTATATGGGCTGCATGATGCTTCAACCTAGAGCTGAAACCGACCCGCACACGAGTTGTGGTAAACCGCTTTGAGATCTAAGCCTGCCCAGGCAAAGCGGTGCGAATCTGCCCGTCCATGCTTATAAACCCTATTGGTTTCATTGGGCGGCAGGGCATGAGATGTCATTTCATCTCAATGTCAGGTAAAAATCCCACAAAATGGGGAGCAACGTCTCCAAAATGACCTTTACAGTGTTGACCGGGACGTTAAACATCTAATCAAACAAAACAAATCAAATGGACTGAAGAAAAATAACAGTAGAATTACGATGCAGTCTATCTTAAATATTTTTTTGTCTCACAAACATACATGTACTTCTCGAGCTTTGCGGTATTTTTGACAAAGTTCGGAATGCTATACTCAGATCATTACTATTTATACATGTAACATATTTGCAGGTTGGAATTTTTTGGCTTAATTGCCATTTGGGAGACGTTATCGCTGCGTGAAAACTACATAACCGACCATTATCAGATGTCTAATAAAATCTGAAAAGAAGCAAATTTACAGATGCAAACCACTACTATAATATTGTATTTCATATCTCTTCAAATAATTTGTTTCATTTTTTTTTCTTTTCTAGATATAGACTTTAGGTGTGCCTGTGTTCATGTACATGTACCGCCTCGTTTAGGCGGTTCTAATGACTACCCGCGCACTAAATATTAAGACGGAAACCATTGTTCCCATTAAAACAGACATTTCCCTACATAAGGTGGGCTTACAAGAATGCTCATTATATGGACTTGCAAACATGATGAAAGTTCTGGTCTTCAAAACACGCCTATTCAAATATATTGTTTGGTTGTTTTATTTGAGGTTTAACGTCCCCGTCAACACAGTATAGGTCATTTTGGAGACGTTGCTTCCAATTTTGTGCTTCATTTATCGCATTACATTGAGATGAAATAATATCTCAAGTCCTGTCGCCCAATGAGAAGCCTCCGTGGTGCAGTGGTTACGCTACTCGCCTTGTAAACCAGGGATCGCAGGATCGATCCCGGGCTTCTCCAGACTTTCGGATGAGTCTTTAAACCAAGGTCCCGTCTCCGTTTGACCTTAGCTGTTGGTGGGACGTAAAATTAAAACTCACACACTCACTCACTGTCGCCCAATGAAACCAGTAGGGTTTATAAGCATGGACAGACCGACTCACACCGCTTTGCCAGGGCAGGCTTAGATCGTCAAAGCGGTTTACCAGTACTCGTGTGCGGTCGGTTTCAGCTCTGTGTGGAAACATCATGGCACCTTTCTATTTCGTCAAGCCCCGATGGGGCCTCAAAATATATTGAGATTTTAATACCAAATCTTAAAATTTCCAAATACAAAATTCTGATATTTTTCACATTTGTGCTAAAACAGACATTGTGGGTACTCTTTAGAACTGCCGTGCCAAGGCGGTTCCAATGAGTACCAATATTCTATGTTTTGAGCGCAAATAAGAAAAATAATGTACACTACATAAAAGTGGGGTTTAAGGGGCTCTACATTATATAGGCTTGTTTGAGATGAATGTCATTTTTTCAGGCGAAAAGTCGTGACGTTTTAATGTTTCTGAGGGTTAAGAGCATATCATTAATTTCAGACACTGCTACCCTTTTGAGGCTCTGAAAAAGACACACATCTAGCCACGGACCTAATTTACATTTACTTGGTCCCAGATCTTGCGAAAAATTGTGATAGTGTCTTAGTTTAATTAACTGACAGCCACAGTTACTATTTTGAGCAGAAATGTGGAAATACCTCGTAAACACAACCTTTTCTGTTGAAAGTGAGGTTTACTTGGTTTATCCGCAGTCTGTGACTCGGAGCAGAAGCACAATCAACACTGTAGATCTTTGTAAGCCACGCTCTTTCCTGTATAATGGTTATTATTCGTTAGAATCGCCTGTTATGAACGGTCTTGTAATCCCCACTTTTTGCGTTGGTTTTATGGCCCGTTCAAGATATGTTCACTTATTTCGAGCTGATTGTTAATCAGAAGTGGGTGAAAACAGTAGTACCCGGAGAAACACCACCTGACCTTCCGTTGCAGAACTTCGCATTTCACATGTGACCCGAGTAGGCTCGAACCACAGCGGCGAGAGACTTAATGATTAAGAGTCAGCGCTCTTAAGCCCCTGTCACACTATGCCGCGTTTTCACTGCGATGGGACGGCGTTGTTTAATTTTTCAGAACGCCGCGAGATCGCAAGAAATATGAAATATTTTTGTGAACATGGACCTGTCATGGCGTCCCTACAGCGACCAAGACGTTGCTACGGAGCTTACATGGCGATCTATCGCGATCCTGCGGCGTTCTTGATGGCGATTGTATGCGCTCTCACGGCGCTTCCTCTGCGCTTTTACGGCGCTCACAATGCGTGCACTGCGCTTTTACGGCGCTCTCAATGCGTGCACTGCGCTTTTACGGCGCTAACATGTTGAAGACGTTCTCAAAGTGTGAACAGACATCTTCATCAGTCGAGCAGTTTTGTTTGATTTGAGGTTTAACGTCCCATCAACACATTATAGGTCATTTTGGAGACGTTGCTGCTAATTTTGTGGGACTTTTACCCGATATTGAGATGAAATGACATCTCAATCTCTGTCACCCAATGAAACTAATAGGGTTAATAAGCACGGATTGTCCGACTCGCGCCCCTTTGCCTGGGTAAGCTTAGATCCCCTAAGCGGTTAACCAGTACTCCTGTGCCGTCGGAAGCAAGTCCGCCGCAATCACCGCAAGCAGGGGCAAGTCCACCGCCATTACCTTACCCAGAATGAGTCACCTCAGAAGTAGGTTTTTCGGGACAGTACACAATCAAACTCTACTCTAGCCACTGTTTATACAAGCGGGCGGCCCCCTCCCATCGGGACTGGAAGAAATAGATAGGCTGCATAATGCTTCCTAGCAGAGCTGAAACCGACCTCACACGAGCACTGGTAAACCGCTTAGAGTATCTAAGCCTGCCAAGGCAAAGCGGTGCGAGATACGTGTAAACTCTATTGGTGTAAACATGCTTATACGTGTAAACTCTATTGATTTCATTGGGCGACAGGGCTTGAGATGTCATTTCATCTAAAAGTCGGGTAAAAGTCCCACAAAATTGGAAGCAACGTCCCCAAAATGACCTATACAGTGTTGACTGGGACGTTAAATATCAAATCAATCAATCAGTTAATCAATTATACAAGCGGAGCTTATACGGCGTTGTAGGAGACCTCTGTGCGCCCCTGCCGAGCTCCTGTAGCGTTGTAGGAGACCTTACTGCGCTGCTATGGCAACCTTACGGCGACCTCACTGCGCTCTGATCAGAACGCCGAGCGACGGCGTTTGTTTTGAGCATGCTCAAAATGCGCGCCGTCGCCTGGCGTTCTATGCGATCCCAACGCGTCTACTGGCGACGCCACTGCGTTGCTACGGCGATGTTTGCGATTGTACTGCGCGCGACTCGGCGTTCTGCATTTTTCTTGGACGCCGTGAGAACGCAGCCCTGGTGTGACAGGGGTTTTAACAAATAGGCCATGGCGGCCCGTTGTAAACCCCACTTTAAATACAAAGGGGGTTACGTAGGAATACCTTATTTGCCTTATTAGGATATGGATATTTCAAACGAGCACCCATATACTTGTTACATTTTACTCACTGAGTTTTGTGTGTATTTTTTATTTTTATTGTTTCATCATGTAAGAGCCACCGAAATTTTTTTATCTCCAGTGGCGGTTTGTACGCCCCACCTTTCCGGTTTAAGGCGAAGGCGTATTCAAAGATGTAAATGCATGTTCTTTTGCACCATCAGTTTTGTGGATATAGATTGTCATGTCTACATATAATAATTTGTATGCGTCCTCTATTACATAAATGATATATACTCAGTCAAAAAAGTTCCTATACCTAAAATTGCTTCTGTTGCCATAGTTTCTACAGATGAAAGCAACACAAAAATCGTCATGTTTTGGTAATCGGACACATTTTTCTGTGCAAAAGCTCCATTTGTTTTTGTTTACTTAAACCCATTATCGTAAAGTATTGCTCTAAACACCCAAGGGTCACTGTGTCATTTTCGCAGGGAAATCGTGAAAAGTGCTTTGATTTAACATCATAAAAAATTCACCTTACCCAAGATTTCTAAAATTTGATACATGTTACATTTCATTAGATACCCTTTGCGTCGATTCACAAAAGATTAGGAACTTTAGTTGCATCGGCTACGAGAAACAGGCGATCACGTATTGACCTCCGATTATTAGAAGTTGTGTCAAATGGTGCTTTCATTGGAAACTCCATAGAAAATCGCAATCGGCAGTGCTACATGCTGCATGAATTGTCTGCATTATTTACCATCTCGATGAACAGCGATGGCGGAAACAAGGCTTTTTATTTAAAAATGGCAACAATTGATTGACAGGTATAAGAATAAAAACATTTCGAAAATTGCTATATTTTTAATTGCAAGGGAGATAATCTGAGAATTTCACAAATTAAAACCTTGCTTATAATGCTAGATCACGAAATATTGTAAAATTAAAGTGTTATCCGATGTTCAGAGGATAACGTCTTCCATCATAGACACAAAAGAGATTATCTGCGCATGCGCAATGCCCATTTCTTCCAAAATCGTTCTAGGCACATACTGCAAGACAACTCTCTGGTAGAAAGGTCTGGGCAAATACAAGTTTGAGCATTCTCTAGCTAAACGTCCGATTCCCATGCCTTCAGCCATATTTAACTCATTAGCTATCTGATATTTTGTAAGTTTCATCCGGAAGTTGGTATAGTTACTTTTTTGACTCAGTATACTTACGAAAATATAATGAAACTACCCAATGTACTTGTAAACCTCAACGCAAGGCACACATCTGTCATAACGTTTGTTTGATTTGAGGTTTAACTCCCCGTCAACACTGTAAAGGTCATTTTGGAGACGTTGCTTCCAATTTTGTGGGACTTATACCCGACATTGAGATGAAATGACATCTCAAGCCCTGTCGCCCAATGAAACCAATAGGGTTTATTAGCATGGACGGTCCGCCTCGCACCGCGGTTCCTTGACAGGCTTAGATCCTCTAACTAGTACTAGTGTGCGGGCCGGATCGATTCAGCTCTGTGTGGAAGCATCATGCAGCCCATATATTTTTTCAAGCCCCTATGGGCGGGGGCTGACATCTGTCATAACGTCACAGTAGAAAAGAGCGCTGACTCTTAATCATTAGGTCTCTCACCCCTGTGGTTCGAGCCTGGCTCGGGTCACATGTTAGGCGCCAAGTTCTGCAACCGAAGGTAATGTGGAGTTTTTTTTTTCTCCTGGAACTCCGTTTTTCGCCCACCTCTGAGTAACGATCGGCTCGATGTAAGTTAAATTATCTTGAAAGGGCCGTAAAACAAAAACAACAATAATATTAAACAAACAAACAAAAACAAATAAAAAACGCCACTGATAAAGTGATAAATGGGGACCAAATGGTTTTGTTTTTTGGCAAATTTTGAACCTGTCCAGTTATAATAATAATGAAAAAAAAAAAAAAAAAAAAAAAAAAATCAGTATATATTTTGCATAAGTTGTAGCAGTCTGTAGTAGCTGTATGTTCACCGACGTAGGTCTTGTGTGCAGAATTAAAGGAAATACATAGAAAACGCAGAAATTGTAGTTTTTATGAACCAAAAGCTCAGCATGATAACAGGACCATGTAATGGACACCCCTTTAAATCTCACTCTGTAGTGAAAAATAAGGGGTTTATAGGTATATACATTATGTTTCTTTATCATAAGATGTGTATACTCGTTATAATCCTGACCCCGTTCATCGGGGCTTGAAGAAATAGATGGGCTGCATGATGCTTCCACGCAGAGCTGAAACCGGCCGCACATGAATACTGGTAAACAGCCTAGAGGATCTAAGCCTGCCCAGGCAAAGCGGTGCGAGGCGGACCGTCCATGCTTTTAAACTCTATTGGTTTCATTGTGCGACAGGGCTTGAGATGTAATTTCATCTCAATGTCGGGTAAAAGTCCCACAAAACGATAACACATCCGTATGCTATAGTGCATTTTCAAATCTCATAAAGGCAATTTTTCTGATGAAAATTTGTGAAATTTTTCTTATTTATACTCCAAACATAGGTTTTGGGTGCTTGTTAGAACCGCCTCATCGAGCCGGTTCTAACGAGTACCCACAACCTATGTCTTGGAGCAGAAATAAGGAAAAATAATGTTTACCCCCTTAACCCCCGTTTTCTCTATATGAAGTGGGGTTTAGGGGGTCTTTATATCACGGACTTGATCAAGTAATGAACGTCTCAAAAATGACGTGTACAGTGTTGACGGGGACGTTAAACCTCAAATCAGACAAACAAAAACTCGTTATAATCGCCGTACGAGCAACCACAACATATGTTTGGAATATAAGAAGAAGAAGAATATCACACAGTTTCGTTAGAAATGTAACTATTTTTGGAGATAGAAAAGAAATCGCTGTGTCAAACGTTGGATGCCATATACAAATGACATTGCGGGGCTTTATATATGCAATATATGCGCCTGATATTTCGGTTAAAATACCACTTAACTAGGTTGTATATCGACACCTCATGACTTGTAAATACATGTATATATTCGATGACGCATTTCTCATTTTTTTTTTAATTTGATGGGAAGAGTTTTATTTCTGACTTTGACATTTTTGAGCTTACAACCTCTTTGATGGAACCCGTTGCTAAATATAATAGAAGGACCAATTTTATTCCAGTTTTGCTATCATTCATCTTTAATGCAATCCACTAATTATGAAAAAAAAAAAAAAAAACTTTCGTCCCTAATATTTTCAAAAGATTATTTAAATGTTAGAATAATGTATAGGTCTATTCAGATCATAACTGTAAACTCACGATCTTGAAATATTTTATTGTCGTTGTTGTTGTTGATGGACTTGATAACAGTCCAACAAATTTTGCTCGTTAATTTCTCTAAACTCGTGGATTTGCAAAGGATATAAAATACGGGGTGTATACCTAAGTCTGTATAGCACTTCAAATTCGTACAATTAAATATCAGACAGAATAAGGGGTGATATATTGACACCCCGTATTTCATATAAATTGTGGATTTACAGATTAGGGTGTTCAGAAGACACCGTGGTGTAGTGGCCTCACAAACCAAGGGTCGTGGGTTCTCCAGACAATAATAATAACAATATAATCATAATAATAACAAAACAAAAACAGAAGAACCGCCTTGGAACTGTCAGTTAGAAAAAAAAACTGGGTGGGGGACGTTGGCACGGAACTAGCTGACCAATAAAATTAACTAATGGTCAATTCTGAGTACCTGTGCAATAAAATCAACTGTGATGCATAAACACTACGCCCATGATAAATTAATTACAGACACGCATTGTAACATGGGTACGCGCAGTTCTGCAAACCAAAAGGATTTATTTATTATTTTGACTTATAACGTATAGGGTGCATTCGGAGGAATGCCACATCTGTTATATTTCGCATAAAAATATTCTTATTTTCAATATATTTTAAAGATGTACAATTTTAAACAAACTGCATTGCACTAATTTGCAAAAAAAAAACAAAAAAAAAAAAAAAAAAAACCTTAATTCGTCACTCATCAATGGTACAGTCTTCACTGTACAAGGTTGCATGTGTAAAAGACTTAATTTATTAGTTTCTTCTCCTGACTGTAAGACTTTGTATGTTCCTGAGCACTATGTCACGCTTCTTAGCATTACGAAAACGCGCCTATTCAAATATATTGACAGTTTAACCAACAAAAATGAACATTTTCAGATAAAAAAAAATCGGATATTTTTCTTATTTCGTTTCAAAACATAGATTTTGGGTACTCGTTAGAACCGCATCGACGAGGCAGTTCTATCGAGTATCCACAATCTAAGAAATTAGAAAAATAATATTTACCCCTGTAAACCTCAGTTTTGATATATAAAAATTGGTTAAGGGGGTCAAAATTATATAGGCATGTTCGTGATGGCAGTGCAAATCTATGAAATTGAACTTAAACTTTTCTTTCGTTTTTTTTTCTCAAGCACCTGCTATTGGCAGTGCGCGTAAAAGGAAACCGGTTTTCCGTCCGTTCGTTCGTCCGTTGGACAATCCCTCAACATTTGCGCTAACCCAAATGTTCAAGTCCACTTCTCAAGAACTACTATCTCAGACTGAACATAGCCTGTGGTGAAATTCTTGTTATTTTTGTTTTTTATTATTATCTAAAATAATCTTGAAGGGCCGTAACGCACCCCCCACCCCCACAAAAAAAAAAAACTTAATTAACTAAGGCGAACCTTATTTTCAACTCATTTGGGTCACTTTTCCGTAAACAAAGTAACTCTGTGGTCGGTTTGTGTGGGTATGTTGTATTATGGTCCGGAGGCCTACAGTACCAAATAAAATATATTCTGTTCTATTCTGTAGCAAAATTTCTTTATTAAGATCACCTTTAAAACTGTTCGGATATTGTCAGAATCGTCTTACTTATGTTTCTGCAAACTGAAAGACATGCCCCCCCCCCCCCCCCCCCCCCCCCCCCCGTATATACATTCTTGGTATAAAAGTGGTAAGAATATTCTTGACCACTCCAGGACTGTTCAGTTTTTATGAACTTTTCGGAAAGCAAATGAACACTTTCCGCAACAATTTAACTACTCTACTTAAACTAGAAATTTGGAAGAAATATAAAACTTTAACGCATGTATGACTAGCGGTCTTTTTGGGGTCATTGGCAAACAGTGTGGAACCAGATCAGATGTCGCACAACGCGGTGTCTGATCTCAGTCTACACTCTTTGCTTAACGTACTTACATTTTTGTTAAACTTTCTACACAAAAAAAAACCAAAAAACAAAAAAAACACCTGACACCCCTATAATTGGAAATGGACCACTCCAAACTCATGGGTTCACAATAACTGCTGATATATTGTTTACAATGAATTTTAAGCATTATCAATTTCAATGGCCATACAATTTGCACACTCAATAAAGGCTTTTAACGATTGCTTTTCTCCGATCATAAATCGTCTCTACCTAAGGAGTTTATGCTGCTGTTCCTTACACTAGCATTGGCTGGTCAAATTATCTATGGTCTTATCTCACCAGTAGTGATCCTCCGCTGGACAGTAGGGTCATTTAACTAACATGCTTATAATTGAGTACCGGGTCTGTAAGACTTTCATTGGTTGAAATGCATTACATATATTTAGTTATTTTTCACGATATTCAATTTCGACCCCCGCCGACCCGGACTTGAAGAAATAGATGGACTGCATGATGCTTCCACGCAGAGCGGAAACTGACTGCACATTAATACTGGAAAACCGCTTAGAGGATCTAAGCCTGCCCAGGCAAAGCGCGTATAAACCCTATTGGTTTCATTGGGCGACAGGGCTGAGATGTCTTTTCAATCCCACATAATTGGAAGTAACGTCTTCAAAATGACCTATACAGTGTTGACGGGGACGTTAAACCTCAAATCAAACAAACAAACGATATTCAGTTTTACTCATATCCGCTCAAAGTGTAATTATTGTAGGAATGCACATTGCTAATTGTTCAGACATAACGATACATGTAACACATCTGTGTGAAATAGAGCTCTCTTTCAGTTCTCTAAAAAATGTTAACCCAGATATGAGGCATATATATATTAAACATATATACAGCCCCACAATACCAACCCAGATATGAGGCATATATATATTATACTTATATAAAGCCCCACAATGCCCTTTATGTATGTCTCACCACAAACGTTACGTTCACGAAAAATACAAAAAAATCCTTGTTTTTATTCGTCTTCTCTAGTGCCATACAGACGCGAATTTCGTAAACGTGTATGCCTCTACGTTACGTGGTTCGGAGTAAAGCCCCAGACTCACTGTCACGTAGTGAGGGCTATGCTTTACTACATGTAGATTAATTTTGCGCCGTTTTGTAGAGAAGCGATACCAAGCAATAACTACAAAACCCACTGAAACGTAATAAAACGTAGAAAATATATTAAGGCGTCGGAAACCGAAAGTTATGCGTATTAACGCGCTATACTGCTTTTTACGTTTTTATACGTATTGACGTTTTAGTGCGTTTCTTTTCGTACGGGTTTTTGCTAGGTATACGCTACGCTGAGAATTTTTAAGCAAACGCAGTTGGGTCACATATTTGGCTATATATAGCCATGTGCACTACGCTCCAAATAGCAATTTTGTGGGAAAGTAACTGTCCTGTTGGCTACATGCTAGATTTCATGATCTATCTCACCGAAAGAATGTACCCGACCCCGGCAGGTATCGAACTCGGGTCCTCCTGATCACCAGTCAGACTAGACTTGCCCAAGTCCCTACATTTACATTGCATCCGACTGAGTTATCGAGGCCGGCGAATACATTTGTATCACAAAAGTATATCCTGCCCGCGCCCATCGGGCCTGACGAAACACATGGGCTGCATTATGCTTCCACGAAGAGCTGAAACCGACCCGCAAACGAATACTGGTAAACCGCTTAGAGACTCTAAGCCTGCCCAGCCAAAACAAAACACGAGTACTGGTAAGTGTCTTAGAGGATCTAAGCATTCCCAGGCAATGCAAAGCGAGTCAGACCGTCCATGCTTAGAAACCTTATGGGTTTCTTTGGGCGGCACGGCTTGAGATGTCATTTCATCTCAATGTCGGATAAATATCCCACAAAATTGGACGCAACGTCTCCAGAATGACCTTTACAGTGTTGACGGGGACGTTAAACCTCAAATCAAACAAACAAAACCTCAACAATTAAATTCAATTTTTGGTTCGATTGTTTGACAAACGACCCAAATTAAAAATGGGTTTTAGGTTTTCTTTGCTAAAGTCCACGTGGCTTTCACAAATTTGTAGGAAAATAGCCGCGTTGAGGTCAGAGTATTGCGTCAGAGAGTTATCTATAGAATTTGGACTGGAATCAAGTGTTGTGTTTGACAGTGTACACACAGATCAGACGCCGCTGAACGCGATGTCTGATCATGGTCTACAATGTTTGCTTACAGTACGCGATATCGGATCAGGGTCTATACAAATATCTTACACTACAGGTCTGTAAAAGTTAGTGTTGACGGGGACGTTAAACTTCAAATCAAACAAGTAAAACTGTAAAAGTTAAGCGAAATGTCAACAGTTAACGTAACCGTTCAGGATCATTTTCCAACCTAGACTCAGATATCCGCCCCCGCCCATAGGGGCTTGAAGAAATATATGGGCTGCATGATGCTTCCGCGCAGAGCTGAATCTGGCCCGCACACTAGTACTGGTAAACCGCTTAGAGGATCTAAGCCTGTCCAGGAACCGCGGTGCGAGGCGGACCGTCCATGCTAATAAACCCTAATGGTTTCATTGGGCGACAGGGCTTGAGATGTCATTTCATCTCAATGTCGGGTAACGGTCTCACAAAATTGGAAGCAACGTCTCCAAAATGACCTTTACAATGTTGATGGCGACGTTAAACCTCAAATCAAACAAACAAAGCGCTTCAATGCTTTGATTTATAAAAACTTGATATTTTTCATTATTTCAGCTGCAAACGTAGATTGCGGGTGCTCGTTAGAATCATCCGCAATCTGTAGAATGTATGGTTCAATGGTAGTTTTTACGAATGTAGGAAAAATGTCACAGGAAAAAACAAGAGGGCCAAATGGCCCTATATTGCTCACCTGTGTACCAGAAAATCTAATAATGATGTTTTAAGAATGCCCATCGGGGCTTGAAGAAATAGACTGGGCTACATGGTGTTTCTATGCAGAGCTGGAACCAACCACACATGAGTACTGGTAAAGAGGTTTTAAGCCTGCCCAGGATGAGTGGTGCCAGTTGGACACCGTCCATGCATAATGACCCTATTGGTTTCATTGGGTGGAAAGGGCTTAAGATATAATTTCACCTCGATGTCGGGCAAATGTCCCACAAAACTAGAAGCAACGTCTCCAAAATGACCTACACTGTGCTGACAAGGATGTTAAACCTCAAACCAATAACCATAGGCAGATAACTCCAAAATTGTTTGTCTCGTGCAGCCGAAAAAATTCGAACTCTATGTAAACTGAATGTCTCCCCTGATTATCTGCAAGTTTGATGAAGATCAGATCAGAAATGGCGGAGAAAAGTTGGTAACGTCGTTTGTCCATTGCAAATCTATGAGAAAATTGTTCGCACTTTAAGGGCTGTAACTGCAAAACCTAATGTCAGATTCAAGCCAAATTCAAACTCATCTGATGTTTTATGCCTGTTCTCGTTTACTGAAAGTTTCATAAAAGATCAGATTAGAAACGGCTGAGAAAAGGTGGAGACACTATTTTTCACTAATATTTATG
This sequence comes from Lucinisca nassula, assembly GCA_963580285.1. Lineage (NCBI taxonomy): Eukaryota > Metazoa > Mollusca > Bivalvia > Lucinida > Lucinidae > Lucinisca > Lucinisca nassula. Next base: position 82,668,189 of record OY757023.1, read on the forward strand.
CTCAAGGGCATGTAACTCCCAAACTGTGTGCCCATGCATCCCAAATATAAACTCGACGTAAACTGTAAGCCCCTCCTGGTTATCTGCAAGTTTGATGACGATCGGATCAGAAATGGCTGAGAAAAAGTGGAGACGTCGTTTTCCCCGTTATAAGTCTACGGGAAAATTTATCACGCTCAAGGGGATGTAGGGGTGTAACTGGAAAACCGCTGGTCAGATTCAAACCAAATTCCAACTCGTCCGAGTTTTTATCGATGTCTCATGCGGTCCAAATTCGAACTAAACATAGAATGTAAGCTCCTTCTGGTTATCTGGAAGTTTGATGAAGGTCATGTTAGAAATAGCCAAGCAAAGTTGGAGACATCATTTTCCCATTGTAAGTCTATAGGAAAATTTTTCACCTTCAAGGGGATGTAACTGGAAATCCGGTGGTCAGATTCAAGCCAAAATCGAACTCATTAGAGATGTTATGCTTATTCCAATTTACCAAAAGTGACAAAAAAAATGAGATCAAAAACGGTTGCGGAAAGCTGGGTACAACATTTTTCGCTAATATTTATGCCCAAGGGCAGGTAACTCAGAAGTCATTTGACCTGCGTGGCCCAAATTCAAACTCAACATAGACTGTATGCCCCTCCTGGTTATCTGCATGGAGACGTCGTTATACCATTGTTAGTCTATGGGGAACTCTTTCACACTCAAGATGCTACTGGAAAACCACTGGTCAGATTCAAGTCAACTTTGAACTCGCTTGAAATTTTATGCTTGTCCTCTTTACCAAAAGTTACAAAATGAACCAATCAAAAACGGCTGAGAAAAGCTGGAGACACCATTTTTTACTTACATTTATGCTCAAGGGCAGGTAACTCAGAAGCTGTTTGTCCCGTGCAGCCTAAATTTGAACTCAACGTTGACTGGTTATCTGCAAGTCCAATGAAGATCGGATCAGAAATGGCGGAGAAAAAGTGGAGACGTCGTTTTCCCCATTAAGTCTATTGGAAAACTTTTTCACGCTCAAGGGGGTGTAACTAAAAAAAGGGGATGTAACTGAAAAAAAAAAACCCGCTCGTCAGATTCAAGCCAAATTCGAACACGTCCAAGATTTTATGCTTGTTCTCGTGTATGACGTAACAAAAAGATCAGATCATAAACGTCTGAGAAAAGCTGAAGACACCATTTTTCACTTATTTTTATGCTCAAGGGCAGGTAACTCCAAAACTGTTTGTCCCATGCATCCCAAATATGAACTCGACGTAAACTGTAAGCCATTCCTGGTTATCTGCAAGTTTGATGACGATCGGATCAGAAATGGTTGAGAAAAAGTGGAGACGTCGTTTTCCCCATTAAAAGTCTATGGGAAAATTTTTCAAAACTGGTCCAAAACCTAATGCAGTCAATCCCCAACCCAGTGATACTGCACATAAAATTTGATTGGGATTGGCCAGCTAGTCACTTAGATATTCAAGTTTAAAGGTGTGGACGATTGACGGACGACGGATGGATGGACGGACGACGGATGCCTACCTATACTATAACCTCATCTAGTGTGCCTTCGGCTCAGGTGAGCCAAAAAGATCAGATCATAAACTACTGAGAAAAGCTGGAGACACCATTTTTCACTGATATTTATGCTCAAGGACAGGTAACACCAAAGCTGTTTGTCCCGTGCAGCCCATATTCGAACTCGACGTAGACTGTAAGCCCCTCCTGGTTATCTGCGAGTTTGATGACGATCGGATTTCAAAATCTATCCATAAATAAGAAAGTTATTGACTTCGTATAAGTTTCGGACGGACGAACGGACGGACGGACAGTGGCAATGCTATATGCCCTCCCACCATTCTTCGAAGGGTGGGGGCATAAAAAGTAGGGCTTACGGGGGGTATTCGTATTTTTTTCATATTTTTGCTCCTCTTCGTGAAGCAATCTGATCTGGGTTCACACTGTTTACTGTTTGCCAAAATAAAATGTATTTTTAAACAAAGTTTGTAAGAAGCTGCAGCAGAGTGAATAAATAGGCAACAATTTCCAATTTAGGTTTTCTTGGTATCTTTAGGTCAAAAGGTTTGACACCGGGAAATGTCGGATTTGCAGGCGTTGCCGTTACTTTTATATATTCATTATATATTTATAAAATGGATGATTTCTTTTTTTTTCTATTTGTGACATTTTTGTTTAAGTTTTACCTGTGACTTTATTTCCATTAGCCTTTTCCTGTGCCATTCTTTCCGCCCACCCCAAGAAGGGACATTTCCTGTCCGATATTTATAGGTCGATGTATGTTTACTGAACATACGTCACACGGGCCGGTCCATCTGATACCGTTATCTAGGGAGGACAGTGTCATCAGTATATGCAAACTTCTTAGATAAAAGCTGAAACACATTCTCATGCGCAACAATAGAATACGTTGTTTGAATTATAAAAGACAGAAAATAAAAATATGACAAAAATTGTCGAGAAGAACTGAAAACTTAAAAACAAATACCTTATGTAATAATTTGATGGTAGGCATCGTTTTGAATCTAAGTTTACTGTACGCTCAAATGCTCGTGAATAACGAATAGCCCAGTGGTTACAGTTACAGTTCAGAATTATTGAAGTCCGCTGTGTGGTGAGGGCAAGGGGCGGAAGAGACACTCGCACGGTGTAATTATTTTAAAACTTTTCTTTTTTCTCTTTTTTTTTCTGTATTATTATAAATAAAAATTATCACATATATTTTGAGCTTTGCTACAGCTCTACGTATAGTTTTGATTGTTTTTTTAATTTCTTAATTTAAGAATCTCATATTTCGAAATTGCATAACAAAAAGAGTTTTGATTCTTCGGCAGTTTGTTTGCTTGTTTGATTTGAGGTTTAACGTCCCCGTCAACACTGTAAAGGTCATTTTGGAGACGTTGCATCCAATTTTGTGGGACTTTAACCCGACATTGAGATGTAATGACATCTCAAGCCCTGTCGCCCAATGAAACCAATAGGTTTATTAGCATGGACGGTCCGCCTCGCACAGCGCTTCCTGGACAGGCTAAGATCCTCTAAGCGGTTTACCAGTACTAGTGTGCGGGCCGTATTCAGCTCTGCGTGGAAGCATCGTGCAGCCGGGCCATATATTTCTTCAAGCCCCAATGGGCGGGGGCGGTCTTCGGCAGTCATAACGAAAACGCGCCTATATTATTTTGATCCGCTTGAACTCCACTTTTATATAATAAAACTAGGGTTTGCAGGGGTAAACCTTATTTTTCTTATTTCTGCTCAAAATATAGATTCTGGGTACACGTTAGAACCGCCTCTTCGAGGCGGTTCTAACAGGTACCCACAATCTATATTTTAGAGCATAAATTAGGAAAATATTGCAATTTTTCATTATAAATTTTACATTTTTACAGCGGTAAAAGTTTCAGAGTGCATATGCATGTTTTCGTGATGGTCGGTAGATTCATCACCCTCAGTAGCAGTCTCTGTACCTTCGTCGCTATCATCTCTAATGTCACTGTCAGAGTCAATTTCAGCCTCAACAGCGATGTCGGTTTTGTTACGATAGTCCTGTTCAGGCCCCCGCCCATTGGGGCTGGAAGAAATTGATGGGCTCCACGATGCTTCCACGCAGAGCTAAACCGACCCACACACGAGTACTGGTAAACCACCAAGAGGATCTAAGCCTGCCCAGGCAAAGCGGTGCGAGTCGGCCCGTCCATGCTTATAAACCCTATTGGTTTCATTGGGCGACAGGGCTTGAGATGTCATTACATCTCAATGTCGGGTAAAAGTCCGGCAAAATTGGAAGCAACGTCTCAAGAATTACCAATACCGTGTTGACGGGGACGATACACCTCCGATCAAACAAAAGAATAGTCCTGTTCAGCCTTTACGACATTTGATAAGCAAGCAGACCATTCTTTTCCAACAATGCTTCCAATGCCTTCTTCGATCAGAGCCTTGAGATATGTCATGTGAAGCTGAAAATTTCTTGGCAAATATAACCTTTCAAATTTCCCCATATTATCGTTTTGGCATTCAGACAAGGGTGGCATGGTGAAAGCCGCAGAACTGTGTGCCCGTGTCTCTTCAAAGGCTGGTCAACTCGATAAGGAGGAGCTGGTTTATTTCGTCTGCAAAGTTCCAAAAGCTCAAGATTGAACATTTTCCACAGGCTGCATTAATTTGTATATTAAAGGAAAAAAGAACGAAAAACAAAAATGTTATTCAAAATTGAGATTCGAACCTACGACCTTTTGATAACTAGATCGTTAAAGTTTATGTATCTAACCAATACCGCCATATCGTATACCTTCAACAATGTCATATCAGAATAATATATAGCAAAGATTTTGTGAATTAAGCGAGGGAAAAGTTGGTTACCCCTACATAACGGTTTCCGATGAAATGGTCCGTGTGACGTAGTGTTCAGTAAACAGTCATCGATCTATACGAGGAGATTAAAACCAGAAAACTTGAGTAGACAGGAAAATTAAAACAAGAACAGAATGGAAGTTAAAACATCATTGTATGTTTGTGCTTACTCATGTATTTGCTTTGGCTAAATGCTTTAGCCAAAACAAATGTATCAGGTTTATGAAAAAAACAACAACAAAAAACAAGAAACATTTTACATTGTAATATATAGTTTAATGCCTTGATACAAAGGTCATTGTCTGCGTCGCGTGTTCGAGACGTTCGGATGAGTCTTGTCCCCGCATGACCTTAGCTGTTGGTGGGACGTAAAACTCAAAATGCACAAAAGGTCGATTGATAGGAAATAATTAACGCGTGGCACGTTTGTGGTAGAGTGTCAAAAGCTCAGCCACGCTCGTTATAAACACGATTACGAAACTGACACCTGCTTTATCGACGATAATCATCACTAATCAGCCTGAACACAGCAATGTCTACATTCGCTATGCGCCTTATTGATAGTTTTTTTTTTTATTATTATTTATTTTTTTTACTGTACTGAGATTGAACGTCCCCGTTAACTCTATAAGGGTCATTTTGGAGACGTTGCTTCCAACGCTGTGGGACTTTTACCCGACAAAGCTCAAGCCCTGCCGCCCAATGAAACCAAAAAGGCTAACATGCACTGGACGGTCTGACTCACACCGCTTCGCCTGGGCAGGCTTAGCAGGACCCATTGTTTCTTCGTGCACCTAGTGAGGACTCCGATCAGACAACGCAGATGTATAGGCTGATATGTGCCTTTGCTGGATGTAATAAGTGTAGAAAATGCTTTGACAGGACTCTTGTATACTGTCTCCGAATACATTAAAATAAATACCCCCCCCCCCCCCAAAAAAAAAAAAATAAATAAACAAAAACAAAACAAAAAAATAATAATATATAAATGTCTATAAATATATAAAACTACAAAAGAAAATTTAATTTGGCAAATAATGTTTGATTAAAATAAGATCATTTTTACAAGGTTATTCGATGCACAGGCAAGTTAATATGAGGTAGTAAAAACTGGTCACAGGAAAAAAATCACTGAAAAAAAGACGCCGAAAAAAAATCACAAATAAAAATATATATGTGAAGACTCTTATGGGTCTTAAAAGATGGGAAACTCCGTGGTCAGTCCTCGTTAGTCATTGTCAATATTCTGGATTCGAACTTATCAATCAGAACCTCATATAACACATAACAGTCATATTTGCCTTATTTTCGGTTCAAAAACCTAAATTAGAAGCCTCCGTGGTGTAGTGGTTACGCTACTCGCCTTGTAAACCAGGGATCGCAGGATCGATCCCGGGCTTCTCCAGACTTTCGGATGAGTCTTTAAATCAAAGTGTAACTATACCAAATTTAGTGACACAGAGGCCTTTCTGATATTTAATCTTCATCAGTGTGTCTAAACCCTAAAGTTTTGAAACCGAAACGGATGTTGGACAAGACCCGGCAAACACAGCACATCCCCCTCCGAGCACACACCGACCGACGTAGCTCATGAGACAGGTCAACTAGAGGCATCAGGCAAGAGACGCCTACCAGAGAACCTACAGGCGTCCCCCACCGAGCCAACATCAGCAAACATGGCCCACACTCCATGGAAGTCCCGGGCTTCAGGAAGGAGATGCCCAAAGTAGCGAGGCTTGCAAAATTTATAATATTACAAAAAGTGGCAACCAAATCCGCTAAGATACATGTCCCACCTGACAAGTCAGTCTTAGTTTTAGAAAAATAAGAAATTTATACTGCAAAAATTAAAGATATAGTATAGTTATTTAAATCAGTACTTGAGTACTGACGTCAACACCGTCCGAAAGATCAACCTCAGCACTCAGGAACTGATACTGAGCTGATGATACCCTCGGGGACGAACGAATCATCCACCAGCAGAGATACCGACCCAGTGGTTGCAATTAAAGTGTAACTATACCAAATTTAGTGACACAGAGTCCTTTCTGATATTTAATCTTCATCAGTGTGTCTAAACCCCAAAGTTTTGAAACCGAAACGGATGTTGGACAAGACCCGGCAAACACAGCACATCCCCCTCCGAGCACACACCGACCGACGTAGCTCATGAGACAGGTCAACTGGAGGCATCAGGAAAGAGACGCCTACCAGAGAACCTATAGGCGTCCCCCACCGAGCCAACATCTTTAAACCGAGATCCCTTCTCCATATGACCTTAGCTGTTGGTGGGACGTAAAACTCTAACACTCACTCACTCAAAAACATAGATTGCACCACCACATTGAGGCTGTCCTAACAACGACCCAAATGCTATATGTAGGCTAAAATAAGAAAGAATGTCAAAAGTTTCCATCACTTATGTTATATCTGACATGAAAAATGACATTTTAGCCTTGGCACGGGCGTATTACAGAAAAGTGAAGACACTAAGGGATCAACAAGGATGGAATACTCCTTTGCTTGTCGTTGTTCGTCGTTGTCAACACTTATTTTGAATCATCATGCTTTTCAGTTAGTTACTCACATACCTTTTACAGATTGCGGATGATTCTAACGAGCACCCCCAATCCACGTTTGCAGTCGAAATAATGAAAAATATCAAGTTTTTATAAATCAAAGCCCTGAAGCACTTGTATCTGAGTCTAGGTTGGAAAAGTAACGTAAACTGTTGACATTTCCCTTAACTTTATCAGTTTTACTTGTTTGATCTGAAGTTTAACGTCCCCGTCAACACTAACTTTTACAGACCTGTATTGTAAGATATTTGTATAGACCCTGATCCGATATCGCGTACTATAAGCAAAGACTGTAGACCATGATCAGACATCGTGTTCAACGGCGTCTGATCTGTGTCTACACTGTTTGTCAAACACAACATTTGATTCCAGTCCAAATTCTATAGATTTTTGTTTTGTTTGTTTGTTTTGAGGTTTAACGTCCCCGTCAACACTGTAAAGGTCATTTTGGAGACGTAGCTTCCAATTTTGTGGGACTTTCACCCGACATTGAGATGAAATGACATCTCAAGCCCTGTCGCCCAATGAAACCAATAGGTTTATTAGCATGGACGGTCCGCCTCGCACCGCGGTTCCTGGACAGGCTTAGATCTTCTCAGCGGTTTACCAGTACTAGTGTGCGGGCCGGATTCAGCTCTGCGTTGAAGCATCGTGCAGCCCATATATTTCTTCAAATTCTATAGATACTCGTAACACTCTGACGCAATACTCTGACCTCAACGCGGCTATTTTACTACAAATTTGTAAAAGCCATGTGGACTTTAGCAAAGAAAACCTAACAGCCATTATAACTTAGGGTCGTTCGACAGACAATCGACCAAAAATTGAATTTAATTGTTGAGATTTTGTTTGTTTGATTTGAGGTTTAACGTCCTCGTCAACACTGTAAAGGTCATTTTGGAGACGTTGCGTCCAATTTTGTGGTACTTTTACCCGACATTGAGATGAAATGAAACCCATAATGTTTCTAAGCATGGACGGTCCGACTTGCCTGGGTAGGCTTAGATCCTCTAAGCCGCTTACCAGTACTCGTGTTTTGCTTTGCCTGGGCAGGCTTAGATCCTCTAAGCGGTTTACCAGTATTCGTTTGCGGGACGGTTTCAGCTCTGCGTGGAAGCATCATGCAGCCCATCTATTTCGTCAGGCCCGATGGGCTCGGGCAGGATTAATTTGTGTGATACAAAAGTATTCGCAGGCCTCGATAGCTCAGTCGGATGCACGTCTGACTGGTGATCAGGAGGACGCGGATTCGATACCTGCCGGGGTCGGCAACATTCCGAAAGTTTCGGTGAGATTGATCATGAAATCTATAGCGGATAGCCAACAGGACAGTTACTTTCCCACAAAATTGCGTGGTGCGGCTAAATATGTGGCTCAACTGCGATTGCTTCAAAATTCTTAGCGTAGCGTATACCTAGCCAAAACCTGTACGAAAAGAAACGCACTAAAACGGCAATACGTTTAAAAACGTAAAAGCAGTATAGCGCGTTAATACGCATAACCTTCGGTTTCCTACGCCTTAATATATTTGCTACGTTTTATTCTACGTTTTATTACGTTTCAGTGGGTTTTGTAGTTATTGCTTGGTATCGCTTCCCTACAAAACGGCGCAAAATTAATGTACATGTAGTAAAGCATAGCCCCCACTACGTGACAGTGAGACTGGGGCTTTACTCCGAACCACGTGATGTAGAGGCATACACGTTTACGAGCTTCGCGTGTGTATGGCACTAGAGAAGACGAATAGAAACAAGGATTTTTTGTATTTTTCGCGAACGTAATGTTTGTGGGGCGACATATATAAAGGGTATTGTGGGGCTTTATATATGTATAATATATATATACCTCATATCTGGGTTGGTATTGTGGGGCTCTATATATGTTTAATATATATGCCTCATATCTGGGTTAACATTTTCTACCACTTAACTACGTTTAAGATGTATAGATATCGAGATCAACGATATCGGGCATGCGTAATGGAACTTAACCAAACACATAAAACGAAGGATTTACTTCTTCGTGAACACTATGTTTGTGGGGCGACATATATAAATTGCAATGTGGGGCTTTATATATATATAGTATATATGCCTCATACCTCGGTTAAAATTTTGCGCCACTTATCTCGGTTTAGACACGACCACCCCATATCATGACCAATTTCTATATATATATAGAGTTCATTACAAACTCTAGGGGTGTCAGGTTGTGTTTTCATCAAAATTTATTTAGAAAATAACTTTACTTTTAGCAAACAGTGGAGGCCCTGATCAGACGCCGCGTTCTGTGGCTTCTGATCTGCGCCTGTACTGTTTGCCAGGATACCCGTTGTGGGTTTCCTGGTACTAAATGGAAAATTAACGATTTATGTCAGCATTTTAATCTGGACCAAATCATAACCGAACCCACTCATCACACAGAGGACTCTGATTCAATTATCGACCTGTTTCTGGTGTCAAACAAGAACAGGGTTGTTCTGAGTGACGTTGGTGAGCCCTTTTTAGATCAAAACATAAGGTATCATTGTCCTATATATTGTGCATTTGATTTTAACAAAATCACATCCCCAACTTACACAAGACAAATTTATTTATATCATAGAGGTGACTTCCAAACACTTTCCCGTGAAATTAATGAAACTAACTGGAATTTACTGAAGGACAACGATGTAGATATTTATGCTAAAAACGTAACAGACACAATATTAAACCTTGTAAACAAACATATTCCAAATAAAACTATACACATTCGCAAATCCGATCCACCGTGGCTGAATAGTAATATAAAGAAACTTATGAGAAAACGTAAACGCCTCTATGATAAGTACAAAAGGACAAAACAACAACTAGATTTTAATAAATACAAACAAGTCAGAAACCAAGTCACTTCTTCTATTCGAAAATCTAAAAACGACGAACTTAACAAATTAATGAACAAACTTAAAGCTCCCAATATAAATCAAAAGGATTGGTGGAAAACATTGAAAAACTTCATTAAACCTGAACAACAATCTGCCATGCCTCCACTGAAAGCGGACAATATTATTATATGTGACGACAAAGAAAAAGCCGACCTACTCAACGATTTTTTTACGCAGCAAACAATTTTGGATGAACTTAACGCATCAATACCGCAAGCAACAAATACAACGCACAATAAACTCGAATCTATTGTAATTACCAGCGAAGATGTTAAATGTATACTCTCGACATTACCCACAGGAAAAGCATCAGGACCTGACCTTATCAGTAACAAAATTCTCAAGGATCTTGCCCAGCCCTTATCATCTCATCTAAAAGATCTTTATAATCTTTGTCTTGAAAAAGGTCGATTTTCGACTATTTGGAAACAAGCAAACGTCACTCCTATTTTTAAAAAAGACGACCCTTCCGAAGTATCAAACTATAGACCAATTTCTCTCTTAAGTACTATTGGAAAAGTCTTTGAAAAAATCGTTCACAAATATATCTTCAACTTTTTTCAAGAAAACGCAATAATAACGACATTACAGTCTGGTTTCGTACCTGGAGATTCTACTGTTAATCAGCTGACGGACACATGTACAATACTTTCTGCCAAGCTCTAGACGAAGGCAAAGAAGTAAGAGCTATATTCTGCGATATTAGTAAAGCCTTCGATAGAGTATGGCATAAAAGGCCTTCTCCATAAACTTTCTTCTGTTGGCATTTCTGGGCCGCTTCTTCAGTGGTTTACAGACTATTTAGATAACAGAAAACAGCGTGTTGTTTTACCTGGATCAGCTTCAAATTGGACTTCAATAAAGGCTGGAGTCCCTCAAGGTTCTATTCTCGGTCCTCTCCTTTTTCTCGTCTATATTAACGATATTGTTGAAGATATTCACTCTTCCATCAGACTCTTTGCTGATGATACCAACCTCTATATTATTGTTGATGATCCCGTCGAGGCCTCTAATCTACTAAATACTGATCTGTTAAAAATTAACGAATGGGCTAAACAGTGGCTCGTCAAATTCAATCCATCTAAGTCAGAGTCAGTGGTGTTTTCCAGAAAAAGGAATAAACCTTACCATCCTCCAGTCTTTATGAACCAAAGTAGAAGTAAAACAAAGATCAGGAATTGATACAATTAACTTACTCCATCCATAAAAGACACCAAAGGGAAAGAAATACAAACATTAAGCGACCAGACCATAACCTAGATAAATGAAGTAACATCTCATAAACACCTTGTTATTGTATTTTCAAACGACTGTACATGGCATGAACACTTAGATTATATCAAAACAAAAGCATGGAGTCGTATAAATATCATGAGAAAGCTAAAATTTAAACTCGATAGGCACTCGCTTCAAACTATGTATTTTTCTTTTATTAGACCACTACTCGAATATGCAGACGTCGTTTGGGATAATTGTACTCTGTACGAAGTTAACGAGTTGGAGAAAATACAAAACGAAGCCGCTCGCATCGTAACTGGTGCGACGAAACTAGTTTCCATAGAATGTCTTCATAATGAAACCAGGTGGGAATCATTAGCATCACGTAGAAAGAAGCACAAACTTCAACTCTTTTATAAAATGCAAAACGGCTTGACTCCTGACTATCTTTCTTCACTGGTACCCGTCCCAGTGGGAAACATTTCTGCATATAACCTACGTAACGCACGAGACCTAAATACTGTGCAAGCACATTCTCAACTGTACTATAAATCCTTCCTCCCATCAGTCATACGAGACTGGAACGGACTTTCTGAAGAAATAAGAAATTCGCCAAGTCCAGCTTCCTTCAAACGTCAACTTGATCTTAACCTGGCTTCTCCGCCGAGGTACTACTGTGACGGCAAGAGGACAGGTCAGATTTATCACGCTCGTCTGAGAATGAGATGCAGTTCTCTTAATCAACATCTATTTTCAAAAAAACATTATTGAAAGTCCACTTTGTGACTGCGGAGCTGTTGAAACTACTCAACATTTTCTATCTTCCTGCACACGATACACACACCTACGACAAGAACTCTACGTTGAAATACAATCAATATGTCAGCCGTCTCTTAATCTACTTCTGTTTGGTATTCACGATTTATCGGATTCTCACAACAAGCAAATATTCTTGGCCGTTCAAGAGTTCTTAATCAAAACTAAACGTTTCGAAGTAAACTAATAAAATTCAGTAATTATTCCAAACCTATTATATATTGACATACCTACTGATATTTATTGCATTCGGAATTCTACTCAACAAGACGATTTCTCAAACATAGTTGTTTCAATATCAATTAATAATACTCCTTACTAAAGAATTTATGTTATACTAGACCTCTAGCCTAACTTAGCCATATGACATTGCACCAATTTCATTTAGCCATTGTACTTTATATTTCTGCGCCCCCGGAGCCAATATAGCTAGACGCTTAGATAACTTGACAAAAATTGAACAAAAATATCCAAAATACCATATTTCATTTCCAACTACTGTTTTGCATTATCACAAGTCACAATGCTACTATTGTACATAGATCTTTTGTAAAAATGGGAGACAGACTTCCATAAGTCATTCGACTTCCTTCTGAATCCCATTGTATAATGCTGTTTTTATAGAGTTAGTTAAGTATATGTATTTTATGTATTATACAAATAAATAAACGTTTAAACTAAATGGGTTAATTTGTCTATGGTATCTTTTTTTCTATGTTTGTTATTCATGTAACTATCTCTATCTATCTAGGTTTACTACAACACCCCCTGGCGAGGATTACGTGTAGGTTAGAACCTAATTCAGTCTCCATTTTTGTGATTTATGTCATGTTTTGTGACGGTGGTTCTAATTCGTTCCCTAACTATGTTGTTACATTGATGATTCTGATTCTCTCCGCTTTTTGGTTGTTCATTTTTAGTTACATTCATCCTCCGGCATGATGTTTGTCATGTTGGTGATTGGGATTTCCCCCATTATGTATATTGCTCCTTTTCCAAGTTAGGATTGGATGAACCTCAGTGAAAGTGAGGTTGAGGGTTGGGATCCCGTAAAGGTAACTTAAACCACCAGTAAGTTTAATTGACCATTCCAAGTCGGTGCTTTTGCTATGGTTTCTTCATGTTTTGTGTTGTTGGTTCTGATTCTTCATCTAATCATATATGTTGTTAAGTGTATGATTCGGTCGGACCATCCATGCTTATAAACCCTATTGATACCATTGGGCGACAGGGCTTGAGATGTCATTACATCTCAATGTCGGGTAAAAGTCCCACAAACTTGGAAGCAGCGTCTCCAAAATGACCTATATAGTGTTGACGGGGACGTTAAACATCAAATCAGTCAAACAAACAAACGTTGGTGATTCTGATTCTTCCCCCTTTTTGATTGTTCATTCTAGTTATGTTTGCCCTTCCATTTTAATGTTGGCCATACTGGTGATTCTGATTCTTTCCCCCATTATGTATATTGCTTCTTTTTAGTCATTACCTGTTTTGGAAAGAGCTGCCGACTCGGCTTACCTGTTGTCCGTTATGTCTACTGTCATCACTTTGTTTCGACTTCTTTCTCTAGTGATATTGCAGGTTAAATTTGCGATACGATTATATCAGCTCCTGATCATTTCTCTTTTTAATTCTCCGGTTGATTGATTGCAAATCGATATAAACCTCAATGCGTCTTTCTGAATGCCTTCATATGTTTAATTGTATTAAAATGAGCATAAGACAAATAAAGTATAATACATAACTATTTGTTCACAGTATGTGAATACGAGGGTTGTCACAAAAGAACGTCGACAATGGCTGTGAAAGGAGAACCGATATAGATAAATTTGAACGATTGAATACGTAGAATTTAGTCATTTATCAACATATATGCTCGATTTCATGAGCATATTATACTGAATGACAGATATATAACCTTTTTTGTATGGTTCAGTAAGTGCCACGGGCGCAGCTAGCAACGTACTTACGTAACGTCAACGTCACCATCTTATCTTTCTTCCTCAAAGTGCTCTCCATTAGGTTCTACACATTTCTCATGACTGCTGGTCCACGTATCTTATGAAGTTTATTGTCGCCTGGTTCAGTTCTGTAGCAATTGCGAATCTCTTTCTTCTTCAATCAGTCAATGGGATATCAACAACGGGAAGAATGTAAATTAAAAAGAGAAACGACTAGGCTCTGATACAATCAGATCACATATTCTTCCCACAATTTCAAAAGAAGTCGAAACATGGAGTGACGAAACTACGGACAACGGGTTAACCGAGTCAGCAGCTCTTTCCCTGTTGGGATATACTATTCTCTCGCTGGTCGCTTTTTTCCGGATGCCGTCCATAAGGTCACGGAGAATCAACTAAAACAAGGAAATAATGCGTTACGTTACAAAGATACAACGTGCGGTTTTGAATCCCTTAATAAATAAATAAATAAATAAATAAATAAATAAATAAATAAACTATACCTTTAAATATAGTCATTCAATGTGCAGTGAGACGTGACTGCACTTTTAATTTTAGGTCAGTCGCCTTCTGTTGGGATTTTACATTTGGCGATATAGTTTTACTGAGATTCGCACTGCATCATATTAACCACTTGGCCACGGCTTTTACATGCATTGGTATTATCAAAAACGTATTTATATATTTTAAAATCCCGTGAAAAAAGAAATCCGAAACCTGCTTCACCTAAAACATGGAATAGTCTTGTCACGCTTGAACGTTGAACTCTCAAAGGTCGTTGATAAAATATAGTATGCAGAGTACACGGTCTGTCCGGTTTGGACCGCATGTGTCAGGAGCATTCCGTGCCCATCCATTAACATGGCGTACATGATCTTTCCTATAGACTTGACTACTTTCGCCTTCTTAGAAGGTGGGGTTCCAGGAGTTTTCCACGCGCTAGGCTCTCGTTTTCCTTCCGGTTCAAAGTAATGCAACTAAGTTCCATCAGTGGTTATAGCACGGTCCAGGAATTTTCTGTCTCACCGATAAGGCTGACACGATTAATCGTAAAATCGATCGATGAATTCCACATAAAAGATTACCATTTCTGATTTGATGATAATCGATATTATTAGTCGGTATTGATCACACTCTTAACGTTCTTGATGGCGCTGCTTGGCCTACTTGGGGTTTCAAGCTGAGGCTCTGTTGTCAAACCATCCGAATACCGGCGATGCCACTTGTATACCAGGGCTCTAGAAACATTTTCTTCTGGGTTTAAAATGGTGTTAAGCCGAGCTGAACACAAAATCAAATGATACTTCTGTGCGCTGCTGTTTTTTTAAGCACAATGTTGAGGTTATTGACGTCAGTTGTTTGGAAGTTCACCTGTTGACGTCGGCTTTAATGACGTTGACGACGGGGATAAATTGTAGCGGAAACTATACTCAGAAATCAAATTTAATTAATAATTTTAAGTGGCGTGAAATATACCTGCACCGGTACGCTCTACCTTGTGTTCGAAAGACTGCTCTATTGGTATAAACTAAAAGCAAATAACATCACTGCTGTCCCGAATAATTATACTAATACTGTGTCAAGTACGTCGGATAGTAAATATATTCAAATGTCTACGTATTTCTGGGACAACACTCGTACATACGTAGATACGTCTAAACCAATTATAAAAAGAAATAAATAGTGGACTGGACGATAGGGGGTCATGGAAACTATTAACCCATTGTATGCTAGTGGACTCTTCCATTGTTATATGTTGGACAAAATAGAAGTGAAGGCAGTGATCAGGAATCGATACAATTAACCCCAAGCTCTCATCACAGACACATAAGGGAAAGAAACACAAACATGAAACAACAGACCCTAATTGAAACATCAATAGCGGAAAGCCAAAAGGACAGTTACTTTCCCACAAAATGGCCAATTGGCAATCCAAAACAAAATAATATAAGCGATACAAACACTCAAAGACAAACCATAACAAACATAATTACCAACAGAAGAACCGCCTCGGAACGGTCAGTGAAACGAATTCAATCGGGGGGGGGGGGGGGGGTGCATGCTTAAATCGATTTCACCTGGCCACAATCCTCGCCCTTACTTCCGTCGCGATTTAGACACATCATTTGTTCAGTCCGCATAAAGGCCTCCTAACTCATCAGTGCAACATCTCCGTGAACACAACAAATCAAACAACCACAGAGACGAAACGACAGCAAGAAAACACTGAAATGCTGGAGCAAAAGAAAACCAACAATTAGACTCCGATGGGCCCGACCAGAGGCAGAGCAGTCCATTTGTCATATAAGGCGTGTCAGGCCTATTTTATCGTTTTTATTCTTTAGCAAATGGTGCAGGCCCTGATCAGACGCCGGCTTCCACTGTTTGCCAAGGTACCCCTTTAATTCATAGAGTTCAGACATTGTTCCAGAATTTAAACAGTGCCATCCCTACCATGATCTTGATACCACGGAAATTTTATCCAGTTTCTGGGTTGACCGTTTATCAATCGACCAAAAGTTATTAAGCGCATATTCGATTCAATGTCCACATGACTAATTGAATTGTATGAAATAAAGGTAACATTTTTTTTTTTTATAGAAATAGCCGTACTTTTCTTATCGCCCCGCAAGGTCAAATGTTTGCGCATAATGGTTATCTGTAAAATCTTGACTGGAATCAGGTGAACGCTCTGTCTAAGCCGTGTCTACACTGCTTGCTTGCTGTACTACAGTACAGGATTTAAGGGGTAAAACGAAACAGTCTAAGCCCTCATTCAGGACATTATGCCAGCCTAAACTCAGAGACAGTCGACCAACCAGTGCTGTCAGTACTTTATCTATCTATCTATCTATCTATCTATCTATCTATCTATCTATCTATCTATCTATCTCTCTCTCTCTCTCTCTCTCTCTCTCTCTCTATATATATATATATATATATATATATATATATATATATATATATATATATTTTTTTTTTGGTATCACTTAGATATTTTATCTTATGACGTCACGTCTGAGAGTGTAATAACGCCATATAATATTTTCGATAATCCACTAGTGGATTAAATATGCAAATTAGCTAGATACGTCCCGTAACGTTACATGTACGACGTCCTTAACGACGTCGCGTTTACAAACGGGAAATATTGACATTTTTGTAAACAATCGTGAATAAAATGCGTTCTAAATGTCATATGATTAATAGAATCTTGCATTCGTGCTCATGTATTATTGAATTTATTTAACGCGTCGAGGAAAAGGGATAAAATGCGAGGCTGTGCCTCGCATTTTATCCCTTTTCCTCAACTCGTTTAATAAATTCAAAAATGCATGAACACTCATGTAAGATCCTCACTAAACGAAACAGCCTATACAATTTTGACCCCCTTGAACGCCACTTTTATATAGTAAAACTGGGGTTTCCGGGGGTATACCTTAATTTTCTTATTTCTGCTCTAAAATATAGATTGTGGGTACTCGTTACAACCGCCTCGATAAGGCCTCGATGAGGCGGTTCTAACAAGTGCCCCCAATCTATATTTTGAGCAGAAATAAGAAAAATATCACAATTTTTCATCATAAAATTTTCATTTTTTTCGGCGATAAAGGTGGCAATGTATTTGTATAGGGGTGTTTGCGTAATGGTCCAGGACATTTTTCCAGCCTGCACTCGGAGACAGTCGACCGACCAGAGCTGTCAGTACTTTGTCTTATCTAAATTTTGTTTTGGTATCACTTACACATTGTAATGTAATGGCGTACTATAAAAGGCGCATGAAGCCATCCTAATGATGAACTGACCCTTTTACGTCATTAACCCTTTTTGGACCAAATTGAATCTTCCTCCTTATATATAGCAGGAGTCCATTTCAAAATTTAGGGTTGACGGGTTGTGTTTTCATCAAAAATTTATTTTGGAAAATGGCTGAACGTTTTGCAAACAGTGGAGGCCCTGATCAGACGCCGCGTTCTGCGGCGTCTGATCTGGGTCTGCACTGTTTGCCAGGGTACCCGTTTTGGGGTTTCTGGTATTAAATGGGTTAAATAACTAATTGAACTAATTGAATAAAACGCCAGCTTCGCAGAAGAGCTGAATGTGCTTGTATATTGCATGACAAAAGAAAAGTTGTGTTTTTTGAAGATGTGTGCAAAACGAAGATTCGGATCAGCCGTCACAGTAGCTCTGTGATAAAAGGATGGCAGTTGACTCAAAGATTCTTCATACAGATTCGGACAGCTTTGACACGGAGGCTTATTTGGATCTTCACTGCACATATAACGTATAACACCTGAAAGCACATGCCTCCTTAACGTGGCTAATATTGAACTACCAAGACATCAGAAGTCCGATAGTGGGTTATTTTTATGATAGAAATAGCCCGAACATAAATAAGGAACGTCCGTTATCCTGTTCAACATATCAGAAACTAATGATCGTCTTTTTAATATGACGAATATTTGACCGTATTAGTAAAGGTGTCAGTAAACCTTTTTGTTGAATAAGCACTTTACGTAACGAAAAGTGGGTTTCACAAGGTTATGCATAATTAACCTTATTTTTTTTTTTTTGCTCAGAAACATATTGTGGGTACTCATTGAGGCGGTACTTATGGGTACCTACAATCTATGTTTGCAAGAGTAATACGAAATATAACAAATATTTTCATTAGAATGTCATTTTTTTGAGCCTTGAAAGAATACTATAATGTTATTAATCAAGTAATTTCGTATTGGCCCAGTTACAGGTCCGAGGTATGCTGTATTTGCCCAAGGCCGAAGGCCGAGGCCAATATAGTAGACCGAGGACCTGTGGCGTACTTGATTAATGACAAGTTTATGAATTGACACCATTACAAACATGATTATTGAATTTTGACCCAAGTGTTAATACGGATGATATCCACACAACTGGATAGTCAATTAATAGATTGTCACATTGGTGTGATATTCTAGTATCAAGATTATCTTCGAAAGCCTTATGTCTTATTGTATTCCTAAATAATAAAATTATTTAAATGAGAAAAGGCTTTGGTTTTCCAAGAGAGCGAAACTGATTCTTTTTCGTTCAGTAAAAAAGAAGTGAAGGCAATGATCAGGAATCGATACAGTTACCCCACAGTTCCCATCAGAGACACCAAAGAGACAGAAAAACAAACATGAAACAACAGATCCTTATGGAAACATCAATAGCGGAAAGCCAAAAGGACAGTTAATTTCCCACAAAACGGCCAACTGGCTATCCAAAACAAAATAATATAATCGAAACACACACTCTAAGATAAACCGTAACAAAAATAAACCGCGACAGAAGAACCGCCTTGGGACGGTCTTTGAAACGAATTCCACTTAGGGGGCGGGTGATAAATTTATTTTACGCAGCTGCGATCCTTGCCCCTTACTCCCGTCGCGATATAGATAAATAATTTGTTCAGTTCGCACGAAGGCCTCCTCACTCATCAGTGCAACATCTCCGAGAACACAAAAATCAAACAACCATAGAGATAAAACAACGGTGAGGACTCGTCTGCAAGAAGCCACTGAAATGCTGGAGCAAAAGAAAAACCAACAGTTAGACTCCGATTGTGTTTTTGATATATGATAAAGTTTGTGATATGTTTCCTGTTTCTGCTAAAACATAACAGATCGTTATTTGTCATTAGAACCGCAAATGAGGCGGTTATAAAGGACACCCACAATTTATAGTTTTTGGTCAGCATAGCAGAAATAATGTATACCGTTGTAAACCATACTATTCTCCAAATGAAGCAGACTTGTAAGCGTATTCATAATTGTGTTCTATAAACCATCACGAAACACCTATATAATTTTGCAGCAGAAATGAGAAACATATCAAAATTTGTCATCATAAAAAAGTAGAAGTAAAACAAAGACCAGGAATCGATACAATTAACTTACTCCACCCATCAAAGTAGAAGTAAAACAAAGATCAGGAATCGATACAATTAACTTACTCCACCCATCAAAGACACCAAAGGGAAAGAAACACAAACATTAAGCGACCAGACCATAATGGAAACCTAAACAAAGGCCATCCAAAATAAAAAGACACAAGTGATACACACAGTAAGTAACAAACAACACCATAAATAAACCGCCACAGAAGAACCGCCTTGGAACGGTCAGTGGAATGATTTCCAATGGGGGGCTTAAATCGCTTTTACGTGGCCACAATCCTCGCCCTTACTTCCGTCGCGATTTAGACAAATAATTTGTTCAGTCCGCATGAAGGCCTCCTAAGTAGAAGTAAAACAAAGATCAGGAATCGATACAATTAACTTACTCCACCCACCAAAGACACCAAAGGGAAAGAAATACAAACATTAAGCGACCAGACCATAATGGAAACCTAAACAAAGGAAGGCCATAAGGACAGTTACTTTCCCACAAAATGGCCATATGGCCATCCAAAATTAAAAGACACAAGTGATACACACAGTAAGTAACAAACAACAACATAAATAAATCGCCACAGAAGAACCGCCTTGGAACGGTCAGTGGAAAGATTTCCACTGGGGGGGGGGGGGGGGGGGGGCTTAAATCGATTTTACGTGGCCACAATCCTCGCCCTTACTTCCGTCGCGATTTAGACAAATAATTTGTTCAGTCCCCATGAAGGCCTCCTAACTCATCAGTGCAACATCTCCGTGAACACAAAAAATCAAAGAACCACAGAGGTGAGACAACGGTGAGGACTCGACAGCAAGAAACCACTGAAATGCTGGAGCAAAAGAAAACCAACAGTTAGACTCCGATGGGCCCGACCAGAGACAGAGCATCAGGCACCAACCAACATTACCAAATATTAGATCTCTCTAATTCTCAATAAGCCTTTACATTGGAGCCGTCATAGAATCTGAGGCCTGACCCACCGGCGTGCAATTAAAGAGGGAAGCAAAGTTGCCAACCGTGAATGGGTTAACTACCATGCATGCAGTCAGTCGTATAACATCCATGTTGTACCCAATCTTTTTATATCGAAGAATGATTTTACGAAATTGGGTGCTGAAGTCATTGCGGTTATATATTTTTCTGAATTTATATACTAAGTCACCATCAAATTCGGGTTCCGATAGACCTTGTTGCAGAAGAGATTTAAGTCCAATATTGAATTTTGAAATTAAATCAGAATGGCGTCTATAAAATTTTGAAAATGCTTTGCGTAGTTTATGGTACCGATAACCCTGATTAAGGAGTTTAGCAGTTAATAATTTATTACGAGTGTTGAAGTCAGTTACATGACTACACACTCTAGCAAATCGAATTAATTGCGAAATATAAACGCCATAGGATGGCGCACGAGGAACATCACCATCCAAAAAAGGAAAATTTACAATCTCAAAATCAAAGTCATCGCGTTTATCATAAATTTTGCACGAAACAAACCCATCAACAATAGAAAGATGCAAATCCAAAAACGGAGCCTCGGTATCAGAAGAATTTGCTTTATTTAATTGAAGTTCTGGGGGGTAAATGTGACTGATCAAACCATCGAAATAGGTATTATCAATATTTAATAAATCATCTAAATATCTAGAAGTGGAGCTTAAAGCTTCAATAATTTCAGATTGGTTATCAATGGAAAGCGACAACATGAAGTCTCTTTCATAACAATACAAGAACAGATCAGCCACAAGAGGTGCGCAATTCGTACCCATCGGAATACCCACAATTTGTCTAAATAACTTAGTACCGAATCTAATATAAATATTGTCAAGTAGAAGGGTGAGGGCATCACACACTTTCTGATATGACCAAAGTGTATAATTCTTATGCTCTTTAGAAGTGAAAAATGCATTTCTGACATTACATGCAAGATAGAGAGAATCTTCTCTGTGAAAAGCCCATTCAATTAAATCATGAAGCTCACTTTTATAAGATTATGAGGAAGTGTAGTGTAAAGAGTGGAAAAATCGTAAGTAGACAGACTTGAAGCACGAAAATGTCTGGATTTCAATTTATTTAAAACCTCATTCGAATTTTTTATAGACCAAAACAGATTTCTTCCTGATCTCTCAAAGACTTTATCACAATATTTAATCACATGCGTTTTAATAGCAGTAGGACAGGGAGTTAATAATTTAGAAAGTTCAGTGGTAGTGCAAGAGCTAGAATTTGCAATAAACCGTGCTTTGTAAGGTCTTTTATGAAGTTTTGGTAGCCAGTATAGCGTAGGAAGCTTGTCTTGGCCTTCGGTAACACACACAGCAAACTTGGTGGCTGAATGACAAATATGTTTATCTACTATAACTCTCTCTTCAGCTAAAGGCTGAAGTTCATAGGCCTTAGTACCACCAAGCTCCTGCTTAAGCGTGTTAACATAGTGCAGCCGTCACACAACGACGACATTGTTAGCGGCCTTGTCTGCAGGGGCCAAAACAAACTTCTTATGAAATTCTTGAATACCTAGCTTAAGATGACGTAAAGACGTCTTAGGCTTAGGAGGTAATAAGTTAGTATTTTGAGAATAGAAAGAAATGCGTTTATTCACTAGTTTTAAAATGCTTAGTTTCCAGTCCTTAAGGGCTTTATGCTCAACATACTCTCGCTTACACCATCGATTACCGAATTCATTCAAGGAAGCAGCGATTTCATCTCTACATTTACTGAAATCAATTTTAGAAGGAAACCGATATTTCGGTCCTTTAGAAATTATATTCCTTATCCTAAAATCAGGAATAATTTTCAAATTGCCAGTAATTACATGACCAGCAGCAGGATAGCAATACACTGAATTTTTACAATCACATGAATCAGGAGTATTAGTATCAATATCAAGATCTGAAACAAGTTTATTAAAATTAAAAATGATAGATCTAACAGGTTTGTTATATTTATAGCAAATTATAGGTGTTTCAGTATTTTGAAAATAAGCAGGAATTGAAGAAAGCACAGAGCTCTCACGGAAGATACTGGGCAAATCTATAAAATCCATACCCTTATTAATGAAGGATATTTTGAAGAAATGGCGTTTATGATTAATTTCAGAATCAATGTAAGGACGGAGAGTATGCTGAGTATAGCCTCTAGTTAAGAGAGCCGCATCATATAACTGATTAGAACTATCGTAGAACTTATTCGCCTCGGTGTCCAGAAGACGTAAAACAGAAACGGGTAATGAACTTAAAAATGAAAGCATAGAGTGGCGTCCATGATTTAATAATTTAATAGACAGTCACTTAAGTCTAGTATTGTTTCGTTTAAACGCAAGTAGTTTACGTTTAAAGTTACCATTTTTCCTGGTGCCGTGAGATCTAGTTCTGCGTTTTCGACATTCCAGGAGCGAGAAAATATCAAAGTCCGGCATTCTAGAAATATTACCCTCATGATAAATGTTGTCATTAAATCCCAGTGGAAAAGGGGTCTGTAAACATTTAATCCATTTCAGTTCAGCCTCATGTCTTTTTATAATTTTGAATCTAGATGTAGAATTTGCATCGTAATAAAGTTTTTCCACTGGTTGTATAACAATGTTATTTACAGAATGACCTGTACGTCGAAAGTGACGGTACAAGAAAGTGTCAGTTTTCTTAGGCTTACTCATTGTACGATAATGCTCGTTCAATCTAGTTTTAAGCATGCGGTTAGTTTGACCGACGTACTGCATATTACAGTTTGCAGCACGTCATGTAATTAGATAAATTAAATCTGTAGACTGTCATGTCAAATCAGACATGTTAACTACAGAGAAGCGTCTACCGTTTACAGATGAAGTAACGGTAGACGCAGTGCTTAAATGCGAACAACTCTGCACCTCTTGGCATTGCACTTAGAAATACTAGGATACATTCCACTTCTTTTCCATGGATTAGTATATTTTCGAAGGATGGGCGATTTGAGAGGAGATAGTTTTATACGAAGACTACTCCCAAAAACATTGGTATTGCCTGCTCCATTGAGATTAACTGAAGTTACAGAAGACAAATTTAAGGGTCTAACCAATACCGAAGGCAACATAGTATTAATGTTCTTAATAGAATGGGGAATCCGTACAGAAGAAGCAGAGTGTAACCTAAGGGGTGATATTGATATTTTAAATGTATTTGTGATACTCATTTGGGTAAATAAGGTAATGATACCGTCAAAACTAAAGCGATCTTCATACCGGTCATTAAATAAAACAGCATATAAAATTACTGAAAATAATTCATTCGAAAAGAAGGAAGGTTCAACAAAAGCCCACAAAACATCTTAGTCTACTTAAAGTACAGGGATGTCAAACAAGCAGTTGTTATACAACGAGGAACGAACATCGGTTTAATAATGACCTTCAACAGGTATCTAAAGGATGTCAATTGATGGAATAGTGAAAAGCAATTGCATAAGCAATCCCTGAGGATTGGAAAAATAAGAGCATTAAATGTATGTACGGGGAGACCTTTTACAGCCGCCACACGGCACAAACAAAACAGCCCTGATATGCAAAGAAGAAGTAAAACAAAGATCAGGAATCGATACAATTAACTTACTCCACCCACCAAAGACACCAAAGGGAAAGAAATACAAACACTGAATTAAGCGACCAGACCATAATGGAAACCTAAACAAAGGAAGGCCATAAGGACAGTTACTTTCCCACAAAATGGCCATATGGCCATCCAAAATTAAAAGACACAAGTGATACACACAGTAAGTAACAAACAACAACATAAACAAATCGCCACAGAAGAACCGCCTTGGAACGGTCAGTGGAAAGATTTCCACTGGGGGGCTTAAATCGATTTTACGTGGCCACAATCCTCGCCCTTACTTCCGTCGCGATTTAGACAAATAATTTGTTCAGTCCGCATGAGGGCCTCCTAACTCATCAGTGCAACATCTCCGTGAACACAAAAAATCAAAGAACCACAGAGGTGAGACAACGGTGAGGACTCGACAGCAAGAAACCACTGAAATGCTGGAGCAAAAGAAAACCAACAGTTAGACTCCGATGGGCCCGACCAGAGACAGAGTATCAGGCACCAACCAACATTACCAAGAATTAGATCTCTCTAATTCTCAATAAGCCTTTACGTTGGAGCCGTCATAGAATCTGATGCCTGACCCACCGGCGTGCAATTAAAGAGGGAAGCAAAGTTGCCAACCGTGATTGGGTTAACTACCATGCATGCAGTCTGTCGTATAACATCCATGTTGTACCCAATCTTTTTATATCGAAGAATGATTTTACGAAATTGGGTGCTGAAGTCATTGCTGTTATATATTTTTCTGAATTTATATACTAAGTCACCATCAAATTCGGGTTCCGATAGACCTTGTTGCAGAAGAGATTTAAGTCCAATATTGAATTTTGAAATTAAATCAGAATGCTTTGCGTAGTTTATGGTACCGATAACCCTGATTAAGGAGTTTAGCCGTTAATAATTTATTACGAGTGTTGAAGTCAGTTACATGACTACACACTCTAGCAAATCGAATTAATTGCGAAATATAAACGCCATAGGATGGCGCACGAGGAACATCACCATCCAAAAAAGGAAAATTTACAATCTCAAAATCAAAGTCATCGCGTTTATCATAAATTTTGCACGAAACAAACCCATCAACAATAGAAAGATGCAAATCCAAAAACGGAGCCTCGGTATCAGAAGAATTTGCTTTATTTAATTGAAGTTCTGGGGGGTAAATGTGACTGATCAAACCATCGAAATAGGTATTATCAATATTTAATAAATCATCTAAATATCTAGAAGTGGAGCTTAAAGCTTCAATAATTTCAGATTGGTTATCAATGGAAAGCGACAACATGAAGTCTCTTTCATAACAATACAAGAACAGATCAGCCACAAGAGGTGCGCAATTCGTACCCATCGGAATACCCACAATTTGTCTAAATAACTTAGTACCGAATCTAATATAAATATTGTCAAGTAGAAGGGTGAGGGCATCACACACTTTCTGATATGACCAAAGTGTATAATTCTTATGCTCTTTAGAAGTGAAAAATGCATTTCTGACATTACATGCAAGATAGAGAGAATCTTCTCTGTGAAAAGCCCATTCAATTAAATCATGAAGCTCACTTTTATAAGATTATGAGGAAGTGTAGTGTAAAGAGTGGAAAAATCGTAAGTAGACAGACTTGAAGCACGAAAATGTCTGGATTTCAATTTATTTAAAACCTCATTCGAATTTTTTATAGACCAAAACAGATTTCTTCCTGATCTCTCAAAGACTTTATCACAATATTTAATCACATGCGTTTTAATAGCAGTAGGACAGGGAGTTAATAATTTAGAAAGTTCAGTGGTAGTGCAAGAGCTAGAATTTGCAATAAACCGTGCTTTGTAAGGTCTTTTATGAAGTTTTGGTAGCCAGTATAGCGTAGGAAGCTTGTCTTGGCCTTCGGTAACACACACAGCAAACTTGGTGGCTGAATGACAAATATGTTTATCTACTATAACTCTCTCTTCAGCTAAAGGCTGAAGTTCATAGGCCTTAGTACCACCAAGCTCCTGCTTAAGCGTGTTAACATAGTGCAGCCGTCACACAACGACGACATTGTTAGCGGCCTTGTCTGCAGGGGCCAAAACAAACTTCTTATGAAATTCTTGAATACCTAGCTTAAGATGACGTAAAGACGTCTTAGGCTTAGGAGGTAATAAGTTAGTATTTTGAGAATAGAAAGAAATGCGTTTATTCACTAGTTTTAAAATGCTTAGTTTCCAGTCCTTAAGGGCTTTATGCTCAACATACTCTCGCTTACACCATCGATTACCGAATTCATTCAAGGAAGCAGCGATTTCATCTCTACATTTACTGAAATCAATTTTAGAAGGAAACCGATATTTCGGTCCTTTAGAAATTATATTCCTTATCCTAAAATCAGGAATAATTTTCAAATTGCCAGTAATTACATGACCAGCAGCAGGATAGCAATACACTGAATTTTTACAATCACATGAATCAGGAGTATTAGTATCAATATCAAGATCTGAAACAAGTTTATTAAAATTAAAAATGATAGATCTAACAGGTTTGTTATATTTATAGCAAATTATAGGTGTTTCAGTATTTTGAAAATAAGCAGGAATTGAAGAAAGCACAGAGCTCTCACGGAAGATACTGGGCAAATCTATAAAATCCATACCCTTATTAATGAAGGATATTTTGAAGAAATGGCGTTTATGATTAATTTCAGAATCAATGTAAGGACGGAGAGTATGCTGAGTATAGCCTCTAGTTAAGAGAGCCGCATCATATAACTGATTAGAACTATCGTAGAACTTATTCGCCTCGGTGTCCAGAAGACGTAAAACAGAAACGGGTAATGAACTTAAAAATGAAAGCATAGAGTGGCGTCCATGATTTAATAATTTAATAGACAGTCACTTAAGTCTAGTATTGTTTCGTTTAAACGCAAGTAGTTTACGTTTAAAGTTACCATTTTTCCTGGTGCCGTGAGATCTAGTTCTGCGTTTTCGACATTCCAGGAGCGAGAAAATATCAAAGTCCGGCATTCTAGAAATATTACCCTCATGATAAATGTTGTCATTAAATCCCAGTGGAAAAGGGGTCTGTAAACATTTAATCCATTTCAGTTCAGCCTCATGTCTTTTTATAATTTTGAATCTAGATGTAGAATTTGCATCGTAATAAAGTTTTTCCACTGGTTGTATAACAATGTTATTTACAGAATGACCTGTACGTCGAAAGTGACGGTACAAGAAAGTGTCAGTTTTCTTAGGCTTACTCATTGTACGATAATGCTCGTTCAATCTAGTTTTAAGCATGCGGTTAGTTTGACCGACGTACTGCATATTACAGTTTGCAGCACGTCATGTAATTAGATAAATTAAATCTGTAGACTGTCATGTCAAATCAGACATGTTAACTACAGAGAAGCGTCTACCGTTTACAGATGAAGTAACGGTAGACGCAGTGCTTAAATGCGAACAACTCTGCACCTCTTGGCATTGCACTTAGAAATACTAGGATACATTCCACTTCTTTTCCATGGATTAGTATATTTTCGAAGGATGGGCGATTTGAGAGGAGATAGTTTTATACGAAGACTACTCCCAAAAACATTGGTATTGCCTGCTCCATTGAGATTAACTGAAGTTACAGAAGACAAATTTAAGGGTCTAACCAATACCGAAGGCAACATAGTATTAATGTTCTTAATAGAATGGGGAATCCGTACAGAAGAAGCAGAGTGTAACCTAAGGGGTGATATTGATATTTTAAATGTATTTGTGATACTCATTTGGGTAAATAAGGTAATGATACCGTCAAAACTAAAGCGATCTTCATACCGGTCATTAAATAAAACAGCATATAAAATTACTGAAAATAATTCATTCGAAAAGAAGGAAGGTTCAACAAAAGCCCACAAAACATCTTAGTCTACTTAAAGTACAGGGATGTCAAACAAGCAGTTGTTATACAACGAGGAACGAACATCGGTTTAATAATGACCTTCAACAGGTATCTAAAGGATGTCAATTGATGGAATAGTGAAAAGCAATTGCATAAGCAATCCCTGAGGATTGGAAAAATAAGAGCATTAAATGTATGTACGGGGAGACCTTTTACAGCCGCCACACGGCACAAACAAAACAGCCCTGATATGCAAAGAAGAAGTAAAACAAAGATCAGGAATCGATACAATTAACTTACTCCACCCACCAAAGACACCAAAGGGAAAGAAATACAAACACTGAATTAAGCGACCAGACCATAATGGAAACCTAAACAAAGGAAGGCCATAAGGACAGTTACTTTCCCACAAAATGGCCATATGGCCATCCAAAATTAAAAGACACAAGTGATACACACAGTAAGTAACAAACAACAACATAAACAAATCGCCACAGAAGAACCGCCTTGGAACGGTCAGTGGAAAGATTTCCACTGGGGGGCTTAAATCGATTTTACGTGGCCACAATCCTCGCCCTTACTTCCGTCGCGATTTAGACAAATAATTTGTTCAGTCCGCATGAGGGCCTCCTAACTCATCAGTGCAACATCTCCGTGAACACAAAAAATCAAAGAACCACAGAGGTGAGACAACGGTGAGGACTCGACAGCAAGAAACCACTGAAATGCTGGAGCAAAAGAAAACCAACAGTTAGACTCCGATGGGCCCGACCAGAGACAGAGTATCAGGCACCAACCAACATTACCAAGAATTAGATCTCTCTAATTCTCAATAAGCCTTTACGTTGGAGCCGTCATAGAATCTGATGCCTGACCCACCGGCGTGCAATTAAAGAGGGAAGCAAAGTTGCCAACCGTGATTGGGTTAACTACCATGCATGCAGTCTGTCGTATAACATCCATGTTGTACCCAATCTTTTTATATCGAAGAATGATTTTACGAAATTGGGTGCTGAAGTCATTGCTGTTATATATTTTTCTGAATTTATATACTAAGTCACCATCAAATTCGGGTTCCGATAGACCTTGTTGCAGAAGAGATTTAAGTCCAATATTGAATTTTGAAATTAAATCAGAATGCTTTGCGTAGTTTATGGTACCGATAACCCTGATTAAGGAGTTTAGCCGTTAATAATTTATTACGAGTGTTGAAGTCAGTTACATGACTACACACTCTAGCAAATCGAATTAATTGCGAAATATAAACGCCATAGGATGGCGCACGAGGAACATCACCATCCAACAAAGGAAAATTAACAATCTCAAAATCAAAGTCATCGCGTTTATCATAAATTTTGCACGAAACAAACCCATCTACAATAGATAGATGCAAATCCAAAAACGGAGCCTCGGTATCAGAAGAATTTGCAAACTCATCAGTGCAACATCTCCGTGAACACAAAAATCAAAGAACCACAGAGGTGAGACAACGGTGAGGACTCGATAGCAAGAAACCACTGAAATGCTGGAGCAAAAGAAAACCAACAGTTAGACTCCGATTGGGCCGACCAGAGACAGAGCATCAGGCACCAACCAACATTACCTTGAATTAGAGCTCTCTAATTCTCAATAAGCCTTTACGTTGGAGCCGTCATAGAATCTGAGGCCTGACCCACCGGCGTGCAATTAAAGAGGGAAGCAAAGTTGCCAACCGTGATTGGGTTAACTACCATGCATGCAGTCTGTCGTATAACATCCATGTTGTACCCAATCTTTTTATATCGAAGAATGATTTTACGAAATTGGGTGCTGAAGTCATTACGGTTATATATTTTTCTGAATGTATATACTAAGTCACCATAAAATTCACCAAAGGGAAAGAAACACAAACATGAAGCGACCAGACCAAAAATGGAAACCTAAACAAAGGAAGGCCATAAGGACAGTTACGTTCCCACAAAATGGCCAAATGGCCATCCAAAATAAAAAGACACAAAATTAAATCTTCATTTTTTACGGTGACAAAATTTACTTTGTATTTGTATTGGCGTGTTTTCGTAATGCAATAATGCCGTCGAGGAATAGATCACGCCTGTAGGAGCAAATCCTGTGGTTTTAGTTTTGAATTGGCTTATTTTGAATGATGAATCTGTCCATAAAAGTTTGGGAGCAATACAGGGACAAAATCTCAATTTATGCCTTCAGGTCGAACTTCATGTCAGAATGGATAATGCTGTAGGTCCAAATAGCTTTGTCTCACAATGTACGATCTGGATATACAAGCATACCAACAAAATTAAAAATTATCATTTTTAGCATGCTAAACTTTTTGTACGTATAAGTATTGAAGAAATTATAATATACAGTAGAATTCCGCTATTAAGACCACCTAAAATTAAGACTAATTCTCCTTTAAAAAGCTTATTTAGCAGGTTGTAGCTAAGGTCTAGTTGTGTTTACTACAAAAAGTGTACTCTTCCCAGAGACCATCTTTGGGACTGTTCATAAGTGGTCTTAAAGACCACTTTTGAACAGTTCCAAAGGTGGTCTTAATAAGATGGGACTGTTCATAAGTGGTCTTAAAGACCACTTTTGAACAGTTCCAAAGGTGGTCTTAATACAGGAAGTTTACTGTACCTGAATCTACAATGTTCTTCTGTAAACCAATCACAATACTTATGTCGATCTTTCCAGAGGCCTTTAACATTTTGAGGTATTTGTGTTGATGAAGGGTCCTTCTGCTTTCTTTCAATTTCCTGCATTGTTAACTCCTTTTCTATCTTATAATAATAATAAATAATAATAATAATAATAGTAACAATTGGCTACAAGCTACTCTTCCTCGAGGCCCACTTAAATGTGTGCGTTCTTTATTCTACTGATATTCACAATTGTTTTTCATTTCATGTTGAAAGTTTGCTTTGTCATTATTCTTATGATTACAGTTGAGCAGAAACTTATGACAACTTCAGAAACTAAATAAGGTTTCTTCTTATTTTCGGATAGAGATGAAACATATTACTTTTGTTCCTTTAAATATTCCAGACTCTGTCTCTGGTCGGGCCCATTGGAGTCTAACTGTTGCTTTTCTTTTGTTTCAGCATTTCTGTTGTTTCTTCCTGTCGAGTCCTCACCGTTGTTTCATCTCTGTGGTTATTTGATTTTTGTGTTCACGGAGATGTTGCACTGATAAGTTAGGAGGCCATCATGCGGACTGAACAAATTATTTGTCTAAATCGCGACGGAAGTGAGGGCGAGGACTGTGGCCACGAAAAATCGATTTATGCGCCCCCCCCCCCCCCCCGCCCAGTGGAATTCGTTTCCGCTGACCATTTCAAGGCGGTTCTTCTGTCGCGGTTTATTATTTTTGTTATGGTTTGTCTTTGGGTGTTTGTGTCGCTTATATTATTTTATTTTGGATAGCCTTTTGACCATTTTTAAGGAAAGTAACTGTCCTTTTGGCTTTTGGCTTTCCGCTGTTGGTGTTTCCGTTGGGGTCTGTTGCTTGTCATCAGTAGTTTTGGCTTTGTATAACACATGATAGAAGATGGGTTTCTTTTCTTGATTCTACTTTTTTGCACACTCTCTAAAGTCCTCATCTTCCATGGATATCTGATCAACGAGGTAATCCCAAATCTGTCCCGAAATCATTATCTTTGGCATTCTCTTTCTCACCTTCAGGAACATTTCTCTTCTCTTTATCAGATAGTTCTGTATGTTGTCTGACTGGAGCAATTTCATTCCATGCATCACTATCCAAATAATCTATCATTTGCTGTTTAATTTTATCTTACTCTTCTGAATCATTCAGATTGTATTCATATTCTTTATGTTTAGCCATAGCAACGGCTGTCACTTCATTAAATGCTTCTTGGTATGACTCATATTTGCCAATAATACTATTTTCTTGATAACAAGTATAGACCAAAAAAAAAGTAATTTTTCTCTGTTAAAATTTTCTGGATCCTTTTTTTTTTGTTGTATCCCACATATCTGATAATCTTCTTCTGAGCCTTCTTTTATCACTGTTTCATCAGTCAAGTTCATCTCTTTGCATAACAAACCATTTGGGCTGAATCATCTTCTTAATTTTCTTACATATCAATTTACGATAACTCGTCAACATTTGACCATTTTTGACCTTTTCTTTGTATATCCTCGAACTTTATACATGGAGCAGAAGTCTGTTAAACACGTCTTTGTATTTTTGTGGGCCTTTAGAGTATCTGATCAACATGTTCTGGTATTGAATGTCTTCCGTGTCATCAACAAAATAGAAGTGGAGGCAATGATCAGGAATCGATGCAATTAACTCACAGCTCCCATCAGAGACACCAAAGGGAAAGAAACACAAACATGAAATAACAGACCCTAATAGCGGAAAGCCAAAAGGACAGTTAATTTCCCACAAAAGGGCCAATGGTCTATCCAAAATAAAATAATATAAGCGACACAAACACCCAATTACAAGCCATTACAAAAATAAACTGCGACAGAAGAACCGCCTTGGAACGGTCAGCGGAAACGAATTCCACTGGGGGGGGGGGGACTTAAATCGATTTTACGTGGCCACAATCCCCGCCCTTACTTCGGTCTCGATTAAGACAAATAATTTGTTCAGTCCGCATGAAGGCCTCATTACTCATCAATGTAACATCTCCGTGAATACCAACCAAAATAAGCCTTTACGCTGGAACCGTCACAGAATCTGAGGCCTGACCCACCGGCGTGCAATTAAAGAGGGAATCAAAGTTGTCAACCGTGATTGGGTTAACTACCATGCATGCAGTCTGTCGTATAACATTTATGTTGTACCCAATATTTTCATATCGAAGCACGATTTTACGAAATCGGGTGCGGTTATATATATTTGTTTTAATTTATATACTAAGTCACCATTGGGTTCCGATTGACCTTGTTGCAGAAGTGATTTAAGTCCAATATTGAATTTTGAAATTTAATCAGAATGACATCTATAAAATTTTGAAAAGGCTTTGCGTAGTTTATGGTACCGATAACCCTGATTCAGAAGTTTAGCCGTTAAAAAATTATTAAGAGTATTGAAGTCAGTTACATGACAACACACTCTGGCAAATCGAATTAACTGCGAAATATAAACGCCATAGGATTGCGCACGAGGAACATCACCACCCCAAACAGGAAAATTTACAATCTCAAAATCAAAATCATCACGTTTATCATAAATTTTGCAAGAAACAAACCCATCTACAATAGATAAATGTAAATCCAAAAACGGGGCCTCGGTATCGGAGGAATTTGAACTGAAGTTCCCGGGGGGGGGGGGGTAAATTTGACTGATCAAACCGTTGAAATAGGTATTATCAATATTTAATAAATCATTCAAATATCTAGAAGTGGAGCTAAAAGCTTCAATGATTTCACACTGGTTTTCAGCAGAAAGGGACATCATGAAGTCTCTCTCATAACAAAACAAACACAGATCAGCCACAAGTGGTGCGCAATTAGTACCCATCGGAATACCCATAACTTCTCTAAATAACTTAGTACCAAATCTATATATTGTCAGGTAGAAAGGTGAGAGCTTTACGCACTTTCTGACATGACCATATAGTATAATTTTTATGCTCTTCAGAAGTGAAAAAAGCATTTCCTACGTTACATGCAAGATAGACGGAGTCTTCCCTATAAAGTCGTTCCAATTTGCACTAGGTTTGGACAAACATGGTCGTTCTTCAGGTTGGGATGCATTGATAAAAACAAATCCCCAAGAAGGTTTTCTTATGGGCACTTGAAGTACCAGAAACACTTCTTGTTCACTGATTTCAACCTGCTGTTGAATTTATAACTAATCTTCCTTACTTGATTCTCAAAAGTTCGAACATCTTTTCTGGCATATTCTAGGGCACTGGAATGTAGCAAATCGGATCTTTTAATACATAACTCACCACATAAAGCCCACAACCATATGGACTCGTTACGAACTGTAAATCACCATTTGCTTTCCAGGCGCTCAAAATATTAGCGATGTTTGCGTTTATCCTGGCAGCATCAAGCTCTCTTTCATGAACCACTTTAACGTCAGAAATTGATGTTCTTATTGCTAATATGTACTGCTCCTAAGGGAGACCAAGCTGTATGAGAACCTGATCAAAAGACATTTATTTTATCTAAGAAGTCCAAGATTACATGACTGAAAATCATCAGTGCATGGTCAAGTCTGTTTGTGGTAAGCTGATCAGCTACGTATTCTTCTACGTCCTCAGTGTATTGTCCTCCTTGATATGAGATAGTAGCAATAGTCCTTCAACTTTCCATGCGGACTGTCTTCGGTATGATCTTGAGAAGAAGAATCTACCATATGCTGGGAATATCTTGTACATGTTACAGGGTCTGATCGAAACGGCCAATATTCATTTTCCCAAGACAAAGACAAAACTTTATCCTCAGTCTACAGTTTACCATATACCAATTTTGCAAGGGAAGACAGAAGTGATGCCCATCTAGTTTCTACCTCTGACAAACTACAAACACATGTAGGAATCCCAGTTGGCGAATCATGGCAAACATATCTCTTTAGCTGCTTCCCAATATGGCAGTGAACCTCTGAAACATGCAACACGACTGTCTTTGTTGCGAAGCTCACTTTTGCAAATATCACTATTTATCACAGGGATGAGACGTACTTTGTTCTTTGGTCTAGTCTGTCCACAAACATTGTTGGGAATGCCAGTTCTTCCATATTTTCACTAAATATTGGTATAGACTGGGTTTTCCTCTGATGGAGCAATGCAGTAACTTTGTTGGCCATTATACTAAACAAAACGAATATGCTGCAAAAGTGTGTCGGAGCTTCCTAACAGCCTATTATATCGGTATTCATCATCCCCTTGACTCCAGTCAATTTCTTTATCGTCTTTGTCCTTCCTGCTTACATTATGACTGGTTTGATCTTCTGCATCTATGGGAACGACTCCATGGGTTTCATTGCTATTGCTAGAATCGTCGCTGTCTAGGAAATAGAAGTGGAGGCAATTATCAGGAATCGATACAATCAACCCACAGCTCCCATCAGAGACACCAAAGGGAAAGAAACAAACGTGAAACAACAGACCCTAATGGAAACACCAACAGCGGAAAGCCAAAAGGACAGTTACTTTCCCACAAAAGGGCCAAATAGGTTATCCAAAATAAAATAATATAAGCGACACAAACACCCAAAGACAAACCATGCCAAAAATAAGCCGCGACTGAAAAACCGCTTGGAACGGTCAGTGGAAACGAGTTCCACTGGGGGCTTAAATCGATTTTACGTGGCCACTATCCTCGCTCTTACTTCCGTCGCGATTTAGACAAACGATTTGTTCAGTTCGCATGAAGGCCAGCAAACTCAACAGTGCAACATCACCGTGAACGCAAATAATCAAACAACCACTGAGACTAAACAACGGTGAGGACTCGACAGCAAGAAACCACTGAAATGCTTGAGCAAAAGAAAACTAACAGTTAGACTCCGATGGGCTCGACCAGAGACAGAGCATCAGGCACCAACCAACATTACCTTGAAGTAGGTCTCTCTAATTCTCAATAAGCATTTACGTTGGAACCGTCATAGAATCTGAGGCCTGATCCATGGGTTTCCAATTAAAGAGGGAAGCAAAATTGTCAACCAGGATTAGGTTAACTACCATGCATGCAGTCTGTCGTATAATATTTATGTTGTACCCAATCTTTTTATATCGAAGAATGATTTTACGAAAATGGGTGCTGAAGTCATTGCGGTTATATATTTTTCTGAATTTATATACTAAGTCACCATAAAATTCGGGTTCCGATAGACCTTGTTGCAGAAGAGATTTAAGTCCAATATTGAATTTTGAAATTAAATCAGAATGGCGAGTATTAAAGTCAGTTACATGCCTACACACTCTGGCAAATCGAGTTAATTGCGAAATATAAACGCCATTGGATGGCACACGAGGAACATCACCATCCAAAAAAGGAAAATTTACAATCTCAAAATCAAAATCATCGCGTTTATTATAAATTTTGCATGAAACAAACCCATCTACAATAGATAGATGTAAATCCAAAAACGGGGCCTCGGTATCAGAAGAATTTGCTGTATTTAACTGAAGTTCTGTGGTGTATATCTGACTGATCACACCGTCGAAATAGGTATTATCAACATTTAATAAATCATGCAAATAACTAGAAGTGGAGCTAAAAGCTTCAATGATTTCACACTGGTTTTCAGCAGAAAGGGACATCATGAAGTCTCTCTCATAACAAAACAAAAACAGATCAGCCACAAGTGGTGCGCAATTAGTACCCATCGGAATACCCACAACTTGTCTAAATAACTTAGTACCAAAATCTTATGTAAATATTGTCAAGAAGAAATGTGAGAGATTCACACACTTTCTGACATGACCATAAAGTATAATTTTTATGCTCTTCAAAAGGAAAAAAAAAGCATTTCTTACAATACATGCAAGATAGAGGGAGTCTTCCCTATGAAATGTCCATTCAATTAAATCATTAAGTTTTTCTTCTATAAGATTATGAGGAAGTGTAGTGTAAAGAGGGGAGGGGTTCATAAGCAGACAGACTTGAAGCACGAAAACGCCTGGATTTCAATTTATTTAAAACTTCATTTGAATTTTTTATAGACCAAAACAGATTTCAGGGTCACTGATGAGGCTTTATTAGCCGAAACTACGTAGTATGACCCATCTTCTTTCTTATGAATGTTTTCATTGCTCTTAAAGGAACTCATTTTTGATTTTTATTCTACTTGATCTTTCGAAGTCATCAACTAAAGCCCTCTCTACAGCTATAGGCTGAAGTTCATAGGCCTTAGTACCACCAAGTTCTTGCTGAAGAGTGTTCACATAATGAAGTCGTCAAACAACGACCACATTGTTAGCGGCCTTATCAGCTGGAGCCAAAACAAACTTCCTATGAAATTCTTGAATACCTAGTTTAAGGTGACGTAAAGACGTCATAGGTTTAGGAGGTAATAAGTTCGTATTTTGCGAATAAAAAGAAATGCGTTTGTTCATTAATTTCAGAATGCTAAGTCTCCATTCCTTAAGAGCTTTATGCTCAACATACTCTCGTTTACTTCTGGTGCAATTCCGCTTCCATAGTTTTCAATCAACACAGGATTAATACCATCCGGCACATCTTTTTTGAAAGAGTGGTTTTGATAACAGTTACAGAACTGCTTCAATGCATACTATAGGCCCGACATTTTCATAGATATCATCCCATGCATCGATTCTTGATGACCAGATGGCAAATCACTCAATCCCTCCTATGTTTGCTGATGTTCTTCTTCTTCTTCTTCTTCCGGTTTCGCCTTAACCCCAGTTGGGGACACAGACGGTGTATGTTACATACACTCCAGTTTTGCAGGATGAAAGCCTACACAGTAATCATGTAATTACGGTAGGGTTCTTTAACCTGCACAGGGGATGGTTCTCCATGCACAGGGGGCCTCCAGTTAACGTCCCGATCCGAAGGACGGTGCACTTTATGACATTCATCCCTGCAAATGATGCCAGAGGAGCGTGTTCGGACACCGAAATTTTCACACCGCTGCCGGGGATCGAACCCGGGACCTCTAGCATCAGAGGCAAGTGCACTAACCACTGAGCTATCACGTTCCATGTTGGCTCGGTGGGGGGACGCCTATAAGTCCTAGGGTTGGCGTCTCTTGTCTGATGCCTCCAGTGGAACTGTCTCATGATTTACGTCGGTCGGCGTGTGCTCGGAGGGGGTGTGCTATGTACGTCGGGTCTTGTCCATCATCCGTTTCTGTTTCATAACTTAGGGGTTGAGACACACTTATGAAGATTAAATATAAGAAAGGCCTCTGTGTCACTACATTTGGTATAGTAACGCCTTAATTGCATAAACATTTACTGACGACACCAACCTTTCTGCTAACTTGCTCAACTGTAAGACAAACTTTTTGTTTGGAAAACAAAACCGATTAGCAACTGACAAAAGAGGTATCTTGCTTTTCTTCAATATTTCAACAAAAGAGTGACACATCAATTCCTGTTAATAACACTTTTTATCCTGTGTTGCCTAAGACTGCTATCAAGTTGTGGAGCGTTGTGGTGCAGTGGTAAAACATCGGACTCGCGGTCGTGAGGTACCGGGTTCGATCCCCACTAACATCAAGTGTTGTTTCCCTGGGCAAGAGACTTTATTTGCATTGCTTAGTACTGTTTTTACCAAGGACAAAAGAGGGCCACATGGAAGATTAGTACTAGTTTACTAAATGTGTTACCCATTATAAATAAATCGATCATTATTATTATAATTATTATTATAATTATTATTATTCATAAAACCTGCTTTTTGTACTGAGTTCCTGAACCACAGCTGACTAAATGTTGGATTTAAATCTTTTTTGCAGCAAGGTAAATCAGAACCCGAATTTTATGGTGATTTAGTATATAAAATCAGAAAAAAATATATATATAAATGCAATGAGTTCAGCACCCAATTTCGTAAAATCATTATTCGATATAAAAAGTTAGGGAACAACATAAATGGTATACCACAGACTGCATATATGATAGTTAACCCAATCATGGTTGACAACTTTGCTTCCCTCTTTAATTGCACGCCGGGGGGTCAGGCCTCATATTCTATGACGGTTTCAGCGTAAAGGCTTACTGAGAATTAGATAGTATTTAAATTTTTGTAATGTTGGTTGGTGGCTAATGCTCTGTCTCTGGTTGGGCCCATCGGAGTATAACTGTTGGTCTTCTTTTGCTCCAGCATTTCAGTGGTTCCTTGCTGTCGAGTCCTCACCGTTGTGTCATCGCTGTGGTTGTGTGATTTTTTTTGTGTTCATGGAGATGTTGCACTGATGAGTAAAAAATTAGAGTAATATTAGAATTATTTCACACAGCAAACCAGATTTCTCCCTGATCTTTCAAAGACATTGTCGCAATATTTAATCATATGTTTTTATGGCAATAAAATATGAAGTTAATAATTTGGAAAGCTGAGTGGTGGTACAAGACTTTGGATTTGCAATAAACCGTGCTTCGTATGGTCTTTTATGAAGTTTAGGCAACCGATTTGACGTAGGAAGCTTGTCTTGGCCTTGTAACACATACGGCAAACTTGGAGGCTGAACGACAAATGTGGTCATCAACTAAAGCCCTTGGTGCCACCAAGTTCTTGCTGAAGAGTGTTAACATAGAGGAGCCGTCAAACAATGATCACATTGTTAGCGACCTTAACTGTTGGAGTAAAAAAAACCTCTTATGAAATTCTTGAATACCTAGTTAAAGGTGACGCCAGGACGTCTTAGGTTTTGGAGGTAATAAGTTCGTGTTTTGAGAGTAGAAAGAAATGCCTTTGTTCACTAGTTTCAGAATGCAAAGTTCCATTCTTTGAGAGTTTTATGCTCAACATACTCTCGTTTACACCATCGATTACCAAATTCATTCAAGACAGAAGCGACTTCATCTCTACACTTATTGAAATCACTTTTAGAAGGAAATCGATATTTCGGTCCTTTAGAAATTATATTTCGAATCCTAGAATCAGGAATAATTTTTAAAGTGCCAGTAATAATATGAGATTTGTGAAGGAAATCGATATTTCTGTCCTTTAGAAATTATATTTCGTATCCTATAATCAGGATTAATTTTTAAACTGCCAGTAATAATATGACCAGCAGCTGGTTGGCAATACACTGAATGTTTACAGTCACAGGTATCAGAAGTGTTAGTGTAAATATCAAGATCAGAAACAAGTTTATTGAAATTAAAAATGATAGATCTAACAGGTTTATTGTATTTATAGCAAATTATGGGTGTTTCAGTATTTTGAAAATAAGAAGGAATAGATGAAATCACCGAACTGTCCCGGAAGATACTAGGTAAATCTATAAAATCCAAACCCTTATTCATGAAGGATATTTTGATGTTATGACGTTTGTGATTAATTTCAGAATCGATGAAAGGATGTAGAGCATGCTTAGTATAACCTAGTTAAAAAAGCAGCATCGTATAACTGATTAAAGGCATCGCAGAATTTATTCACCTCGTCCAGAATACGTAATACAGAAATGGGTAATGAACTTAGAAATGCAAGCATTGAGTGGCGTCCATGATTCAATAATATTATGGACAGACACTTCAGCCTAGTATTGTTTCTTTTAAAAGCACGTAATTTACGTTTATAATTGCCGTTCTTTCTGGTTCCGTGCGATCTAGTTTTACGCTTTCGACAGTCCAGAAGCGAGAAAATATTAAAATCGGGCATTTAGATATATTACCCTCATGATAATTGTTGTCATTTAAGCCCAATGGAAAAGATGTATGTAATAATTTAATCCATTTTACTTAAGTTTCATGTCGTTAAATAATTTTAAACCTAGCTGTAGAATTTACATCATAGTAAATCTTTTCCACTGGATGTATAGAAATATCATTTACAGAATGACCTGTCCATTTGAAATGACGGTACAAGAAAGTGTCAGTTTTTTAGACTTGCTCATTCTACGATAGTTTTCGTTAAAATCTTGTTTTTAACATGCGATTAGTTCGCCCGACGTACTGCATGTTACAATTTGCAGTCTGTCAGGTTATCACATATATTAAATCCGTAGACTTACATGTCTCGGACATGTTAACTACAGAATAGCGTTTATCGTTTACATCAGCTCAGCATCAGTTCCTTAGTGCTGAGATTGATACTGCGGTGTTGGCGTCAGTACTCAAGTACTGATTTAAATAATTGTATTATATCTTTAATTTTTGCAGTATAAATTTCTAATTTTTCTAAAACTAAGACTGACTTGTCAGGTCGGACATGTATCTTGGCGGGTTTGGTTGCCACTGTCTGTAATATTATAAATTTTGCAAGTCTCGCTACTTTGGGTATCTCCTTCCTGATGCCCGGGACTTCCGTGGAGTGTGGGTCAAGTTTGCTGACATTGGCTCGGTGGGGGACGCCAAAAAGTTCCCTGGCAGGCGTCTCTTGCCTGATGCCTCCAGTTGACCTGTCTCATGAGCTACGTCGGTTGGTGTGTGCTCGGAGGGGGGTGTGCTGTGTTTGCCGGGTCTTGTCCATCATCCGTTTCGGTTTCAAAACTTTGGGGTTTAGACACACTGGTGAAGATTCAGTATCAGAAAGGCCTCTGTGTTACTTAATTTGGTATAGTTACGCATTTACTGCAACCACTGGGTCGGTATCTCTGCTAATGGACGATTCGTTCGTCCCCGAGGTTATCATCAGCTCAGCTTCAGTTCCTTAGTGCTGAGGTTGATACTGCGGTGTTGGCATCAGTACTCAAGTACTGATTTAAATAACTACATTATATCTTTAATTTTTGCAGTATAAATTTCTAATTTTTCTAAAACTAAGCATCTCCTTCCTGATGCCCGGGATTTCCATGGAGTGTGAATCAAGTTTGCTGATGTTGGCTCGGTGGGGGACGCCTATAAGTT
The DNA here is from genome assembly GCA_963580285.1 of Lucinisca nassula. Taxonomy (NCBI): domain Eukaryota; kingdom Metazoa; phylum Mollusca; class Bivalvia; order Lucinida; family Lucinidae; genus Lucinisca; species Lucinisca nassula. The sequence continues at coordinate 82,709,853 of OY757023.1, forward strand.
CCCTGGTAGGCATCTGTTGCCTGATGCCTCCAGTTGACCTGTCTAGTGAGCTACGTCGGTCGGTGTGTGCTCGGAGGGGGATGTGCTGCGTTTGCCGGGTCTTGTCCATCACCCGTTTCGGTTTCAAAACTTTGGGGTTTAGACACACTGATGAAGATTAAATATCAGAAAGGCCTCTGTGTCACTAAATTTGGTATAGTTACGCATTTATTACAGATGAAGAAACGGTAGATGCAGTGCATAAATGCGAACAGTACCATCCCAACTGCAGAACAGTGGAGAATGATCGGACACTGCAATTTTATAACCGCTGCCGGGAATCGAACCGGGGGCCTCTAGTTGGTTTGTTTGATTTGAGGTTTAATGTGTCCGTTAACACTGTATAGGTCATTTTGGAGACGTTGCTTCCAATTGTGTGAGACTTTTACCCGACATTGAGATGAAATGACATCTCAAGCCCTGTCGCCCAATGAAACCAATATGGTTTATAAGCATGGATGGCCCGACTCGGACCGCTTTGCCCGGGCAGACTTAGATCCTCTTAGAGGTTTACCAGTACTCGTGTGCGGTCGGTTTCAGCTCTGCCTGGAAGCATCATGCAGCCCATCTATTTCTTCAAGCCCCGATGGGCGGGGCCGAAGGGGGGTGTGTGTGTGTGTGAATTCGGGTTTAACGTCGCTTTCAACAATTTTTCAGTCATATCACGACGGTGTCTGGTTGCGACAGGGAGCTCAATGCTCACGTTTATAGTGCTGCCTCACTGAAGTATCATGTCCCAGACACATTACATGATACCACACCCAGTCACATTATCCTGACACTGGATCGACCAGTCCTAGCTCGACCCCGTAAATCTGAGTGCCAAGCGAGGAGCAGCTAGTACCATTTTTAACGACTTTGGTATGTCGCGGCCCGGGATCGAACCCGAGACCTCCCGTTCCCCGGAGCGGACACTCTACCAACTGAGCTATCGGGGCCGGTGGGGCCGAAGGGGTAGGGAGCTCTAGCACTAACCACTGAGCTACCACTATACAGGGAATACTCTCTGTATGAGTCAAAGTTACAGTCGCGGGTGTCTCGCTCTGTCTCTGGGGACCAATGAATAATATATGACTTACTAGGCCGCTGGCCAGATATGGTTTACCTCCCCCCCAGGGGGATTTTTGTAGACCATATTTTTCTTGAAGCCTATTGTCTTGCGAGCATTTTGCAAGATGTTAGCCATCTGAGAATGGCAGCGTTACGCTGTAACAGCCTGTTACATACGTTACCAGTCAAAAAATCGAAAAATCAAGTAGGTATATTGAGTTTCAGAAAAAAATTGGAAGATATAATAAACTTTCAGAATTGGTTAATTAATGGAAGTCAGCAATGGCTGTGTCGCATATTAGGGGCAGTTGAACACATATACAATCTTCTTTGGCGTTACGTATGTTACATTTTACCATTAAATAGTATAAAAATGGTAAATGGGTCTAATAAAGTCCGTCCTAAAAACTGTTGAAATGAAATTTTGATCACAATTATTTTTTTTTCTTAAAGAAAAAAAATTAACATTTTCAAAACTACAAACATTATGTTTCTAACATTTTTACTTTTTGAGTTATTGGCTGTTGAACATGGTGACCCAAATTAATAACATATTTGCAATAGGATCCTAACGACATTACAAATTGAATCAAATGGTAAAAGTGAAGCAATCTAAACCAAGTGTTTCAAATGCAGTAAGCAGATATTTTTATATGAAACAGTAAGTGTTTGGTTTAGATTTTTTTAAATATCTTATTGCATTGAACAGCATACTAATAATGTAACGTACGTAACACAAGGTTGTTCAGACATTTAAATATAAGCGATATACATAATACGGTCAATTTTTTTATATTTTTTTTTCAATTTCACTAGACCTATTAAGATAAGTGAAGGCACTTTGTATTTAAACCAATACACCTTCCAATGCAAAAACCAAGAAAACTAACAGTGTACACTTGTATATATATCTTATATACAACAAAATCACAAGCATAGTATCACATATTTACATTTTTTACTCAGCGCTATGTCCGTCTATGTGGAAGCAGGGCCGTGAAAGAGTCCTGGATTCAGCTCGTATAAATATGCAATTTTTGTTATATTTTCTATTTTAAAACATGATAAATAAAAAGGCAATCACGTACGTAACACACGCCGTCATACGAATAATTTAAACATTACTGTTGAGACATTTTCCCGTCAAACTTAAATATCCATACACATTTAATTTTCACCAATATCATAACAGAATGAGTTAAATCAGTCAGGTTTTCATTTCTAACCATGACCCTGTGGATCATGAACACATCTACAAGTAAATAAAACAGTATGAAGATATGTGGCTCCTTTGCCAACGAACTAATTGGTACATAGAATGATATAAATGATTCTGATTTCCAATAAATACAACACACATGTATATGGTAAGCATACTACACATGAAAAGCCTGTGACATACTGTACGAGGAGAAACAGTTTTGTTGAGTCAATAAATCACACAGATCGCACTTCAACACTTGACTTGTTAAATAAGCGGCTCTTCGCGTACTACTCAAAGGTTCAAAGGATTTGCCTCATACAGATAATTAATCCTCATCAGAGTCATCTTCAAAAACTTCATCAACCATATTCGTCATCTCAAATCCCTCGCCATCATCGCCATCCTCTGTATCCTGATCTGCTTCTTCCTCGCAATGCTGTTCACATAAGATGTCGATTAGCTGTTCAGGGACGATCAAGTTGTCTTTCACCCATACATACTCAATTTCCTCCCCATTTATGTTCCATCCACTTTTGTCCAGATCTGGAAGGCCTGGATAGTTTTCATGGGAGTGTATCCAGACAAACACTTGATAATTCACTCTTCGTATGTGCATCTCAAGTGCAGAGCGGCATGGTGGTAGTAAGCTCATGTCCATGCCATTTGAAACATTCAGTGTGTTTGTGTGGCTTTGATACTTTTTCAGAAACATGTCGTATCGCAACTTATTTACATCTGTGTAAGTTGCACCGCCATACATAGCACACGTGAACGCTTCCATGTCCCTGATGAGTGCTTCGGAACAGTGTTTTGCTTGCCCTACTCTGCTTAGTATTGGAATAAACTGTGTTTTCTTCTCAATGAGTTTTATCGGAGCGATCTTACCGCGGCGAACAAACGCACTGGTAGTGTCACATCCTGTAAAGCAATGTATGGCTGGTAAGACTGAGCAAATTTCTTCCCCTGTGTTTTGAACGATGTTGTTGACGTTCAAAAGGCGCCTTTTATTGCCCACGCCAGTGTCGAACAAAACTGTCAAGTTGATATCTTTGCAATACTTTGCCAGCAGTACAAGTACATCTGTGTCTGGCGACCTTACAATGACAGTACTAGCATCTGGCAGCGATGTTCTCACATTGAGACAATGGAGTATAATCCTGGTATCTGCCTCCTCCTGAGAAGAAAATAAGTTATGTTCGGGATATTTCGACACAGTCTTATTGTCTTCACAGGTGAGACGGAACACTTCTTCACCGATGGCATAGTAAATGCTTCTGTCTGCAAGTTTGACAGCATACTTGTCAGTTGTCCATTGCTCCAGAAGTAGGCCAATGAGCTGAGTCTTGTTTTTGTCACTGCTCATAAAGCTCTTCCAGTCATGCGGAGTCCTAGTCTTTGCACCTGACAACAGATGTGTTGGTGCTGTTCCCCTGCGAGAACGTTCGTAGGACTTTATCGACTGTGGCTTATATGTGTCAGTGACAAAATCAACACGCTTGGCCTTTGGCAACTGGTTGAAAACAGATTCTGCAAGTTCCTCAAAGGTGTCAGGAATTGGTGTTAAGCTTTGCAGTATCGCGTTTCCATCAATGATATGCACAGCATTATTTGGTCGCTCTGTTGTTGGCTCAATATGCGACTCCAACAAATGCAGAAGTTTGGACTTGTCAGTTTTGGTGGGCATTCCGTCAGCGGTCGCTAGTGACCATGGCACAGGTCCTAGAGGGAAAGATAACGTCAACTCAAGGTCGATGTTATGTTCAATAGACAGAAGAACAAGCTGCCCAAAGACGTTCCTTTCAGCTCTGATCTGGCTGATTTTGTTTTGTGAACTGGTCAGTTTCTTCTTGACCTCGCAAGCCGCAAAAGTTTTCAGCTTGTTTCGCTTGACCGGGCTATGAAAGCTAACTGACTTTTCCACCAATCGTGAATTGATAAAGTCTTCCATAGCCTTTCGGCCAATGTTCGGAGCTTCAATCAGATCTGTAGCAATATCCGGCTTTGCAGGAGCTCCTGAAGACAGACAGTACAGTTCATTTCCATTCACACTAGCACTGAATGGGTTGGTGAATCCAGAAATTGCCTCTTTTACTCGTGTAACATCATGTTCACTACTTTGCATCTGAGCAGGCCGCAAGTCTTTATGGCTGGAAACCTCGTCAGTGCTCATGTCAGTGCGTTGAAGAGTTGCTTCAACATACTGAGCTCTTATATGACGGGTAATGCACCATCTGTAATATGCAGCGTAGTTCCTGCTGAAGCCTATGATGCCACCTTGTGATTTGGCATGGCGATTGATAGTTTGCTCAATAGTGATGTCAACAGCATTTCTGGAGCGAGGAACAGATGACCGTGACACACTAAAGCCATTTTGTTCAAGTAGTTGTCTACATCCAGGATGTGTATCAGACAAATTCAACAATGTCATCAGGTACACAGGTACATAACGTGCATAGTTGACGTGATCGTATGCAAAGAACATTGGACACAAAGAATACATAGCTGCAATATGCAAATCTAGGTTGTTTTCCTTTGTAGCCCTGATAAGCGTCAACACCATTTGGATAATATCCATGTACTGTGCCCAGAATTGAGCTGTTTTGCCATGACCACCCTTCAGAACTTCTGATTTAAACACATGATACTTTTCAAAGTAATTTCTGAATTCTTCAGATTGTTCCACCATGTCTAATAACTCTTTTGACGGAGAGTCTATGAGATCTGTTAGCGTTTTGATTGTCTCTTTCGACAAACATTCCTCACGCGAATGCGTTTCTTCAAACCGGCCTAGCATAAGCCGTTCCAAAGCTTCAAACAGTAACTTATGGACCCTTAGAGCTCTGTTAAAGTGCTTGCCCGTCATTACTCTATCTAATGAACCACTGGCACAAATACCAGCCTCTATGACAATTTCCGAAAAGCCACTACCTTTCATCATCTTGCCAACAGTTCCAAATAGGGAACATATCGTGTGGAAGACACCCATTCTTACTACTATCTTACTAAACCTATCTGAATACTGCCACACTAGTGCATAAGCTTTCTTGGCAACAGCCAAGTCGAAGGTAACAATAGCGTACTCCTGGCCGACTTCACCACTCGCCTGAAGCGACTGCTCCAGAATGTATTGCACTGTTGAGTTTTCGTTTATTGACTCATTTAGTGGGGCCATATATTCGACATTTGAAGTTGCACAATGCTTTTCAGGGGCAGTTTGTGATAGCCATCCAGCCCAGGATGGAACTTTCTGACTACCCAAAGACCTGCCTATATCACGACAGATAACCCATGTGAAATTCTCCATTTCTGTCTGTTTAAATGAATAATCTACTTTACTTGTCTGAATGTCAAAAGTTGGGTCTACCTTTGGTTTGGCATAACATGGTCGTATCTGAACCTCAACGGGAGTCACTGACCTGTCCTTTGATTTGTGTGTTGTCTCTGTTTCAATAACAACTGAAGCTCTATCTGGATCACAGACCTCTTGTATTACAATTCCGTGCGTGGAATGAGTAGTTCCACAACCTGTTGGTGTCTCTTCGTCGAGATCAAAATTGTCATAGCACAAATGAATGACAGAGTTGTTGTCTCTAGAGATATTTCTGGGTAAAACCGACTCTGATGAGGTCACAGAATTACACATTGCTGTTTCCAGCTCGAGAGTTTTCGAGTACGACTGTCCATGGCCATACCGATTTAGAATTGTTATAACTTCAGCACTACCTGTGAGATGTCTTACAGCCATAGGCAATGTTAAGTGTTTTGGCATTATCCAGTCGCCATTTGTTGCGGCATAGCATAGGTCTTCAGCAAAAGACAGAGCATAACGCTGGGACTTCAGGCTTGCATGTTTTACAGGTTTGCCAGTTATGATATAGACAAGAAATGTCAACAATATTTCTGGTGGTCGTCTGTCGCCAGAAAGCAACCAGGTAGCCGATGGTGGCCAAGACATTGGCTCACTTTCCAGTTTCCCTTCATTAATATGTCTCCTTATTATAGCTGCACTTTCAATGAGGCGCTTCTCATCTGAGGCTGCTAATTCAAATGCAGCCTCAACAGCCTCACCTTCTATGTCAGCAGCATATACAAGTTCTGATTTCTTTCGGGGTTGCCAGTATTCAAGCTTCTCTCCAAAATGCTTGCATAGTTTGTCTTTTAATTTGTAAGTTTTATAATTTTCATTATAGAACTTTGGGTAGTTTTCTAACATGTATGTCAGATATCTTTCTCGAATCATTGACAACCTTTCTATGTTTCCACCAGTTAGTATATGATCCTCTATGTACTTGCTGATGTATTGAAATGCAGCATTATGTGCTGCCTGTGACTGAGAGGATTCACTATCTGTGTGTGTAACGTGTCTTTCGCCTATATCTCGAGTGTATTTTTTCCGGCAATGGCTATGATACCATGCTTCCCTTGCTCGCAAGTCCTGTCCGCGTACTTTACAAAGTAGTTTTTCATCACCCTTTGCTTCGGCAGCGGCCTTGATAGAATTTTCAGCTGTTGGGGTAACACACTTAATCAGAAGTTGTTTCTTACGGTTGACTTGTATATATTGTTTATCACAGAACAAACATTTGTCAGAAGGGAATAACGCAGTAGACGTGGCGGATGATGCAGTGAAAGAGGGCCTGCCCCTTTTTGAGGTACTAGGGACCTCATCGTCTGCCACTGTTGAACTGCACTTGCGCTTGCCAGCTTTTGGAAGAAGAGTAAAGAGCTGGTAGCACCTTCTGTGATACCCATGCACCATCTCATCAAAAGTTTTCGGTATGTTTTCCGATATTTCTGGGAGTTTGTGGGTCACATCTGAGAAAGTGAGCCTTTTTTGTGCTATTGATGTGATTTTTTTGAAAGTCTCCTCTGTAGCAGGCGTAACAGTTGCTTCCACAGTGCTGGAGAAGTGAATAATACAAACTCTCCCGTCAGTACCTTTGGACCTAGATGATTTTTTGTCTTGAGGCTTTGTCTTCAGAGCCACTGGCTTTTCCATGATTGTAGATTTTACAAATGTAAAAACGTGTTGATTTGAAACAAAAGCAACGATAATAACAAATAATGTGTGTGAAAAAAGAAAATAACACAATTATTTATCTGTAAGACAGGCAGGCAGACCGACGACAGACTGACAAATAGGCAGGTAGAGAGAAGAACAAATAGATGTACAGGTGGATAGACACACTAGATTAATTTACATGGCTAGATAGATAGATAGATAGATAGATAGATAGATAGATAGATAGATAGATGGATGGATGGATGGATGGATGGATGGATGGACGGACGGACGGACGGACTGACAGACTGATTGATTGATTGGTATATTGATTGATTGATTGCTTGGTTGATTGATTGATTGATTGATTGATTGATTGATTGATTGATTACACAATGGGATTGGTTGATACAGACAGAAAAAGTTGACAGATATAGACACTATCAAATAGACAAATCACTCCTTTTCATTTTAAAAGAGATAACAAAGTATGAAGAAATCTAAAAAAAAAAACAATTTTTAAACACTTGAATTCAAACAGTAACTCAGCGAGAGAAAACAGTTAAAATTTTAATTAAAAACTACTTGTTTTTAGCTATTAAAGTGGAAATACAACGGTATGTGTTGTTTTCAGCTTGAGACCTGTAACGATCGAAAGCAGAAGACAGAATGACGTCTTCTTCGCGGGGTTTTCTTTAACCGACGTTTGACGTCACCAAAAACACAGCGCTACAAATTAAATGTACGCGTAAAGTTTACGGTTGGCTGTTCCGGCATTGGCACGGATTATTATTAATATATGTCAATACGCTTAGATAACATGCCTATATATTGAAATGGTATTTCATTACGACTGTAAAAGTACTGCGAAAAATCTCATATCATCTAATCTCTGATCCAATTTATGTTGTGTTCGTAACCAACGTACTGGTTGATTCTTACTTGTACTCAATAGACTGCCACAACAAGGCAGCACTCTTATGAGTACCCACGATCTTTTTAAATGTTAACACATAATCACTAAAAGCGAAAGCGACCAGAATACGAGCACTCCTGTGAATTTGCCCTATTCACTGAAAAAATTTAAAGTTTATGATAGTCAAAATGCCAGCGTGATACCAGAAAGTAACGCATGTAACACTTAATAACGTATGTAACGCGTGGAAACCCTCGTAGTATTTATAAGACGAATACTTAAAATAAGTTAGTGCATTAAAAGAGCAACAAAAACATGTGCCAGCATGCAAAAAATTACGTACATACCATGTTGGCGACATTATCAGGAGGTTTCAATGCTATTTTGAGGGTAACGTACGTAACCTGGGTGTTACTCGGTAACGCTGCCACTCTAAAAGGGCTAACATGTTTCATTTTGTGTCTTATATAATGTAGTATCAGAAAATCATAGTGTACAAAAATCCCCCTGGGGGGGAGGGGGGTCTATGGCCAGCCCAAGGACTATACAGACTGTTACAATATTATCTTCAGGGTTGTATATTGATGTCACCCAATGATTAATGTCATTGTCAATTTTTATACAAGGTTTATTCTGACAGGTACCACTCACTATGCAGAAACGGATTTCCTGAAAGCAGAATAGATTCCATTTCAGCAGAAGTTAACTGGCCTATCAAGAATGAGCCATCGTTTTGCTATCGCATAATATTGAAAACTGTATTAACAACAGCATCGGTATTTCATTGCCATCAACATGTTCAGCTATAGATAAAAACGCTTGAGGCATAGTACTAAAGGTTTGTTTTTTCTTGGTTGATCTTTTTTCGTCAATTAATACAGAGTTTTCATTTACTTCACTGTCAGAATATGATGCATTTCTTTGGTTTTGTTTATCACCGGTTTGGGTTTTTAAAAATAAACATTTATGGTATTTATTCGCTGAAGTTCTTATCACAAACACTGCAGAAACAACATCTATGGTCCTCCAATCCCATTTCACACTCGTAGAGTTAACTACATTTTTACAATAGTTTCTGTATGAGTCAAAGTTACAGTCGCGGGTGAGGGATTTTGCCTTCACTTCTATTGTTTGTACACTATACATAAGTGGCTTTGTCCCGTACATGTATTTTTCTCAGAGGTTATCAGACTAACTGAATGGCATTTGTGTTTTTATACCATGTAAATGAACTGTTTGCCTTATAACATAAAATGCAGTGGCGACATTTGTGTTGTTTGAAATGCTCCAGACTCTAACTTACATGTCTATGAACGTGATAAGATAAAAGTTATACAAGAAAATGAAACTGAAATGATTGTGCCTTGAAATCTATTCTGCGACCATTCTCTTCTACTCGCCTCATAAACTAGGAGTCGTGGGTTCGATTTCGGGCTTCTCCAGACTTTCCGATGACTCTTTTAACTGAGGTCCCTCTCCGAATGACATTACATCATCATAGTGCAGATTATATTTTCTGGTCCTTTGGGATCATTGAGTTCATTTGGTATCATTTTGAAAATAGAGTTCTGCTTAAGCCGGTGCTAGAGGGCGTGGCCGGTGTTGCACATTTCTGTACTGGTCATTAACAGACTCAATAAAACCGAGTCTGCTATTTTCGTTTATTTGGTGTATTCCTTGCTTCCAAAGGATCTAACTTCAGAACTTATTTATTTTCACTGTATCTGGTGTTGTGCCGTGTGGCGGCCGTAAAACGTCTACCGTACATTATCATAGTGCAAATTATATTTTCTGGTCCTTTGGGATCATTGGGTTCATTTGGTATCATTTTGAAAATAGAGTTCTGCTTAAGCCGGTGCTAGAGGGCGTGGCCGGTGTTGCACATTTCAGTACTGGTCAAGAACAGACTCAATAAAACCGAGTCTGCTATTTTCTTTTATTTGGTGTCATACGGGAAAAGTTCGGCCATATGAAATCAAGGGAACAAACCTGTACTGGCAGTTTTTCCAGGTAGCTTCCAGAGTTACGCTACTTGACACCTGTTTTAAAGCAATTCGGCTATAGTCGGCAGTTTTCGATGAATATCGGTTGTGACCGTTAATCCTTGTCTCAGACAATTGCTTAAGGGTATTACAGTGGCATATTTGTTTTAACTAAATATGATGATTTATTGGTCCATATATAATACGGATTAAATTGCTTTTCAAATATTATAGTATTTTAAGGGAAAGTGTTTGTTTTATGCCACATTTATAAAATAACCTAATGCCACTTTTATTTATTTATTTTTTTTATTTATTTATTTTATTTTATTTTATTTATTTTTTTGTTTTTTTGCGAAGTCGTTAGTTAACGAGTCGTTAAATTTTTTATCATTTTGTACAGCAAAGAAAAAAAAAGTGCGAATAGAGTTTGCATCAATTTTGCAAAAAGCTCCTCACATTTTCCAGTAGAAATACAAGAGTATTAGGTACCTATTGAATAGTTAACGTTTTGACCATTAACGAGTTCATTAACCCATTCAGTATACCAGAAAACCCCTAAAGGGGTACCTTGGCAAACAGTGCCGGCCCAGATCAGATGCCACAGAACGCGGCGTCTGATCAGGGCCAGCACTGTGTGCTTAAAGTTCAGTCATTTTCCAAATAGATTTTGATGAAAACACAACCTGACACCCCTAAGTTTTGAAATGGAGTCCTGCTGTATATAAGGTGGAAGATTTCATTTGATACAAAAAAGGGTTAACTTACGCTGCTTTGAACAACTTGGCCTTGATGATCAATGTGTGTTAAGTAGAATTAACGTAGTTGACTCAATGTTAAAGTTTTGATAGTTTTGAGACGAATTGACAAACGCTACTAAGTACAGTAGCTTTGCACTGCTGATTTCCACGTGCCTTTCACTGGTCTGTTTGAAACCCATCATTAAGACTGCTCTAACGAGTACCCACAATCTATGTCTTGGACCAGAAAGGGCAAAATAATGTATGCCCCTGTTAATAAAGAGCGTGTTTTTGAGGGGTTCTTCAAGGACTTGCTTTACGTGATGGGAAACGGCTATTTAAAGCCGCACCTCAGAGAGCGAAAGAATGTACACTGTACTGGTTAACCGCTTACGTAAAAGCCTGTCCAGGAAAGAGTGGATAGGTAAACTGACCGGCTCAAAAATGACCTAAAATAGTGTTGACTGGACCGCTAAATTCCAATACAAACAAAAGCTCTGTTGGCCTCGTTAAGCAATAAAGGGGAACACAGTAAGCAAATGGTTTCATTTTTAATCATTTCATTAGACAACTAATCGGTTTTTAATCCGTTGAACCCATACTGGCCTAACATCACTTAACCCTTTTTGTACCAAGTGGAATCTTCCTCCTATAGCAGGAGTCCATCTCAAAATTTAGGGGTGGCAGGTTGTATTTTCTTCAAAACCTATTTGGAAAATGGTTGATTGTTTTTTTTTTAAAACAGTGTAGGCCCAGATCAGTCTGATCTGGGCCGACTGATCTGGGCCTGCACTGTTCGCCACGGTACCCGTTTAGGGGTTTCCAGTCTGAAAGGGTTAATCACGATTAGCAGTGAAATATTTGCATATCTGAAACACTCGTGAAAACTATGACGTTTTCAACGCACTCGTTAAAAAAGTTTCTTTTTTTTTTTTGCACGAGTGAAAAATTTTATGTTTTCAATACTCGATGAAATAATATTTTTGGTATTTACCTAAAAAAAGTAAATACATACATTAGGTTAACCCGTCCGTGAAATGAACACCCCATAAACCCCACTTTGTATAGGAGAAAACTTGAGTTTACGGGGTATACACTATTTTGCGCCCATTGAGGCGGTTCTAACGAACACCCATAACCTATGTTTGCAGTATAAATAAGAAAATTATCACGGATTTTCATTAGAAAAATAGCTACTTTGGGGATATGTGAAAAAAATGCACGTTGCCGCGCGAGTGTGTTAATTCTTGCTCCAAAACATCGATTGTGGGTACTTGTTAGGACCCCTGTTGGAGAAGAAAATAGGATACTTGATAACTAGCGAATAAGATTATATGACAAACCCCAGACCAACCTGGCATCTGCACAATCTGATCAGAGTGTTCATTGTGGATATATTTTGTTATAACAGAGAGACTTGAATTGGCTAAACCCTTTTTTTTTTTTTTTTTTTTGGGGGGGGGGGGGAGGGGGATGGGGGCCGGGGTGGGCTAAATTCTAATTAACAGAAGCTTAGGGGTGAAAGGAAAAGCGTTAACTGGACCGAGTCCATTAACTACAGAGAACGTTTGTCTAAAGATTACCTAACATAAGTTTGTCGATATCATGTCAACAATTAAGGCTTCCGGGTCATAAAGCGATTAGTTTGAATATACACAGAGCGCGTGTCAACTCAACTTCTATGCATGTATTAATTGATGCATTTTAATCGAAACTTTGTTGATAAATGGTTAGCATTAAAATATATATTTTGTTTTGCAACCCTGACAACGCATTATAAAACATGCCTGTACAACTACACAGTAAATTTTATTGCTGAAAAAGAGAAAATTTTAAGATGAAAAATTGTGAAATTTTCTGTTGCACAAAATATAGACTTTGTAACGAGTACCCACAATCTATATACAGAGTAGAAATAAGAAACAAGGTTTACCTCTGTAAAACCCAGTTTTATTATATAAAAGTGGGGTTCAAGGGGTCCAAATTATATAGGCGTGTTTTCGTGATGATTATTTTTCTGTGTGTAATTACATTCAATTTATCCCAGAAAATAATATTTGAACCAGGACACAGCACTCCCTTCAATTTACGTGTGCCCAGCAAAGAATCACATCAGCGTGCGCATCCTAGACTTCTCTTGCTGCATGAAGAAGCATTGGATCTTACGCACAACGTAGACTCTAATCAGTAAAAGTACCTAAGGGTTTTAAGTAGTATTCCCACAACCGGTATGATTGGCAGTAATTAGCAACAATTGCCAATTAAGCATGTGTGTGAAGTACCCGAAAAATAATAATAATAATAAAAAAAAAAAACCACCGAAATCAATATATTTTCGCTAGTCAAAAAAAATCAATAATTAAAGTTTTTTTTTTCTTCTTCTTCTTTTGTAAACAATATGAAGTGTTTGTTAATTGCGCATCAGTCACATGCAGAAAAAATATATTAAACAAGAAAAAAAATCAAAAACAGTAAATATATAAATAAGACGAAATAAAAATAAATCTATTTCAGCATTAAATGTCATTAATAAAAATGTTTTCAGCAGCTCACTTTGACATTCGTCTTAAACCAGCTAAAACCCGGAAATTTCCGATTTAATCCGATAATCGCGTAATATGAGAACCGATAGCTATAAATAGATACAATGAGGAGAGACGGCTAAAAGTACTGAAAATGGCAAGAAAACAACCTGAAAATGACCAACTTTGTTTTTACTTGATCTTCAATTATTTGATACTGTTGGAAAGAAAAATCATTTTTCTTCTAGAATCTAAAGTCACATTTTTAACAACGTATTTTATAATTTAATTACTACAGTATAAAAACAGACACCCTCGTGAGTTTTCCCTAATTTTCTATTGAAGTAAACGAGAGGTTCACGAGACGAAGGGTCCTATTTTCATTTCAAAATTGACCAGAATAAATTTTATTTAAAAAATATAAGATTATATTCAAAATTAAGATAAAAGATTGAATTTTCATAATTTTCAATCACATTTTCGCTATCTAGCCTAGTATTTTTTCAATCATGTCTTAGATTCACATGCCCTATTAATTTCTATACATTTTGTCGCGCGGTTTAAATCGGACACAGGTAATAGGCGGATTACAATTGTCCCACATGATTCCTTGCTTCCATAGGGTCTAGCTTCAGAACTTATTAGCAAATAGATAGATTCCTTTCCTTTTTGACCGTGCGAGTAGTGTTAATATGTTAATAATAATGAAACTTCGGAGCGGGCTACAGTTTTGTCTGGTATCCCGCAAGGTGCCGTGCGTGGTCCAATTTGAATCTTCTTGTTCTTGTCTGACATTGGCTCAGACATTGGCTCAGAAGAATAAAGCTCAGATGACTGTATTTACTCCCGTGAAATTAGAAATGTAGATGACGCAGTGAAACCTCAGAATATATAGATATATTAGGCTGTTGGACAATAAAATGGATTATGAGATTTCATCGCGTTAAGTGCAGTATTATGCAGCATAGAGTTTTGTCTCATTTCGTGAAGATTATATTCCGTGTTTGTTGTAGCCAAATTGTGCGGTTGATTAACCTCGATATGGCGTATCAAAACCCGTGGTAAGTTGTACCCTAACAATAATCGATCTTTGAATCGGCATCCTCGGATTCAGTGGACTTTTACACCAACTAGGGCTCAAGTAAATGCAAAATGTATATCATAAAATCATGTTCATTAAATAGAGGATCTTACATGAGTGTTCATGTATTTTTGAATTTATTAAACGAGTTCAGAAAATGGGATAAAATGCGAGGCTTTGCCGAGCATTTTATCCCTTTTCCTGAACGAGTTTAATAAATTCAATAATACATGAGCACGAATGCAAGATTCTATTTATCATATGATATTTAAAATGCATTTTAATCACGATTGTATACAAAAATGTCAATTTTCCGCCGTTAGTAAACGCGACGTCGTTAATGACGTCTTACATGTAATGTTACGGGACGTATCTAGCTAATTTGCATATTTAATCCACTAGTGGATTATCGAAAATATTACATGACGTTATTACACCCTCAGACGCGACGTCATATGATAAAGATGTTTTAAGGTCAGAAAATAAATTGACTGAAATATCCTGGGGTTGGCGAAAACACGCTAGACGAAAGAAAACGTGTTTTTATTAGTTTCGTTCGCCGCGAACAGAATTCTATGCAACTGTATCTGTAAAAGGTAATACGAGAAAATTAAGATTTTTGGCTAAAATAAATCATTTCTTACCGAAAATACTGTTATGATGTCAACAATTTCAGAAGCGTTCGTTGTACCCAGACGCGTTCGTTGTGCCGCGGTTAACCAGTGTGTACCAGTTTTACTGGATAAAATTGTAGAATCACGTATCCTCTTACTCGTATTTTCCGATTCCGTAGCACCATGGTCTTGCTAGCTCTGTGCTTCGGCATAAGTTGCGACGTGCTTCGTCATAAGTTCTTCGGCATAAGCAGCCATGTGTAACGCGGAACCATACGTGTGAAATGTTGACGTCATTTACAGGCGGATAGCGACGTCAAATTTTACCGTTTTTTTACGTTTGAAAAATGACTTTATTGGTCGCAAAAAGGTGTATCATAAACACATTACCACTACAGTTATTTGTTCTGCCACATTGTATCACGTCGCTTGGATATTTCCAGATCTTCCGCATCACACACGACGCTCCGCGTCTCGTGTGATACGATGATCTGGAAACAGCCACCCGAAAAGATACAATGCGGCAGATCAAATTACTGTAGTATAATATATAATTTATACTTAAGACATAGATCAGCTCTAACTATGATTTGTTGAGTAATAAATCACAGTTTGGTGGCCAGTTGTAAAGTAGACAAATCACGAGCGCGTAGCGCGCGTGATTTGTCTACTTACAACTTACCGACAAACTGTGATTTATTACTCTAACAAATCACAAACTAGAGCTGGTCTATTTCGATTCTAACAGGCTGAAAATCGGCAATAATGCTGTTGTTTCCTTCAAAATCTCACAACTTTTCGCCATTGTTACAAGCAATCCCGCTAAAATTATTTTTATTTATTTTGTTTTATTTTATTATTATTTTTTGATAAATACCAATATGTCATCAAATGTGTTGAAAACCTATTTCATCCAGTGTGGTGAAAACCCCAGTGTGTTCTTTTACGTAAAAGAGTAAAAAAAGAGCGTAAAAGAGTATGTTGAAAACGCCAGACATTCCCACGAGCATGTTACGAACAGCTATTCAGTTACTGTACATCGCAAAAGTCACGTACATGTATATGTCGTAAACCAAATTGGAATCTAGGCAGATCCGGAATCTGCCTAGGCAGATCTGGAATCTGCCTAGTCCAGATTAGAATTCTAATTTGGTCTAGGTCAGATAAGAATCCTATTTTGGTCTAGACAGATCCAGAATCTGTCTAGGCCAAACTAGAATTCCAGTTTGGATAGGCAGATTCTGGATCTGCCTAGACCAAACTAGAATCTGTTTGTTAAAGTTAAATATTTATAACAAAACAACAACAAAAATATTGTTTTTCATCTCAACTAATTAACTCAAATCAACACATTGCATTCATATTGTGTTATTATTTGTATTGGGGACTATTTGCCCACCTGGCACAGATAATAAGGTGTGAAAGACAATAATAACGAATATTATATGAACAAAAGATGAAAGTGAATGCCTTAATTGGCTAAGTCTGAGGCATGATTGGATATTAAAGGTGTCAAAAACAACATGCAATGGTTAGGTCAACTTTTTTTCATTATTAAGTGTGCAATCAATCAGTAAACAAGTGTGTCAAAATGTCTGAGCAAAAAGAGAAACTCAATGAACTTTTGGAAAATTATTGTTCTTCTCTTGGTAAAAAGAAAGACAAATGCATCATTTCTCAAGAAGTGTATGATAAGGCTGTACAAGCACTACAGCTAGAGACCAGAACAAAGTGTGATGAAGGGGCCAAATTCAAGCACTGGTGCAAGAATCACTTCAAGCTTGAGACTATAGGTTCAAGAAATCTTCTCTACTGTAGTAAAAACTCTCTAACGGTGGCAACCAAAGAAGAGATGTTTGATACCATCCTACGCTGTCATTTGAGAGTAGGTCACACAGGCAGAGACAAAACTTTTAATGAGGTGAAGAAGAACTATGTCTGAGTCAACCGAAATATGGTCTTGTTCTTTTTCCAGACTTGTCCAGTGTGTAACACCAGAAAGCCATTGAAGCAACCAAAAGCTGGGAAACCAACATCTCTCTTGGCTTCCTCACAAGAGTGCAAGTTGATCTCATTGATATGTCCAGCAGACCAGATGAAGACTACAAGTGGATTCTTCATGCTAGATACCACTTCACCAAGTACAGTTGGGCTTATCCCACTACATCCAAGCGTGCTGATGAAGTTGCTGAGAAATTAACTGACATCTTCTGCCAATTTGGTCCAGCTAAGATTCTCCAGTCAGACAACGGTAGAGAGTTTGTTGCCAGGTGATCAATGAAATAGCAAATCTATGGCCAGGACTTCTAATCATTCACGGGCGTCCAAGACATCCTCAGAGCCAAGGCTGTATTGAACGGGGAATGGTGACTTGCAGGTGAAGCTTTGTAAATGGGTTGATGAGAATGGTGATCAGTGGAGTAAAGGACTTAAGTTTGTTGTACATGCTATCAACACATCAATAGCAAAAGCAACTGGCAAGACCCCATATGAGCTGGTGTTTGGACAGAGGCCACGACAAGACTTCTTCACACTGCAGACTTTAGCTGAACAGAACCTTCTCAATGAGGAGGACATTGACCAAGCCATTCTTCAAGAAGTCATCGATACAGAGGCAACCCATACTGATGATATTACTGCTACAGCCGATGGTGCCTCTTCTACTCATACTTCCTCCACTGATGATGATGCTGATACACAAGCAGCAACTTTACTTCTTCAGCTGAGTGCCAGTGCCCCCATAGCTGACAAGATGAACTTCAGTGACTATTGACACAAATGAATGCACTGTTTCTGATGATCTCCTGACATGCATTTCCAAGACCAAATCTCAAGGTATAGACAGCAGGTCAAAGAGAGCCAATGTCACCGCCAAACTACGCACTCCAACGAAGCAACTCCAGAACCAACAGCTGAGATGTCCAACGCCAGAGCCTGGGCAGAAAAGATCCAGAATGTACCAACTGTATGCTGATGGAAATATTGTTGCCGAAGGCTACATAAATCAGGATCACTCTACTGTTCATGGAACAACAATCAATAGAGATACTCATGTTGTCGTTGAAGTTCAGCATGTACTGGATCCAAACTACATCCCCACAGAAAATAATCCCTTTGAAGAACCACTTCAAGAAGGTCAGTTTCTGTCTTGGGAGAAAAACAACCTCCTAGATGCTGATACAGATACTCCACATGCAAAGGTTCGAAAGATTGCAAGAGACAACTATCTAGCTACAGCCAATCGTCTAGACAGCAAAATACCAGAATCAAGTAGCTCATCTACAGAAAACCTACCACACTGGTGATACAGTCGGCATCAAAATTGACAAAGTTGACAGAACTAATACAGCTGTAAGTGTACTCCCATGTAAAGTGTTATGTGTAAATCCAAATGTTAAATCTGGGTTTAAACTCTACACAGCATCTGGCATTCTCAACATCAGCTATTCTTCTGATGACCTTCTGGATCTTCGCCAAGTGGTTTTTCCTGCTCTTGAGAATCTCGATCTTACTGACCTCAAAGAAGTTGCTGTAATCAGAGCCTCCAGAGATTATAGTGGTTGGTGTAATGATACAACAGACAGTTCGTTATGTTCCTGTAGTGGAAGTTGTATTACTAAACTGTGCAGGTGTAGGAAAGCTGGACTTAAATGTTCAACCAAGTGTCATTCAAACTCAACATGCTGACAGAACAAGTTTTAATCTGAAAACTTTTACAGTTTCGAATGAATTGTGCAATGAAAAATAAGTGACAAGAAACATAAATTGTGTCTGAGCTAAAACGTTTTAACTGCGAACCGAACATAGAGACTGTTTAGTGTTATATCCGTTTAACTACCTAACAGTTTAGAGTGAAGATAGACCTTTTTTATTTAACCAATTGTAAACAGGTGGACTCTTCCATTGCTATGATGGACAAGTCCATCTGTCATTTAATGGGAGTCTCTGGCCTATTTCTTTCATTTTGATTATATTTTTACAAAATATTCTGTTATCAAACAGTGTAGACCCTGATCAGATGCCTCATACTACGGCATCTGATCTGGACCTGCACTGTTTGCCAAGGGTGCCTGTTAAGGGGTTTCCCCACCTGAAATTGGTTAAAAACTGCTTATGCAACCGTCGATCTTCACCTTAAACTGCTGAGTGGTAAAACAGTCTCTATGGTTTTACTGGTAAACCTCTTATAAAACAGTTTAACGAGACACAGAGACTGTTATTATAGCTATACAGTTATATGTGATCAAAATTTTATAGTATAATGTGAATGAGGGGACTGCATGAGCTTCATACGGAGAGCAAATTTAAGTTTATAGAGTCGTTCTGATTTTCAAAAGGAAAAAAAAAACAGTTTATTGTGAATACAGAGACATTCCTTTGTGACATAGAGACTTTCAGGAGGCCTTCATGCGGACTGAACAAATTATTTGTCTAAATCGCGACGGAAGTAAGGGCGAGGATTGTGGCCACGTAAAATCGATTTAAGCCCCCCAGTGCAAAATCATTCCACTAACCGTTCCAAGGCGGTTTATTTATGGTGTTGTTTGTTACTTACTGTGTGTATCACTTGTGTCTGTTTATTTTGGATGGCCATTTGGCCATTTTGTGGGAAAGTAACTGTCCTTATGGCCTTCCTTTGTTTAGGTTTCCATTATGGTCTGGTCGCTTAATGTTTGTGTTTCCTTCCCTTTGGTGTCTTTGATGGGTGGAGTAAGTTAATTGTATCGATTCCTGATCTTTGTTTTACTTCTACTTTCAATGGTGAGCCACTGAAAAGTTTTAATTGAATGTAACTTAGAGACTGTGTTATTTTGTAGTGAAACATAGAAACTGATGTATTTATGAGCCACCAAACCGTTTAAAGTTAGCATAGTCTTAAAGAAAAGAGTTCGCACTTCCAGGAGCAAATTCCCCTATAAAATAAGACTATATTCCACTTAAAACTGATACTGATGAGTCATCAAGCAAACACGCCTATATAATTTTGACCCTCTTAAACCCCACTTTTATACACTAAAACTAGGGTTTACAGAGGTATATATTATTTGTCACATTTCAGTTCCAAATATAGATTGTTGGTACTTGTTAGAATCGCCTCCTTGAGGCGGTCCTATTGAGTACCCAGAATTTATGTTTTGAACAGAAATGTGAAAAATATCAGAATTTTTTATCCGAAAAGTTTCATTTTTGGTGGAAAAATATTCAATATATTTAGATAGGCATATTTTCATAATGAGCTCAAAAGAAAATGGTTAAATGAGCGTGCTGTAGGAATCCAGGATGATGATATAGTCCTAATGATCACAGTATTTTTGTAGTAAAATAGTAGAAATAGTGAAAACATATATAAATAGACATATCATGTTGTTGTGTTCTTTTTTGTTTTTGTTTTCTTTGTCCCATTTTTAAGGATTCCAATTCGGTCTAGACAGATCCAGGATCTGCCTAGCCAGATTAGAATTCTTATCAGGCCTAGACAGATTCTGGATCTGCCTGGACCAAATTAGAATTCTTATTTGGCCTAGACCAACTTAGAAATTCTAATCTGGCGTAGGCAGATTCCGGATCTGCCTAGATTCCAATCTGGCCTACGACATATACAATAAAAATAAAATTTACCAAAAATAGTTCATCTCGTGTGTTGAAAACATCAGAATTTTCAACACACGCAATCATTAATGATAACACATCCGTGTGACATTGTGCATTTTTCAGATCTCCAAAATGGCAACTTTTCTGATGAAAATCCGTGATATTTTTCTTATCAATGCTCAAAACATAGGTTGCGGGTGCTCGTTAGAACCGCCTCATTGTGGCGGTTCTCACGAGTACCCACAAACTATGTCTTGTTTTTTTTTAATTTTTGTTTGGTATCGGTTGTACGGCACTTTCAAGATTATTTCACTCATATTGAGCCGATCGTTAATGGGAGGTGGGCGAAAACCGGAGTATCCGGAGAAAAACCATCTGACCTTCCGTTGCGGAAGTTGGCGTCTCACATGTGACCCGAGCGAGGCTCGAACCCACAGCGGTGAGATACCTAATGATTAAGAGTCAGCGCTCTTATCCACTAGACCACGGAGGCCCGTATAACCTATGGCTTGGAGTAGAAATAAGAATAATAATGTATATAACGTGGGGTTTAGGGTGAGGGGGTCTTCATTTCACGGACGTTAATATTCTTGGTATTCATCTCAAAAAGGTAAATATCCTATATATGTCACATTGGAGTGCTATCCTAATATTCAGAGAAAGAGGAAAATGTTTTATCACACAGAAAAACGGAGACACAAAGAGGTTTCTAAAAGCCTCTGACCTATTTCTTTTGATTAATGCTTGGTAAGAGGAAACTTTCTGAAGCACGGAAAACGGCCTTATAATTAGTTTAAAGAAATAGGACATTTGATGGTGATAAAAAATATCTGAAATAGGATATCTTCTTCTGCTAGTTAGTCGGAAGGCCGTAAACATTTTTTTTTATGCCAACCGTCACGCCTATATAATTCTGATCCCCTCGAACCCTCTCCCCTTATTACAGGGGTAAGCCTTATTTTTCTTATTTCTGTTCTAAAATATAGAGTTGGTATTCGTTGGAACCGGCTCGATGAGTTATAAATTCTTATCCTGGCTGTTGTCAGTTTCTCGCGAAAGAATGTGCAATGTACTAGTTAACCGCTTAAATTTAAGCCTGCCCAGGAAAAGTACTGATAGGTAAACTGACGGGCTCAACAATGACCTAAATAGTGTTGACAAGGCCGTTAAATTCCAATACAAACAAACAAAATAAACCCTTATCTTACCCAGGTTATCATTACCAGGAGTAGGATAAAATGGAACATTCTCACATGTACTCCATCGTTAACCCATTGCAGGCGGGAAGCCCCTAAAGGGGTACCTTGGCAAACAGTGCAGGCCCAGATCACACGCCGCAGAACGCGGCGTCTGATCTGTGTCTGCACTATTTGCTAACAGAATTTTACGCCCAAAATAGAATAAAAATGAAGAAATAGGCCTACCACCCCTTATATAACAAATGGACTTGTCCAACATATAGCAATGGACGAGTCTACCAGTATACAATGGGTTATGGTTGACCTCACTGAACTAAACAATTTCGCAAACGTCACAGCAAGAGTGATGATGACAACACAATATGGAGGGCATCAGCATTCGAAGCGACATTATTGCAATCCCCGCTCAGATCTGAAAGTTATGCAAGAAAAAGTATCTTTTTGTTTTGTAAATTAAAAATCACTCTTTTTCTGTAGGACTTTTTTTGGTTTAGGTTTTACGGTCCTTTCAAGATTATTACACTTATTTCGTGCCGATCTGAAATCAGAGGTGGGCGAAATACCGGAGCACCCGGAGAAAACCCAACTGACCCTCCGTTGTAAAACTTGTCGTGTCACATGCGGTCCGAGCAGAGCGCGAAAACCTTATAATTAAGAGTCAGCGCTCTTACCCATTAGCTTCGCCAACTGAATGTCAGAGAGTGTAGATCCTGATCAGAAGCCATGTGATCTAGATCTACACTGTTTTCAAAGGAAGGGGCTGTTGTGAACAGCGGGGTAATGGTTAAACCAAACACCGAGTCTTGTTTCCCATTTGGATGTCGGAAATAGTTGAGCCCCGTCAAGCGAATTTGTGTCTTCGAGCATTCCGTCATGACAAATTTTAACTGCGCATGCCCAGCCATTCAGAGGAGCCAGGGATATGGTTTTCTGTCCGAGGGTTCCTCTTGATTCACTGCTTGTATGAGCGAGCTGTGAAGGTTCTGGCGCGACTGCGCGGATGCGCAGGCTCGCCTGAACCTTCGCTGCTCGCATAGGCGATAAGTACCAAAATCGCTTGACGGGGCCCAGTTATTCATTCTAACAGTGTATGGTTTTGCTGGTATTAAATCGAGCACTACTTTCTAAATGACCTTTTTACACGTTTTGTATTGTATGCGGAGACTCGAAACCATACAAAAGACCTGAAACATTAGAAGCAGCTGTCACCAGATAGAACATGATAAAATTGACAGAGCAGCATTTGCTAACTGGGGAATTCTCAGCAGAGAATTCGCTAATCGCCATTTGGGCTCATTCCACAGGAAGGACTGGTATCTTTGCTATCCGTTACTATTCGCCAATTGGGCTCATTCCACAGGAAGGACCGGTGTCTTTGCAATCCGTTACTATTCGCCACTTGGGCATATTCCACAGGAAAGGCCTACGTCTTTGCTATCCGTCACTAGGGCTCATTCCACAGGAAGGACCGGTGTGTTTGCTATCCGTTACTATTCGTCACTTGGGCTCATTCGACAGGAAGGACCGGTGTCTTTGCTATCCGTTACTATTCGTCACTTGGGCTCGTTCCACAGGAAGGACTGGTATCTTTGCTATCCATTACTATTCGTCACTTGGGTTCGTTCCACAGGAAGGACCGGTGTCTTTGCTATCCGTTACTATTCGTCACTTGGGTTCGTTCCACAGGAATGACCGATATCTTTGCTATCCGTTACTATTCGTCACTTGGGGTCATTCCACAGGAAGGACCGGAGTCTTTGCTATCCGTTACTATTCGTCACTTCAGTTCGTTCCACAGGAAGGACCGATATCTTTGCTATCCGTTACTATTCGTCACTTGGGATCATTCCACAGGAAGGACCGGAGTCTTTGCTATCCATTACTATTCGTCACTTCAGTTCGTTCCACAGGAAGGACTGGTATCTCTGCTATCCGTTACTATTCGTCACTTGGGATCATTCCACAGGAAGGACCGGGGTCTTTGCTATCCGTTACTATTCGTCACTTGGGCTCGTTCCAAAGGAAGGACTGGTATCTTTGCTATCCCTTTCTATTCGTCACTTGGGTTCGTTCCACAGGAAGGACTGGTGTCTTTGCTATCCGTAACTATTCGCCACTCGGGCTCATTCCACAGGAAGGACTGGTATCTTTGCTATCCGTTACTATTCGTCACTTGGGCTCATTCCACTGGAAGGACCGGTGTCATTGCTATCCGTCACTATTCGTCACTTGGGTTCATTCCACAGGAAGGACTGGTGTATTGGCTATCCGTTACTATTCGCCACTTGGGCTCATTCGACAGGAAGGACTGGTGTCTTTGGTATCCGTCACTTTTCGTCTCTTGGGCTCATTCCACAGGACGGACTGGTGTCTTTGCTATCCGTTACTATTCGTCACTTGGGTTCGTTCCACAGGAAGGACTGGTATATTTGCTATCCGTTACTATTCGCCACTTGGGCTCATTCCACAGGAAGGACTGGTATCTTTGCTATCCGTTACTATTCGTCACTTGGGCTTTTTCCTTAGGAAGGACTGGTATCTTTGCTATCCGTTACTATTCGTCACTTGGGTTCGTTCCACAGGAAGGACCGATGTCTTTGCTATCCGTAACTATTCGTCACTTGGGTTCGTTCCACAGGAAGAACTGGTATCTTTGCTATCCGTTTCTATTCGCCACTTGGGCTCATTCCACAGGAAGGACTGGTATCTTTGCTATCCGTTACTTTTCGTCACTTAGGTTCGTTCCACAGGAAGGTCCGGTGTCTTTGCTATCCGTTACTATTCGTCACTTGGGCTCATTCTACAGGAAGGACTGGTGTCTGTGCTATCCATTACTATTCGTCACTTGGGTTCGTTCCACAGAAAGGACTGGTTTCTTTGCTATCCGTTACTATTCGTCACTTGGTCTCATTCCACAGGAAGGACCGGTGTCTTTGCTATCCGTTACTATTCGTCACTTGGGCTCATTCCACAGGAAGGACTGGTGTCTTTGCTATCCGTTACTATTCGTCACTTAGGCTCATTCCACAGGAAGGACTGG
The DNA here is from genome assembly GCA_963580285.1 of Lucinisca nassula. Taxonomy (NCBI): domain Eukaryota; kingdom Metazoa; phylum Mollusca; class Bivalvia; order Lucinida; family Lucinidae; genus Lucinisca; species Lucinisca nassula. The sequence goes on from OY757023.1 coordinate 82,734,834, forward strand.
TGTCTTTGCTATCCGTCACTATTCGTCACTTGGGCTCATTCATTTGCTATTGGGTTCGTTCCACAGGAAGGACCGGTGTCCTTGCTATCCGTTACTATTCGTCACTTGGGCTCATTCCACAGGAAGGACCGGTGTCTTTGCTACCGGTACTATTCGTCACTTGGGCTCATTCCACAGGAATGACCGGTGTCTTTGCTATCCGTCACTATTTGTCACTTGGGCTCATTCCACAGGAAGGACTCGTGTCTTTGCTATCCGTCATTATTCGTCACTTGGGCTCGTTCCGCAGGAAGGACTGGTGTCTTTGCTATCCGTTACTGTTCGTGACTTGGGCTCATTCCACAGGAAGGACTGGTATCTTTGCTATCCGTTACTATTCGCCACTTGGGCTCGTTCCACAGGAATGACTTGTATCCATGCTATCCGTTACTATTCGTCACTTGGGTTCGTTCCGCAGGAAGGACCGGTGTCTTTGCTATCCGTTACTATTCGTCACTTGGGCTCATTCCACAGGAAGGATTGGTGTCTTTGCTATCCGTTACTATTCGTCACTTGGGTCCGTTCGACAGGAAGGACCGGTGTCTTTGCTATCCGTTATTATTCGTCACTGGGGTCCATTCCACAGGAAGGACTGGTATCTTTGCTATCCGTTACCATTCGCCACTTGGTTTCATTTCACAGGAAGGACCGGTGTCTCTGCTACCCGTCACTATTCGTCACTGGGGTCCATTCCAAAGGAAGGACCGGTGTCTTTGCTATCCGTTACTATTCGTCACTTGGGCTCATTCCACATGAAGGACCTGTGTCTTTGCTACCCGTTACTAATTGTCACTTGGGTTCGTTCCACAGGAAGGACCTGTGTCTTTGCTATCCGTTTCTATTCGTCACTTGGGCTCATTCCACAGGCAGGACTGGTATCTTTTCTATCCGTTACTATTCGCCACTTGGGCTCATTCCACAGGAAGGATTGGTTTCTTTGCTATCCGTTACTATTCGTCACTTGTGCTCATTCGACAGGAAGGACTGGTGTCTTTGCTATCCGTCACTATTCCTCACTTGGGCTCATTCCACAGGCAGGACGGGTGTCTTTGCTGTCCGTTACTATTCGTCACTTAGGCTCATTCCACAGGAAGGACTGGTATCTTTGCTATCCGTTACTATTCGCCATTTTGACTCATTCCACAGGAAGGACTGGTATTTTTGCTATCCGTTACTATTCGTCACCTGGGTTCGTTCCACAGGAAGGACCGGTGTCTTTGCTATCCGTCACTATTCGTCACTTGGGCTCTTTCCACAGGAAGAACTGGTATCATTGCTATCCGTTACTATTCGTCACTTGGACTCATTCCACAGGAACGACTGGTGTCTTTGCTATCCGTCACTTTTCGTCACTTGGGCTCATTCCACAGGAAGGACTGGTGGCTTTGCTATCCGTTACTATTCGTTACTTGGGTTCGTTCCACAGGAAGGACTGGTATATTTGCTATCCGCTACTATTCGTCACTTGGGCTCTTTCCACAGGAAGGACTGGTATCTTTACTATCCGTTACTATTCGTCACTTGGGTTCGTTCCACAGGAAGGACCGGTATCTTTGCTATCCGTTACTATTCGTCACTTCAGTTCGTTCCACAGGAAGGACAGGTATCTTTGCTATCCGTTACTTTTCGTCACTTGGGTTCGTTCCACAGGAAGGACCGGTGTCTTTGCTATCCATTACTATTCGTCACTTCAGTTCGTTCCACAGGAAAGACTGGTATCTTTGCTATCCGTTATTATTCGTCGCTTGGGTTCGTTCCACAGGAAGGACTTGTGTCTTTGCTATCCGTAACTATTCGTCACTTGGGTTTATTCAACAGGACGGACCGGTGTCTTTGCTATCCGTCGCTTTTCGTCACTTGGGTTCATTCCACATGAAGGACCGGTGTCTTTGCTATCCGTCACTATTTGTCACCTGGGTCCATTCCACGGGAAGGACTGGTATCTTTGCTATCCGTTACCATTCGCTTCTTGGATTCAATTCACAGGAAGGACTGCTGTCTTTGCTATCCGTTACTATTCGTCTCTTGGGTTCGTTCCACAGGAAGGACCGGTGTCTCTGCTATCCGTCACTATTCGTCACTGGGGTCCATTCCACAGGAAGGACTGGTATCTTTGCTATCCGTTACAATTCGCCACTTGGTTTCATTTCACAGGAAGGACCGGTGTCTTTGCTATCCGTCACTATTCGTCACATGGGTTTATTCCACAGGAAGGAACGTTGTCTTTGCTATCCGTCACTATTCGTCACTTGGGTATATTTCACAGGAAGGAACGTTGTCTTTGCTATCCGTCACTATGGTTCATTCCGCATGAAGGACCGGTGTCTTTGCTATTCGTCGCAATTCGTAACTTGGGTTTACTGCACAGGAAGGACCGGTGTCTTTGCTATCTGTCGCTATTCGTCACATGGGTTTATTCCACAGTAAGGACCGGTGTCTTTGCTATCCGTCACTATTCGTCACTTGGGTCCATTCCACAGGAATGACATCGGTCCTGAAGAATGAACCCAAGTTACGAATAGCGACGAATAGTGAATAGCGAAGGCTCCGTTCTAGATGCACGGATGCTATGCTGCTCACAGTTAGCACCTGATGCAAAGAGGAACATATAAACGCCATCACCAGGGCATACCCTGGTCCCTTACGAACTGTTAGAAGGCGAACATTCGTTGAAGAGCATTGGTTTAAAGATAAAAACCTGATTGTGTGCAAAGTTGTTAGGAAAATGATCCGGATAACCTATAATTCCAATTGGTCTTTCCGCCAGTGCACCAAGAAGAGAACACCGACTTTTCTCATATTAAGGAGCTTTTTTTCGTTCATGCGACGTCGAATCTTTGGTGTAATCTGTTTGGTTTTTGCCATGCTTTCTTTTCTAAATTCACGGCTTTGCATCTATGTTCAGCCCGTTTTATTTGATTTCGGATTGAATCTATGAGGTTTTGAATTTCTTTTTGTTGCGAGCTTATGAGGCGTTCTGTTTCTTGTTTTGTGATACCAGTTATAATTCTTAGTCCTCAGACATTTCTGAAAATATTCTGTTTTTTCCTTCTCATCTCCATTGACCGCAGATGTGCGTTCCGCAAAAGAAGACGGAATCAATAAAATCAGACAAGAGAAAATTTTCGAAAATGAATTTTATCTTATTAGGTTTCATGACCACATATTTATTAGCTTAATAACACTGAGCAACAAATTTTTATCACATGACGTCGTTGATAAGCAGTGGATAACGTCGTATAATAAAAATCGTATGACCACACGTGTAATAACACTTTGGCGGGATTAAATGACGTCATGACGACGTCCATGTCAACCATGCATTTTGTGGAAAAATTGTCAAATTTCAAAGCGTTAAAATCCAAATTAAAGTGGTCATACGATAAACAGAATCTTACACTCGTTGTCATTTCATATGAAATTTATGAAACTCGCCGAAGGCTCGTTTCATAAATTTCATATGAAATGACCACTCGTGTAAGATCCTCTATAAACAAACTTGTACTTTTTATTGTGCTCCGGTTCACAGATTACTCGCCGCTATGCAGAGAAAAATGCAAGTTGCCATGTATGATACACACAAATTCTCAGAAAATGCAATGGAACGCTCATACAATTCCCGTAAAATGATCTCCTGATACTTGTACTGTATGCAAAATACTAGGAACCGATTTTTAGCTCGGCTGTTTTCGAAGAAAACGACGAGGTATTGCCATAGCTGTGGCGTCGTCGTCGTGCAAAAACTTGGACATTTTGTTATATCTCTGTCATTGCTGAACATATTTACTTGAAACTCGGACTAGTTGTTCATTATGAAAAGGGGCTGCAGCCGAGCGTTGGCACCCGCATGCGGTGCTCTTGTTAGTTTTCACACAGTCATGCAAACAATGTATATGCATTAACTGTATATGACCCCAACCAAATCTTTATTTTCTAGCTGAACAGCGTGTGCAAAAATCCATTTGATTTTTATACCCGTTTGCAATAGTAATGCCCTATGAAGCGGATATAGCAATGCAAAGTTCGAACCAAAAATAGTCACCGTGTTATGAGGAAATACTTGTAATACTTGTAATACTAAAGAACGGTGTGCCTCCGGATCAGACAAACCCAAAAGGAACAGTTTGATATAGACTGGCATTGTTTGTTTTTTACACTATTTAGCAAATTGGGAACTCGTTGGTCGAACCCCACTTCCCTGTCCAAATTACAGTACATTTCCGCTATTAAGACCACCTAAAATTAAGACTAAACCCGCTTTTAAAAGTTCATTGAGAAGATTTCAGTTATTCTTTCTTTGTGTTTTCCACACCCTGTGTCTCCTAATAAGCGACTACCTTTGATACTTCCCAAAGGTAGCCTTAATATGGGAATTTTATTGTATTGTATTTTTCACGGAGATTTGAAGCCTTTCAACCTCAACCTTAACCCATTTTGTACCAGAAACCCAAAACGTGTACCCTGGCAAACAGTGCAGGCCGAGATCAGACGCCGCACTCCGCAGAATGTGGCGTCTGATCAGGGCCTACGCTGTTTGCAAAAAGTCAATCATTTTCCAAATAATGTTTGAAGAAAACACATCCTGTCCCTAAATTTTGAAATGAACTATATATAAGGAGGAGGATTTCATTTGGTACAAAAAGGGTTAATTTGTTTGTTTGTTTGATTTGAGGTTTAACGTCCCCGTCAACACTGTTAAGGTCATTTTGGAGACGTTGCTTCCAATTTTGTGGGACTTTTACCCGACATTGAGATGAAATGACATCTCAAGCCCTGTCGCCCAATGAAACCAATAGGGTTTATTAGCATGGACGGTCCGCCTCGCACCGCGGTTCCTGGACAGGCTTAGATCCTCTAAGCGGTTTACCAGTACTAGTGTGCGGGCCGGATTCAGCTCTGCGTGGATGCATCATGCAGCCCATATATTTCTTCAAGCCCCTATGGGGTCCAAATTACAGTAAAATTCCGCTATAATTAAGACTACCTAAAATTAAGACTTAACCCGCTTTTAAAAGTTCATTGAGAAGATTTCAGTTATTCCGAGGCTTTCTTTGTGTTTTCCACACCCTGTGTCTCCTAATAAGCGACTACCTTTGGGACTGTTCAAAAGTGGTCCTAAAGACCACTTTTGAACAGTCCCAAAGGTAGTCTTAATATAGGAATTTACTGTATTGTATTTTTCACGGAGATTTGAAGCCTTTCAACCTCAACCTTAACCCATTAAGTACCAGAAACCCCAAAACGGGTACCCTGGCAAACAGTGCAGCCCAAGATCAGACGCCGCAGAACGCGGCGTCTGATCAGGGCCTCCGCTGTTTGCGAAAAGTTCAATCATTTTCCAAATAATATTTGAAGAAAACACATCCTAACCCTACATTTTGAAATGGACTCCTGCTATATATAAGGAGGAAGATTTCATTTGGTACAAAAAGGGTTAATTTGTTTGTTTGTTTGATTTGAGGTTTAACGTCCCCGTCAACACTGTAAAGGTCATTTTGGAGACGTTGCTTCCAATTTTGTGGGACTTTTACCCGACATTGAGATGAAATGACATCTCAAGCCCTGTCGCCCAATGAAACCAATAGGGTTTATTAGCATGGACGGTCCGCCTCGCACCGCGGTTCCTGGAAAGGCTTAGATCCTCTAAGCGGTTTGCGGGCCGGATTCAGCTCTGCGTGGAAGCATCATGCAGCCCATATATTTCTTCAAGCCCCTATGGGCGGGGGCGAACAAAAAGGGTTAAAAATCCAAACCCTGTGTACCCAGATAAGACAGCTCATTATGAGGCGCTTCATCTGGAACCACACGGTTTGGCATCATGTTAATAATTTTGACTAAAACCCATATGAACCCTTTTTGTAGCAAATGGAATCTTCTTCCTTATATACAGCAGGAGCCCATTTCAAAATTTAGGGGCTTCTTCAAAATTTATTAGGAAAATGGCTGAACCTTTAGCAAACAGTGGAGGCCCTGATCCGACGCCGCACTCTGTGGCGTCTGATCTGGGCCTCCACTGTTTGCCAAGGTTTCTGGTACTAAATGGGTTTTGTTTGTTTGATTTGATGTTTAACCTCCCCGTCAACACTGTAAAGGTCATTTTGGTGACGTTGCTTCCAATTTTGTGGGACTTTTACCCGACATTGAGATGAAATGACATCTCAAGCCCTGTCGCCCAATGAAACCAATAGGGTTTATTAGCATGGAAGGTCCGCCTCGCACCGCGGTTTCAATGGGTTAAAAAAATAGAAGCGTCACATATGCTGTTATTCTGATTTCATCCTTTGTACATGTATGTCAAGATATTCGCTGAACAAAACCAATACTGCCAGTGCTTTGATTTATTTACTCTTAACCCTTTCATCCCTGAGTTTCCGAAGTGGACTCTACCATCACTGACTTTGGGTACGTCTATTCTACTACATATAGTATCTAACTTAAGCGCGTCTTCAGGATGGCAACTAATATATCTTAATAAGGTGGATCATTATGAGCCATCTCATTAGGATCTGCATTGTTTGCATCAGTACGTGTGCTTTGGCTTCAGGGTTGAAAGAGTTAACATTTGCTGTAGCAACAGGCTTAATTATTACGCAGTTAACAATCATTGGAATCGAAAGGGATAACTTTAAACCTTAGATTGTGCCATTCTGTGTACGAACCCTGTCATCTATTTCAAACACACATAGACATACCGTCATCTATTTCAAACACCGGATTTTAATTTTGGGACAATTCAACAATGAAATATCAGGAGCATATTCAGGACTGTGCTGATTGAAAATAAAACAACTGTCAAAAACGAATACCCTTTCGACGCTTAGAACGAAGAACATAGTTCGTTATTAAAAATCCAGAATGTATCAAAAATAGAATGCGAATGGCAAAAATTCAGATTGTAAATGTATAATTGAATGAAGCCGCAGATTACAATTGTTAAAAAAGTGTTTTAATTTTATCTATAACGCGAACTTCTGTAACGGACAATTCGCTTACATCAACGAAAAGTCCAGTTTCATGAATACATAATCCGTGTCTCAAACTCATCACAAATGGCGCTGCGTTGGTACGCAGCGCAATAACTGCGCCATAATAAATTCTTCATCAGGACAGGTACTTTGGCTATCCAAAATTACAAGATATACGCAATACATACATGCAGAGATGAACTATAACAATAATATTCCACAGCAGAAGAACCACTTTCGAACGGTCAGTAAAAAGGTTTCTACTTGGGCAGAATGAAATAACTGAAATTCTGGAGCAAAGGAAAACCAACAGTTAGACTCATGTGGGCCCGACCAGGCACTAACCGACATTACTTAAAAAATAAGGTCAATTAAGTATTTAGACTAGAGCCGTCATAGGTTTTGTTTCATTAGCTTCGCCGGTCGTGGGCCGGTATTGGTCCGTAATCGGCGAAGTACTCGATTGGTTTGGACCACGTGACGACGAAATGGCGAGTATGTTTTATTGGAACATCTCACGTGATCGGTTCATCCAGTAGGCGAAATATCGTCGGACACCAAGCTCGTCGAATTTTGACCAAGGCGTAGAATCGGCGGGAAGCGGAGAAACAAATATGACCTGGTAATTTTCTGAAGTTTATTTTTAGCGTGACTATACGCTTTGAAGCAGCTGCTTGAAACCATTTTCTGATAGATGTTCTTTTTGTCCACATAAGAAATAGCTTTTTAAAAAACGAGAGCTCTGGGAAGCAGATCAGTGATTTCTGCAAATTAGTCAAATTTAGTTTCACCAAAGCTGTTTTAATTTAAATGAGCTCTGCTGTGCGATTTCCAACCTCTTCTGCGCTGAGAAAACCAGCTGACGACATTTTCATGTTTTTACCTATTTTTGGAGACAACCAGGCTGACATCCAGCCAGAGTGTCTCAAAAAAAGAAAAAAAAAATAAATAAATAAAAAAAAAAAAAAAAATATAAATCAACAACAACCCCCAAATATCCATATGTCGTCTGCTGCGTTTTAGAAATGAATTGAAAATCGTACAGCAGAGCTCAAATGCAGTTTTGTATGTGTAGGAAAGGTACAACATAATCGCAAATTTCTGTCGTCACTGTATGTCCGTTTGGAGTATATATAGTGAGGGTTTTCATTGTATCCAACTATCTCAATGAATGTTTAGACCCCTATACCAAATTGCAAGGGCATACATTGCCTGCTCTTGCAGGTGGCGGACCCTCCCCAACCCAAGCACCACCAGTACCAAAAAAAAAAAAAAAAAAAAAAAGATGTAAAGGATCTTACAGCAACAGATTGGATTAAAAATGCATCACTAGAATTGGTCAATATCAACTCCAGACTTCAAGGGCCTACTTGGCATGCCCCTGCAGACTAGTATTAGCAAAGAAATTGTAAACCAAAGTCATTCAAGCCAAACCTCTCTACCCAACCTTTCAGTTCACTAACTGAGACCCAACTATTTCATATGGTGGAAGTGTTTAACTGCAAGAACTTTCATTTGGGACCCATTTATCTTTGGTTTACAATTTCGATATTGGTTACAGTCACTAATCATGTATTTATTTTATACCGCAATTCAAAACAATCAAAGGGTTTGGCAATAATTTAGCAAATTTAAGCAAAAAAAAAAAAAAAAAAACATCAAACTGAGTGGCATGTTAAACGACATTCCGTGCCATGGCGCGCACACGTAGTATAACGCTACGTCAACCAGTGCAAAGTTTGTGACGTCACCGCGCCACAAAGCCGTAGGAAACAACATTGACGCTCGAATAAAAGTTTCTCAGCGCTTTTCATTCTGTATGAACATTTGCAAACAAATAGTTTATTTCAGCTTTAGAAATTATTTTCGAGGTTGAGACGCAACTGCAGTAGCAGTGCACAGTTATTCCAACGGACCATTCAAACAAGGAAAGCCCGAGCAGGTAAGAATTTAGGTGAAATTTCCGAAAATCTGTACAAATAAATATTGCAAAGATTTTAACTTGCACTTTCGTTGTTTTCCCATGTATAAAAGGTTGCAGTTTTTGTTTACACATGTAAATTAGTGACCTGAAAAGTAGGTCCGGTCTATAAACGGTCACTAGACGTATTATAGGTCAGTAGAATGTATTATAGGTCACTACTGATTATAGCGTGCAGTTATTCGACCACCTTCATTAGGTTACTAGAATGCCTGACTGCGGTATAAAAGCAAATTGAAGGTTAATGACGAAGAGGAATAGTACTTGTTGAGATGATAAGGAGTGGACGAAGTCTCATACCTTACATGCACCATTTTGCCCAACGCTTTTGAAAATACAAATTTGTCCACTCCAAAAATGACCACATTTCTGATGAAAATCAATGATATATTTCTTATTTAAACTGCAAACAAAGGTGGCAGATGCTCGTTAGAACTGCGTCATTGAGTAGCCACAATCTATGTATCGGAATTAATGTTTACCCCCCCCCACCCCCACCCCCACTGCCTAAACCCAAGTTTTCTCTATATAAAGTGGTGTTTAGTGGGGTGTGATTTCACGGACATGTTCACGTAATGAGGTGTAGACGAAGCCGCGTATCTTACCCATCGCTTTTGAAAATACTATAAGAATCTTATATGGGTGTGAGGGGTGGATTGAAAAATCCGTCCCGAGGTACACTGTCCGGCACCACGAGGCTTGCCGAGTGATGCCGGTCAGTGATCCCGAGGGACGGATTTTTTTATCCACCCCTCACACCCATATTGGATTCTTTTTCTTGCATGCCTTCCATTTCTATATAGAATTTTTAATGCTGCTATCACTTCAGTTACCGACGTCCGCCATTTTGAGAAGACACAACAGGAATGTTTAGTGACGTCACGCATGACGACGCCGCACATGAGGTTGTAATCAACAAGTGCATTTATCAAACACGCGATTATATTCGATTTGGGGTCGGAACACCAGGGTCAGAACATAAATTTCTATCTCAGGGTATAATCACGGATTTCCTTGTCTGGTGTGCAAGGAAAATCTATCATTATCGCTTCCATGTATGTAACATGGAGGTAATGAGTCTTGACATCTCAGATAACACAACCTTAATTAATAGTGCGACGATGCAGTAATTATAGATAGAAATGTAACATAAATTTAAAACACGTACAGTAAAATTTCTATATTAAGACCACCTTTAGGACTGTTCAAAAGTGGTCTTTAAGACCACTTTTGAACAGTCCCAAAGATGGTCTCTGACCAGAGGACACTGTATGCAGAAAACAGAAAGACAAAATAACTGCAACCTAAAAAGTAAGCTTTTTAAAGCAGAATTAGTCTTGAAATAAGGTGGATTTAATAGCGGAATTTCACGGTAGGCCTTATTTGGCCGCACAAAGCAATGAGACATCATGGTAACGAAATAAACACCTCATTAAACCCCACTTTATATAGAGGATCTTACATGAGTGTTCATATATCATTGAATTTATAACTCGGGTTGAGGAAAAGGGATAAAATGCGAGGCTTTGCTGAACATTTTATTCCTTTTCCTCAAAGAGTTTAATATATTTAATAACACATGAGCACGAATGCAAGATTCTATTTTTATCATATGACGCCGCGTCTGATACTGTAATAACGCCATGTAATAAATTCGGTAATCCACTAGTGGATTAAATATGCAAATTAGTTGGATATGCCCCGTAACGTCACACGTACGACGTCCTAAACGACGTCGCGTTAATTAATAGCGGAATATTTATTTTTTAAACTCGTGAATTAAATGCGTTTAAAGGTCAAATGATAACTAGAATCTTGCATTCGTATTCGTGTATTATTGAATTTATTTAACGAGTTGAGGAAAAGGGATAAAATGCGAGGCATATGACATATCATATGACATTAAAACGCTTTTTATTCACGATTTGTTGTCAAAAATTGTCAATATTCCGTCATTAGTAAACGCGACGCCGTTAAAGACTTCGTACATGTAACCTACTATTTTGCATATTTAATCCACTAGTGGATTACGGAATTTATTTTATACATAGCAGTGAAATTAATGCATATCTGAAGCAAATAAAAGTGATATTTTCACAGTGTGAATTTTCACAGTGTCAAAAATAACATGATCATGTTATTTGCAGCCCGGGCTACATTTCTCGACAAATTCATTTGTTATCTATAAAATAATTCTGTAAAATACCTTGGGAAGCACTCTCTGAACTGCAACAATACTGTATTCAAAATGGCGATCTTTTATTGTTTTGAAACTGACATTTGTGACGTCATAGCAAGGCAAAATTGTGACGTACAATACGATTGATCAATTACTGTAAATATCTGCATAAAATTATAAAATAAAAAGAAATTTACTTTTTCACGGCAGGAACCAAAAATATTTTATCTCGTGAAAATTTGGATGTTTTCAACACACTCGATGAAATATTTTGGTATCCACCTAAAAAGTAAATATCCTTTATTTATTACACAGAGGGTCTTAAATGCGTATTCATGTATTATTGAAATTATTAAACGAGTTGAGGAAAAGGGATAAAATGCGCGGCTTCGCCGAGTATTTTATTGCTTTTCCTCAACGAGTTTAATAAATTTATTAATACACGAACACGAATGTAAGATTCTATTTATCATATGACCTTTTAAACGCATTTAACTCACGATTAAAAAAAATATTCCATCATTAATAAACGCGACGTCGTTTAGGACGTCGTACGTGTGACGTTACGGGTATACATTGAGGCGATTCTAACGAGTACCACAATCGATGTTTTTTAGCAGGAGAGAGAAAAATGTATACCCGTGTAAATACAAGTTCTCACGATCTATGTTTTGAGGAGAAATGTGAAAAATATCAGAAGTTTTTATCTGAAAATTTTCATTTTTTGGTGATAAAAATTTCAATATGTTTGAAAAGGCGTGTTTACGTATTGTCAAGGAATACACTTTTAAGTGAGACAAATCTTTCAAGATCTTTTGTCTCTCTAATACATAGGGGTCTTTTATTTATTTTTATTTATTTATTTATTTATTTATTTTATTTTATTTTTTGGTTTCGGTTTAACGACTCTTACAAGATAATTTCACTCATACCCAGCTGATCGTTAATCAGAGGTGGGCGAAAAACGGAGTGTCTGGAGAATACCACATGGCCTTCAGTTGCAGAACTTGGCGTCTCAAATTGGACCCGAGCCAGGTTCAATAGGCGTCTACTCGTTAAGTACAGAACGTGCTTCAAGGAGTTAACGCACTTCGGAAGGGAGTGGACGCATAGCAACAGATATAAGTATTTTGTGATCATCGAAGGATTCTTTTCCTTATTTGTTCATATTTTGTTTGTTTGATTTGAGGTTTAATGTTCCCGTCAACACTGTAAAGGTCATTTTGGAGACGTTGCTTCCAATTTTGTGGGACTTTTACCCGACATTAAGATGAAATGACATCTCAAGCCCTGTCGCCCAATGAAACCAATAGGGTTTATTAGCATGGACGGTCCGCCTCGCACCGCGGTTCCTGGACAGGCTTAGAGGCGGTTCTAATGAGTATCCACAACATAGGTTTATATTGAGAATTGACATTTATCACAAAATACTTACCTTATCTGTTGCTAATAGTGCCAGAATGGAAGGGAGAGTAAGAATTGTCTTAGCTCTAATGAGAAGTGATGTATAAAAGCTGTTGAAATGCGAGAATTCTTTAACTCGAAATAGCATCGACCATCTCAAGTAGCACATTTATATTTGACCGAGCCATTGGCCAGCAGAATACGCCCTTGCCCACAAAATTGTACGGTAATGTAAGTGTGTTCTGATTTACTCCAAGTAGATTTACATACCGAACTTTTTCCTTCATAGACGGCGATCGGAATAAGTCGTGAATTTCCGTTAAAACCTGTCTGGGCGATTATTCGAGTTATCTCCCTGTACACCACTGGGATCAAGGTACAGAATATCCCTTATTTTTTCTCGAGTCGCTGACGTCAGGGAATCATTAATCTTGCATCTGCAAATATGACACTTTGCTTAATAGATCTACCTGTAGGTATTCAAAGGAGCTCAAATTAAGGTTATCTAAATGTGAAAAAGAACTTCTTGAACTAACAACCATGCCTTTTCATTTCGAGGCATCTAGTATGACATATTGAAGAGCTACATTATGTAGAATTGCTTAAAAATAATAATAATAATAATTACAATTATCAATATTATTATTATGAGTAGTAGTAGTAGTAGTAAAAGGGGTTTTTTTTGTTGTTGTTTTATTTTTGTTTTTTGACACGTGGGATAGTGGGTCTATATGTTAAGCTGCCTGTGTCATGAACATCCTTGTTAATTGGTAAGTTCGGAGTTTACAAGAGTATATATTATATTCCTTTTTTCTTGCTCAAAAACATAGCTGGTATACTGGTAAGACCGTCCGAATCAGGGTGTTGCAAAGAACACCAATAATCTATTTTGTGCCCTAAATTCGCACTTTATATAGAAAAATATTGGAAACTATTGCATCACATTGGTGTGGCTAATCACACGTGTACTGTTCGATAATTAAGGACATCTTAATGTATTTCTTAATCTGGCCGGTTATTACCACCATTATATATTAGAGAAGTGTTACAACGCATAATGAAGTAATGTAGTAATTTCTTCATTTTGAAATTTTTACTTCGTTATGCGTTGGCATAGTCGATGCGAAATGAAATAAAATGTAGTTTTTACTTCATTATGCGTCGATACTAAGAGGTTTGCGCAAAATGAAAGAATTATTTCATTTTGCGGGGATAGGTGGCATACTTAATTTTACTTCATTATGCGTCGACAGTTTGTTTGTTTGATTTGAGGTTTAACGTCACCGTTAACACTATTTAGGTAATTTTGGAGACTTTTACCCGACATTGAGATTAAATGACATCTCGATCCCTGCCGTCCAATTAAACCCCTCCTTTATTTTCAGTTTTAGTTAGTTATAGTTATGTTCTAACACCTTGTCTTTCAATTAGTGCTATTTTATATTTTTCTCCCTTCTGTCTGCACTTATCCTTGTCTAGTTTTCGTAATGCTGGGAACCAGCCAAACCAACATGGTCTGGGTGTTTCCTTGTACTTTTTTCGGGGCAAGGGTCTCCGCGCCTGTGATTAGGGAGACTAATAAGTACTTTTCACCCGAGCCATTAACACCAATACAAAACAGTTTGTCTGCCTTCTCTTTGAAGTCATGGAAGCTGTTTTGGGTACCTCATACACTAGTTAGTCACTGTCAGTTCATACATTTCATGTGATATCAACAAATGTGCAATATTTTATGCTTACAGCTTCTGCTGTTTTTCTTTCAGGCCTAAGGGTGAATTAATGCCAAGCTCAGCATTTTCCGCTGCTGGAGGGGCCACCTCCCATAGCTAGCTGATTCGATGTGTGCACCTCCAGTAGCGAGTGAATGCACTGCTTGTTTTTCCTAGTTTTATTTATTTTTTTTTAAACCTATTTTACACAAAACCCAATCTGCTTTACATATCTTAATCTCAACATGCATTTTATTTTCAGATATGTAAAATATTAATCTGTGATATATTTTTAACTAATGTGATATTTGTTATAACCTGTATACTTGTACAGTTCATTTTGCATGTTTGTCGACAAAATAGCCCATGGCTAATGTTATACTGTTGTACTTTTGAAAGTCGACTCTAAATAAAGTTTCTTGTATCTTGTATCTTGTATCTTGTAAACCCAAAAGGGTTTATATGCATGGATGGGCCGACTCGCAGCAGTTTTCCTGGGCAGGCTTAGACCTTCTAAGCAGATAACCAGTACTCATGTGCGGTCGGTATCAGCTCTGCGTGGAAGCATCGTGCAGCCCATCTATTTCTTCAAGCCCCGATGGCCAGGGGCCAATATGCGTCGACAGTATGAGGTCGGTTCTAAATGAAAAAAAAAAAATGCACATGTATTTTGCTTTGAGAGATGGCACACTTTTTCAAACATCACAGAAACAAAAGTAACCCAAATATTTAAGGCTAAAGCATGCATGTGGAGACTTGAAACCGAGATCCCGTTTCCGTATGAATGAGTCTTGAAACCAAGTTCGCTACTTTGTATGACCTTAGCTGTTGGTGGGACGGAAACTGAAACACACTCGCACTCCTTTTAAGATGCATAGGTGGACAAACAACTGGGCTATGGACTGGTCCAAGCCAATATGGTCCCCCGTCCTAACTATTGTGTGCACTACATGATCATGTGTTGAGCCTTAAAACACAAATGAGGGAAAAACATCAGACATGAGACCAACATACTGTAAGGCGTTCAGTTTTAACTCTGCTAACATAATCAAATACAGTGAAATTCCACTATTAAGACCACCTAAAATTAAGACAAAATTTGTTTTTAAAGCATATTTTGAAGGTTAAAGTTACATTTTCTTTGTGATTGCGACATTCAGTGTGCTCTTGTGGGAGACCATCTTTGGGACTGTTCAAATGTGGTCTTAAAGACCACCTTTGAACTGTCTAAAATGTGGTCTTTATATTGGAATTTACCTGTATTGCTTCCTAAGTTTTTGGTCTCCTTTCGTAGACAGCTTTGTTCTTCCATCATTACTTCATTTTGCGTCGATATGGTGCATATCAACGCGAAATGAAATAACTTTTTTACTTCATTTCGCGTCGACTACGACAACGCATAATGATATAAAAAAATCAAAATGAAGAAATTACTACATTACTTCATTATGCGCTGTAACAGAGCAGTCTCTTGTCTAGTGATATTAAATAAGGATTAAGGTCAAATATGATACGTGAAATCTCTTGACTCCGATCTTTTTATGCATTTATTAGGGCCCCGCACTGAAAGTGTGGGTGCCCTATAGTAATCACTCTGTCCGTCCGTCTGTCTGTCTGTCCGTCTGTCCGTCCACAAATTTTCCTACTCCTCTGATAGCGCTGCCGGGGCCCTAGTCAGTTTCACTGACAGCTCTAGTTTTATCTATTTATTTAAATAAATAACGCCATGAAAAATATTGTTAGCCAATCACGAAAACACGCCTATAAGACTCGATCAAGATAAAGTCAGATTTTGTTTGTGTGTTTGATTTGAGGTTTAACGCCCCCGTCAACACTGTAAAGGTTCATTTTGGAGACGTTGCTTCCAATTTTGTGAGACTTTTACCCGACATTGAGATGAAATGACATCTCAAGCCCTGTCGCCCAATGAAATCAATATGGTTTATTAGCATCCGCCTCGCACCGCGGTTCCTGACAGGCTTAGATCCTCTAAGCGGTTTACCAGTACTATTGTGCGGACCGGATTCAGCCCTGCGTGGAAGCATCATGCAGCCCATATATTTCTTCAAGCCCATATGGGCGGGGGCCGAGACGAACTCAGATGAGAAAGTTCTTATTTTGTTCCATTACGAAAACACGCCTATACATATACATTGTAAATTTTACCACCAAAAAATGAAAATTTTCAGATGAAAAAATTTGATATTTTTCTCATTTCTGCTCAAGACATAGATTGTGGATACTCGTTAGAACCGCCTCACCTCACCGAGGCGGTTCTAACGTGTATCCACAATCTATGTTTTTAAGAAGAAATAAGAAATAATGTATACCCCTGCAAACTTAAGTTTTACTATTACTATGAAAATGGGGTTATAGGGGGTCAAATTTTCGTGATGGTCTGCCGCAGCCAAAATTGACACCTTAAGAGTTAACATTACAACGATATACAGTATATTGTATAAGATATTTCCTGAATATAATTAAAAGGACGCCATAAAAAGTAACATGATAAGTAAACACATTTTGAAAAATGTTATCTGCCCAAGTCATGATTGACACTTTAAGAGTGAACACTGCACTGATATACAGTATATTGTATAAGATATTCCCTGAATAATTGAAAGGACGCCATAAAAGTATCATAATGTGTAAACACAGATAAGCCTATTTATTTAATTATGTATTTATTTATTTATTTATTATAAAAGACATTTCACTCATATTTGAATCGGCTGTAATGTTTGTCCTAAACAATTTTAACACAATTTCGAAAATGTTGTTTGTCGAGCTATGGTTGACACTTTAAGAATTCAAGAAAGATATAAAAAGTACCTGAAAAGTCAGTCACAGAAGGTATTTATTAAAATGAGGCATGCAATTACTATGTGAATGGGCTGCAATTGTTTTATGATCACATCACAAAAACACCCCATATTACCCACTTTTATGTAGTAAAAGGTGGATCATTATTTTTCTTATTTCTGCTAAAACGAGTTCCATCAATTTATGTTTCGAGAAGAAATACGAAAAGTAGCATTTTTTTTTATCTGAATATTTTCATTTTTTGGTGGTAAAATTTTCAATATTTTTAATAGACGTGTTTTCGAAATAAATCAACTCAAAACCTGGAAAATGTCATCTGACCTAGTTATGATTTACACTTTAAGAGTAAACAAAACTGTACATAAATCAAGACACCACAAAAATTGTCTATCAAATCTATCACAAAAAGTGAACAAAGATGAGAGTGTTACTTTATTTATTTATTTATTTATTTATTTATTTATTTAATGAAATTGTTATCTTCAAGATTATGATTGGCACTTTAAGGGTAACACATGATTGACACTTTAAAGATTAACACATAGTGGGGGACGACGGGCATGCGCCAGCTCATTGTTAAATTAAGCACGTTTGTTTACTTCGTCATCACGACAACACACCTATATAATTCTGACCCACATGTACCCCAATTTTAGGGGTAGCCTCTATGTGCTTTTAGCGCCCGGTTACCTTACAAAATCTATCAAGTCAAGACCCCAATTTTATATAGTAAAACTCGGGTTTATAGGGGTATACATTATTTATCTGACTGTTACTCTAAAACCTCAAATCAAACAAGCAAAAGAAATTCCTTTATTAACCTTTAAACAAGACATAACTTTGATATGCGGAAAATAGTGGAAAATTCGGACAGAGGAACTTTAAACCGGTTTCTACTAAAGTAGATTCTTTCATCTCTGAATTATTATAACAGTTATTTGTATCACCTTATATTGCCATTATGCATGATGGAGTGAGAGAATAAAATATTTGATTGATTGATTGATCCATCTCTCATCACAAAACACACCTATATTATTATGACTCCTTAAGCCCCACTTTAATACAGTGAAACTGGGGTTTACAGTGTTATACATTATTTTTTTATCAAAACAAAGATTGTGGATACTCGTTAGAACAGCCTTACCGGGGCAGTTCTGACGAGTTCCTATAATCTATTTTTGGAACAGAAGTATGAAAAATAGCAGTATTTTCTATCTAAACATTTTCATTTTTTCTTTTTTTTGGTGGTAAAATTTATCAGTATAGGATAGGCGTGATTTCGTAATGTGATTGAGACAATTCCATTTTTATTGACGGTGGTTTAGTCAGAGTCATCAACAGAATGGCAAACAGTATAGAGCTGGATAGAAGACGGCTCATCCTGAGCAGACGAACCATGATCTACACTGTGCGGACAGGCAGAGTTGAATATCATTAACAGAAATTAACAGAATAGCAAACAGTGTAGATCCAGATTAGGCGCATCAGCTGGATCTGCATTGTTTGCATAGAAATTTGCACTGGTCTGTATGGCGATAATAGTTAAAATACCATACACAGCCTCATCTGGATCTACACTTTAAAGTAGTGTCTGTTCCAATAAGTGAAAATATAAAATCATTCAGGATGGCAAACAGTGTAGATCCAGATGAGACGCTTCGTCTGGATGTACAACAATGAACAGAAATTTGACTTACACAGTTTATAAAGTATCGGGTTGCAAATTCAATCATTAACAGTAGAGATCCATCGCGAGCATCCTCATCCGTACCTACTACACTGCTTGCAGATATGTCATTACCCAGCGGACCGGTATGGTTGACATTACAGGACTTTGGACACATCCCTGAGACCGAACCCCAAGAACACCCCCTAAATCATCAGTGCCCCCCCCCCCCCACCACCCCAAAAAAACACGCCTGTTCAAATACATTGTATAAAAATGAACAATTTCAGATGAATAACTGAGATAGTTTTCTTAGTTCTGCACAAAACACAAAACATAGATTGTTGGTGCCCGTTTGAACCCCCTCGACGAGGCGAATGTGCACTGTACTGGTTAACCGCTTACGTATAAGCTTGCTCAGGAAAAGTGTGGACAGGTAAACCGACCGGCTCAAAACTGACCTAAATAGTGTTGACTGGGCCGTTAAACCCCAATAGAAACAAACAAAATCAGTTAATGGCTTCAAACTGCCAATTAACTTTTCATGGTGGTTTCAATCGGCATTTAATCGCCATTTCACAGTGAATGATTTCGACAATGTTTGTCCTTTTGACATATTTGCCGCCCATTCATAATGAATGAAAACATACAAAAGTGAGACAAAATTATAATAAAATAAAATAAAGAAATCCGAGGAATATAATCACTGTATCAAGTATATTATCCGTATTTATCATATGACGTCGCGTCTGAGAGTGTAATAACGTCATGTATTATTTTCGATAATCCACTAGTGAATTAAATATGCAAATTAGCTAGATACGTCCCGTAACGTTACATGTGCGACGTCCTTAACGACGTCGCGTTTACTAACGGCGGAATATTGACATTTTTGTAAACAAATCGTGAATAAAATGCGTTTTAAATGTCATATGATAAATAGAATCTTGCATTCGTGTTCATATATTATTGAATTTATTAAACTCGTTGAGAAAAAGGGATAAAATGCTCGGCACAGCCTCGCATTTTATCCCTTTTCCTCAACTCGTTTAATAAATTCAATAATACATGAACACTCATGTAAGATCCTCTATGTTGTTTATTACTAGTAATTATAAAATTAATACAAAAAAAGCTTTACAGATTTGATACGATTTCTGGTACATATAATGTGGACGATTTTTGCACCATGAACTGCAGTACTGAAAAACAGCTTATAAACGATTTTTAAGCTCTCGGGGAAGCAATTTATCATTTTTCAAGAGAAATAAACTTTATATCATCGTAAACTTTGAACAACAGTCTAACAGTATATAACAGTGACTTAATTCCAAACAAATCATTTCTATTTAATATTGGCAACCAAACATGGAAATCTGCACGTTTTTTCTAAAAAAATACATTGCCGTCTATGGAGCATATAGGCATGTTATTTAATTGCAAATGGAAGCAATAAGAATTAATTAATCATCACTTTGAAATGCACCAAATAAAAACTGAATAAATTTCCTACATCAGGATAACAGTGACTTTTTTCTAGCGTTAAGGATAAATAAGATACGAGGAATTAATATTTTTTTCCTTCATAATTTTAATATGAAAAACCTTCAAAATAGACAGGTAACTTCAACTGCCGAGTTCCTACGGAAATCGATATTCAACTCGGTAATTTCCGGCGAATGAAGGAAAAAGTTCAACATGCCGGGGTTTGCAAGATTATGTTAATATTCAAGCCCTTACAGGGGCTATTTCTTAAAAAAAAATTGCACTGAATGGTGTCCTTAGTCAGCATCACGAAAACACGCCTGTATAACTTTGATCCCTTGAAACCCCACTTTTATACAGTAAAACTGGGGTTTTCAGGCGTATATACTTTCTTTGAGGCGGTTCTAACGAGTACCAACAATCTGTTTTTTTTTTTCAGAAATAAGAATGAAAAAAATGAATCTTTTATCAGAAAATTTTAAGTTTTTGGTGGTCATCACGAAAACACGCCTATATTATTTTGACCCCTTCTAACCCCACTTTTATATAGTAAAACTGGGGTTTGCAGAGGTAAACCTTATTTTTCTTATTTCTGCTCAAAATATAGATTGTGGGTACTCGTTAGAACCGCCTCATTTTTCTTATTTCTGCTCAAAATATAGATTGTGGGTACTCGTTAGAACCGCCTCATTAATGAGGCGGTTCTAACGAGTACCCACAAATCTATATTTTGAGCAGAAATAAGAAAAATATCACATTTTTTTTCATCTGAAAATTGTTTTTTTGAGGCGATAAAATTTACAATGTATTTGAATAGGGATGGTTTTGTAATGAGAGACAGATTTAATACGTTAACATCCATTCTTGGAATCGTTCTACAAAGCATTGCGATAACGCACCCGTGCGACATAGTGCATTTTTACATCCCCAAAATGGCCTTTTTCTGATGAAAATCCGTGATATTTTTCTTATAAATACTGCAAACATAGGTTGTGTGTGCTCGTTAGAACCGCCCCTTTGAGGCGGTTCTAACGAGTAGCCACAACCTATGTCTTGGGGCAAAATAAGAAAACCAATGTATACCCCCGTAATCCCCAGTTTGCTCTATATAAAGTGGGGTATAAGGGGGACTTCATTTCACGGACATGTTCACGTGATGCTTTGCAGTATTATTTTGGCGTATGCGTGTCAACAAAATGATAAGTTAGCAGGTTGTACATGTATAGTTCGAATAAATTGACCTGAGACAACATAATTTCACACCCGAATGAATGCATATATTTATATTCGTCGTGTTCCGAAGATGGCGATATTGTTATACAATACATAGAGGTCGGTATATGGGCCGCTATTCACGTGGTGCCGAAAATTCACGAGAAGTTTACGAAAGCCAACGCATTTTGCGATAGCAATGACGGTATTCGACTGGTAGGTTTCGTGAAATTTCCGTGAAATTCCACGTAGGAGTGCTTAGTTGTAATAGCTGGTCACATGGTCCAATCAAATATTTTATTTGTGTATAGCTCATAAGCGGCTGTGGTGCACGAAAGGTTAGGTAGCTTTGCACTAAATACTGGGGGTACTGGCTTTTATCACTTTGGGACAGAGCTTTTAGTTGCAGTCTAAATACCAGACAGGCTTCCATTGGATAAATATCCCATGTTTCATTTCAATGTGAGAAAAGGATAATTATAAGGAAATAAAATGATGTGTGTTTTATAATTATATCTGCAAGCTCAAAAAAAATGTTGCTGATTTTATATTGTCACCTCTCCGTTAAAAAGCCGGCTTGTATTCACTGCGAATCTGCATGTAAACAAACATGGCGGACCATAGCTTGAAAAAGAGACGGGCAACATGTGGATTTTCTCTCATCAACTTGTTGAGCTAGGATGGCTCTATAAATAAGTAAGGTTTGAAAAGTTTTGTATGTGTAGTTTTTGCGGGAGCATGTAAAAGGTTACTATTGTCGCCTATGGAAAATATTTAGTGGTAAGCTCCCGTTAGACTTTTCCTTCGAATAGAATCGTGCTCCACGATCGCTTATGTATTTGAAAAATAACTCATATTTGATTGGACCATTTGATCGGCTATTACAAGAAAGACACCACACTCCTGCGTGGAATTTCACAGAAATTTCACGAAACTTCCCAGTCGAATATGGCCATTGACTAATTTATTCCTTGCATAAAGGTCAGTCTCAGGTCAAATTGTTCGCACTATACAATAATCTAAAGTGTAGACCGATAAAATACCGTAAAATCTCTAATAGACGCCCGGGCGTTTATTAGAGTCATTACCTTTCCTGAAGAGAGAGAGAGAGAGTGAGTGTGGGGGGGGGGGGGTTGGTGGTGGTGGGCGTTTATTAGAGGCTATAGAAGCCTGCAATTCGCATACGACGGTCCAAAACTCTCACTTCTCTTTCATATGGCTGCCATCTTGTTTCTCAGAAAATGACTGGTGATACAAAAGCCTTGTCTTAGAATAGAATACTAGTTACCTCCCCTTTCTTCACTAAATCGAATATTATTAACTTTTTTAACATTTCTTGTCAAACATGGCAAAATACGTAAAACCTGAAGTCATTTTGTTTGACTTATTTAATTTCCGACCCTGTCACAATGTCATGCAAAAGTTCCTATCAATCAACATCGGAGTAAAGAGGGCGTTTATTGGAGGCTGGTATTTTTCTGAGAATTGCAAAAAAAAAAGCAATTTTTTTAACATCCAAATCGGGGTGGGGGTGTTTATTAGAGCATGGGCTTCTAATAGTGATTTTACGGTACTGCGAAAACAAACAGGTTGATATGATTCTCTGTCCACACATGACACTATCAGGTCGTGTTGCGTCCTGTCTCAATTAGAAAACGGTCTTCTTAACAAGATCTCAGACTCGTCGTAGCCTATTTTTGCATTTGATTCTTTTCCGATAAGAAACTAAATATTTTGGTGCGGAACGCAAGGATATATGATACATATAAATATGCATTGTAGCTTCAATTAGCAGCTGTCTTATTTTCCTTCTTCTTTCCGAATAAGTAAGTGTATTCTTCAAAGCATTGTAACCGGAAAACAACAGTGAAATTCCGCTATTAAGACCATCTAAAATTAAGACTAATTCTGCTATAAAAAGCTTATTTTGAAGTGTATACTTAACTTTTCTGTGTGGTTTCCATTACGCAAACACGCATATACAAATACATTGCCACCTTTATCGCCGAAAAATGAAAATTTTATGATGAAAATTTGTGATATTTTTTCTTATTTCTCCTCAAAATATAGATTGTGGGCACTCGTTAGAACCGCCTCATAGAGGCGGTTCTAACGAGTACCCCTAATCTATATTTTAGAGCAGAAATAAGAAAAATAAGGTATACCCCTGGAAACCCCAGTTTTACTATATAAAATTGGGGTTCAAAATTATATAGGCGTGTTTTCGTGATGTCTGCCAACAATGTTATCTGGTCAGGGCCATCTTTGGTACTGTTCAAAAGTGGTCTTAAAGACCACTTTTCAACAGTCCCAAAGGTGGTCTTAATGTAGGAATTTTACTGTATATTAGAGAGAACAGCACAAACACTTACTTCGCTGTGTGTGGCCGGTAATTTTTGAATTTGGTGTAGTTTTTTTTGAATTCTAAACTTTTGAATTTCAAATTTTTGATTGAACTTGGATGATAAGTTTTTTTCGTGGCATTCCGTTCGCGAGAGCTAAATTGTAGATATATAAGTTTTGTCAACTATGAAGAATAATGATCATAACGTGATTAGGTAAAATTCTGGAAAAGTAACTCTATTAAAATTATTGTGTTATCCCCATGAAAAGGGGCCTAAAGGAAATAATTTGCTCATTTAAGGGGAATGGGAACAACCTTCTTGGGAGGCAACTCCTGCAAAAGTATTTTTGTCTCCCATGTCAATTTGGGTCAACCCTTATAGGAAAGAATTTGCTCCTTGGGAGCAAATTCTTTCCTAAAAGAGTTGACCCCTTTGCAGTGGGACAGGGCTTATAGGAAAACGAACAGGAAGTTCCGAAAGTTGTCTCCCTTTGAAAAATGGCGGAAAATATGCCAGGTGTTCCCATTCCCCTAAAGATGAAACTTTGATATTCTAAGGGGAAGGAACTCGACAGTGATACGATTTACCCAACTTGCATCACGTAAACAAGTTCATGCAATGAACAAACATGTAAATCCCACTTAACATAGAGAAATCTGGGGTGCACAGGGGTAAAGATAATTTTTCTTATTTCTGATCAAAGGCGTATGTTGTGGGTACTCGTCTGGATGAGACGGTTCTAACGAGCACTCACAACCTATGTTTGAGGCAAGGCGTAAAGTTGTGAGTTCTCTTTAGAACCGCCTAAATGAGGAGGTTCTATCGAGCACTCACAACCTATGTTTGGGGCAAAAAGTAAAGTTGTGGGTACTCGTTAGAACCGCCTAAATGAGGCGGTTCTAACGAGCACTCACAACCTTGTTTGGGGCATTAATCAGAAAAAAATATCACAAATTTTCATCAGACAAATAACCATCTTGGAGCTATGAAAGAATATAATATGTCAAACGAATGCGCTATCTCAATGAATGTGTCGGATATATGGTGCTGTGTTCACTCACCTTAGTGTGAAATCTTATATCCGTCTTCAAAGATTTCGATAATATCAACAAATCAAAACAAAAGAAACTTTGTCAGATGATTTAAGAAAACATTAAAGATGACATGCATGCACGCCAGCTGTTGACAACAAGAAATATAAATCTAAAAATAATTTCCTTGATTCTGCGGGGCTTTAAGGAAAATGGATGTACCTTCAGCGGAAAATACTGTATGCTTCCTTATCAAACTGGGGAAAGAATTTGATCATGCGGAGCAAATTGTATTCATTATCCCTTATCCCGCTGTTCACGACAACCCCTACCTTTGCAAACACTGTAGATCCAGATCAGAAGCCATCTGATCAGGATCTAAACTGTTTGACATTTAGTTTTTGAATTTGCAAGAATTTATTATATCAAGTAATCTGATTGGTTCAAAGTCAGAAATGGGTGTGGCTAAATTGATTATGAAGCAGCGGGATAAGGGTTAATGTAACCCATTTTGATGGGATTGAGTTTGCAAGAAATTCAACAGTTAGTCCCGAGCACACGTCAAGTGAATACATTCCACTTAAGGGGAATGGGAACATCTTCAGGGGTGACAACTCCTGCAAAAGCATTTTTGTTTCCCATGTCAATAGGGGTCAACTCTTAAAGGAAATAATTTGCTCCTGAGCCTGAGGAGCAAATTATTTCCTTTAAGAGAAGACCCCCTTTTTCTGTGGGACAGGACTTATAGAAAAGCGAACAGGAAGTCCCGAAAGTTGTCTCCCTTTGACAAATGGAGGAAAACCTGCTGGGTGTTCCCATTCTCCTTAAGCAAATATAGCATGTTACTGTAGAGTTATTTTCACTTAATGTGGATTATTTTTCGTGAAAAGCAGACTGTTTCTTAGTTTTTGAACTGATTTGGTCATGTGATGTCTTTTGTGGCGGCTGATCCTGAAAACGAGAGGATAAGAGTCTATCTTCCAACAAGAAGACGTGTACTTCAGTTGTGTTTCATGGGTTGTGTCTGTGAAAAGCGGCAAATAACTCAAGCCACTAACATTGTACATAAACCCCTGTTCTACAGGGGCAAAGAGAATTGTTTCAGCAATTTTGAAAAGACATTGATCAGGAATAACTGGACCGCTTTAAAGAACAATGTGTCAAAGATTGGAGTACTTACATTCATTAGGTAAGTTTTGTTTTCATTACAATACTCATCATGTTAACAAGTCTGTGTAACGAACACTTCATATTGAGAAAACTGGAGTTATAGGGGTATAAACTATTTTTCTTTTTTTCTGCTCCAAGACAATGGGTGCGGGTACTCGTTGAAACCGCCTCAATGAGACGATTCTGGCGGACACCCACAGACTAAGTTTGGAGTATAAATAGGAAAACTATCACATTTTGCTGAGACAAGTAATCGTTTTGGAGATATGAAAAACTGCACTGTCACACGGCTGTGTTATTGTCTACGCCCAGGATAACTTTTGCTACGGAAATATTTAATAAAAGAAGGTCATGACTGGTTTTCTGTTGACTGCCATGGTTGCACTTTTCATACACAGGACTATTTCCCATCTGATTACCCCAGGACACCCCAACTCTGGTTATACCGTAACATCCCCTTGCGTATTAAACCCCGGTAATTACCGGAACGCTGCCTTAAGTTTATCACGTATACATGCAAGGTTGCTCTGAGACGCTTGCAAAATAAACATATATTCGTGGTTTATATCTAATGTTGACTTCGCCCTCATCCTAGTTCTTCTTGTAAGATTTTTGTTCGTAAAGTTAACCTAGAAATCGAAAGGAAAGGTTAACCTACTAAACCTAGAATTCGAAATGAAAAGAGCGAGTGTGTTTGGAAATCCTTATTTGTAATCTGTAACTGTTATATTCTTACATATTAACTGGCACATTTTCGCCCCCCCGACCATCGCGGCTTGGAGACAAAGATGGGCTGCATGGTGCTTCTACGCAGAGCTGAAACTGACAACACATGAGTACTGGTAACCCGCTTAGAAGGACTAAGCCTGTCCAGGCAAAGTGGTGTGAGGTAGTGGCCAAGTATGGTCGACTCAGTATATGAAGATAGATTGATAGAGTCAGGCCGTGCAACGCATATAGGCATTTTGGTTTCATTCGGCGGCAGGGCTTGAGAAGTCATTTCATCTCAATGTCGGCTAAAAATCCCACAAAACTGGAAGCAATGTCCCCAAAATGACATAAGTAGTGCTGACGGGGACGTTAAACCTCAATGCAAACAAACAGTCATAACTGGCACATTATTACAACATACGCATGGTAAGTTAGTTTAGTTCTACACAAATCGTCGACTCAAGCTTTTTGTGAAAGCTAATACTTGTCGCATTAGTTATAGTATATGAAAGTTAAGGGGAATGGGTACACCTGGCATAGTTTTTCGCCATTTTTCAAAGGGAGACAACTTTTAGGACTTCCTGTTCGCTTTTCTATAAGTCCTGTCTCGTTGAAAAAGGAGTCTTCTCTTAAAGGAAATAATCTGCTCCTCAATGCCGGAATTCTCGTACTACAGGTACTAATCCGCACTAGCGGGCCCCGAAAAAAAAAAACAATATTCGGATCACAAATGAGACAACTGGACAGGTATTTACAACCCAGCATACACAGGTAAGATGACCGGTCAAAGGGAATTAATCGAAACCTATCAAAATGAGATATCGATAACCTAGGTGGCAGTCCCTGTAGTAAGATAATTCCCAGTAGTGTTCCTTTAAGAGTTGACCCCTGTTGACATGGGAGACAAACACATTTTTGGAAGTAGTTGCCTCCCCTGAAGGTGTATCAATTCCCCTTAAATGTCAGACGAAGACTACGTTAATACGGCCCAGTCATCACTGTTTAGGGTCTGTTTACCAAAACTCGCCTTTCTTTGGCAGCCTTATATCTTAGGGTCACTGATGAGGCCTAATTGGCCGAAACTAGCAAGTCTGGCCCAGAAAACATGTACACTCCATAATTTTCACTTCTGCTTCCAAAGAATAACCCTTTTATAGAACATATTACACATAAGCGGTTAACCAGTACAGAGCGAATCTGACAACAGCCCATCTTAAAATCAAACAATGGTTATTACATAGACAATAATTCTTGACCAATTTTCACGAAAGAATGTTGCCGCCCAGGCAGGCATTGAACCCTCATCCTCCGGACCATCGGTCAGACGGTAACAGGACACTTCGGCCCCAAAACCACCTCGGCCCCTAGACACTTCGGCCCCTAGACACCTCGGCCCCAAAACCACCTCGGCCCCACATAAAATTGAAACCCTAGACGGGTCGGCCCCTGGACACCTCGGCCCCTAGACACGTCGGCCCCACTTTGCTTTTCACGGGGCTTCCACTTAAATAGGAGATTGGGTTGGATGCCCGATGAGTTTTTTTATTATTATCTTTATTTGCTGATTTGATTATTTTGATAGGGGGCCACGAATATTTGAACCTATAATATATATATTTATTATATATTATAACGCTACAAAACAGAAAATCTATATCCATTTAAGAAGAATGGAAGATACATTTGAAAATTCCTCTCTTTTATTTCAATGTATAATTCTTATTGCATTGCTGCATGCTTTAGAGCAGGCTCTTTTTTCTTCTTTTTTGCTCTTTTGATCATCTATAGGCTTTTTTATTATCCGAAATAATTCCACACCGCTTAAATACTTTTTAAATTAATTTCAACAAGTTATCCTTTAAAGTTACTAATTGGATGTGAATTAGGATGGATCGGTGGCTGGGGCCGTAAAACAAAAATAAAAAAAAAATAAAAAAATCATTCCTCGGTTTCGTGAATTATGGTGATGATGGGGGATAATCTTATATTCGTTAACATATTTATATATTTATTTATTTATTTGTTTATCCGGCCTCGGTAGCTAAGTCTGATGCGCGTATGACTGGTGATCAGGAGGACGCGGGTTCTATACCTACCGGGGTCGGCAACTTTCTTTCGTGGAGATTGATTATGAAATCATTTCTTCGGTCATTATCTCCCTTCTGCTGATTCAAGAAGGGCAGTTGTCACTTTCTGGCGGAAAGAATGTGCACTGTATTGGTTAACTGCTTACGTATAAGCCTGCCCAGGTTAAGTGTGGATAGGTAAACTGACCGGCTCGAAAATGAACTAAAATAGTGTTGACTTGGCCGTTAAACACCAATACAAACAAACAATTTATTTATTTATTTATTTATTTATTTATTTATTTATTTATTTATTTATTAGGTAATTATCAGTGTTCAGGTTCGCTGAACTACAACTATCCTCGTAAGTAAACCAATTAATTTTATGTATGTATGCAATTCAAAAACGGCATGAAAAACGGTGCAGATCCGGTTCAGAGGGCAGAAGCAATCTGATCAGGATCTACACTGTTTGCAAGATAAGGATTATCGTGTTCAGCGGGGTAAGGATTAATGAATTTCAGGTTAGTACACTATTTAGCAAAAAGTTTTACAAGAACAATTAATTATTGACTTAAATTAGTAAAGTGTGAAGCTCAATAAACAACCAGGCGTTACTAATCCCTTTACCCCAAGTTATCAATTTTCACACATTTGATTGTCATTCTAGCTCATATTAAAGACGGACAGTAACGAGTATATTGTATACTTTATTTATTAATTAATTTATTTATTTATTAGTCACATTTCTGACTATCAGCTACCCAAATTACTTGATACATGTACATGTGAACTTAATGTATATATTAGTGGCAAACAGTGTAGAGCTGGATGTGCACTGAGTGCAAAGTCTTCACAGCTCGCATTTTTGTAGGAATTGATAAGTATATTTCCATTGTTGATAAAATTATATTTCTTACTTCTGCTCAAAAACATCTTTTATACTGGTTCAATCGTTCTCAAGGAGATGGCTGTTAACTTATATGAAAGGGATCTAAGAAATGACTAGTTTGCATAACACAGATTAATATTAAACTAGTTGTGATTAAAGGTTGTCACAGACGCATTCTGATCAGGCTTGCATATTGAGGCGGTTCTAACCAGTACACACAACCTGTATCTTGGAGCAGAAATAAGAATTACGAATACATACCTATACAAATGCATTGTAAACTTTACCGCCGAAAAAACGAACATTATAAGAGGAAAAATTGTGATATTTTTATTATTTCTGCTCAAATAAGAAAAATAAGGTTTACCCCTGCAAAACCCCAATTTTACTATATAACAGGGGGGTTCAAGGGGGTCAAAATTATAAAGGCGTGTCTTTGTGATGTAAATAATGTATGTCCCTATGAACCCCAGTTTTACCCATATAAACTGGGGTTTAGCGGGGTCTTCATTACACGGACTTGTTAACATGATGTTTTGTTTGTTAGATTTGACGTTTAATGCTCCAATCAACACTGTATCGGTCATTTTGGACACGTTGCCTCCAATTTTGTGGGAATTTTACCCGGCATTGAGATGAAATGACATCTCAAGCCCTGCAGCCCAATGAAACCAATAGGGTTTATACAGTATGAACGGTCCGACTCGCACCGCTTTTCCTGGCCAGGCTTAGAACCTCTAAGCGGTTAACCAGTACTCATGTCACAGGCTGTCGGTTTCTTGAAGTCCCGATCGGCGGGGCCGATTTTAACATGATATAACTGCCCATACCCTAACAGATATCAAAAGTGGGGCCGAGGTGTCTTTGGGGCCGAGATGTCTAGGGGCCGAGGTGACAGTGGGGCCGAGGTGTCTAGGGCCGAGGTGACTAGGGCCGAGGTGTCTAGGGCCGACTTGGTTTTGGGCCGACCTGTCTAGGGGCCGAGGTGGTAGTGGGGCCGAAGTGTCTGGAAATCGGTCAGACGCGCATCCGACTGGGCAAGCGAGGCCGGAATAAACATCAGGGCCCAGTTGTTCAAAAGATCGTTAGCTTAACGAGCTTGTTAGTAGTCAGATTATTAACTGTTTTAGTAAGTTTAATATCTAATACTCTGGTATTTTTGTTGAAAAAAGTACAGCTAAAGCTGCTCACACTTTTTTCTGCAAAAATACTGGTATATTTGTCGTATTTGATGATCAAAGTTTTAACGATATGTTAACTAACGACATCGTTAGTTTTGAACAACTGGCCCCAGTTCATTTTGAACACGTTGTCTCTTTCACTTTTTTTGTCCTGTCCGTCATTTTCACCTTTTCATTTTTCATCTTTTTATACTCTTATCTGACGATAGATCGCGAACGTGCAGCTAGAACCAAAGGTAACACCCTTGTGTACAGAGCAAGAAGCACTGTTCATGAATTTCACCGATATAATGTTCTCAATTTTCTGCTCCTTTTGTCTCTTTTTCATTCTTCATCTTCTTCACTTCTTCATTCCATGTATGTATGAGAAAACAATTGCTTACAATTGTATCCACAATGTGAAATCGCCTCTATCAATATACATATTGCCTTCAATGCCTTAAAAGTCAGTAAATTTCAATACAATTCAGTACAATTATTTCATCAATGTCTCACTTCCATACATAACTGTCTACAATTGCTTAACTTATATAAATCTTATCTCCAAAATTAATGTAAAATATGTTGGCATTGATTATGTTTCGCAGAATAATAGGAAACAATACATAATATTAAATGATAAGAATCTTATGTTTTCTTTCTAGATATAGAATACAGCCTTGAAATATTCTATAATTGGGGTGTCGTTTGTAAGTGAGGAATACACCACAGTACTTGCAAGAATGGAGTGTGAAAGTTTTTCTAGGCAAGTCTATCACGCTTTTGACTTCGAGGCCGTCAGTGACACCCTTATATATGTTGGGATCATTCTGCATGCCCCAATGAGAAACAAAACATATTGTATTAAATGATTAGAATCTTATGTTTCCTTTGCAGATATAGAATGCAGCCTTGAAATGTTCCATAAAACAGATATCCTTTAGGAGAAAGGAATATACCACAGTACTAATCAAAGCACTGCTAGTTCTGGTGAGTCGATTGTCTCCGAGTGTAGGTTGGACTGAGATTTAAACTGTTTCGTTTATCTCTAAAATTCCAGCTTTTAAGCAAACAGTAAAATCTTGATCAGACGCCGCGGTTTCCAGCGTCTGATCTGGGTCGACACTCTTTGCCAAAACCGCCTATGATTCAAAGATAAGACGCTTTAGTCATACGCAACACTCTAACATCAATGCGGCTATTTTCTATTAAAAGAAATTCCGACAAGTCAGTGATAATCACGTGGACTTTAGCACCGAAGAGCTTTCCTTCTTAGTACTTTGGATCGATTGACATACAATTGACCCAAACATAGCTGCGTTATTTGTACCACTATGAGGTCAGAGTGTTGCGAAAAGTACTATCTGTAAAATCTGGACTGGAACCAACTGTTGGGTTTGGCAAACAGTGTAGGCCAAGATCAGTCGGCACAGAACGCGGTGTAAAAGGTTTGCTTTTGGTACAAGAAGTTATGGGTTAAACGAAACAGTCCAAGTCCCCGACCATTACCATTTTTTCAACCTGCACTCGGAGACAATCGGCCAATCAGTGCTGTCAGTGCTTTGATTTATTTACTCTTAAAGCCTCTCACCCTTGAGTTTTTGAGAACACTCTTCCATCACTGAAGTTGGGTGTCCATTCTGCTAAATATGCCGTCTAGCTGAATCGCAAGCAATATATATTCCGATAAGATGGCCCAGAGCCATCACATCTGGATCTACACTGTTCGAATAAGTATGTGTACCAAGCTCCAGGGTTGTAAGGGATAACCTCTCCAGTCACATTGAAGCTGCAAGTAGCTATGTACTCAAAATTCAATATACATGTAACTTACCTAGATATTACTTAGGTATGACCGTTCTTCGGCGTGGAGGGGCTGGGTGCAACTTAAATGTTATACGACAGACTGCATGCATGGTAGTTGACCCAATTACAGATGACAACTTTGCTTCCCTCTTTAACTGCACGCCGGTGGGTCAGGCCTCTGATTCTATGATGGTTCCAGCGTAAAGGCTTACTGAGAATTAGAGAGATCTAATTCAGTGTGCCGCCCCGCCCATCGGGGCTTGGAGAAATAGATTGGGCTGCACGATGCTTCCACACAGAGCTGATACCGACCGCACATGAGAACTGGTAATCCGCTTACAGCGTCTAAGCCTGCCAAAGAATATTGCTGCGAGTCGGCCCGTCCATGCTTATAAGCCCTATTGGTTTCATTGGGCGCCAGATATTGAGATGTCATTTCATCTCAATGTCGGGTAAAAGTCCCACAAAATTGAAAGCAACGTCTCCAAAATAACCTAAATAGTGAGGACGGGGACGTTAAAACTCAAATCAAACACATTAAACAAACAAACAAACAAATTCAATGTAATGTTGGTTGGTGCCTGATGCTCTGTCTCTGGTCGAGCCCTTCGGAGTCTAACTGTTGGTATTCTTTTGCTCCAGCATTTCAGTGGTTCCTTGCTGTCGAGCCCTCACCGTTGTTTCATCTCTGTGGTTGTTTGATTTTTTGTGTTCACGGAGATGTTGCACTGATGAGTTAGGAGGCATTCATACGGACTGAATAAATTATTTGTCTGAATCGCGACGGAAGTAAGGGCCACGTAAAATTGATTTTAAGCTCCCACCCCCCATCCGTGGGAATTCGTTTCACTGACCGTTCCAAGGCGGTTCTTCTGTCGCGGTTTATTGTTGTTATGGTTTGTCTTTGGGTGTTTGTGTCGCTTATATTATTTTGTTTTGGATAGCCAATCGACCATTTTGTGGGAAAAGAAGTGTCCTTTTGGCTTTCCGCTATCGATGTTTCCATTAGGGTCTGTTGTTTCATGCTTGTGTTTCTTTCCCTTTGGTGTCTCTGATGGGAGCTGTGGGTTAATTGTATCGATTCCTGATCATTGCCTCCACTTCTATTCAGGAAGAACTTCAGAAAACCCATTTTCTCTTGTCTGCCTCTCCCCAATTTCTAGCTGTAGGTCTAAACGCAGTCTGGGCTTTAACGGTTAACTTGTAAGCACTGACATGAATTGAGACATACCGTTTTGTCTAAGTTAAGTTCCAGTACTTTAAGCAAACAGAGCAGTCACTGAGCAGACGCCCGTGGCGTCTGATCTGGGTATACTATGTTTGCCAAACTCAACACATGGTTGCCGTCCAGATTCTATAGATAACGCATTATTGGAGTTCGTACTTCGCTTTTGAAAAGCACTCTGACCTTACATCGATGAACTAGTACACGACTATTAATTGTCTACGGCCGTAGACTATCTAATAATGACTTTTGCTCCGGAAGCATTTGCAGAAAAGGTCACGAATGGTTGAATGATTTCCTGTTGACTGGTTATCATAGTTATTTGTCACAATTATTGAAACCCGGTAATTACCGGAACGCTGCCTTAAGTTTATCACTGGTGCATACATGAGTGCTCTCACGCTTGCATCGTGGTTTATATGCTGTTGTCTTTGCCCTCATAATACAGCACATGTAGTTTTTATATTGTTATTATTTTTTGTCTTCATGTTTTTGTTAGACGGCTACAATGCGAAATGAAAGGTTAAAACAGAATGCGAAATGAAAAAGGTTAAGCTAGAATGCGAAATGAAAGAAACCGTAAACGTAGGCATGTAGTACAAGAAGTTGTGATTGACAGAGAAAGAGCGGCAATTTTGTTTTTATGTCATATTGGAAAGAACATTTGGAAGTCCTTATCTATACACTTACATATTGACTGACACATTAATACAACATCTGCCATTTTACTTTCCAGTCCACTTTCTATACAAATCACTGTGTGCTGAGCGTAGACTCAAGCTTTTTGTAAAAGCCAACTCTTGAAAAACCGATATCTTGGTTTAACAAATGTGGTTACGTGGAAAACAGCACTTATACATGTCTCTCCTTTATAAGTGTGGGTCATTTAGCAAACCAATCGACCCAATGCCCTTCGAGGTCATCTTTCACAAGCCAGGCTTTTGTAAAAATAATGTCTGGATTGTAACTTTTTAAGCTCTGGACGGCAGTCGCCCATACTTTGCCCTTTTGGTTTAGAACCCTTTCGAGCGGGCTCTTAACATTTTTACGGACCCTTCGTATTGAAGGGAACCAGGGTTTATTTTGAGTCTGACGTCACTAAAACATGACGTGACGTCGCGTGAGTCAATGTATTTATTGAGGTATGAACGGCAGTGTGTTCCAATACTAAACTACTTTTCTAAGGAACCCGGGAAGGGACATTTCTGTTCCAGTATCTAGCAGAACAGAATTTAAAACAATAAAGTTAGAATGGAGAGGAAAACAAGAAATGTGTCGTTTAAACGATATAATAAGTCACTCTGAAAACGTAGGGTGGAATTTAAGACAATAAAATTAGAATGGAACAGAAAACAAAAATATGCCGTTTAAAACGACATACTTCTTGTTTTCTGTCCCGCCCTGACAAAGTAGCGTGGAATTTAAAACAATAAAATTAGAATGGAACCGAAAACAAAAATTAGTCGTTTAAACGACATATTTCTTGTTTTCCTTTCCACTCTGAAAAAGTAGCGTGGACTTTTAAACAATAAAGATATCGTTTAATCGATATAATCTTGACCTCCCATTGGTTAAAGATCTCGTTTTTTTTCAACATAATATGACGTTTAAACGATATAATCCTAGCCTTCCATTAGTTGGTGATATCACGCGGAATCTATGTTGAAAAAACGAGATCTTTAACCAATGAGGGGTCAAGATTAGGTCGATTAAACGATATCTTAAAACGACATATTTTTGTTTTCTGTTCCATTCTTATTTTATTACTTTAAAGTCCACCATTCTTTTCCGAGTGGAAAGGAAAACAAGAAATATGTCGTTTAAACGACACATTTTTGTTCCATTCTAATTTTTTTATTGTTTTAAATTGCATGATACTTTTTCGGAGTGGAACAGAAAACAAGATCAATGACATATTTTTGTTTTCTGTTCCATTCTAATTTTATTGTTTTAAAATCCACCCTACTTTTTCAAAGTGGAAAAGAAAACAAGAAATATGTCGTTTAACGACATATTTCTTGTTTTCCGCTCCACTTTGATTTTATTGTTTTAAATTCTGTTCTGCTAGAACCTGGAACACAAATGTCCCTTCCCGGGTTCAATGCACTGAGCATATAAAATACATTGCGAGCGTCAGTAGATGGAATCCCAACCCAATACGGGTAAACTGCATCCATGTAACGTCGTATCGATGTTGACGTCATATACATGTATTCGCTGGACTACGACTATGTTATGGCAAAATCTTTTGCTTATGTTTAATAATGGGAACAAATGCATGCACTACCTTAAATAGGCGTCTTTATTTTTAGAGATACAGGTGTATTTTATGACAGTACAAAACTAATTACATTTAAAATAAGTCTCCTCTTTTAAAGTCAGTTTTGACAGAAGCTCAAAGTACTCCACAATGTTTGTTAATTAAAATAAAAGAGATGTATCTGTCCATGAAGACTGAATGAAATAATATCAATCAATATTTATTGACGATTTCCTTGCTCAGTACGTGAACACCTCCGTGAAATGACCCCCCCCCCCACACACACACACAAACTAAAGCACACTTTATATAGAAAAAGAACTGTGGTTTACAGGGGTGTACATTGTTTTTTCTTATTTCTGTTCAAATACATAGATCGTAGGTACTCGTTAGAACCTACTCGTTAGAACCGCGGTTCTAAGGAGCACCCACAGTATATGCTTGCAGTATAAATGAGAAAAATATTCCAAATGTTTATCAGAAAAGTACCCAATTTGGAGATATGAAAAAATGCACTATGTCGCAACGGAGTAAATATCAAAACACTGAAAGAACTGATTGGACGATTGTCTGAGGGTAACGCGGAAACAGGTCCTAAACACGGGGAGCGTTTCGGTCAATAATAATACACTGATACGCCAAGCAAATACAGTTTTTGTTAGTTTGATTTGAGGTTTAACGTCCCCGCCAACACTGTATAGGTCATTTTGGAGACGTTGCTTCCAATTATGTGGGACTTTTACCCGACATTGAGATGAAATGACATCTCAAGCCCTGTCGCCCAATGAAACCAATAGGGTTTTAAGCATGGACGGCCCAACTCGCACCGCTTTGCCTGGGCAGGCTTAGATCCTCTAAGCGTTTTACCAGTACTCATGTGTGGTCGGTGTCAGCTCTGCGTGGAAGAATCATGCAGCCCATCTATTTCTTCAAGCCCGGATGGGCGGGGGCCATGAAGCAAATACAGTAAAATTCCGCTATTAAGACCACCAAAAATTAAGACTGATTCTGCTTTAAAAAGCTTATTTAGTAAGATGCAGCTCTTCTTTCTTTGTGGATTCTGCATACAGTCTCCTATAGCCAGACCATCTTTAATACTGTTCAAAAGCAGTCTTAAACAGAAGTGAAGGCAATGATCAGAAATCGATACAATTATACCACAGCTCCCATCAGAGACACCAAAGAGAAAGAAGCACAAACATGAAACAACTAGACCCTAATGGAAACATCAATAGCGGAAAGCCAAAAGGACGGTTACTTTCCCACAAAATGGCCAATTGGCTATCCAAAACAAAATGTTATTAGTGATTCACACACTCAAAGACAAACCATAACAAAAATAAACCGCAACAGAAGAACCGCCTTGGAACGATCAGTAAAATGAATTCTCCTGGGGTGCTTAAATCGATTATACGTGTCTTATTTCACTCGTGATTTAGACATATAATTTGTTCAGTCCGCATGAAGGCCTCCTAACTCATCAGTGCAACATCACCGTGAACACAATAATCAAATAACCACAAAGATGAAACAACGGTGAGGATTCGACAGCAAGAAACCACTGAAATGCTGAAGCAAAAGAAGAACAGCAGTTAGACTCCGGTGGGCCCGACCAGAAGAAGAGCCCCAGGCATCAACCAACATTACATAAAATTAGATGCTCTCTAATTCTGAGTAAGCCTTTACGCTGGAACCGTCATAGAATCTGAGGCCTGAGCCACTGGCGTGAAATTAAAAAAGGAAGCAAAGTTGTCAACCGTGATTTGGTTAACTACCATGCATGCAGTCTGTCGTATAACACTTATGGTGTACACTAATTTTTTATATCGAAGAATGCTTTTACGAAATTTGGTGCTAAAGTCATTGCATTTATATATTGTTCTGAATTTATATACCAAGTCACCATAAAATTCGGATTCCGCTAGACCTTGCTGCAGAAGAGATTTAAGTCCAACATTGAATTTTGAAATTATATCGGAATAACGTCTATAAAATTTTGAAAAGGCTTCGCATATTTTGTGATACCGATAACGCTGATTAAGAAGTTTAGCAGGTAACAATTTATTACGAGTGTTGGAGACAGCTACATGACTAGACACTCTGATAAATCGAATAAAATGCGAAATATAAACGCCAAGGAACATCACCATCCAAGAAAGAAAATTTACAATCTCATAATAAACATTATCGCGTTTATCATAAACTTTGCAAGAAACAAATCCACCTACAATAGATATTGTAGATCCCAAAATGGGGGCTCGGTATCAAAAGAATTTGTTTTATTTAACTGAACTTCTGGGGGATAAATTTGATTGATCAAACCATCGAAATAGGTATTGTCAATATTTAATCAATCATCCAAATATCCAGAAGTCGAGCTAAAGGCTTCAATTGTTTAAAATTGGTTTTCAACGGAAAAGGGACATCGTGAAGTCATAACAAAACACGAACAGATCAGCCACAAGGGGTGTGCAATTTGTACCCATCGGAATGCCCACGACTTGTTCAAATAACTTAGTACCAAATCTTATCTTATGTAAATATTGTTAAGTAGAAAGGTGGGAGCTTCACACACTTTCTGCCATGACCATAAAGTATTACTTTTATGCTCTTCAGAAGTGAAAAAGCCTCTGTGGTGTAGTGGTTATGCTACACGCCTTATAAACTAGGGGTCGCAGGATCGATACCGGGCTTCTCCAGACTTTCGAACGAGTCTTTAAACCGAAGCCCGTCTCCGTATGACCTTAGCTTTTAGTGAGACGTAAAAATCAAACACTCACTCACTCGCAGTTCTTTGACAGTCGTCATAAAACTAGATGAATCTCCGATCTAGAGTTTGATAAGACGTACTTTTTGGGCATGTTCAGTAACGTCAACTAGGTAAGTCCGATCGACATCAACTAGGTAAGTCCGATCTAAATTGTCCATGGCGTTGTGGGTGCATAACACCCACACCGAGGGTAACACCCGTGACTATCACGTAAACGAGATGATTCGTTCTAGATACGTTTCGCCCTAAACAAGTCTCATGACGGGACGTTTCGTCCTAGGATGCAACTGTTCCCATCCGGTAATTGTTCCCGTAGTTGTTCTAAGTGGAGAATCAAGTGACAATCTTTTTTGATACATTGTTAATTACAGGCTGGAAAGAGATACCAATTTAGAAACTATATACAACAGATACTGATTGTTCCTCATATGATATAGTTATTCTTATAAACATAAACAGAGCAAGAAATGATAGGGGTATATAACATGTTTTTCCTAAACACGAAGATTAGATGAAGAAACACCGACAATAAACCAAGCAGTCTCTTAACACCAGCTGTAGTTAAAGTGGACAATAAAGGTTAATGCTTTTGAAACAAGCACGAACTACACCTAAAATTTTTTTGTCAGATTAGGCAGTTCAACACATTTGCCCTTATCAGTGACCCTCAAATATATCCAAATAGAAGTGAAGGCAATGACCAACCCGATTTAGACTACGAGATGTTAAACCTGAGTTGATGAAACATTTTGTCGTTCTCAAATAATCACGCCGTCAGCACTGTCAATGTTTTGATTATTTGTGTCATCGAATTGACTAATCATCATTAATGTTTAACTATCTAAGGTAGGTACCACTTCTGATAGAACCTAGCATTGCGGAATAAAATCTACCTAGCCAGCTGAACTCCACAACATAATTTTACAAATTATCAGCCTTTTTACAACGGTATCTTGTTAGGGATAGTTCCTGTGCAACCAATAATGTGTCCAACTGACGAAAGGTTGCATGAAGCATCAGATTAGATAGATACACATACATGGTTTCAGTGAGCAAACCTTTAGCCTAGACATGGGGACTGTACAGATTTGAAGCGCTGGGGTCTCGCACATGAATTTATTATTATAATATTACACCGGTCAATATACAGTAGAACTTCAATGGCTCGAACACCTTTGGGACCATGAAAATCTGTTCGGGACTGGGGTAGTTCGAGCCACTGAGGGTTACCGCCATGAAGCATACCAGCCTTAATTTTGGGACAACTTTTCGGTGTTCTATTGCAAAAGTGTATGCTGTGTGTACTCATTAGAATCGCCTCATAGAGGCGATTCTAATGAGTACACACAGCATACATTTACAAAAGAATAGGAAAAAAATCCTTAATTAGTAATTACCCTCCCTTTTTCTTATATGGAGAAATTCCCTCAGGACTCAAGAATGTGTTCGACTCAGCCATGGTAAACGAGCCATCGGTGTTCGAGCCATCGAAGTTTTACTGTATATTTGTTTCACATATCAATTTCCGCATTGCCAATATAATATGTTTGAATGACTCATCTTATTATCCCCCAAACAAGCACTCTACACTATCTTGGTGGGACTTGTGGAAACCCAAAATATCACAAACTGGAAATTGTAAAAATCCCCCTTTGATTAGAGCTCTGCTCCAGAGGACTTAGCGGTTAGAACCCGATTTGAGAAAAAGTTGGGGGGGGGGATGTTTTGCTGACCAACTTTCTTTCTGAGCTGCTCAAAAATAAAATAAAAAATAAATAAATAAAAATATAAATATTAAGTTATCCTCAAAAATGCGACAAAATAGACAATTCTTTGACATTTACAGTCACTTGTCAATTTTGTGACTAAAACGGAGTGAAATTCTACATTTATGTGGTACAAAATATGAACGAGGGTTCCTCACCGTTGTCTCACCTCTGAGGTTCTTTGATTATTTGTGTTCACGGAGATGTTGCACTGATGAGTTAGGAGGCCTTCATGCGGACTGAACAAAGTATTTGTATAAATCGCGACGGAAGTAAGGGCGAGGATTGTGGCCACGTAAAATCGATTTAAGCCCCCAGTGGACAAGGCGGTATTTCTGTGGCGATTTATTTATGTTGTTGTTTGTTACTTACTGTGTGTATCACTTGGGTCTTTTTATTTTGGATGGCAATATGGCCATTTTGAGGGAAAGTAACTGTCCTTATGGCCCTCCTTTGTTTAGGTTTCCATTATGGTCTGGTCGCTTAATGTTTGTGTTTCTTTCCCTTTGGTGTCTTTGGTGGGTGGAGTAAGTTAATTGTATCGATTCTTGATCTTTGTTTTACTTCTACTTTGTAATCAAGTCATATTAATCTCTTTGCATCTACTGTAAGTATACAGCATGCACATATAAATGTCTATCGTTTTCTGCTGAAAGTCAAGGGAGTCTACGAAATTGCTCGATCGACGTAGATAGCTATCTGCGGGATTTTAACCTTCAGGGGGGCTAAATGTTTTGTGTGTTGTAAATAGTATTAGAACCTTGAGTGAAGGTTGGGCCCATAGTATTGATTTATACTCCCATTAGTTCTCGCTACTGAGCGTCCTAAGGCGGTGGTTCTGATGTTTTGTTTTTTAATGTAGCTTTTATGTAATGTACCGATTCCTGATCATTGCCTCCAGTTCTATTTTGTCGGAGTTTCCGAAGCAGTTTTTCATGTTGTATGTACTTATGGTTGTGTATTATTATTATTATTTAATTTTCATTACCTGCGCTTGTTGCACAGTGATCACCTCTTGTGGTGAAGAGGAGCTGGTTTCTATGCTGTTTGTGGTTAGTTTATTTAAGAAATAGATCAGCTCTAACTGTGATTTGTTGGGTAATAAATCACAGTTTGGAGATCAGTTGTAAAGTAGACAAATCACGAGCGCTACGCGCTCGTGATTTGTCTACTTACAACTGACCAACAAATTGTGATTTATTACACAACAAATCACTGGCTAGAGCTGATCTATTTCGATTCTAACACGCTGAAAATCGGAAATGATGTTGTTGTTTCCTTCAAAATCTCGCCATTGTTAGAAAATCCCGCTAAAATTATCAACTGAAACACATGCATTTATATCCTTTTCTAACGTTTTCGATGCGAAAAAATGACGTTACACCGTCTAACGTCAAATAAATCGACTAGTGACGTCATAAGTTTGTAGTTTTTAATAACGTCACTCGTCACGCTCTTCTTTGCCGTGATTTGTTGCAGAATAAAACACAGTTATTATCCATTGCCTAAATAGGCGCGCTGTGTTAGAATTCCTGGTTTGAGTCACCCTTCCGCTTGGTGCCATTGGTAGTTTGTAATCTTTGATTGTGGCTTTTCCTCGGTATCTATTTCTATGATGTTTTGGTCTATAAAGGACATGAAGGTACTAGATTCACTCTGGCACTGTTTGGCTGTAGGCATTTCCTACATTTCATCAGAGGTTCTATTATTTCACGCCTCTCAGCTTTTAGGCATTTCCTACATTTCATCACAGAGATTCTATTGCCTCTCAGCCTTCCATTGTGTAGGTTTCCATTATGGTCTGGTTGCTTCATGTTTGTGTTTCTTTCCCTTGGTGTCTTTGATGGGTGGAGTAAGTTCATTGCACCGATTCCTGATCTTTGTTTTAATGCTACTTTACAAATTTTGCCTACCCTTTGGAGCGATATTCAAACTTATGACCTATTTGTACTGGATTGAAACTTCCGCCTTTTCGAAAGCAGGAGTGTATTTTTTAAAAACTAAAATTATTTGGAAAATGGCTGAATTTCTTCCAAATGGTTCGTGTAGAACCCGATCGGACGCCGGTAGCCAATTTATGGGTTTCCCGTACAAAGATTTAGCATCACTTGAACAAGTCCGTGAAATGAACAACCCTAAATCCCACTTTATATAGAGAAAACTGAGGGTATACATTAGTTTGCTTAGTTCTGCTCCAAGACATAGATTGTGGGTACACTTAAGAGGCGCCTCAAGTAGGCGGTTCTAACGAGCACCCACAACCTGTTTTCTGTATAAACAAGAATAATATCATAGACTTTCATCAGAAAAGTAGCCATTTTGAAGATATAAAAGAATGCACTATGTTGCACGGATGTGTTATCGTAATGATTGCACCGATTATCTGCAGTGCGGTAGATGTTTACCTAGTATCTTCTTACTATCTTTTTTTTTGCCTTTTTGAGTTATATATTTTGAAGGTATAAGGAATATGGTTTTCTACTAATTAATCTAATTCGTGTTTAGTTTGTGAAAAGACGTATACACACAAGTTTTGTGAAATAACAAGGTTTGTTTCCGCCATATAAAATACATGTAAGGCATACACGTATCGCCCGATTTTATTTTGGCTCGGTCACACTTCTGTGTATTTGCATATCCAACAGGTTCCAGTTTTCAAGCTTTCTTGATGCCATTAGTAGGCTGTTATCTTTCACTGCAGCTGGTGTTGTGCCGTGTGGCGGCCGTAAAACGTCTCCCCGCACATCAACCATAGTGCAGTTTATATTTTACTTTTGGTTCTTTGAGATCAGCGTGAATATTCTGAGAAATCAGAAATAAATTATTGGTTTAGACTCATATTCTGGACAGGTTTTTAATTATTTGGACCCCATTTTGATTTATATCAGTCTTTGAACCGACTGCCTTTTCGAAATTTGCAAAATTGCAGTATGTTTCCTCTGGTTTTCTTTGCCGGATCATTACAGGGCCACTGATGAGGCTTTATTAGCCAAAATTACGTAGTATGACCCATCTTCTTTCTTATGAATGTTTTCATTGCTCTTAAAGGAACTCATTTTTGATTTTTATTTTCCTGGGCATATATCTATAATTCTTAGTCGATAAATTCACTTTCGTGAATTCTGACACTCTAGCTATCGTCCGATAAGCGAAGTTTCTTCCGCCTTATTACTACTTAAGATGTAGTGCCTGCAGTTTATTAGTCTGGTTTTTCCTGCCTAATTAAAGATTGTAGGTTATGAAACAATTGGTAATAGTATATTCTGCTTTCAACACAGCTGTGTTATTTTTAGAAAAAAAGACGTCGGCTGAAAGAGACAATTCTTTATCAGCATGAATGACCCAATAAACTGAATAAAACTGGCAGCTCATAATTCCTTTCAGTATCATTCTTGTGGTTTACAACGTCCCAAATTAAAGAGCGAACAGTTTATAAGACCCATAAGGTCAATAAGCCTATGTAATGAACACCCTCATATACCCACCTTTTCAGAGAAAAATAGGGTCTGCAGGGCATACATCATTTTTCTTATTCCTGTCCTCTAACAAGGATTGTGGATACTCGTTAGAAACTCTTCATTGACGCAGTTCTAATGAGCACCTACAATCGATGTTTGAAGCAGACATAAAAGCATCACAAGAAATGCTCAGTGTTTGAGCTGTAAAATAATGCGTCTACTATATATATGTTGGAAGCAGAAATACATGTAACAGTCCAGAATCATTCCTGCAACTGTTTTGTCAAAGAGATATCTTAGACGAAAATCAGATAATAATTTCAAATGTTATATGTTAACCGCTATAATACGAAGTTTTTCTTCACAAACAAGTGTTGGACACTGGCAAACAGTGTAGATCTAGATTAAATACCCTGTAATTAACCGCCGTTGAGGCTTCTCAAGCCTTTGATTACTTATGGATGTTGGCGAGGGAGTCAAAGGAGCAGTCTCTATAAGGCTGTTTTCATGGCCACAACCGATTTCCTTTAAACTTTGTAGCTTCAAATTGGTACATATTGACTGTCTAATGGTGAATTTTTAGACTCTTTGGTTCACTGGTTTTTGCTGTATACACTATTAAAGTGGGTGTGGTAATGTCACCCCATCAAGGGTATACCAACAAAAATGCTATTATTT
This sequence comes from Lucinisca nassula, assembly GCA_963580285.1. NCBI lineage: Eukaryota > Metazoa > Mollusca > Bivalvia > Lucinida > Lucinidae > Lucinisca > Lucinisca nassula. Next base: position 82,779,638 of record OY757023.1, read on the forward strand.
TTGTTCAAAGTGCATGACTGGAGGCGATGTTTGCCGTATGCTTACTACCCTTTTAGGCATAACAGCCGGTGATAACAGTCTTATAAATATCAAACAAGAGAAGAGTTTATACGCGCTTGTAAGTTGTACCCAAATATTAGTAATTTTTTTCCCCCAACTTTACGAAAAACCACAACACCTTTACAGTTTTCACCTTATTTCAAAGATCTTTCATAAATATAATGTTGATGTAATAGTCATTCTAGGTATATGTCAGAATTATTGTTAGTTCATAAAACTTAAGAGTTACCTGCCCCTGAAATTGAATTTTACCCATTTGTTTTAAATCAGAGTGCATTTATCCGTTTGTAGTACTCACAACTTCATTTGGGAGTGAATAAACCGATTCCATGCAAATATAATTAAATAGATGTGGACAAAGAAGTCATTTGATTTAATAGTGCATGCTAGCAAGCACATGAGCACAACATCCCACGGTATGAGCGCCACTTCTTCACCAACAGTACCATCCAGTGATTGGGTTCAGTCCTTATGGTCTAAACACATTGCAAAACGAGCAAACAATTCTTACATAGTCGCCAACATATGGTATTTTACTATTGGATATTTTGTTGCTAAGCCTTCCAATTTGTAATTCTCCAATTAGCTGATTCGACAACCTATCTCACTTTGTACCTAGCCTTGAATCATTCGCCTCTTCAGTCGTATATTGCTTCTGAGATTTGATTAGGAAGTGAAGCATATGAGAATTGATTTCATAACCCTTTAGTATTTCTCTAACATCCCTGAATCATACATCAACCTTTGCAAATGTCCTATTTGGGGTTTCAAATTCTGATGTTGCAATCGCAGTGGCTGATGGAACATACATATATATTGAGAAGAGTGGAAACTACTCATTTCAGAAAAGATCTTATTCCGTACGTAAAGGACAGCCTTTGCTGAAACCTATGATGCTTGTGGCCACTGATGGTTACATTTTGACTGTGATGGGACCGTATCTTGCAGATGGGAAACACACAGATGCTAAGATTACCGAACACATGTTAAAGACTAATGCAGAAAATATTACTGACTGGTTTGAAAAAGATGATGTTCTCGTTGTAGACCGCGGCTTCAGGGATGCTATAGATATACTAAAGGATTTTGGAATCAATTCTCATATGGCTTACTTCCTAAACAAATCTCAAAAGCAACATACGACTGAAGAGGCGAATGAGTCAAGGCTAGTTACAAAGGTGAGATGGGTTGTCGAATCAGCTAATGGGAGAATTAAATAGTGGAAAGCCCTTAGCAACACAATGTCCAATAGTCAAATACCATATGTTGGCGACTATGTAAGGATTTTTTGCTCATTGTGCAATGCATTTAGACTACCTTTGGTAACAAGCAAAGATTCGGGCAAAGTAATTGCTAGAAGAATGATGGCCCTCGCAATAGCTCCAAATAAGCTGCCGGATAAGGTCGTAACAAGAATTCCGCCGAAGGCTATGTCGCGCATGTGGCGCGCAAAGTCATCGAACCATGATATGAAGGTCAAGGTCAAACATAGATGCTTGCTCAAAAGATCCCATCCTCAAATGCAATCTTGTACTAAGTATCATTAATGAAGCTCTAATAATTCTTGAGAAATTAACTTAACCATTAGGGTGAAAGCTAGGGTGGTCACAATATTTTACAAAGTCAGTGAACCATGAAATTTAGGTCAAGGTCAAATATGGATGCTTGCATTTAAGTTGTCATCCCCAGATTCAAGTTTGCACCAAATATCATTAATGAAGCTCTTATAAATCTTCAGAAATAAACTTGACCATTAGGGTGAACGCTAGGGTGGTCGCAATATTTTACAAAGTCAGTGAACCATGAGATATAGGTCAAGGTTAAATATGGATGTTTGCATTTAAGTTACCATCCCCAGATACAAGTTTGTACCAAGTATCATAAATAAAGCTCTTATAGTTCTTGAGAAATAAACTTGACCATTAGGGTGAACGGCTAGGGTGGTCGCAATATTTTACAAAGTCAGTGAACCATGAAATGTAGGTCGAGGTCAAATATGGATGCTTGCATTCAAGTTGCCATCCACAGATACAAGTTTGTACCACATATCATTAATGAAGCTCTAATAGTTCTTGAGAAATAAACTTGACCATTAGGGTTAACGCTAGGGTGGTCGCAATATTTTACAAAGTCAGTGAACCATGAAATGTAGGTCAAGGTCAAATATGGATGCTTGCATGTAAGTTGTCATCCCAAGATACAAGTTTGTACCAAGTATCATTAATGAAGCTCTTATAGTTCTTGAGAAATAAACTTGACCATTAGGGTGAACGCTAGGGTCGTCGCAAATGTTGAAGCCTTGACGAACGAACGGACGGAAAACCGGGCGCCTATATCACGCCATGCTAATAGCAGGCGCGGCAAAAATGGCTGGGATAAAAAACTGGTTATTTGGATAAAGATCGATGATGAGAAACTTGAGAATTTCCCAGAGATGACTGAGGATGAAGTCAGGGATTTGAAACTGGGTATTTACCAGCTGAAACAAGCCAAATTCTACACAGATGAACATTTTGACGACAATGGATCATATGAGATAATGGCACACAAAGAAGCAGATGGTGTTCTCAAAGCACAGATACGTTCTTGCCACACGTCTAATAAAACATATAACATGTGGGTTGAATATACACAAGGACTGAACCCAATCACTGGGTGGTATTGTGGGTTAAGAAGTGGAGCTCGTACCGTGGGATGTTGCGCACATGTGGCTTCTGTTCTCTGGTATTTGGGATATTACCGGAACATAACAGAAAATGGTGAAGCAAAACCAAGCCGGGAACATATTGATTTTGTTTATGATGCTGCTGTTGACACATGGAGTACATCTAGCGATTCAGAGGAAGATCAGTAAATTAACAAATTCTTAAACATGTCGTGAGACCATACAGGTTTATATTTAAGCACAGTATCAGTCAAAAATGAGGTTCCACAACATGAGCAAAGCCTGCTTTGGTGGTCAAAAGTGTTTGACAGTAGACAAATATTCCATTTGCAGCTGGAAATTAAGAGTTCATATATAACAAAAAAAAAGGAAATACTAGCATGCACTATTAAATCAAATGACTTCCTTGTCCACATCTATTTAATAACATTTGCATGGAATCAGTTTATTCACTTTCAAATGAAGTTGTGAGTACTACAAACGGATAAATGCACTCCGATTTAAAAAAAAAATGGGTAAAATCCAATTTCAGGGGCAGGTAACTCTTAAGTTTTATGAACTAACAATAATTCTGACATATACCTAGAATGACTATTACATCAACATTATATTTATGAAAGATCTTTGAAATAAGTTGAAAACTGTAAAGGTGTTGTGGTTTTTCGTAAAGTTGGGAAATAAAAATTACTAATATTTGAGTACAAATTACAAGCGCGTATAACTCTTCTCTTGTTTGATATTTATAAGACTGTTATCACCGGCTGTTATGCCTGAAAGGGTAGTAAGCATACGGCAAACATCGCCTCCAGTCATGCACTTTGAACAAAAATAATAGCAATAAATGTTGGTATACCCTTGATGGGGTGACATTATCCCACCCACTTTAATAGTGTATACAGCAAAAACCAGTGGACCAAAGAGTGTAAAAGTTCACCATTAGACAGCCAACATGTACCAATTTGAAGCTACAAAGTTTAAAGGAAATCGGTTGTGGCCATGAAAATAGCCTTATAGAGACTGCTCCTTTCCGACTATAGTTTGACTGAATGTAGGCGATTAATTGCTACACCAATTATTGGGCGCGAAACATTAACTACGAAATCCGCTTGGCAAAGAAGGCTCGAATTAACATTTAAAATCAAATAAATTATTTATTATGAACAGGATCATCAAATGCATAGCTTTGAATAGCCTCAAATACAATATAATAGGTTTCTGTTTTATAAATGAAATCCCTGTCCTTAAGGGGAATCGGAACACCTGGCAGACGTTTCCGCTATTTTTCAAGGGACACAACTTTCGGGACTTACTGTTCGCTTTTCTATAAGCCCTGTCTCAATAAAAAGGGGTCTACTCGTAAAGGAAAGAATTTGCTCCTTCTTTATGAGTTGACTCCTACTGACAAGGGAGACAAAATACTTCTGCTGGAGCTGCCTCCCCTGAAGGTGTATCCATTCCCCTTAAAACAAGCAAGGTGGCCCTTCTGGTGGTTAACGATTGCCATTGTTTGTCTTTGCACCATTACGAGTGTGTGTGTAAATTCGGGTTTTACGTCGCTTTCAACAATTTTTTAGTCATATCACGACGGTGTCTGGTTGCGACAGGGATCTCAGTGCTCACTTTTATAGTGCTGCCTCACTGAAGTATCATGTCCCAGACACATTACATGATACCACACCGAGTCACATTATCCTGACACTTGGTCGACGAGTCCTAGCTCTACCTCGTAAATCTGAGTGCAAAGCGAGGAGCAGCTAGTACCATTTTTAACGACTTTGGTATGTCGCGGCCCGGGATCGAACCCTGACCTGCCGTTCCCCGGAGCGGACACTCTACCAACTGAGCTATCGGGGCCGATTGCATCATTACGAAAACACGGCTATACAAATACATTGTAAATTGTAACGCCGAAAGAACTAAATTTTTAGATGAAAAAGTGATATTTTTCTTATTTCTGCTCAAAATATAGATTGTGGGTACTCGTTAGAACCGCCTCATATTTTGAGCAGAAATAAGAAAGAAATAAGAAAAATGAGGTTTATCCCGGTAAACCCCAGTTTTGCTATAAAAGTGGGATTCAATGGGGTCAGAATTGTATAGGCATGCTTTCGTGATGTGTAGCACTGGTAGTACCTGTTTATTTCTGGATAGCCGTTTGATCATTTGTTGGAACTCATTACGATAACTCACTCGTGCGACATAGTGCATTTTTCACATCTCCAAAATGGCTACTTTTCTGATGAAAATCCTTGATATTTTTGTTTTAAATGTTCGAAACATAGGTTGAGGGTGCTCGTTAGAACCGCCTCGGTTAGGCGGTTCTAACGAGTACCCACAACATATGTCTTGGAGCAGAAATACGAAAAATAATGTATACCCCCGTAAACCCCAGTTTTCTCTATATAAAATGGGGTTTTGTGGCTTCTTCATTACACGGACTTGGTCACGTGATGTAAACTGCCCTTTTGATTGTCTACGTGATTTTAGTTTGTGGTTTTTCACTTTGATGTCTCAGATTGGAAGTGTAAGGTAATTATTTCGATTACTGACCATTGCTTTCACTTCTATTTTGTAAATCCTAAGTATTTGTTAAATGGAATAATGTCTGAATAGTTAGATCCTTTGGAAGCAAAGAATACACCATCTAAACGAAAAAAGCAGACTCGGTTTTATTGAGTCTGTTCATGATCAGTACTGAAATGTGCAACAACGGCCAAGACGTCTAGCGCCGGCATAAGCAGAACTCTATTATCAAAACGATTCAAAATGAACTCAATGATCCAAAAGGACCAGAATATGATGATATACGGTAGACATTTTTCTGCCGCCACACGGCACACCACTAGCTGCAGAGAAGATAAATGAAAGTCTCCTGTTTGGACGCTTGGTATCTACGTTTTACAGTTTTTGGTGGATAACAAACAAAAAAATCTTTTACCATTGGAATTACACGAAAATTCAGAAATTTACATAAGATGCGTAGTCCAATCCGTAGATTACATGCCAAAAAAGTCTGAAGCCTGAAATTCATTTTTGTATGTTGGATCTTTATCTCCAAAGGTTGACTTTATAACGTTATTGCATTTTATGCAAGCAGTGTAGACGCTGACAAGACGACCTCATTTCTCAGCAAATAATGCTTTCTTATTAACCACTCCATTTTCATATATGAGGTAAGAAGCTTGCAAATTAAATACTAACTCGTATAGCTCGAACAAATTGACCTGAGACTGGTGAACTCTATTAACATACTTTCACGCCAGACTGAATGCATGTATTTATCTTCGCCGTCTCCTGTAAATGGCGATATTATTATTCAATACATAGAGGTCGGTAAATGGGTTGCAATTCACGTGATGCCGAAAGTTCACGAGAAGTTTACGAAAGCCGACGTATTAGGCGAAGACATTGACAAAGGACGGGTCTCCCTAAGGTGTTTTTTTTGGCCTAACGATTTTTATTATTTCTGGCTTATTGTTAGCATACGTATGCCTAATTATTTGGAACATATGTGGTTTGGGTATTTAAGCATTTTTGTCTGAGTTACAGACTCTTTAAAGTGGGTGGGGTAACTCCACACAGTTTTGACATGTATTTTGTGTCTCATTTAAAGGTAGAAAAATAGTACCATACATGACACGTTATTAAATAGAATTACAGGGGAAGGTCTAACTAGGTTTTGTCACAAGTTTATTCACCAAAATTCATTTTTTTGGGGAAAAATATGGTTTAAGGAACCTTGGGTCATTTTTGAGATTTTTTAACAGTAAAGCTCTTTTTTTTTTCTTATATATTCGGTATACATTAACCTGTTGTGGTGAAACTCCTACCATGCAAGCATACTGATGAGGCAATATAACTCAAATAATCATTTAAGATTTTGACCTATATTTCACGGTTGAATGAACATGATTCTTATTTCATGTTTATAGGTTAGATTATTGTTTGCATCAGTTCAAGAGTTTAGATATTTCTGGCATTTGGATAAACAGGCGATGAGTTTAAATATATTTAAATCAAACGAAAAAATAAACAATAGAAATGTGTCCAAAGTACACAGATGCCACCGCCTGTTTGACTTTGCCAATATAGCTGCATGACCCCTGGTAGACACACTAGCATCAGATATAAATGTTCAGGATGGGTATCTCAATATTTTCTAAGATATTTGGATTTTGATGATATGAAATGGGCAGGGCAGGGAGCTGGGACATTATTGTGTGTGTCATTGAATGCATCTGACCATAAACACCATCAAATAAAAAAGGTTGGAATCTGAACAGTTTCTGAGATACATATTTTTTTTTACATTTTCTTTGGTCCAATCAAATAGCCCCACCCCAGACAGAATCAGTGACCATAAACATGCTAAACAGTTATGAGCTGCAGGAGAAATGCAGACATAAATGTGCACCTAAACGTGAACCTGGTTAGGAACATAATAATGTGTGCCATAGTACGCACATACAAACATAACATCACATCTAAAAAATATATATGCCTCACTCACTCCTTCCTTTGGCATGCAGAGATATAAGAAAGGTCTGCTTGAATATCTTCAATAATCCCACTTCAAGAGCACATCTAAAAAGAATGTGGTACACCTACGTGAAGACACAGGCATATATATTTGAAAAAGGTTGTTCACAACTGTATTCTGACATGCTTTGCGCATATTGAATCAAATTAATCTACAGAAGAATAGCTTTCATCGTCACCTGAACTTGAACTGTTGCCTCTTTTTGAACAGCATCTGTTACACTGTTCATATACTGTGACTTCAACGAGTTTTACTGACTTTGGCTGATGGCCTTAAACTGAGGTTCTTTAACACAGAAGCGATATGGACACAGCAATCAAATATCTCGTCACCATTTTTTTTCATTTGCACTGCCACCTTCCACCATTCATAAAGATGTTACCTTACTTTGAAGATACATCTAATGATAATGCTGCTGTTGTAATTAACATGATACAATGAATGATGCTGCAATATAGGAAAACATTCTGGGCAATTGAATTTTTAGCTTGACTAACAAACTGACTGATCTATGATTATTTACAGGAACAGTAATATTGAGAGTAATGTTTAGTTTTCTCATTCTCTCTTTCTCTTTATAATAATAATAATAATAATAATAATAATAATAATAATGATAAAAAGAAGACAATAAGTAGAAGAAGAACATTTTGTTCACAGTTATAGTGTACTCCAGGTGTTCTGCAAGGAGACCTTTTTTGATCCTGTATGTTACCATTGTTCCTTAAACGTCATGCATCAAAATAGGTGTTGCATACAGGAGTGTAGCATACTGTTATTTACATATGACATCTTTATAGTCCTAAAATAATTATAGCATTATTATTCACATGTAAAGTGATTTGGTGCCAGGGTAGTTGGCTGCTGTGCCCATATCGCTTCCGTGTTGTGGTATCTAGGTTTTTTCCACCATCAGCCGAAGTCAGAGCGAGAACAGTAATTCAAGTCACAGTATATGAACAGTCTTACAGATGCTGCACAAAAAGACTGGGACAGCTCAAGTTCAGGTGACGATGAAAGCGATTCTTCAATAGATTAACTTGATTCAATAATTAAATATGTTGATTTTTTAGATTCCAACCTTTTTTATTTGCTGTTGTTTATGGTTAGACGCATTCAATGACATATATCTTGAGACCCACACAATCATGCCCCAGCCCCCTGCCCTGCCAAGTTCATATCATCAACATCCAAAATATTGAGATACCCACCCACGAACATATATATCTGATGCTAATACATATTCAATGACACATACATGTACAATGTGTCCGCAGGGGTCATGCAGGCATATAAGCTAAGCCAAAAAGGCGGGGGCATCTGGGTATTTTTTTTTACACATTTCTATTGTTTTTTTTTTTGTTTTATTTAAATATGTTTAAAACCATCGCCTGTTTATCCAAATGCCAGAATTATCTAAACTCTTGAACTGATGGAAACAAAAATATAACCCATTAACATGAAATAAGAATGTATATTCAACCGTGAAATATAGGTCAACATCTCAAATGATCATTTGAGTTACATTACCTAATCAGTATGCTTGCATGGTAGGAGTTTCACCACTATAGGTTAATGTATACCGACGATATAAGAAAAAAAAAAAAGAACTTTACTGTTAAAAAATCTCAAAAATGACCCAAGGTTCCTTAAACCATATTCCCCCGTCCCAAAAGTGAATTTTGATGAATAAACTTGTGACAAAACATAGAGTTAGACTTCCCCTGTTATTTTATATAATAACGTGTCATGTATGGTACTATTTTTCTATCTTTAAATAGACACAAAATACCTGTCAAAACTGTGTGGAGTTACCCCACCCACTTTAAAGAGCCTGTAACTCAGAAAGAACTGCTTAAATACCAAAACCACATATGTTCAAAATAATTAGGCATATGTATGCTAACAATAAGCCAGAAATAAACAAAATCGTTAGGAGGCCAAAAAAACCCTTAGGGAGACCCTTCCTTTATTCCATGCATAAAGGTTAGTCTCTGGTCAAATTGTTCGAACTATATATACACATGCAGCATGCCGCCCTAATGGGACGTTGGCTAATGTTCAAGACCTATATCAGACACTGCAGCACTGGCATCAGAGCAGAGTCTACACTGTTTGTTAAAACCTGTGTTAACGTTGCGACAAATAAAGCAATCATGCCACACTTTAACCCATTTTTTTCTGATTGAAATCTTCTACCTTACTTTTAGATTCTAGGGAGTTTTAATTTTATGTGATGTTGGTTGGTGCCTGATGCTCTGTCTCTCGTTTGGCCCATTGGAGTGTAACTGTTGGTTTTCCTTTGCTCCAGCATTTCAGTGGTTTCTTGCTGTCGAGTCCTCACCGTTGTTTCATCTCTGTGGCTGTTTTATTTTTGTGTTCTTGGAGATGTTGCACTGATGAATTAGGAAGGCCATCGTGCGGACTGAACAAATTAAATCGCGACGGAAGTAAGGATGGGGATTGCGACCGCGTAAAATCGATTTAACCCCCACCCCCAGTGGAATTCATGTCACTGACCGTTCCAAGGCGGTTCTCCTGTCGAGGTTTTTTTTTTTTGCTGCGGTTTGTCTTTGAGTGTGCGTATCGCTTGTATTTTTTTATTTGGTTTGGATAGGCAACTGACCATTGTGCGGGTAAGGAACATTCCTTTTGGCTTTCCGGCATTGATGTTTCCATTTGAGTCTAGTTATTTCATGTTTGTGTTTTTCCCTTTGGTGTCTCTGATTGGAGATGTGGGTTAATTGTATTGATTCCGAATCCGAATCATTGCCTTCACTTCTATTTTAAGGAAGAGTCCAGTTTCCATATCACGTTGAGTTGAATCTAGTAAATGATGTAGAAATGATTGAACTTTCCGCCGATAATGAAGCGGTGTCCTATCATGACCTGCACTGTTCGCCAATGTAAGTTTAGGGGTTTCCAGTATAAAATGGGTTAAACCTGAAAAATGACATGTTCAAAACTTTCAGATGGATCATGCGATTTGTCGCAAATGGGTTAATTAATCCTTACGCAACACAGATAATGTGCCAGTGCTAATGATTTGATTTTTTTCTGGCAAAAATTGTAATGATATCAGAAGAGAGAATATTTAGTTTCAAATCAATCATCATTTGGTCAGATATTACCAGTGTTATCGCATTAAAACCCTTTAAACTGATAAATACAGCTAAGGCTTGTTTTCTCAATAACCTTTACAAGAAATCTCAGGCAAGTTTTCAGTTTATTTAAGTCTCATTGCCTCGCATGAGACTTAGACTTACTGAAAACGAGCGTGAGAATCAACCCCTTTATTTGTTTTTCTTAGGCTGCAACTTAAATGAATGCGTTGTGAATGGTTAACTATTTGCAAAATAGAAGTGAAGGCAATGATTAGGAATCGATACAACTAACCCACAGCTCCCATCAGAGATACCAAAGTAAAAGAAACACAAACATGAAACAACTATACCCTAATAAAACATCAATAGAGGAAATCCAAAAGGACAGTTACTTTCCCGCAATTTGGCCAATTGGCTATCCAAAACAAAATAAAATAAGCGATACACACACTCAAAGACAAACCATAACAAAAATAAGCCTCGACAGAAGAACCGCATTGGACCGGTCTGGGAAATGAATTCCCCTGGGGGCTTAAATCGATTTTACATGGCCACAATCCTCGCCCTTACTTCCGTTGCGATTTAGACAAATAATTTGTTCAGTCCGCATGAAGGCCTCCTAACTCATCAGTGCAACATCTCCGTGAACACAAAAACCAAACAACCACAGAGCTGGAATAACGATGAGGACACGACAGCAAGAAACCACTGAAATGCTGGAGCAAAAGAAGACCAACAGTTAGACTCCTATGGACCCGACCGGAGACAGAGCATTAGCCACCAACCAATATTACATAAAATAAGATACTCTCTAATTCTCAGTACGCATTTGCGCCGGAACCGCCATAGCATCTGAGGCCTGACCCACCGGCGTGCAATTGAAGTGGGGAAGAAAATTTGTCAACCATGACTGTGTTAACTACCATGCATGCAGTCTATCGTATAACATTAATGATGTACCCTATCTTTTTATATCGAAGAATGATTTTACGAAATTGGATGCTAAAGTCATTGCATTTATATATTTTTTCTGAATTTATATACTAAGTCACCATAAAATTCGGGTTCCGATAGACTTTGTTGCGGAGGAGATTCAAGTCCATTTTGAATTGTGAAATTAAATCGGAATGACGTCCATAAATTTTTGAAAAGGCTTTGCGTAGCTTATGATACCGATAGCTCTGATTAAGAAGTTTAGCAGTAAACAAATTATTACGAGTTTTGAAGTCAGTTACATGACTATACACTCTGGCAAATCGAATAAATCGAAAATATAAACGCCATAGGATGCCGCACGAGGAACATCCTCATCCAAGAAAGGAAAATGTACAATCTCCAAACCAAAATCTTCGCGTTTATCATAGATTTTGCAAGAAACATGCACATCTGCAATAGACAGTGTAAATAAAAAAACGAGGCCTCATTATCAGAAGAATTTGCTTTATTTAGCTGAAGTTCTAGTGGGGTTAATCTGACTGATCAAACCATCGAATTAGGTTTTGTCAATATTCAATAAATTATCAAAATATCTAGAGTCGAGCTAAAGGCTCCAATTTTCTACGGAAAGGGACATCATGAAGTCTCATTCATAGCAAAACAAGAACAAAACAGCCACAATGGGTGCCGCTCGGAATACCCACAACTTGTCTAAATAAATTAGTACCAAATCATATGTAAATATTGTCAAGTAGAAAGGTGAGTGCTTCACACACTTTCTAACATGACCATAAAATATAAATTGTATGCTCTTCAGAAGTGAAAAAAGCATTTCTAACAATACACGCAAGATCGAGTAAGTCTTCCCTATGAACTGTCCATTCAATTGTATCATTAAGTTTGTCTTTTATAAGGTTGTGAGGAAGTGTAGTGTAAAGGGTGGAAAATCATAAGTAGACAAACCTGAAGCACGAAAACATCCGGATTTCAATTTATTTAAAACTTCATTAGATTTTTTTATAGACCAAAATAGATTTCTCCCTGATCTTTCAAAGAATTTGTCGCAATATTTAATCACATGTTTTTGATGGCAGTAAAACATGAAGCTAATACTTTGAAAAGTTCAGTGGTGGAACAAGAGCTTGGATTTGCAATAAACCGTGCTTTTTATGGTCTTTTTATAAAGTTTAGGCAACCAATTTAACGTAGGAAGATTGTCTTGGCCTTCTGTAACACATACAGCAAACTTTGTGTTTGAACAACAAATGTGGTCATCAACTCAAGCCCTCTATACAGCCAAAGGCTGCAGTTCATAAGCCTTAGTACCACCAACTTCTTGCTGAAGCGTGTTAACATAGTGGAGCCGTCAAACGACCACATTGTTAGCGGCCTTATCTCCTGGTGCCGAAACATACCTAGTTTAAGGTGACGTAAAGACGTCTTAGGCTTAAGAGGTAATAAGTTTACCTAGCAATTCATTGCACGCAAATCTTCTACTGAATGGAAATAATTTGCTTGCAAAGAAAGCGAATAAATTTAAAACGCAGTCAGAACAGAACACAACTTTATTTCGAAATACATCCCAGGCTAAACGCAGGTGGCATACAGGAAAAAAATAACGCATGAGCAGTTTGACGAATAGAACATGCATGGTTGAATATCAATAGTTACATGGTTACATATAGATAGCCTAGAAAAAGGAGCACATGTGAGTGGATGAAGATTTGGAGTGTGCATTACTTTGCCTAATCATTTTACAATACAATCTGTACGATGTCATGAGATGGTTTATCTTGAAACCTTCTGAACCAAGGAAGTTGAAACCGACTGTGGTTAAGATAAATGTCTCATCCCATGTCCAATAACAGAAAGATCAAGCTGCGCTCATGCACAGACTGATCCGTCATTGTTGTTCAAGTGAGTCACAGGACACAATCTCATGAATTCGTTTCAACTCCTTTTGTATTAAATATCCTGTATCTTAACTGTACACACATGTTTATAGTAACACGAATGCCACCGCCCATCGGGTCTAAAAGAAATATATGGGCTGCATGATGCTTCCACGCAGAGCTGAAACCGACCCGCAGACGAGTACTGGAAAACAGCTTAGAGGATCTAAGCCTGCCCAGGCAAAGCGGTGCGAGTCGGTCCGTCCATGAGTATAAACCCTATTGGTTTCATTGGGCGACAGGGCTTGAGATGTCATTTCATCTCAATGTCGGGTAAAAGTCCCACAAAATTGGAAGCAACGTCTCCAAAATGACCTTTACAGTGTTGACGGGGACGATAAACCTGAAACCAATCAAACAAACAAAAGTATAGTAACAGGAGCGAGTAATCAAATCAGCTGTGACAGATTTGACGTAGGCGCGGGCTTGATTTTCACGTGCAACATTGCATGTGGTAAATACGAGAAATGGATGTATGGATATTAACATGAATGAGTGCGATTTTACTATACACGATGGAAACAGAAGAATCAGATTATCACAAATTAGAGATAGAGGCAATGATCAGTAATCGATACAATTAACCCACAGCTCCCAGCAGAGACACCAAAGGGAAAGAAATACAAACACGAAGCAACAGACCCCAACGGAAACAGCAACAGCTGAAAGCCAAAAGGACAGTTACTTTCCCACAAAATGACCAAAAGGCTATCCAAAATAAAATAATATAAGCGACATAAACACCCAAAGACAAACCATAACAAAAATAAACCGCGACAGAAGAACAGCCCCGGAACGGCCAGCGGCAACCAATTCTACTGGGGGCTTAAATCGACAATACGTGTTCACAATCCTCGCCCCCACTTCCGTCGCGATTTAGACAAATAATTTGTTCAGACCGCATTAAGGCCTCCTAACTCATCAGTGCAACATCTACGTGAACAAAAAAATCAAACAACCACAGAGATGAAACAAGTGTGAGGACTCGACAGCAAGAAACAACAGAAATGCTGGAGCACAGGAAAACCAACAGTTAGACTCCGATGGACCCGACCAGAGACAGAGCATCAGGTACCAACCAAAAGAGCCTTTACGTTGGAACCGTCATAGAATCTGAGGCCTGACCCACCGGCGTGCAATTAAAGAGGGAAGCAAAGTTGTCAACCGTGATTGGGTTAACTACCATGCGTGCAGTCTGTCGTATAACATTTATGTTGTACCCAATCTGTTTATATCGCAGAAAGATTTTACGAAATTGGGCGCTGAAGTCATTGCGGTTATAAATTTGTCTAAATTTATATACTAAGTCATTATAAAATTCGGGTTCCGATAGACCTTGTTGCAGAAGAGATTTAAGTCCAGTATTGAATTTTGAAATTAAATCAGAATAACGTCTATAAAATTTTGAAAAGGCTTTGCGTAGTTTATGGTTCCGACACATATGTCGGTGCTGTCATTTCCCTCTCAATCCACCAAAACAGACCATTCACGATTAGCTATTTAGAACCTAAACTGGGTTAGAAAGCCTTTATGCAGACTAAACAAATTTTTTGTCTAAACAATGACAGAACAAATGGCGAGGGCTGTGTCCACGTAAAATCGGTTCTCATTACGATAACTCACCCGTGCGACAAATGGCATTTTTCACATCTCTAATATGGCCAATTTTCTGATGAAAATCCTTGATAGTTTTGTTATAAATGTTCAAAACATAGGTTGAGGGTGCTCGTTAGAACGGCCTCAGTGAGGCGGTTCTAACGAGTACCCTCAACCTATGTATTGGAGCAGAAATAAGAAAAATAGTGTATACCCCCGTAAACCCAAGTTTCCTCTATATAAAGTGGGATGTAGGGAGTCTTCATTTCACGGACTTGTTCACGTGATGTTGTGTCGTGTTTTTTATTGTTATAGTTAGTCTTTGCATGTGTGTATTGCTCATATCTTTTTGTTTTGGATAACCGTTGGCTAGTTTGTGGGAAAGTGGCTATCCTTTTAGCTTTTCGCTTGTGACGTTTTCTGTAGGGTTGAATTATATCGTGGTTGTATTTCACACCCTTTGGTGTCTCTGATGGGGTAATTGTATTGAGTCCGGATCATTTCCTCCAATTCTATTTTTCAAATAAAATTTTTGGAGTAATCAGAGTGAATCCGACAGTTCTAAAAGGCTAATAAAATATCAAGTGTAAACAAAATCATGAACACTATTACCTTTTGTGACCTACGGCTGGCTAATCGGAGCTGAAAAGATAATCGAGTATCAGTCCTGCCATTGCGATCGATAATCAATTAGTAATCGCTAAGGTTTTTGTCATTATTTCACCTGTCTGGCTTTCTGTCTGGGCATGACTCTTACCTAATGTTGCACTTTACCATATGTGTATTTGAACAGACAGGCCCGAGCAAACAGTGAAGACCCAGATGAGACGCCGCATAATGCGGCGTCTCATCAGGGTCTGCACTGTTTGCCACTCATCCAGCTTTTTTAGGCATAGATTTGTGTAGTAAATTGTACGTATCAAGTAATCGATTAAAAGCAAATCAGAAATGATAATCATTTTTGTTGAATTTATCGATTGATTAATCGATTATACGATTAATCATGTCAGCCTTACTTTTGTCCATACTGCCACAAAAGGTATAGAGGCTAATCAACACCGGTTTTTAATACGGGAAGTAATACCCACGGTCGACGCTATTTTGATAAAAACCGAACAAACGAGGTTCGTATCAGGACTTGCAACGCCCGTGGAAATTACTTCCCGTATTTTAAAACCACGGTGACTGTTTCTGTCTCTTCTGGTGCATTTACATGAAATCATCTACTGACATGATATGACGTCAGTTACGTCGTTTGTGATAATGTACCACAGGGAAATATTTTCCCCATAACTCTCTACAATTACGTGTTAGCTATGTAATATAATCTTACATCAGCGATGTTCAACAGAGTAGCTTCGGTTTCGCTCGGTGCATACTGAATAAATATATCTGTTTTTCTGTAAAGTGGTTGTCGATTTTCTAATTTGATTCTTTCTTCGATTTCTAAAAGATATCTTAGTTGTCGCTATCATTTGTTTAAATTCTTGTTCGAAAATGTGCATATTACGCAACTGTTTAAGATGGAAATAAACAAATGTAATATATCTGCACATCCTAATTAAAGCGCTTCCGTCGGTGTCCGGGAAAGCGTTTAACCACGAGACTCTGAATTTATGTCTTTTTATGCCCGTTATACCTAACATCGTAATCACTTATAATTACATAAAATTGAAGACTTGGATCGGTAGGCGCATGATCATGCACATTCCCTTCTGCTCTTCGGTTGCTGAATGCAACAAGAGTGTCTTTATTGGTCACGGCTTGATTGCAAGTTTTATTTGCTTTTTCGACAAAGGTTTATTGTCAGGGCTATCCAGTTTCAGTGAAAATAGACAAAATGCCAGACATTGGCCAAAGAAAAATATGGCCTACAATGATACAGATTAGACTGTGGATTCAACATGCATATCAGACTTGAACATACTGTAGCTGAAAAGTGTTTTCAGCTTACATGAAATACTTAAATCAGACTGCTGCGCTGTGTGGCTTGATAAAAACCTTGCTTTCCGCATGGCGTTTTGTTGATATTATTAGAAGCTACCCTAGTCCTTAAGAGGATATCGTTTTATAATAAATGCGTCAACAGTAATGCAGTTCTGAGACATGCGGCAATAAAATGCCAGTGGAACTGGCCAAAGCAAAACACTACGTATATCAAGCACTAACTGTGACACCCGTTTACCATAAATGCGTTGCTATGGTATTTTAACGAGTCAAATTTTGTCTATATCTTTGACACGCTGAACATCTACAGTACAAACGACAGTTATATTGCATTTCCAACTGCCCTGTGCACGACCGATCAGTCTGATTGTATACATCAAAAAATGATTAGACTTTACCGTGTTCCGAGTCCAGCTTTAATAGTGCGTCTCAGACTTTCAGACATGTACATTAACTCTTTTAAAGCGATGCTACTTAAAGACGAATTGTAATGAAATGTTTGCGGATGGTGTGGGATAATTACACGTCCGCATCCAAACTTTTAACATCACGAAAACACGCCTTTAAACTCCACTTTTATATGGTAAAACGGAGCTTACATGGGTATACAATATATTCTTATTTCTGCTCAAAACATAAAAAATTAGATGTTTTTTTTTTATCTGAAATTTTCATTTTATGGTGGTAAAATTTTCCTAAATTTGAATAGGCGTGGTTTCGAAATGCATAACATTTTTCACGTTTTCCATATATTAGGTATGTGTTCTCTACAATAATTGACTTTTGGCAATAAATTATAATTAGGGCTTTTTTGGCATTTCTAAACACCAATTTCTTCACTGATTTTATATATGATATTTCACTCAAGTGTTTATTACAACTGAAATCAGTTTTTTGAAGAATAAACTACTACGAAAATGATATGAGGCATATGTGTTTCATAATACGAATGCATTATACATCATCGTAAGATGGGTTGTGTTTCTGCCAAAATAGCTGGACAAAATAGATCAAAAGTTTGGGACAAACCTACAGAAAACAGGTCTTGGAACTTCATATTTTCAAAAGAGGATAAAGTGGTGATGAGAGAGACGTGGCATGTACTAAAACTTCACGTGGTCAATGTTGGAGTTATCATGTTTACAAGGTAAGATCTAGGTAAATAAATAGAGAATATCATGTTCATGCCTTTTGAGCCTCAAGTTTATCAGGCAAGGCTTCGAGAATGCTTGTAAAAATCGCGAGGCTTGCCGAGTTCTCCAAGCGTTCTCCAAGCCGAGCCTCATAAACATGACATCAAAAGACATGAATCTGGTATTCTTTTAATCAGTTAATCACTTTACATTTTTGCCAATTTATTCAGTAGTCCAGTTCATAGAAGTACAATGTGACGTTGACCTGATAAAGCTCACTTGTCCCGAGATAACATATCTTAATTACGTCAGGTCTTACAATGCAATTAATGCAATCAATATAGGGGATAACCGATAAATGACCGTACCACTACGATAACACCCGTGTGACATAGTACACTCTTTCATATCTCCAAAATGATTATTGTTCTGATGAAAATTTGTGATATTTTGTATTACTGCTTCAAGACATAGGTTATGGTTGCTCGTTAGAACCGCCTCATTGGTTCTAACGAGTACCAAAACCTATGTCTTGGAGCAGAAACAAGAAAAATAATGTGAACCCCTATAAATCCCAATTTTCCTTCTATAAAAGGGGTTTTAGTTCTTGCTTCCAAATGGATTTCCCTTTTATAGAACATATTTAACTCCATCACATCTTGTGTTCAGAGAATGCTTGGCTGCCGTAAAAGGTCCGCCTGCACTTCATCATAGTAAAGATTAGATTAACCAGTCCTTTGGGATTATTGATTCCACTGCAGAGTTTCGAAAATATCTGAGGGTCACTGATAAGGCCTAAATGGCCCCAACTAGCTAGTATGACCCAGAAATAACTTGAAAACTCTTCAGTTTTCAGTTCTGTTCTGTAGTCCTTGCTTCCAAAGAATGGCCCTTTTGTAGAACATATTTAGAGGGGTGTTCATCATACGAACTTGTTTACATGTTGTTACTGTGTCCCAAAAGTTCAGTATGTAGTTGTTTTCAGTTGTGTTGGCAAAACAAACTAAATTATTTTGAAAAAAAAAATTGTATTTCAATATCTACAATATCCATAACACTGGTATAACGCTGGTATTGTTGCTGAAACACGTGAACATTGTACTAATTGTCATCTGCAGCCATTGTTTATTTTGAACACACAGTCGCGTGAGATACAGTACTAGTGTGTCATAGTGTCTTCTTTCATGCTCCAGAAAAGAGACATTTTTCTGATCAAAATGTTTGGTATTTTAGCTTAATCCTACTTCAGGAGATTGTTTGTGCTCGATAGAACGTTGAGGTGATTCGAACAAGTAGACCTACCCACAATCTCTCTGAACCAAATAAAAAAAAGAAACAATGTATGTCGCTGTTTACTGTCTTTCCTCTATAAAACAAGTTTTGTTTACAAGTGTATAAATTTCACGTACTTGTTAACATGGTGTGGGCGGCTGTATGTGGAGACTTGCTGTAACACCATCAAGTTTAGATTACTTTCGAAATTGAAAAATGATCTGAGTCAACATTTTGATGTTACTTGCCGGGATCTGGCTACAGATGTTCAAAGCATTATAAGTTTAAACAGCTCGTTGATCGTCAAAATGTGAACTTCTAGCAAAAGAAAGACCATGCAGTATGTGTTAAACGTCGCGTCAATCCTCTGTGGGTGATAAGCGTCAACTGCCCCGTCCATCGGGGCTAGAGGAAATGGATGGGCTGCACGATGCTTCCACGCAGAGCTGAACCTGACAACATATGACTACTGGTTAACCGCCGCTAGAGGATCTAAGCCTACCCAGGCAAAGCAGTGCGAGTCGGAGAGTCCATGCTTATAAACCCTATTGGTTTCATTGGGCAACAGGGCTTGAGATGTCATTTCATCTCAACGTCGGGTAAAAGTCCCACAAAATTGGAAGCAACGTCTCAAAAATGACCTATACAATGTTGACGGGGACGTTATACCACAAATCAAACAAACAAAATCATAAGCGGCAAATGGTTGATGATCAAAAGGTATTTAATTTTATGAAGATGTTGAAAGTATAATTTTAAGAATATTGATGTTTACAAAATAATATCCAGTAGAAATTTGTTTGTACTAAATAAAATGTGAGTAGGTTTTAGTGGGCGTTTGACAAAAAAGCTAATGTTTTTTTTTCATCACAAAAGCACGCCTATATAATTCTGACCCCTTGAACTCCACCTTTATATAGTAAAACTGGGGTTAGAGGGGTAAACCTTATTTTTCTTATTCCTGATTAAATATAGTGTGTGTACACCTAGAACAGCCTCGTCCTTATTTTTCTTATATCTGCTCTAAAATATAGAGTATGTGTACTCGTTTGAACAGTCTCATCCTTATTATTCGTATATATGCTCTAAAATAGGGTATGTGTACTCGTTAGAACAGCCTCATCCTTATTAATCGTAATTATGCTCTAAAATATAGAGAGTGTGTACTCGTTAGAGCAGCCTCATCCTTATGTTTCTTATTTATGCATAAAATATAGATTGTGGTTCTAAAGAATACTCACAATCTATATTTTGAGCAGAAATAAGAAAAATATAACAACTTTTCATCCTAAAATTTTCGCTTTATGGCGGTAAAATTAACAAAGTATTTGTATAGACGTGTTTCCGTGATGTTCAACAAAAATATTAATGCATTTTCCATATTAAATTATCTAACGATACGTTTCGAAGCGCCAACATTATAACAAGTTATGAGCAACCGTCTGTCATAAAACTAACATAGAAAAAAGTGAGGTAACAGGAGAACATATCTAGTTCTTTCTTTATTTGTGATCAAAACATAGAATGATGGCACTCGTTAGGTCCGTCTTTGTTTGCAGCAGAAAAAAAGAGAGAACAACACAAAATTTACACCAGCAGTATGTCTTTTTAGAGCCATAATAGAATTGATAATGTAAAATGGATGCGTTATCCTGATATGTTGTAGCTTTATATGTGCATTACGAAAACACACCTATTCAAATATATTGAAAATTTTACCATATTTTTTTTTCAGATATTTTTTTTTGTTGATAGGTTTCTTATTTTGACTCAAAACATTGATTGTTGGTTCTCGTTAGAACCGCCTCGTCAAGGCGGTTCTAACGAGTACCCACAATATATAGGTTTTTGAGCAGAAATAATAAAAGATAATATACTACCCTGTAAACCGCAGTTTTACTATATAAAAGTGGGGTTTAAGTGGGTTCAAAATTATATACTACTAGGAATGTTTTCGTGATGCTTATATGAATTTGCATTTCTGCTGCGCGTATTGTTTAAAGTTTTGTTAGTGTGTGAACCTTCATGTTGCCTTTTCTTTCGGTGATTGACAACAATTAAACATGTCCGTGTAATGAACACCGTTATAAACCCAAGTTTATATGGACAAAATTGGGTTTACAGATCTAGAGTATTCATAATATTTCGTAAAAAATAGATTGAGGTTTCTCGTTAGAACCGCGTCTAACGAGCACGACCCCCGCCCATCGGGGCTTGAAGAAATAGATGGGCTGCATGATGCTTCCACGCGGAGCTGAAATCGACCGCACACGAGTACCAGTAACCCGCTTAGAGGATCTAAGCCTGCCCAGGCAAAGCGGTGCGAGTCGGCCCGTCCATGCTAATAAACCCTATTGGTTTCATTGGGCGACAGGGCTTGAGATGTCACTCCATCTCAATGGCGGGTAAAAGTCCCACAAAATCGGAAGCAACGTCTCCAAATGTAGTTAAACCTCAAACCAAACAAACAAAAGCCTCTAACGAGCAACCAATAATCCATTTTCGGACTCAGCCCGAGTTCTCATGCACTTGCGAATGTTAACGTAACGTCTGGTTGGATAACGTCAAAATTGCGATGATATACTGTATTGAAAATTGTCATTTGGGTAGGTAAATCGGCGGTTTAACGGTCAGAAATTTCGGTTTACCGAGCTAGGTAAATCGACGGTTTAACGGTCAGAAATTTCGGTTTACGGAGCCGAAAAACGAAATTTCCGACCGTAAAACCGCCGATTTACCTCCCCAAATGACAAATTCCAATACAGTTATCCCCATTCTAATGCACTTATTTGGTTGCTTTGTTTACAAAATGCTCTTTTTGCAAATGAAGGCAAGCTCATTGAGCTGCGTAAAACCATATACCAACCAACGAAAAGCGACGTTACGTAATGGCGTCGGGTTTCCGACAGTGTATCGCAGAATGTGCTGTAGCAAATTGTTGACGTTATTCTATCAGACGTCGCGTTATATTCGCAAGTGCATTAGAATGGGCGATTGACTGTTGGAAACCCGACGTCATGATGTAATGTCGCTTTCCATTGGGTGGAATTTGGTTTTATGCAACTCTAAGCGCTTGCCGCTTTGAGAAAAATAGTGCATCTTAACAAGACCACTAAATAAGTGCGTTAGCAATGACAATCGTCATTTGGGGAGGTAAATCTTCTGTTTTATGGTCGCCAAAAAACCGTCCCAAATGACAATTTTGAATACAGATATCACCTAAATGTCATTAGAAAATGCCTTTTCTAGAGACATGAAAAACTCAATTTAAGCACACGGGAGTGATGTCGAAATGAATGGCTGTGTGCTTTGATGAATACCATAATAAAACAAGCCTGTATAAAATTATTTTGACCCCTTTAAACCCCACTTTCATACAGTAAACTGGGGTTTACAGCGGTGTATATTGTTTATTTTTCTGTTCAAAGGCATAGATTATGGATGTTATAACGAGTTCCTACAATCTATGTTTTGAGCAGAAATATGAAAAATATCAGAATTTCTTATCTGAAAATTTTCAGTTTTTGGTGGTAAAACTTTCCATATATTTGAATAGGCGTGTTTTCAAAATGACTGTTTTCTGTTTCAGTGTGTTTCACTTCATAATTATACTCTTCTTCCGAGACTTCGTTTGCTCTCTTTCGGAATATATATACAGTAGAACTTCGATGGCTCGAATCCCTTTGGGACTGTGACAATTTGTTCGAGGCAGTGGTTGTTCGAGCCACTGAGGGTTACTCTCAGGGAGCATTAAGAGGGAAGTTTGTGACTCCTTTTCGGTGTTGTATGATATAAATGTATGCAGTGTGTACTCATTAGAATCGCCTCATTGAGGCGATTCTAATGAGTACACACATCATACATTTGCAAAAAAAAAAAGACGAAAATATCCTAAATTTTCCCTCACTATTTTTTATGTAGAGAAATTCCCTAGGGACTTAAGAACTGGTTCGACTCAGCCATGGTAAACGAGCCACCGGTGTTTGAGTCATCGACGCTCTACTGTATATTCACTTTTGAGTTTTGTTATCTAGTAGAAAATTTAGCCGAAATATCGTTTCAGGCATATATACATTTAGAGATCCATATACACGTATGCCTATGGTGTGTAATAAAATTAAAAATGAACTTATTGGTCTAACACCCAATGACAAGATTGTCTCCAAAGACAGCACAATGCATTAAAATACAGCACCATAGTACATTTCCTGTGGCCTAATGGGTAAGAGCGCTGACTCTTAATCATTAGATATCACACCGTTGTGGTTCGAGCCTCGCTCGTGCCACATGTGAGACGTCAAGTTCTGCATCGGAGAGTCAGGTGGGTTTTCTCCAGGTACCCCGGCTTTCGCCACTTCTAATTAACGATCGGCTGGAAATAAGTGAAATAATCATGATAGGGCTATAAACCAAAGTGACAAAAAACACAAAAACTATTTTTTCACCAATATTGACTGTTTGAACTGGTCAATGAAATGTTTGTACTTATTACAAGGGCAAAGCAAAGGTTTCGGAGAGCCTGTGTAAAGCACAGTCTCCTTAAAACCCGTGTTGCCACGCGACAAGTAGCATAGACCAAGAGAGAACTCAAAATTAAGAATCATTCATATAGCCCGATTTGGCATGCGTTTAAAGGCATTTATTCTGTAACAGTAGAACACACCGTGTGTCATAATTGTTTTATTGCCCCCTGTGATATACTGACTATAGGTGATCAAAGGCAGCCCTTAATAGGGTGATTAGTAGCTCTTGTTGTATCCCCTAACTGAGGCATTTAAGAGGAAAATCAATAACGGATACCAGTCAACAGTAAGTATTTTAGTAATTTTCCCCAAGGAGGCCCCTTACCTGTTGAAGACAGAGGACTTCTCTGAGGGCTACATAATATTATGTAATGAAATGATAGTCCTCAATAATCAAGAATAAATGCCTTTAAAGACACATTTTTCGATAACATAACATCCTAACGACCGTTTATTAAAGAATCCAGCATTGAGATAAAATACACTTGGGGTATTCAGGCTGTCATACAGGTAGGAGACCAAGAGGGGGTAATAAATTACCTAGGGATATGACTTTGACAAATGACAAATATTCATTTACGAGCACACCTAAGTCCTTATTTTGATTGGCATGGAAGAATCAACAGCACTTTTTTCCAATTTTATATTTAGTGGCCATTATTTATAATCATTACAGAAAAATGCCAATTCAAATATATTGGTAATTTTTTCCACCCAAAATGATTTTTTTTTTCAGATAAAATCCTGATAACTTTATTATTTCTGCTCTAAACATATATTGTGGGTACTCATTAGAACCACCTCGGTGAAGCGGCTCAGACGAGTACTCAAAATTTGTGCTTTCATGAGGCGGTTCTAACGAGGACACACAATATATGTTTTTGAGGGAAAAGGAATATCCCCTAAACCCCACTTTCAATAGAGAAAATGGGGATTTAAGGGGTATACATTATTTTCCTTATTTCTGCTCCAAGTCATAGGTTGCGGGTGCTTGTTAGAATCGTCTCATTGAGTCATAGGTTGTGTGTACTCGTTTGAACCGCCTCAATGAGGCGGCTCTTACGAGCACCCACAACCGTTGTTTGCAATATAAATAAGAAAAATAAATTTAATTGTGTTTGTGTTTGTTATTTTAGTTTTAAACTTGAAAAGGTGCAAAATAAAATCTTAAAAAAAATCTTTTGTTTTCTCTTTTCTGATATGATTGTGTCTAAAACAAAGAACATTTTATAGTTCCATTTTGACTGAAACTATAAAATGCTAATGTTTTAGACATTATATGTTTTGTGTATCACATACTTTCAACCATAATAAATAAATAAATAAATAAATAAAGGTAAACTGATTGATTAAATTTTGAGGTTAATCAATTCATTTACCTTGTTTGTTTACTTCTTTGCACTTTTGAGTAAAGGAAACAATGGATATCAGTGTTTTTCTTTACTTTATTTTAAAATAAAAAAGAAGTTATTTAAACAATATGTTGTTGGAAACAATCTCAGTAAATTATTCTATCACTCAAGTACCCTTATTGAGCCCCCTATAAAACAAGAAATCTGCTCATAATCACCTCATAATCACTTACATAAGATAAGCCTTTGATGTGCACTATGGTCCGAATGAAATGTTTATTGGAGATCATTAGACAGACCACCCCTTTTATATAAGGAAAGAATGTTTCTTTAAAGCACATACTAAGCCGCCAAGAACCCTCCGCCGAAGAGTTGGCTAATTTTACAGATCCTTTACAGGATCAAAAGTAGACATTACTATAAACATAACTAGTAATCTCCTTGTTAACGTTTTTTTCACCAGCATTTCGATAATACACCCGTGCGACAAAGTGCATTTTTCATATCTTCAAAATTGTTACTTTTCTGATGAAAATCCGTGAAAATTTTTATATTTATACAGCAAACATAGGTTGCGAGTGCTCGTCAGAGATTGGGGCGGTTTTAACGAGTACCCACAACCAATTTCTTGGAGCAGAAATAAGAAAAAATATTCTTGCACACTAGACAAGGAAATCTGTGACTTTACCCTGCGATAGAAATTTATGTTCTGACCCTGGTGTTCCGACCCCAAATCGAATACAATCTTGTGTTTGATAAATGCACTGGTTGATTACAACCTCATGCGCGGCGTGACGTCACTAAACATTCCTGTCGTGTCATCACAAAATGGCGGACGTCGGTAACCGAAGTGACAGCAGCATTAAAAATTCGCATTAGAAATGGAAGGTATTCAAGAAAAAGAACCCAATATTGGTGTGAGGGGTGGATAGAAAAATCCGTCCCTACACTATTAGGTGTATGACAATTTATGTCTATCTTTGAATATGTACTTATTTCATTTCTGGAATATTTTAATGTAACTTGAGAATAAATATTTCGCTAGACAAAATCACCGCAGCTGGTGTTAAAGGAATTTGTGGCCGCCGTAAAATGTCTCCCTGCCCTTCATTATAGTGTGGACTGTATTTTCTAGTCATTTGTTTTGTTTGACTTAAGAGGTAACGTCCCTGTCAACACTATTTAGGTTATTTTAGAGACGTTGCTTCCAACTCAGTGTGGGACTTTTACCAAACACTGAGATAAAGTTACATCGCAAGTCCTCCCTGACGCCCAATGACACCAAAATGTGTATATGCATTGGACGGTCTGACTCACTCCACTTGGCCAGGACAGGTTTAGTCCTAAGCGATTGACCAGTGTGTGGTCAGTATCAGCTCTGCTTGGAAGCACAATGCAGCACAATCTTTTTCTCCATGGCCCAATTGGCGGGGGCCTTTGGAATAAATGCTTTCATTGCGGAATTAACAAAATATTTGAGGGTCACTGATGAGGCCTAATTGGCCGAAACTAGCTAGTCTGGCCCAGACAAATCTTGTACACTCCATGATTTTCAGTTCTGTGCTCAAGTCCTTGCTTCAAAAGAATTTCTTTTTTCTCAGAACATTTAAAAATTCAATAAGTTCTTAGCTTTTTACATCCGGAATATTTACAATGTCATCAAAAGAACATTTTCTCTAAAATCATTACGAAAACACGCCTATACAAATGCATTGTAAATTTTACCGCCGAAAAAAAATTAAGATGAAAAAGTGTGATATTTTTCTTATTTCTGCTTAAAATATAGATTGTGAGTACTCGTTAGAACCGCCTCATCGAGGCGGTCTTACGGATACCCACAATCTATATTTTAGAGCAGAAATAAGAAAAATGTGATATTTTCTAATTTCTGCTCAAAATATAGATTGTGGGTATTCGTTAGAACTGCCTCATCGAGGCGGTCCTAACGAATACTCACAATCTATATTTTAGAGCAGAAATAAGAAAAGGTAGGGTTCAAGGGGGTCAAAATTATATAGGCGTGTTTTCGTGATGGATGACCTTGTATTAATATGTAATCTCTTAATTTTGATATAACTGCATTGAGTTCGTTGATTTGCCCAAGGAAAGGGCTATTGGCAGTTAAAATCTGGCAATAGCAATTGCAACGTAAAACCGCTATTGTTAGTTGGCTTGCAGAATTATTTCATACCGGTTATTACTTTTTCAGTACTGTAAAAGCTTACATGCATGGGCTTGTTCTAGGGTGGTGGGTCTTGTGCAACTCGGCTAAGATACGAATCGTTGCTGTATGTTGTTTGTTTTTCTTTTACCAATCATTTCCATTATTTTATGATATGCTATGCAATGTTGACTTGATTTAGTATTTTAATCACCTCCCTGGTAGGCGTCTCTTGCCTGATGCCTCCAGTTGACCTATCTCATGGGCTACGTCGGTCGGTGTGTGCTCGGAGGGGATGTGCTGTGTTTGCCGGGTCTTGTCCATCATCCGTTTCGGTTTCAAAACTTTGGGGTTTAAACACACTGATGAAGATTAAATATCAGAAAGGCCTCTCTGTCACTAAATTTAGTGTAGTTACGCATTAATTGGGGATGATGTGAATAATTTTTCTGATTGTTTCTGCCATACCAGCATCAATTTTCTATTTCTATTTTTCTAATTGCTGTTCCAAACATTGATCGTATAAGACACTATTTAGCCTGGAACGCCTTTTTAGGCGTCTTCAAGCATAAACCACTTGACACCCAACGAAAATGCAACGTCATAGCAATGTCTTTGTAACGACATGACGTTTCATCGTTTTTGTGCCCGCTAGGAATAAACTGAACTGCCTTATTGGTGGCACGGACCCAATATGTATGTTGGTGGCTTTCATACGAGTATACACAACCTGCGTTTTAGAACAGAAATAAGAAAAATTAATGTAATCCCAGAAATCCCAACTTCAATACAGAGAAGCCGACCTCGGTAGCTCAGTCGGATGCGATTCTGACTGGTGATCAGGAGGACGCGGATTCGATACCTGCCGGGGTCGGCAACAGTCTTTCGTTGATATTTTCATGGATTTTTTGTACGGTAATTCTGTCCCTTCCGCTGCTTCAAGAAGGGCAGTTGTCTGTTTCTATCGGAAGAATGTGCACTATACTGGTTAACCGCTTACGTATAAGCCTGCCCAGGAAAAGTGTGGATAAGTAAACTGACCGGCTGAAAAATGACCTAAAGTAGTGTTGACTGGGCCGTTAAACTCCAATACAAACAAACAAAATCATTACAGAGACATGTAACATATATACTGATATCCAGTAATTACAAACCGCTGCTCGAACTTACTAGGAGCAAGTACTTTGCGTGGGAATAAATTTTGTTTCTATGGAAAACTAAAGTTGTTGTTAAATATCTTAAGTTAATGAGGACACCTGGGCATAGTGTAATGTACATGTAATATATAGTAAAAATGGGGTTTACAGAGGCATACATTATTTTTCTTATTTCTCAGGTGTGGGTACTCGTTAGTTCCAAGTATCTATGTTTGGAGCAGATATATGAAAAATATCGGAATTTTTACCTGAAAAAAAAAAATCTTCTTTTTTTCGGTGAAATTTTCCACTTTATTTGAATAGGCGTGTTTCGGTAATGAATATTCTATTGAATTGAATAGATGTGTTTTAATAATGTTATGATTTTAGCGAGCAGAAAACAATAGAAAAATATAGAGTTTTTTATTCATTTGCATACATGTTGAACTAAAACAGACAACTGATCTCTGCAGGCTGCATTTTAGGTAGCATCTAGCATATTATATTAGATGGATATATGCCACCTGTCAAAATCATATGTGCATAATCATTCATATCATTAGTATATTTTATTTTCAGTGTTTCATTTTAATTTATGCTAAATGGCAATAAGATGTCGTCGTTAGATAATTTTGCTATAACCATTTAACTGGCAATAGCAATTTTAACGTAAAAACGCTATTGCCAGTTAACTCGCTATTGCCAGTTAAATGACAATAGCCACTTCGTTTGCCCAAACTTTTGAAAATCGTTTTTATAAAAGTATTTTCAACGTAAAACCGCTATTGCCAGTCAACTGGCAACAACACTTTCAACGTAAAACCGCTGTTGCCAGTTAACTGGCAATAGCAATTTTAACGTAAAACCGAGTATAAGCTTTATAAAGCAGCTTACCATTATTCAAAATTATGATATGTAACCAGAAATAAACACATGCTTTCACACAAAATACAGCAAATCGGAAGATACCAAGATCTTCCCTTACAGCACGCTGATTTATTATTAACTCCTATCAGATTTTTACAAAATTTTAACCGAATTTTTACGTCCGCCAAGGAGTCGTAAGCCCTAAGACCACATCTTCGCATTATTTCTTCAACCAACAACCCATGCTTCACTGAATTAAGTGTTGATAGATTTTACACATTGTTCATAAACGTTTAAGAAAATATTATAATACTTTTTTTGTTTTTGGAAGAGAAATTGCTTTCGTTATTAAAACAAAAAACACTTTTGAAGCTCTTTCTTACATAGATAATTAATAGCTTCAGAGAATGAACGGGTCTTGAAAATGATACCCAGATATTTATTTGTTTGATTTTTGTTTGATTTGGGGTTTAACGTCCCCATCAACACTGTAAGGGTCATTTTGGAGACGTTGCTTCCAATTATGTGGGACTTTTACCCGACCTTGAGATGAAATGACATCTCAAGCCCTGTCGCCCAATGAAACCAATAGGGTTTATTAGCATGGACGGTCGGCCCCGCACCGCGGTTCCTGGACAGGCTTAGATCCTCTAAGCGGTTTACCAGTACTATTGTGCGGGCCGGATTCAGCTCTGGGTGGAAGCATCATGCAACCCATATATTTCTTCAAGCCCCTAGATATTTATAGTCACTAACTTGTCTACAGTTTGACTGTCATAAACAAAACTAAAGTTCTTAATCAGGCGATTCTAATGGATACAGACAGCAGTCAATTCCAAGATAGACATCACGAGAACACGCCTATATAAGTTTGACCCCTCATACCCCAGTTTTATAAAGCAAAACTGGGGTTTAAGGGGGTTTACATTATTTTTCATATTTCTGCTCAAAAACATAGGTTGTGGGTACTCGATATATCGAGTCCCCACAATCTTTGTTTTGTGGGTACTCGATATATCGAGTCCCCACAATCTTTGTTTTGAGCAGAAATAAGAAAATTATCAAAATTTTTCATCTTAAAAAATTTCTAATTTTTGGCCAAAAAATTGGCAATGTATTTGTATAGGCGTGTTTTCGTAATTGTCAGAAAAAAAAAACTTTCCTAAATGGATATCTTGAGCTAGGGGAATATCCAGGTTCAGAAGATTAGATACGCCTATACAAAAACATTGCCACCTTCATCGCCGAAAAAATGAAATTTTTATGATGAAAAATTATGATATTTTTCTTATTTCTGCTCAAAATATAGATTGTGGGCATTCGTTAGAACCGTCACACCGAGGCGGTACAAACGAGTACCCACAATCTATATTTTAGAGCAGAAATAAGAAAAATAAGCTATACCCCCGGAAACCCCAGTTTTACTATACAAAAGTGGGTTCAAGGGGGTCAAACTTAAATAGGCGTGTTTTCGTGATGTTTCAGGAGCTCGGTTTCTGGAATCCGGTCTTGCTACTTAATCTGTAAGACAGCTTCTATTGCAGTGGTTCAGTCTTTGACATGCCGTTAATAAACTGTCCATGTTTCACATGCATAAAATAGTGTTGGCAGCACCACAACACTTGAGACGTTCAGCTTTGTGACAGGCCTTATTCCACATCGATCCCAAACATAACCCCATAGTCGGCCAAAAGCTGCACTTGCTTTGGCGATCCTAACATTGACTTCGTCATATATGCAAGGCCATTGCCAGTGTGCTCCAAAGGTTTGTGCACTTATCTACAACTTGCAGTCTTTGACCTTTCACTGTGATGGTGGGCTCCTTGTAAGGCTCGCCAAGTGCTGGTTGATATATCACCTCAGTCTTTTTGATGTTGATTGTTAGGTCATAGCTGTCACAGGCGTCAGCCACTTGATAAACACCTTTTTGCATCTTTTCTGTTGTAGCACCCTTTATCACGTCATCAACAAAGCGGAACTCTTATAGCACCCCTGTGTGCACCTTAGATTTGGCTTGCAACCTTCTAAGCCTAATAGGTATACCATGGTAACCATCATTGAAAGCTTTTTTGAGCACGACAAAGAACACCATGCTGAAAAGCGTCGGTGCTAGTACACATCCTTGCTTGACTCCATTCGTCATATATAATAATCAAAGCACTGATAGAATAGGTCGGTCGACTGTCTCGGAGTGTTTATGATTAACGACGCGTCAACCTGTCCCGAAGTGTAGGCTTGAAAAATTGTCTTTGACGGGTACTTAGACTTTGTCGTTTAACCTTTTAATTTCTGTACTGAAAGCAAACTTTGCAGACCCTTAGCAGACGCCGCAGTCATACTTTCATACCAGATTTTATAGATAACCCTCTTACGCAATTCAGAGCAAGAATATTGCAAATACAGTAAACTTCCTATATTAAGACCACCTTTGGACCTGTTCAAAAGTGGTCTTTTAGACCACTTTTGAACAAAAGTGGTCTTTTAGACCACTTTTGAACAGTCCCAAAGATGGTCCCTAACAAGAGGACATTATGTGCAAAACGCGATGAAAGAAAAACGGCACCCGTCTAAATAAGTTTTTTTTAAAAAGAATTAGTTTTAATTTCCTGTGGTCTTAATAGAGGAATTTCACTGTTATCGTTACCTGGACTTCCTACAAATCAGTGATAATCACATGGATTTGTTTCTTAAAATCACAAAATAAAACCCTTAATTTATAAATACCCTGCAAAATTGCGTCTTTAAATTTTGTTTTGTATATAAAGTCTCATTATTTCATAACACGAGAACGTCTAATCCGCTACATAAAGCCATCCTTTGTTTGATAATTAAGCAATTTCGAAATTGTAGAAGCTATGGCAGGAATTTGTCTAGACATTGTTAGAACATTGGAAGATGCAAATGTATCTGAGGCATGTTGCGACGTGAAAAAGTCCTTTGAAGACTTGCAATAAATAATAACATGTACTTGAACACGCAGCTCATGCTTTCTCTGGACTAAATATGGTGGAGGATCGGCTCTGTCAAGGCCTCGGAACTAACCGGCAGTGTCTGAGCTTTCCGGAATATATGATGGGGTCAGTTTACATGTATCACGCCGTTTGAAGCTTCCCGGGAAATGTTTTATAAAAAATGCTTGAAATTTAAGTAATATTTTCTTGCATATTTCGTGCATACACTGGCTATATTGAAGCTTTGTGGATTCGACAGTTTGTGCAGAATCAGGAGAAGATAATTCAGAACTGGAAACGCAAGACGTTGCTGGTGTTATTGGACGCATTGGGTAAGCTGCTAATATGGCGACGTTTGAACGGCTTTATTAAATTGGGCAGTGCCAAATGGAAAGGGGCCTTCGAACATTAACGTACAGAAAAGACACATCAGACTGCACAGAGACGCAGTCTGGTCAGCGTCATCTCTGTGCGCTATATCGATGACCATTGCCACGTCACATCCTCATACAGTCCATCACGAAAACACGCCTATATGATTCTGACCCACTTGAACCCAACACTGGGGTTTACATTGGTAAACCTTATTTTTATTATTTCTGCTTAAAAATATAGATTGTGGGTACGCGTTAGAACCGATGAGGCGGTTTTAACGTGTACCCACAATCTACATTTTGAGCAGAAATAAGAAATATATCACAATTTTTCATCTGAATTTTTTTTCGGCGGTAAAGTTTACAATGTACAAGGCGTGTTTTCGTAATGCGGGGAAGGTTAAATTTGTGAACAGGCTGATTATAGTCTTCGCTGAGAGCGCATTTTTGAGGACCCTTTTCGGTTGTCGTGATCCAATTCGCCGTAAATAGGTGTATTTGTTGAAATATACAAAAGATATAATTTGTTTTCACGGGATCTCGTGCTAACATGTATTGTTTCACGGAAGCTAAATCCCATCATGTGAACAAGTCCGTGAAATGAACACCATACAAAGTCCCACTTTATATAGACAAAACTGGGTTTTACGGGGGTATACATTATTTTTCTTATTTCTGTTCCAAGACATAGGTTGTGGGTACTTGTTAGAACCACCTCAATAAAGCGGTGATCACGAGCACCAACAATCTATGTTTGCACTATAAATAAGAAAAATATGACGGATTTTCATCAAAGTAGCCATTTTTGAGATGTGAAAAATGCACGGATGTGTTATTGTAATGTTTTTGTTGATTTGAGGTTTAACGTCCCCGACAAAACTGTAAAGGTCATTTTGGAGACGTTGCTTCCAATTTTGTGGGACTTTTACCCGACATTGAGATGAAATGACTTCTCAAGCCCTGTCGCCTAATGAAACCAATAGGGTTTATAATCATGGACGGTCAGACACTCACACCGCTTTGCCTGAACAGGCTTAGATCCTCTAAGCGTTTTACCAGTACTCGTGTGTGGGTCGGAATCAGCTCTGCGTGGAAGCATCATGCAGCCCATATATTTCTTCAAGCCCCGATGGGCAGGGGCCGGCTATCGTAATGAGCTACGAGAATGGTAATTGGGTCTTCGGGCATATGGGCCCAGTAACGACGGAACCAACTTTCCTTTATGATCCTACACCCACGTTACATAATGCATTCTTTCTTGACTAAAAACACCAGGATAATTTGGGCCCCGTCAAGCGATTTTGGTACTTATCGCCTATGCGAGCAGCGAAGGTTCAGGCGAGCCTGCGCATCCGCGCAGTCTCGCCAGAACCCTCGCTGCTCGCTCGTACAACCAGTGAATCAAGAGGAACCTTCAAGACAGAAACCATATCCCTGGCCATTCTGAATTGCTAGGCATGCGCAGTTAAAATTTGTCATGACGGTATGCTCGAAGACCCAAATTCGCTTGGCGGGGCTCATTTGCTTATAAAGATATCGGGAGTCCAGTTGCTCAAAGCATCGTTAGTGGTCAAACTGTTAACTGTTCTAGTAAGTACTATATGTAATACAGTGTTATTTTTGCTGAAAAATGTGCAAAAGCTGTTCACATTTTTTTCAGCAGTAAATATTATTATATCTGCCATAGTTAATGTTCAAAGTTTCAACAATACATTAACTAACGATATTGTTGGTTTTAAACAACTGGCCCCAGATAATTTTCTCATTTTTCCCCGGAAACATATTTTGTGGATGCTCGTTAGAACTACTCCGCGGCTTAATGGGTGTCTGTTATGTGTTTCTTTCCCTTTGTTGTCCCGGAAGGGAGGCGTGAGGTAATTGTATCGATTCCTGAGCATCACCTTCACCTGTAAATTGACGAAATGCGTACATAAATCTCTTGATAACATAAAACATAGACAGAAGTATTCCGGGGAAGAATTTTCTTTCACACCAGGAAAAGAAATTCTGGATTTTACTCTGAGATAGAGTTTGTTTTGTCCTACCAAGGTTATCCGACACACGGGTAGGTTAAAAATCGAAAATTCATAAGAGCTGGATGTGTCCTGGTTGACTAGTCGACAGAAACGTCAAACCATTTTTTGATCGACAAACAGAGATTAAAAAGGGTAAGAAAAGTTGCCCGAAAGTTTGTATAATTTTCAGTTTACACATAAACAAAACATTTAAGTGCTTATAGTTGGCCTTCTTTACGGTTGCACTGCACCCAAAGTGCATGGGACGATCCGTCAAAATTTGCTACAAAAATTAAAAGGTGACAAAGAATACGTCAAATATGAGCTTGGTAGTGCATGACAGATTTTGCTTGTTTGGTTTAGAATAAAATGGCCGAATAACACTCTGTAGGTAATATTGAGACGTTACGTTTACCTAACCACACTTTCCCAGGTCATGCTTATAAAAAGTCTCCCCGTACATCAATCATAGTGCAGGTTATATTTTCTGGTCCTTTGGGATCATTGAGTTCATTTGGAATCATTTTGTAAATAGAGTTCTGCTTAGGCCGGTGCTAGAGGGCGTGGCCGGTGTTGCACATTTCAGTACTGGTCATGAACAGACCCAATAAAACCAAGTCTGCTATTTTCGTTTATTTGGTGTATTCTTGGCTTCCAAAGGATCTAACTATTCAGAACTTATTTATACAGAAGCGTATAACCAGTACTGTGCACATTCGTTCGTCAGAAACCATGAATCAGTGGAAGGAACAAAATCACCATAGAAAAAATTCCATGGTAAATCTCCATGAAAGAATGTCGCCGACCCGGCAGGTATCGAACCGGCAGCCTTCTGATCACCAGTCAGACGCGAATCCGACTGAGGTACCGAGACCGGCTATATATGACACATTCCTGGCCCTGTATGAATGTTTTTCTTTTGTTTTGTTTTCTGGAATTGTATTTTCTCGATTTCGACAATTTAAGGCAGGTCTGTTAACAAGCATATTGTTTTCTTATATTGTCTTGCATGACTTACCATCACATGGTAAGTAATACATACTTGCTATGCATTATTAACGGTATAGCTCCTGCAGATCTGTTAAAGTAGCGAAACCGGTAGAAAAGAATAAATTTTATTTTTGCATGCGTATTCTTTTGATAAACTGACTTGCTCTTTTATGTATATTTAGTTCAGTGTCCTGCATTTATATACTCACCGGAAATAGAAACTATACACTCATTTTTAAATTGTCGCTGGCAAAACATTTTAATGAAATTTTAATTCCAATTACATGTGTATAAATAATCTTTAGTGGCATGTCTGATTTATCGAATAAAAGTTTTAATGATAGCTACGATTTAACGGGTGAAGCCACAGACTTAAGGCAAGGGTCAAAATCTTGGTGTTCAAGTTTTCATTGAATCAAATATTTTGTGTCGCGAGTGTGATTCCCGTTTTTACCAATTATTACTCATAATCTAACGATAGGAATATTGTTTACAAAATGAAAATTTTTACAATGTCAGAAATATTATCGACCTTTAAATATTGCACCAAACCACCGGAATTGAGAGAAAAGTACGGCATTTCTGATTGCGGTTATTGTTTTAATCAATATTTAAGACACATCCAGAGATGCTAAAATGATTAAAGGCACTTTTGGGTCGATTTTAGGCTTGAAATATTATTTTGAAAAAACTCGCTGAAAAAAGCAGTTTCTGAGATTTCAAAAAAAGTGTTTGTTTCTCGATATTTATGTTTAGATGTTATATTATTTTATTCCCTGATTTTAACTTATAACTTATACGCAAAAATGTTGAAGTCAAAATTCGATTACAAACAGATTTTGTGAAAAATGTCCTTTTTTACGTTTTCCCCAAAAGTTGTTTTATTTTATACACCAGATTTTCTTTAAATTGTTACAGGATTCATGTCTATAGTTAGTCAAAACTTATCAGTAACTTTTTAACTGAATTGTCCTCTTGTTTTGTCAGGCGAGACAATTTAAAAGTGAATAGTTTCTATTTCCGGTCAGTATATATAGCGATTTGTTTAAACGATTAGCACTATCTGAAAAGTATTAGGGCCGATTTTCCCTGACGGGTGACACATACCAATACAGTTCAGTGACTGTAATTATATCAAAGTCAGAAAACAGTACATCAATATAATCAAATTGAACAGGATTTCTGAGACGGACAAAATGATATTTTTCCTATACCTCTTCATTTAACTTCTGCAAAGATATTTTCTTCCAGACTTTTATAGAGCATTTTGGAACACGGGTACTGGTAAACATAGAAGGACTAAGTCTACCCAGGCAAAGTGGTGCGGGTTAGACTGTCCAATGCATATAAGCGCTGTTGGTGTCATTGGGCAGCAGGGCTTGAGATGCCATTTCGGATGAAAGTCCCACAAAATTGGAAGAAACGTCTAAGCTTATTTAATAAACATATCTTGTTTTTTTTCCCCAGCGCAAGTAAAATTATTACGAAAGCACGCCTATATAAATACATTGTAAACTTTACCGCCGAAAAAACTAACATTTTCAGATGACAAATTGTTATATTTTTCTTATTTCTAGAAAAATAAGGTTTACCCCAGTAAACTCGTTTTTTCCTATACAAAATTGGGTTCAGGGTCAAAATGTTAGGGCTTTTTCTGGGCAAGCCAAATGCAAGAGTTGTATACAGACTGTACGCTTCAGATAAGATGAAGCATTTAAAGACAATGACATATCTAGCAGAAAAGATTCTCAAATCTTTTTTGATCCAACGTAAATTTTCATTTGCAGGGTTTGTGGAAGAGTTAGACTGGATATTGTAAAGTCTTGTCCGCAGTTTATTAAACATATTTGCAAGCCATACTGACTTGAGCATGAAATGTGCCATCCTCATAGATTTTACAATTATAGAAGTGCGTGCAATGATCACGATTCGATACAATTGCCTTACACCTGCCGACCATGACACAAAAGAGAAAGAAGCAAAAGCTTAAAGCAACGGTGCAATAATTCAACAAGAAACTGGGAAATTCCACGAAAACCTGTTTGTCCAAAAGTTGCATGAAACCAGGAAAAGAATGCAAGTGCAGAAATGCCATTCTTGCACGCGACACTCCGCAATGACCTATTCTATAATCCTACCAAAGATCACTGAAATATGTTAAACGGTTGCGGAGTTACGTTCTGAAAACGAAATGTTGAAAAATATGAATCTGGGGAGATAATTCGAAAATGAAGACAAGAAGAGTTGTCAATCTTGCACGTGACCCTCCGCAATGACCTGTTCTGTAAACTTACCAAGTAATATTGAAATAGTTCAAACGGTTGCCGCATTATGCCCCGGAAACGAAATTAACTAAAAATATGGATCAGGGAAGTTAATTCAAAAACGAAGATACGCATAGTTGCCATTCTTGCACGCGACACTCAGAACTGGCCTGTTCTTTAATCCTAGCAAGTATTATTAACATAGTTTAAACGTTTGCGGAGTTATGCACCGGAAACGAAATTTTTAAAAATATGAATAAGGGGAAATAATTCAAAGCCGAAGACGAGCAGAGTTGTAATTCTTGCACGCGACACTCCACAATGACACATTCTGTAATCCTATCAAGTATGATGGAAATATTTTAAACCGAGTTGCCGAGTTATGATCCGGAAGTGTAAGTAAAGTAAAAATGTGGATCAGGGAAGATGATTCAAAAACGAAGACAAGCAGAGATGTCATTCTTGCATCCAATACTCCGGATTGAACTGTTCTATAATGCTATTAAGTATTATTAAAATATTTTAAACAGTTGCGGAGTTATGCATCGGAAACGAAATGTTAAAAAGGGGAGATAAATCGAATATAAAGATAAGCAGAGTTGTCATTCTGGCACACGACATTCCGCAATGACCTGTTCTGTAGTCATACCAAGTATTTTTTTTTAAATATTTCAAACGGTTGCCGAGTTATGCTTCGGAAACGAAATGAACGTAAAAATGTGAATCAGGGGAGATAATTCAAAGACGAAGATAAGAAGAATTGTCATTCTTTCACCCGGCACTCCACACCAACCTGTTCTATAATCTTACCAAAATAGAAGTGAAGGGAATGATCAGGATGCGACACAATTAACCCACAGCTCCCATTAAGACACCAAAGGCAAAGAAACACAAACACGAATTAACTAGACCTAAATGGAAACATCAATAGCGGTAAGCCAAAAGAGCCCTTTCTTTCCCCCAAAAATGGCCAACTGGCTATCCAAAGCGATACACTCACTCAAAAGACAAACCATAACAAAAATAAATCGCGACAGAAGAACCGCTTTGGAACGGTCAGTGAAACGAATTTCAAAGGGAGCTTAGATCGATTTAACGCAGCCGCAATCCTCGCCCTTCCTTCCATCGCGATTTAGACAAATAATTTGTTCAGTACTTATCAAGCCTCCTAACTCTCAGTATCATTAAATATTTTAAACGGCCTCGGAGGTATGCTCCGGAAACGAAATATTGACGACCGCCCATCCATCCGCCGGCCGGCCGCCCGCCGACGTACATCATTTTAACAAAGTAGTCCAATGGAAAACCTGGTTAAAACGACAGGAAGAATGTCCAAAGGATAGTTTTTTCAAAACTGGCCAAGCCGCCAGCAAAACCGAGTGGTTAGTGCTGCCGTTGTTAACAATGTAATGAGTTCAGTCCGTGTTACAGTTCTCATGTCTCATCAGTGCAACATCTCCGAGCACATATAAGCAAATGAATCCAGAGCTGAAACAACATCACGGACTCGAAAGCATGAAATAACAGATGCTAAATCAGATGAAAATCAGCACTCTCTTTGGCCCAACAGAGACAGAGCATCAGGCACCAACCTACCTACTCAAAAGTCTTTGCCTAGACCAACCATTCCAAACAGCACAGCGCAAAGTGGAAAGTAGTAGCGGTTCTTCTGTGGCGGTTTATTTATGTTGTTGTTTGTTACTTACTGTGTGTATCAATTGTGTCTTTTTATTTATGATGGCCATATGGCCATTTTGTGGGAAAGTAACTGTCCTTATGGCCTTCCTTTGTTTAGGTTTCCATTGTGGTCTGGTCGCTTAATGTTTATGTTTCTTTCCCTTTGGTGTCTTTGATGGGTGGAGTAAGTTAATTGTATCGATTCCTGATCTTTGTTTTACTTCTACTTGTCAAGTTGGCGCTGTCCTAGAGTCAGAGACCCGACCCACCCGCATGCAATTAAAGAGGGAAGCAGTGTTATCAACCGTGATTGGGTTAACTACCATGCATACACACTGTCGTATAACATTTATGTTGGACCCAATCGTTTGTCTCGAGGTACGATTAAAGGTCATATACAAAGGTATAGAAATCCATTACATTTAAAAAGAAATTGATTCCGGGAATCGAAAGGCGAAAACCGAATCCAATTATCTTTATTAGTCTCCGAGATATTACAATTTGTGAAATATTTCATGAAAACAGAGTAACTTCAAACTGTTTCAATAGTTATTCTATGATGTCACAGATGCACATTTTTTATTCTTTTTAAGTATGAAATAGCTTGTGCTGCATAGTCCTCAGGAACTGTATAATCACCTATTTGAATTATCTGAGCCGATAACAACTAATATTTTAAACCAGTTTTCCCATATTTTCAATCTCAAACTTTCAATCTAAAATTTAAATAATTTATTAAAATTATATAACTTCCAGTTTCTGTATTTGTAAGTAATGTACAGAACTTACTGAGCTGTTTAAAAGGCGCATAAAACACTTACGTCAAATAGTCTAAATGAAACTTTGAATTAAATGGTAGTTTTCAACATTCAAAAAATACTTCAAATTTAAGTTTAAATTTCGATATCAAATTTCTAATTTGTATCCTTAGCTATGAACAACATACACAGTAATCAAAGTGTGTGGGCAACTGCAAAATTGATACACATGGTGGTTTTAAATTATTTTAGAAAAGCTTAAAACCAACATGACATCACAGAATATAACCCACAGCTGTTTAAAAGGCGCATAAAACACTTACGTCAAGAAGTCTAAATGAAACTTTGAATTAAATGGTAGTTTTCAACATTCAAAAAAAAAAAAAATACTTCAAATTTAAGTTTAAATTTCGATATCAAATTTCTCATTTGTATCCTAAGCTATGTACAACATACACAGTAATCAAAGTGTGTGGGCAACTGCAAAATTGAAACACATGGTGGTTTTAAATTATTTTAGAAAAGCTTAAAACCAACATGACATCACAGAATGTTGTATTGTGTGTCTAAAGCAGGGGCAATTCAAGGGAGAAACCTCTTAAAGGAAAGCAGGTATGCTACAAAATTAAACGAGCATAACTTAATTTATCAGTAACCCACTAAATAGATTGCATTGCAGCATATTGACCTGATAAAGATATGCTATCTTAGGACAAGTGAGCTTTATCAGGTCAACGTGACATCGCACTTTTACGAATGAATCGGACTACTGGAAAAATGACAAAAATAGTATTTTTACTGGGAAAATGAAAATATTACTTGAAAAAAAAAAATATTATAGGAAAAATATAGTCAGCTGATACTAAAAATATCGACCGCCAGAATGCTGGGACGCACTGAGGACCATCAATAATTCATCGTAAATTGCTAATTTAAGAGTGCACAAGGGAATAAACTGATAAATAGAATACCAGTTTCGTGTCATTTGATATCAAGTTTATCAGGCCCGGCTTCGAGAACGCATGTAGAATCGCTCGGCAAGCCTCGCGAGTCTACAAGCGTTCTCGAAGCCTTGCCTGATAAACTTGATATCGAAAGACCTGGTATTCTCTATTTTAATGCGGTTTTCAATAAAATAACTAAACTACCGTAAAGCTGTGAAGCAGCATGTGAAGGATGCCAACAGACAGGTCTACCAGGACGTGCCTACGGAGTGTTTTGGAGAGGCTGGCTGTTTCTTCTTAGCAAAATATCCCAGTGACTATAGAGGCGTTATTAAGCAGTGAAGCTACAAGATTTCTGCGGAAGGATGTAGAAGAGTGGCACACCTCTGTAAGCGAGAAAACGACGCGGTCACCTCGACAGTAGAAGGAAAGTTGTAACTCTGTTCCCTTGCTCTCACCACCCCCATCCCCAATCCTTGACTTTGATGAGAGACCCCATCTGATGCAGCTGAGCCTCTACCAGTTGACAATAGACAGCGAGGAAATATCTTCTTTTGTTAATGTCGACACTTAGGTGGTACAATGTAAAGATTTGCAGTAAAATCAGATCAATCTCAAAGATGCTGCACGGCTTCTTACGTCGCCTGGCCCAGGTCAAGCCATTTGAGGGTGACGTGCCTGTATTTGTGACCAGTTATGTGGGGAAGTTCTGAAGTTTGCTAAACGTCGATTGTCTGGTATTCTTAAAGTTGACAGCCTGTTCATCAGCTGTGTATGGCGAAAGCAGAAGGTACCATTTTTCAGGGATTCAGAAACAATATAGCCTCCCAAGAAGAAATCACAGCTCACCCACACTCGATGTCGAAGCCTTCAAAAGGTATCACTGTTCAGACCGCTGAGAAAATTAGAAGTGAAGGCAATGATCAGGAATCGATACAATTAACCTACAGCTCCCATCAGAGACACCAAAGGGAAAGAAACACAAACATGAAACAACAAACCCTAAAGGAAACACCAACAACGGAACGCCAAAAGGACAATTACTTTCCCACAAAGTGGCCAACCCAGTCCTTCACCAAGATGTGCAGTTAACCAAATCTACCACACTGTCTACCTCTAAGTCTGTCACTTTATTTGGTAATACTAGTAACATCGCCATTCGAACTGCTAGCAGAACTATTACTGGGTGTGGTGTCTCCTCTCTGGTATCGTCGGAATCTACATCAACCATCCTATCAGAATCCATGACAGCTGATAGCATTTCCACTACCATGAGTTCACACCCCTAGAGCCCACATTACCTGCTAGTGTATCCACTGCTGAGACAGTACCTTTCTCTATCCATTCAATAGTTAGTTATTGCCCTCATAAGAATGTTTCCTCAGTAATCTACAGTGCGTCCTCAACTGAGACCAGTACATTAGCCCAGCCAGTGCTACCTTTTTAGTCGGTAACAAAGCCGCCCCTCATTCATGCCCAGTCGAGTCCTCTTGAGAGACTTTGACTTCAAATGCTGATGCCATGACTCAGATCGCGGATCCTTACCACGAAGCTGCACAATCCACAGATGGTACACCAAATCCATTTGACTAGTCAGGAATCTCTAAGTTGAAAACTGCTGAGCGGACGACTGTGAGAGGATGCATACACCGCGATGGTACCAGGCTGTCCAACGTATACCCATAAACCAAAGATCCAATCATGCCCCTTA
The DNA here is from genome assembly GCA_963580285.1 of Lucinisca nassula. Lineage (NCBI taxonomy): Eukaryota > Metazoa > Mollusca > Bivalvia > Lucinida > Lucinidae > Lucinisca > Lucinisca nassula. Next base: position 82,822,566 of record OY757023.1, read on the forward strand.
GATTTTTACATGAAAGCAGACAACCTACTGCGCTTCGGGAGTATGCCACTTATAACCAATGCAAGACGAAGCTGGTTAGAAGAGAAGGTAATCTTTCCGCCAGCACGCTTGCCAGTAGCTCTATGACCACTAAAGAAATGGTCCTCATACACTGCCGATGTCAAACTCCTCCTATGGGAAGCAGCTGCAACGGCCCTGTCTGGCACTACAGGATGGGAGCAATAGAGATACTGGACACATACAAGTTCTAAGCTCTCTTTGGAACCGTAAACGCATGGTTTAATACACCCCTCAGAATGGTAAGATACCACATTGTTTAAAGTTCTAAAGTCGTTGCGACTTGGGAGCTCTTCTCAGATAGAAATAGGTAGGGACTGTGTGGGTAAGTAAGAGGCTGTCAAGAACATTTCAAATCCAACCGTATAATCAGCTGTCCTAATGCAGCAAATAGAAAGAAAGAAAATCAATATTAGAATGTTTTGTTTGTATGTATCGGAGTTTAAAAGCCCAGTCAACACTCTTGTAAGTCATTTTAGGTCATTTTTGATACCGGTCAGTTTACCTATCCACACCTTTCCTGGGCAGGCTTATACGTAAGCGGTTAACCAGTACAGTCCACATTCTTTTGCCAGAAATTGACAACTGCCCTTCTTGAATCAGCGGAAGGGAGGGAATGACCGTAGAAAAGACTTTTTGATCAATCTCCCTAAAGGGAATATGAGAATGTAAATGCAGTGATGGCATTCTTTAAGGGCGATGCACTGGTGGGACATCATTGCTGAATAGAAGTGAAGGCAATGAGCAGGAACCGATATAATTAACCCACAGCTCCCAGCAGTTGACACCAAAGGAAAAGAAACACTAACATGAAATTACTAGACCCTAATGGAAAAATTAATAGCGAAAAGCCAAAAGGACAGTTAAGTTCCCAAAATGGCCATTTTGCTATCCAAAACAAAATAATATAAGCGAAACACACACTCAAAAACAGACAATAACAAAAATAAATCGCGACAGTAGAACCGCCTTAGAACGGTCAGTGAAACGAATTACACTGTGGGTGGAGGGTGGGGGGGGGGGGGGGCTTAAATCGATTTTATGCAGCTGCAATCCTCGCTGTTGCTTCCATCGCGATTTAGACAAATTGAACTTCGATTTGCATATGGGACAATTTCATCAAAAGTAGCTGTAACAGGTCGACCGTGTTGCTCGGTAACGCAGTCGCTAGAGTGTTTGCACGGTATGCGAAATGCCCTGGGTTCGAGTTCCGGTCGAGCCATGTTCTTTTCCACCACTGCGACATTTGGTGGCATCGACGGATTGCACTACCCCCACACTGGCCACCAATGTCGAAGCCACCTCTTACCAGCGCTGGAACGCAAGACTTCCAGCAGGCAACAAATATGGGTCCTCCGGAATGTAAGACAAGAGCCTGTAACAAATATATGTGAAATAATATATTTAATGATGAAATAATCCAATTTATATGCGATTCTATGAAATATGCATTGTACAAACTATTGACATGAAATTATGTGAATACAAGACGATAATCTACAGTCATGTTATGATGGAGGGTATACACGTATGTTTACCTGACAGCCATGACAGTTAGTTCCAAGGAATGTAAACAACACAATGAAATGAATAAAATACTAGGTAATAATGGCTTTTTCTTTATCAAATAAACCAATGTTACACTCATCTATGAAAAAAATATGAAACAGAACATACCTGTAACAAATATATATGAAATAATATATTTATTGACGAAATAATCCAATTAATATGTGATTCTATGACATATGCATTGTGCAATACAATGACATGAAAATATGTGAGTACAAGATGGTAATTTACAGTACCTAAACCTACCGACAACGCGACTACAGAACACCACTACGGGACCACAGGGCTAAACACTATGAGTCTACTTGATGGAACATTCACATAATAGGTCACATATAGGATAATTCAGGGACATGTAACGGGAAGATTAAATAAGGCTAAAGTAGCCTATGACATAGGCATAAGCAGGGAAGGATGGAGCCGGATATTTCCTGGGTTCAACCCTCCGTGATCTAACTGGTGGTTTTCTTCTGCTCTGACGTCGGATTGTTGTTGAGTTCTCAACCTTGATTATTGACAATATTAATCATACAATACCATTTTCCATGTATTTTATCATGACTCAATGTTGAGCTAGAAAGCCTCCATGCGGATCAATTTGTTGTTGTTATTTTGTTTGATACTGTACTGGAACTGAGGGTTGAAATTGCATAAAGTCCGGATCTGAAGCCCCCGCACCCCCATCTCCTGTCCCAAGGCGGTCGTTCTTTTGCCCTGTCCCACGGCGATCGTTCTTTTGCAATGTCTTTTTAGTTATCTGGCTTTAGACAGGTTTTTAATTATTTGGACCCGTTTTGGATTTATATCAGTCTTTGAATCGACTGTCTATTTGAAATTCGCAAAATTGCAGTACGTTTCCTCTGTCTTTCTTTGCCGAATCATTACAGGGTCACTGATGAGGCTTTATTAGCCGAAACTACGTAGTATTGACCCATCTTCTTTCTTATGAATGTTTTCATTGCTCTTAAAGGAACTCATTTTTTATTTTTATTTGCCTTCACTGCAGCTGGTGTTGTGCCGTGTGGCGGCCGTAAAACGTCTCCCCGTACATCAACCATAGTGCAGTTTCTATTTTACTTTTGGTCCTTTGAGATCAGCGTGAATATTCTGAGAAATCAGAAATAAATTATTGGTTTAGAATCATATTCTGGGCGGGTTTTTAATTATTTGGAACCCATTTTGATTTATACCAGTCTTTGATACCCCGTACATCAACCATAGTGCAGTGCATTTATACCCCGTACATCAACCATAGTGCAGTTTGTATTTTACTTTTGGTTCTTTGAGATCATCGTGAGTGTTCTGGGACATCGGAGGTGGATCATTGGTTTAGACTCATTCTAGACAGATTTTTAATTATTTGGACCCGTTTTGGATTTATATCAGTCTTTGAATCGACTGTCTATTTGAAATTCGCAAAATTGCAGTACGTTTCCTCTGTCTTTCTTTGCCGAATCATTACAGGGTCACTGATGAGGCTTTATTAGCCGAAACTACGTAGTATTGACCCATCTTCTTTCTTATGAATGTTTTCATTGCTCTTAAAGGAACTCATTTTTTATTTTTATTTGTGCCGTTGGTTCATGTTTCGTCTGTTTTTGTGTGTGCCTCCGTGTCACTTTCAACAGGTGTCTTGAGACGGCTGCGTTCTTAGATTGTGGCCTTTCCCGCGTGACCTTTCCCGGAGTAACCTTTTCTTACTTGGTTTCTTTCAAGTGGAAAATCTAATCAAATGTTCATAGCCAAAGTGTGGAAAAATATAGGCCCCGTGATTTAATATTGTGTCATTTCCAGTATTGTAGTAATAACTTGCAAAGCATTACGACGGCATTAAGCCATGATGTACATTGTTTCCCCGATGCCTTTGTGCAGCACTAATGCTAGTCCATTGTATTCAATAATCGATAATTAAATGCTTAAGTCAAATGTGTTTAGGTGTCCAACGTCAATATTCAGGAGAATTTTCATTCTTGAAGGCGGGTACAGCGTAAGTCACCCACAGGGACCTCCTTCAACACAGTTTTGCTGATACTCTCCATATTCTGTTACCCCACCCATCTGAACTCACAACAGTCAATGTTGAGGATTGCGGCCGCGAAAAATCGTTTTAAGCCCCCAGTGGAGTTCTTTTCGCTGACCGTTCCAAGTCAGTTCTTCTGTCGCGGTTTTATTTTGTTATAGTTTGTGTTTGAGTGGGTGTATTGCTCATATCTTTTTGATTTGGATAGCCAAGTGGCCATTTTGTCTTGGGCCAATCAGAGTCTAACTGTTGTTCTTCTTTTGCTCCAGCATTTCAGTGTTTTCTTGCTGTCGAGTCATCAGCGTGGTTTCACCTCTGTGGTTGAGATGTTGCACTGATGAGTAAGGAGGCCTTCATACGGACTGAAAAAAAAAATATTTGTTTGAATCGCGACGAAGTAAGGGCGAGGGTTGCGGCAGCGTAAAATCGATTTAAGCCCCACCCCCCTCCCCCACCCCACGCAAACACACATCCAGTGGAATTCGTTTCACTGACCGTTCAAAGGCGGTTCGTCTGTCGTGTTTGTTTTTGTTGTGGCTTTTCTTTGGGGGTGTGTCTCGCTTATATTATTTTGTTTTGGATAGCCAATTGGCCTTGTTGTAGGAATGTAACTGTACTTTTGGCTTTCCGCTATTGATGTTTCCAGTAGAGTCCAGTTGTTTCATGTTTGTGTTTCTGTCCCGTTGATGTCTCTGATGGGAGCTGTGGGTTTTGTATCGATTACTGATCAGTGTCGTCATTTCTATTTTACTTAATACATGTTGTTCCGTTCAAATGGCCATTTATAAATAGCTTGTGGAAATTATATTGGTAATCAATTATCCCTGAAAGAGAAGACACTGAAGAATTTAATATAGGTTAGTCGCTTCAGACGCCATCCTACATGGAAGTAACCTGCGACACTATGAAAACTGAAGCACTTAAGGGAAATGGGAACACCTTCAAGGGAGGCAACTCCTGCAAAAGTCTTTTTGTCTCCCATATCAATAGGGGTCAACTCTTAGAGGAAAGAATTTGCTCCTGAGGGGCAAATTCTTTCCTTTAAGAGTAGACCCCTTTTTCAGTTGGACAGGGCGAATATAAAAGCGAAATGGAAGTCCCGAAAGTTGTCTCCCTTTGAAAAATGGCGGAAAAATCTGCCAGGTGGTCCCATTCCCCTTAAAGCTGCATGCATTTGGTGATAGAATAATAATATAACTAACAAACATGGTGATAATAATTCTGTTATTGTTGGTAAGAACTTATTTCAAATTACTACTACTGACAGTAAATAGTATAATTATCCAGAAATCTAATGTTAAATCCCTTGCTATGGGAATGTGCTTTTCAGCTATTGATTATACTAGATGTGTAATATATCAAAAGTACATGTGCCCGCGCCCAATTACCATGTATAAATCGTCATTTATAAAGCTTAAGAGTACAATGCCAAGTAATTTACATAAATGCGCCATTTATTCGAGCAATCTTGCGAAAAAGTTTATCTTTACCCATATATGCCAAGCTTCATAAAGAAAGACAATGGTAAACAGTGCAGAACAAGACCATTAGCGACAGGTGGAGTCTGAGCAGGGTATACACTGCTTGTTTCTAAAACAAATTTTCTAAACGTACAACAACTCATGAAATTAGCCTTACACACATGCAATTAGGAATAGATCTTACCACAGCTTTAAGGCGGCAAGCACCTTTTGTCATATATGTGTTACTAAGTATTCCTATATTTGTCTAAGTATTCGAAAACATACCAATAAAGGACATTCAACATGGCCTCCTGGAAAAATGAGCAAGAATGACAATGGTTCTGAATATGCAAGAAATTGAATGCAACCCTTTTGTTTAAGCCAACCAATATAATTGGAACATAAACTTGAAGTCTTAAATTTATTTAAATACCTGTTAGAAAAGTAAAATATTGTTCAGAGTTTTTTCTTAACACACCTGAAAAATGCCAAACTTTGTGTATCAAAACTGGAAAATTCCGACAAGTAACAATGACACAATGAAATCAATGAGTAGTTACATGTTCCCTTAAGGTGAATCAGGACTCTCAATTTTAATTAGATGCACTAAATTCAAATACACTGTTTTCAACCAAGGCATGTTTTGTGTCCAGGAAAAAATTCTTGTCTTTTTATTTTACACATTTCTTGACACAATAAAAGAAGTCCTTTCTGTGTATGGAGAGATAAACTTGCAATCATTGGAATAAATAGGCAGATAAGTTTATTTGTGTGGCTGACTAAACACACCTCTGTAATGTTTACAACTAGAAAAAAAAGAAAGGGAACAAATTAAGACCAATCTTTAACCCTAGCTACTGTGATTTTAAAGTTGTTATTAAATTTTCTTTCGGCTAAAATCTCCATCAAGGTTATATATTTTTGTCAAACATATCTTAAAATGCAAAAAAAAATCATACTTAATGCTGTGGAACTATTTTGTAGAACTAGATGGTGACGTATACTTCTCACACGTGTCTAATGTTTACATTTGTAACCAACGACTTACATAAGGATTCCAATAAAATACTGACGGATCGATATGCAGTATATTGACCAGAGGATGTAAAATCTTACTTTATATGTAAAGGCGAAAGGTACGAACAAGGGTTATGTTGTAAAGAGAAGTATTGATAAAATCACTTGAAACTCGTCGATGCCACCATTATCTCCCTCCATGACTGTTTGTGACATAAATCTTGTTACCGACTTCATATCTGCGGCAACGTTTTGGCTACGCCTTTTGGCGTTTACAATCATCACTCTTCTTTGACGAATGGCCCAAAAGCTGTTTTTGAGTGTTCGCGAGTTTGTCTGAACTTAAATTTAGCTTGTAAATACTGCCAAAGTTATTGTTTGCGACCCTGAAATACTTTTCCTCGATACATTTCTCCCGAAAACCAGCATTACAATAAAAGTGCTCTCCCTTTTGTCGAATTAGGCGTGAAAAGTAGTTTCAAAAGTATCTATGCAACAAATATGATAATTTTATGTCCCCGTGACGGCCCTTGGAATTCGAATAGAAGATATCATTACGTATATAAATTTATTGCAATAATGTAAATATGACGTCAAATCACACGATCTTTCGCGGACAAAAAGTACCTTGGCGTATTAATCTACTGTTTTAGCTAGGGTGTTGATCGGCTCCTAGACGAAAAAGTGGAAAGCAAGTTTACACACAGATGAAAACAAAATAAATTGATGAAATGTTACTATTTGATCTCACTTCTGTGAAAATCGAATATCGATATATGTTTGGGGTATCAGATTATATCAAGTACCTTGGCGATCCCGTAATAGAGTCGTCAATAGGAACATGTGAACTTGCGTGTAAACACATTCCCAGAAGTTCAGCCATGATGAATTTTTGTTTATAAATTTTCCACACACCACGTGAACGAAAATTAAATAATCACTTTTTGAACTGTTTTATGAAAATATATGTTCTGGTGCACCACTCATGTACCACTTACAATATCATATTTATTTATTCATAGAAAAGTTAGTTCTAAGGCTAAAACAAATGAGCATATTTTGCAATATTTATTTCACATTTCTCTTTTTATAGTAATTCAGATATTTAAGTGTTTTGGTCATGTGAAAACTGTGTTCTGGTATTTTTTTAAACTGATTAGAAAAAAATCTTTGAGACCTTAGCAAAATGCTCAAATTCATAATTTCTTTTTTCTTGTGCATATTGTGCCATTTTAGAAGCCTCCGTGGTGCAGTAGTTACGCTACTCGCCTTGTAAAACCAGGGATCGCAGGATCGATCCCGGGCTTCTCCAGACTTTCGGATGAGTCTTTACACCGAGGTCCCGTCTCCGTATGACCTGAGCTGTTGGTGGGACGTAAAACTAAATATCATTCATTCATTCATTCATTGTGCCATTTCAGCCAAGTTGGTCGCTGAATATCCTTAAAGAAGCTCTGTGATCATATACCCACTCATTCCTTGGGCAATAGCAGATTGAAACTTCATTAACCTATTGTATACTTTGCTATATGTTGGAAAAGTCTATTTGGGATAAAATGGATGGTGGGTCTATTTTTGTTTTTATTCTATTTTGATGGAAAATTCTGTAAGAAAATAGGGCAGATGCGGCGTCTAATCTGGGCCTGCACTGTTACGCAAGATTAACCTTAAGGGGTTCCCGCCTGTAATGTTTTGAACCGTGAAACAAATAATTAGTCCATGCTATGCTTTACCTAAACATGACGGTCGAGACCATTTTGTGCATTGTGTTTTTGTATTGCAATTCCACATTTTCTCTTGGTCTGGATGAGTAATTAGGACTGGAAAGGCAAGTATAAATAGAATGGCCATAAAAGAGCTAGGGGGACGCCACAATAGAAAATGCCTTTTTAGGAACACTGACAACGACGACGTAATTTAGCCAGAGTGCAAACTCTGGTCAGAATACAGGTTTTCCTTACCGTATCATATAGCGAATTACCATTGAATTAACGGCCATCCATACAGCGCATCTAAAAAATTCTGATCAGACTGCTCTGATGCGATGGCATAGACTTGTTTGAGACCGATGCATGAACGTCCGCATCTTCGAAGAAAAAATCAAGTTTGTCGCCGCCAAACTGTTAATAATGGTGTAACACAAGATGCGTTCGTACGTACTTTTTATACCTTCTGCAAATACAAATTCTTAGGCACTAATCGAATCTATAATGGGGTTGAGACCGTGACAGGGTAATCAAATATTTTCAATTTGTTTAAAGGCATTTATTCTGTAACAGTAAAACACACCGTGTGTTCAAAATTGTTTTATTGCCCCCTGTGGTATACTATCTATAGCAGATCAAAAGCGGCCCCTAATAGGGTGATAAGTAGATCTTGTTGAATCCCCTGACTGAGGCACATAAGGGGAAAATCAATAATGTACACTCCTGTCAACAGTTAGTAATTTATTGACTTTCCCCAAGGAGAACCCTTACCTGTTGAAGACAGATGACTTCTCTTCATTCAGCACTAAGGGCTACATAATATTATGCACCTCAATAATCAAGAATAAATGCCTTTAAAGTAGAAGTAAAACAAAGATCAGGAATCGATACAATTAACTTACTCCACCCACCAAAGGGAAAGAAATACAAACATTAAGCGACCAGACCATAATGGAAACCTAAACAAAGGAAGGCCATAAGGTCAGTTACTTTCCCACAAAATGGCCATCCAAAATTAAAAGACACAAGTGATACACACAGTAAGTAACAAACAACAACATAAATAAATCGCCACAGAAGAACCGCCTTGGAACGGTCAGTGGAAAGATTTCCACTGGGGGGCTTAAATCGATTTTACGTGGGCACAATCCTCGCCCTTACTTCCGTCGCGATTTAGACAAATAATTTGTTCAGTCCGCATGAAGGCCTCCTTACTCATCAGTGCAACATCTCCCTGAACACAAAAAATCACAGGGGTGAGACAACCGTGATGACTCGACAGCAAGAAACCACAGAAATGCTGGAGCAAAAGAAAACCAACAGTTAGACTCCGATGGGCCCGACCAGAGATAGAGCATCAGGCACCAACCAACATTACCAAGAATTAGATCTCTCTAATTCTCAATAAGCCTTTACGTTAAGTCTCATGCGAGGCTATACCGAGCAAGGTTTCTTTTTCGAGGCCACAATCCCATCACTGATTATTTGTCAAACCCACATACTTTAAAGAATATGCTTTTAATGATAAAATTCATCTAAAATATTGCTAGCAGACTGTCCAAATATGCAGAACATAAAATTGCAAAATGGCCCCTTCAGACATAACAGAGCTAAAAAAGGTAGAGCCTTTATTTTTCTTACATTCTAAAGAAAGATTCTTAAATCTATTTTCAACACAAACATCTTTAGGCTGTAGCAAACGCGAAACAGTTGTTGATTTCTGAAGACCTACATTACATGTGAACTTCATGGCTTTCTTTCCTTGACAGATCTAGTAGTGAATGTCGCTTTCATTGAAAGCCGATCAAAGACCTGCTATCGTGGCTGTTAAAATGTACATCTTATGAGTAACCGGCAAAATATTAATGAGCCAGCGCACGTCAAAACCTATAATGAGACATTTGCGCCCAGCGAAGACTCAGATCAGATTGCGCATACGCGTAGTCTGATCAAGAGTCTTCGTTGTGCGCTCTAAGGATAGCTAAGGACCCAATGGCCCTCCATGCAGCAAGAGAATTCTCTGGTCGGACTATATGGATGCGCAGGCTGATCTGATTCTTCACCGGACGCACATGTCTAATTGTAGGTTTTGTCGTGCGCTTGTTCATTTCACCGTTTGCACTGGTAACACATCATACAGCAGGTGACGCTTGAAAAAAATAATTCCACTGCTATGAACATGTTTTCCTAAATTAACCCTTTTTGTACCAAATATAATCTTTCTCCTTTTATATAGCAGGAGTCCATTTAAAAATTTAGAGGTGTCAGGTTGTGTTTTCTTCAAAATTTATATGCAAAAGGACTGAACTTCTGGCAAACAGTGGATGCTTTGATCAGACGCCGAGTTCTGCGGTGTCAGATCTGGACCTGCGCTGTTTGCCCGGATGCCCGTTTTAGGGTTCCAGGTACAAAATGGGTTAATGACTGAACAATAGATTTAGACAGCTAAAAACCCAATTGTGAGAAAGCAGTGCGAGAAAAGAAAGCAGTGCGAGAAAAAGCAATCGGACACTTTTGAAAAAAGAATATTCTTGTCTCACCGCATGGGTGAGAAAGGACGAGCTGATTCACTGATGAGTTCGAAAACATTTGCGCAGACCGCACAAATACATTTTTGAACAGCAATGAAAGTGAGGGTGGGGTTGGGATGCCGTAAATGTTCTGAAAAAAAAAAGATAATCCTTTGTTGGCAAGGACTACAGCACAGAGCTGAAAACCACGGCGTGTTTTAAGATTTTTATTGTTATTGTTACGCTCTGTTCAAATATGTTCTATAAAAGGGTTATCCTTTGGAAGCAAGGAATACACCACAGAACCAAAAATATGGAGTGTACATGTTTTCTGGACCAGACTAGCTAGTTTCGGCCAATTAGGCCTCATCAGTGACCCTCAGATATTTTCAAAATTCCAGTGGAATCAATGATCCCAAAGGACAAGAAAATATAATCTACACTATGATGTAGGGCAGGGAGACGTTTTATCGCCGCCACACATTCCCACACACAAGCTGTCAAAGTCGGTGCTTTTGATGTGGTTCCTATGCTGGTGGTTCTGTCTCCTCTCCTCATTATGTGTGTTGCTATGTTTGATTATTACAGAGCCAGGTCAGGTTCATTGCTGCTACTGGTGATATGTAAGCCAGTAGAACCTGTTTCATGCGGGCAGATGGGATGGGACTCGACAACTCGGGAGGGCAACCCATCTAAAGTTGCTAGATCTATTAACAAAACTAGCGTGGGTAGGTGGAACCCGTAGCCTTGCTTGGCAATGCACCTAGGGGCTTAGGTCCCTAAACAAAACCTAGGCAGTGGCAGGGAGCCTAGATTTTTCTTAACTGGATACTGACTCCCCTTATTGGGCGAACTTGCCTCGAGTTCCTTTGTGCACAGCTGTGGTTATCCAACGTATTGGTGCTTGGTCACTCTGGATGTGCACATGGAACTCATGGTGGTTCCTCTGCCACTGCGAGGGGTAGATGGAGATCTCAAGCCCTGATCGGCAGTGCATATAGGAGAAGGCAACTACAAACAAATCCTTCATATCTGGATTTGCCTGTTCCAGCTATGTAAAATAAAAGTGAAGGCAATGATTAGAATCGATACAAATAACCCAAAGCTCCCATCCGAGATACCAGAGGGAAAGAAGCACAAACATGAAACAACTAGACCCCAACGGAAACATCAATAGCGGAAAGCCAAAAGGACAGTTACCCACAAAATGGCCAATTCGCTGTCCAAAACAAATATAAGCAATACACACACTCAAAGACAAACCATAACAAAAATAAACCGCGGCAGAAGAACCGCTTTGGAACAGTTAGTGAAACGAATAAAGGTCTGCTTCGGCAGCTGGGGTGGAAGAAATCATTTCTTTGATTCAAACGGCGATGCAGCAGCGTGACATGGAGCATGACAAGGCACTAAAGAAGTCATGGTCATCCTCCGCATCCGGGCTTTACTGTAGATGTCTCGACACTGTCTCTGCGCGCCTCACCCTCACTGTAATCCAACTCACACCGTATGCCATATTAAATCATATACATGTAGTCCTTAACAGGGCAGGGATGCAAAGTGTACATACTATTCTGAAATTAGCACAGTAAAGATGGACAGGTCATGTGACCAGAATGCCTGAGGAACGTTTGCCAAAGAAAATTCTATACGGAGAACAAAAAATGGGCAAACGCTCTGACTGCGGTCAGAAGAAGCGCTACAAGGACACTCTCAAAGCCTCCTTCAGGGTCTTCTTCCAATAAAATCGTGGGAACAAATTGCACAGGACAAGTCTCATCAGAAGCAGTTACAGTGAATACGAGGCAAAAAGCATCAGTGAAGCTGAGCAGAGACGCGCACAGCGCAAAGCCTGCATCGCCAACAGAGCTGTTTTTCACTAACCTCTGTTGCTGTAACTGCAACAGACAAGTCAGAGCTAGAATTGGTCTCATCAGCCCCTTCTTAGAACACATTAACATAATTAACATTGTCAGTAATGACAGAAGAACTATTATTAATATTATGTTGGGATTCTGATTCTATCCCTTTTTAGTTGTACCTCTTCAGTTACGTTTGTCCTTCCTGTTTAATGTTTACGTTGGTGATTCTGATCCTTTCACCCATTATGTGAGCTGTTCCATACAACTTGTTTGGAAAAGAGCTGCTGACTCAGTTTACCAGTTGTGTGTTTCGTTTACTGTCGTAACGTCATGTTTCGACTTGTGATATTGTGGAAAGGATTTTTGATCTAATTGTATCAGTTCCTGGTCGTTTCCCTTTTCACATTACGAAAACACGCCTATACCAAAACATTGTAACCTTTATCGCCGAAAATTTTGAGATGAAAAAATGTGATATTTTTCTTATTTCTGCTCTAAGATATAGATTGTGGGTACTCGTTAGACATGTGGTACAATTGTAATCCGCCTATTACCTGTGTCCGATTTAATCCGAGCGACAAATTGTATAGAAATTAATAGGGCATGTCAATCTAAGACATGATTGAAAAAATACTAGGCTAGATAGCGAACATGTGATTGAAAATTATGAAAATTCAATCTTTTATCTTAATTTTGATTATTATTTTATGTTTTTTAAATAAAATTTAAACTGGTCAATTTTGAAATGAAAATAGGACCCTTCGTCTCGTGAACCTCTCATTTACTTCAATAGAAAATTAGCAAAAACTCACGAGGGTGTCTGTTTTTTATACTGTAATAATTAAATTATAAAATACGTTGTTAAAAGTGTGACTTTAAATTCTAGAAGAAAAATGATTTTTCTTTCCAACAGTATCAAATAATAGAAGATCAATTAAAAACCAAGTTGGTCATTTTCAGGTTGTTTTCTTGCCATTTTCAGTACTTTTAGCCGTCTCTCCTCATTGTATCTATTTATAGCTATCGGTTCTCATATTACGCGAGTATCGGATTAAATCGGAAATTTCCTGGTTTTAGCTGGTTTAAGACTAATGTCAAAATGAGCTGCTGAAAACATTTTTGTTAATGACATTTAATGCTGAAATGAATTTATTTTTATTTCGTCTTATTTATATATTTACTGATTTGTTTTGTTCTTGTTTAATATATTTTTTCTGCATGTGACTGATGCGCAATTAACAAACACTTCATATTGTTTACAAAAGAAGAAGAAGAAAGAAAAAAAAAAATAATTATTGATTTTTTTGACTAGCGAAAATATATTGATTTCGGTGAAAAATCTTTTTTTTTTTTTTTTTTTTTTTTGGGTACTTCACACACATGCTTAATTGTCAATTGTTGCTAATTACTGCCAATCATGCCGGTTGTGGGAATACTACTTAAAACCCTTAGGTATTTTTTCTGATCAGAGTCTACGTTGTGCGAAAGATCCAATGCTTCTTCATGCAGCAAGAGAAGTCTAGGATGCGCACGCTGATGTGATTCTTTGCTGGGCACACGTAAATTGTAGGGAGTGCTGTGCCCTTGTTCAACTATTATTTTCTGGGATAAATTGCATATAATTACACACAGAAAAATAATCATCACGAAAACACGCCTATATAATTTTGGCCCCTTGAACCCCACTTTTATATAATAAAACTGGGTTTTACAGAGGTAAACCTTGTTTCTTATTTCTACTCTGTATATAGATTGTGGGTAATTGTTACAGAAAATTTCACAATTTTTCATCTTAAAATTGTCTCTTTTTCGGCAATAAAATTTACTGTGTAGTTGTACAGGCATGTTTTGTAATGTGTTGTCAGGGTTGCAAAACAAAATATATTTTAATGCTAACCATTAATCAACAAAAGCTGATTTAACAAGTTTCGATTAATATGCATCAATTAATTCATGTACAGAATTTAAGAGTTGACACGCGCTGTGTGTATATTCAAATAAATTGCTTTATGACCGGGAAGCCTTAATTGTTGACATGATATCGACAAACTTATGTTAGGTAATCTTTAGACAAACGTTCTCTGTAGTTAATGGACTCGGTCCAGTTAACGTTTTCAATTTCACCCCTAATTAAGCTTCTGTTAATTAGAATTTAGCCCACCCCGGCCCCCATCCCCCTCCAAAAAAAAAAAAAAAAAAAAAAAAAAAAAACAAGAAAGAAAAAGGGTTGAGCACAATTCAAGTCTTTCTATTATAACAAAATATATCCATATAACGCACAATGAACACTCTGATCAGATTTTGCAGATGACAGGTTGGTCTGGGGTTTGTCATATAATCTTATTCGCTAGTTATCAAGTATCCTTTTTTCTTCTCCAAGATATATCTCTTACAGCGGTTTAGTACCAACAATCGATGTTTTGGAGCAAGACTTAACACAATCGCGCGTCAACGTGCATTTTTTCATATTTCTAAAATAGCTATTTTTCTAATGAACATCCGTGATAATTTTCTTATTCATACTGCAAACATAGGTTATGGGTGCTCGTCAGAACCGCCTCAATGAGCGCAAAATAGTGTATACCCTGTAAACCAAAGTTTTCTCCTATACAAAGTGGGGTTTATGGGGTGTTCATTTTCACGGACTTGTTAACCTAATGTAGGTATTTACATTTTTTTTGGTAAATGCCAAAAATATTATTTCATCGAGTGCATTGAAAACATAAAATTTTTCACCCGTGCAAAAAAAAAACGTGGAAATAAGCAGTGCAAAGCTACTGTACTTAGTAGCGTTTGTCAATCCGTCTCAAAACTATCAAAACTTTAACATTGAGTCAACTGCGTTCTACTTAACACACATTGAGCATCAAGGCCAAGTTGTTCAAAGCAGCGTTAGTTAACCCTTTTTGTACCAAATGGAATCTTCCACCTTATATACAGCAGGACTCCATATAAAATTTAGGGGTGTCAGGTTGTGTTTTCATCAAAATCTATTTGGAAAATGACTGAACTTTAAGCAAATAGTGCAGGCCCTGATCAGACGCCGCGTTCTGTGTCATCTGATCTGGGCCGGCACTGTTTGCCAAGGTACCCCTTTAGGGGTTTCTGGTATACTGAATGGGTTAATGAACTCGCTACTGGTCAAAACGTTAACTATTCAATAGGTACCTAATACTCTTGTATTTCTGCTGGAAAATGTGATAAGCTTTTTGCAAAATTGATGCAAACCCTATTCGCATTATTTTTGCTGTACAAAATGATAAAAAAATTTAACGACTCGTTAACCAACCACTTCGCCAAAAAAATAAAAAATAAATAAAATAAATAAATAAAAAAAATAAAAGATGCATTAGGTTATTTTATAAAAGCGGCATAAAACAAACACTATCCTTTATTTGAAAAGCAATTTAATCCGTATTATATATGGACCAATAAATCATCATATTTAGTTAAAATAAATATGCCACTGTAATGCCCTTAAGCAATTGACATTGATTAGCGGTCACAACCGATTGTCACCGAAAACTGCCGACAATAGCCGAATTGCTTTAAAACAGGTGTCAAGTAGCGTAATTCTTGAGACTACCTGGAAAAACTGCCAGTACAGGTTTGTTCCCTTGATTTCATATGGCCGAAATTTTCCAGTATGACCGCCTCATCGTAAGATATAAATTGTGGGTACTCGTTAGAACCGCCTCGATGAGGCGGTTCTAACGAGTACCCACAATCTATATCTTAGAGCAGAAATAAGAAAAATAAGGTTTCATCGAGGCGGTTCTAACGAGTACCCACAATCTATATCTTAGAGCAGAAATAAGAAAAATAAGGTTTACCCCTACAAACCCCAGTTTTACTATATAAAAGTGGGGTTCGAGGGGGTCAAATTTATATAGGCGTGTTTTCGTGATGAATTTTCTGCACAGCTTTATACGGATATGTGGTGTGCTCTTGCAGTAAGGTTCAGGTCCAAGACAGCTCTATTGCTGACAGGAAGCCATTATAGTTGAAAAGTACCGTTTTCCTTCTAACTTGGCTTTTGAAAGCATAGAAACCAATGTCATTTCCAAAAATATACATCTCAAATGTCGGAATCATTACCTTAATGAGTACTAAAATGTTGAACATCGACAAGTAAAGGTGTGTTTTTGAATGAATATGTTCGCACAGGAAGTACATGCCCACCTATGCATCCGCTTGGTCGAAGCTCATTAAATTGGTTGCATCATGAAAACACAACGATATAATGTTGACCCCCTTTGAACCCATATTTTATATGTTTTTGAATGAATATGTTCGCACAGGAAAGACATGCTCACCTGTGCATCCGCTTGGTCGAAGCTCATTAAATTGGCTGCATCATGACAACATAACGATATAATTTTGACCCCCTTTGAACCCATATTTATGCCCCAAACTTTGAAAAAGTTGGAGGGGCATATTGGTTCTGGTTCGTTCGTCCGTTACGCTTTTGATGCATAGCATAACTAAAGAACCGTGAATGCTAGGGTTTTGAAATTTATATATGGATTCCTCATGGAAGATAAGCTGACGCGTATTTTTTTTCTCGTCCGGATTATGCCCCCTTCAAGAGTTAGTGCCCTTTGAATTTTTTTTTTTAAATAAAATCTTGTCAGCAAGATATCTCAAAAACTATTTGAGCTAGAGCCTTGAAAGTTAGTAAATATATTGGTGGTGATGAGTGGATGAACTGATTAACTTTTAACAAAATTCCGAAAAATACTTTGTGAGTTACGGCCCTTTGTCATTTTGGTAATTTGTGCCCATTGTAATGTATGCTAAAAGTGATGCATAGCATAACTTTAGAACCGTGTATGCTAGGGTTTTGAAATTTCATATATGGATTCCTCATGGAAAATTAGCTGACGCGTATTTTTTCTCGTCCGGATTATGCCCCTTTTAAGAGTTATTGCCCTTTGGTGGTGATGAGTAAATGAACTGATTAACTTTTGACAGAATTCCGAAAAATACTTTGTGAGTTATGACCCTATGCCATTTTGGTAATTTGTAATGAATGCTAAAAGTGATGTATAGCATAACTTTAGAACTGTGTATGCTATGGTTTTGAAATTTCATATATGCATTCCTAATGGAAAACAAGCTGACGCGTATTTTTTTTCTCATCTGGATTATGCCCCTTTCAAGAGTTATTGTCCTTTGAATTTTTTTTAATTATCCCCTCACACAACATAGTTGTGAGGGGGGTGTACGTACTTTTGTCATCGCTCTAGCGCCTACATTTCTTGACCGATTTTAATATAACTTCACACAAATGTTCCCTATAAAAAATCTCGAGCAAAGTCGACTTTCAAGGTCATGACCTCAAGGTCAAGGTCACTGTGGCTATTTTAAGAAAAACTTTGTCATCGCTCAAGCGCCTACAATTCTTCATCAATTTCAAATATAACTTCATACAAATATTCCACATAAAATATCTCGAGCGAGTTCGACTTTCGAGGTCATGACATCAAGGTCACTGTGGCTATTTTTAGAAAAACTTTGTCATCGCTCTAGCGCCTACATTTATTCACCAATTTCAATATAACTTTACACAAATGTTCCCTGTAAAAAAATCTCGAGCGAGTTCGACTTTCAAGGTCATGACATCAAGGTCACTGCGGCTATTTTTAGAAAAAACTTTGTCATCGCTCTAGCGCCTACATTTCTTCACCAATTTCAATATAATTTCACACAAATGTTCCTTATAAAAAATCTTGAGCGAGTTCGACTTTCAAGGTCATGACATCAAGGTCACTGTGGCTATTTTTAGAAAAACTTTGTCATCGCTCTAGCGCCTACATTTCTTCACCAATTTCAATATAACTTGACACAAATGTTCCCTATAAAAAATCTCGAGCGAGTTCGACTTTCAAGGTCATGACCTCAAGGTCAAGGTCACTGTGGCTATTTTTAGAAAAACTTTGTCATCGTTCTAGCGCCTACATTTCTTCACCAATTTTAATATAACTTCATACAAATGTTCCTTATAAAAAATCTCGAGCGAGTTCGTTTTTCAAGGTCATGACATCAAGGTCACTGTGGCTATTTTTAGAAAAACTTTGTCATCGCTCTAGCGCCTACATTTCTTCACCAATTTCAATATAACTTTACACAAATGTTCCTTATAAAAAAATCTCGAGCGATTTCGACTTTCAAGGTCATGACCTCAAGGTCAAGGTCACTGTGGCTATTTTAAGAAAAACTTTGTTCTCGGTCTAGCGCCTACATTTCTTCACCAATTTCAATACAACTTCATACAAATGTTTCGTATAAAAAAATCTCGAGTGAGTTCGACTTTGAAGGTGATGGCCTCAAGGTCAAGGTCATCATGGCTATTTTTAGAAAAATTTTGTCATCGCTCTAGCGCCTACATTTCTTCACTGATTTCAATATAACCTCACACAAATGTTTCTCATGACAATATCTCGAGCGAGTTCGACTTTCAAGGTCATGACCTCAAGGTCAAGGTCAGTGTGGCTATTCTTAGAAAAACTTTGTCATCGCTCTAGCGCCTACATTTCTTCACTGATTTCAATATAACTACACACAAATGTTTGTTATGACAATATCTCAGCGTTTTTGACTTCCAAGGTCATGACCTCAAGGTAAAGGTCACTGTGGCTATTTTAAGAAAAACTTTGTCATCGCTCTAGCGCCTACATTTCTTCACTGATTTCAATATAATTTCACACAAATGTTCCTTATGACAATATCTTGAGCGAGTTTGACTTTCAAGGTCATGGCCTCAAGGTCAAGGTCACTGTGGCTATTTTTAGAAAAACTTTGTCATCGCTCTAGCGCCTACATTTCTTCACTGATTTCAATATAACTTCACACAAATGTTCCTTTTGACAATATCTCGAGCGAGTTCGACTTTCAGGGTCATGACCTCAAGGTCAAGGTCACTGTAGTTATTTTTAGAAAAATTATCATCGCTCTAGCGCCTACATTTCTTCACCGATTACAATATAACTTCACACAAATGTTCCTTATGAGAATATCTCTAGCGAGTTCCACTTTCAAGGTCAAGGTCACTGTGGCTATTTTTAGAAAAACTTTGTCTTCGCTCTAGCGCTTACATTTCTTCACCGATTTCAATATAACTTCAAACAAATGTTCCTTATGACAATATCTCAAGCCTTTTCGACTTTCAAGGTCAAGGTCACAATGGCTAATATTAGAAAAAACTTTGTCATCGCTCCAGCGCCTACATTTCTTCACCGATTTAAATATAACTTCACACAAATGATCCTTATGACAATACCTCGAAAGAGTTCGACTTTCAAGGTCAAGGTCACTATGGCTATTTTTAGAAAAACTTTGTCATTGCTTTAGTGCTTTCACTTTTTTTCACCAATTTCAAAATCGATTCACACAAATGTTCCTTATGGCAATATCTGTAGCGAGTTCCACTTTCAAGGTCAAGGTCACTGGCTATTTTTAGAAAAACTTTGTCATGGCTCTAGCGCTTACATTTCTTCACCAATTTCAATATAACTTCACACAAATGTTCCTTATGACAATATCTCGAGCGATTTCGACTTTCAAGGTCAAGGTCACTGTGGCTATTTTTAGAAAAACTTTGTCATCGCCCTAGCGACTACATGTCTTCACTGATTTCAATATTACTTCACACAAATGTTCCTGATGACAATACCTCGAGTGAGTTTGACTTTCAAGGTCAAGGTCACTGTGGTTATTTTTAGAAAAACTTTGTCATCGCCCTAGTGCCTACATATATTGATGGATGTTTATAGATCCTCACACAAATGTTTCTTATGGTAATATCTCGAGTTGCTTTGACTTTCAAGGTCATAACCTCAAGGTCAAGGTCACTGTGGCTATTTTTAGAAAAACTATGTCATTGCTCTACCGCCTACATTTATGATTTTAATCTAACTTCACACAAAAGATGCTAATGATAATATCTTGAGCAAGATCTACTTCGCGGCGATGGCCTCAAGTCAAGGTCCCTATGACTAGTTTTAGAGAAATATTGTCATCACTCTAGAACCTACATTTATGGATGGAGTTTTAAACAACCTTTACACAAATGTTGCATATGATAATATCTCAAGCAAGTTGGACTTTTGCCATTTCAGTGTTTTCCACACACGAAGTTGTCTTGTGCGAGGGGATTTGTATCGCATGCGATGCCTTGTTTTTTTTTAATAAAATCTTGTCAGCAAGTCCATATCTTGAGAACTATTAGAGCTTCATTAATCATTCTTAGTACAAACTTGCATCCAGGCATTGCAACTTCAACGCAAGCATCCATATCTGACGTTGACCTATATTTCTTGGTTCACTGACTTCGTGAATTATTGCAACCACCCTGACTTTCACCCTAATGTAAGAGTCCATTTCTTGAAAACTATTAAAGCTTTTTAAATTATAATTGGTACAAACTTGCACCTAGGAATTGCAACTGCAACGCAAGCATCCATATTTGACTTTGACCCATACTTCATGGTTCACCGACTTTGTGAATTATTGCGACAACCCTGACTTTCACCCTAATGTAAGAGTCCATTTCTCAAGATCTATTAGAGCTTCATTAATTGTATTTGGTACAAGCTTGCATTTAGGAATTGACATTTCTATGCAAGTTTCCATTTCTGACCTTGACCTACATTTTATGGTTCACTGACTTTGTAAAATAGTGTGACAACCCTAACTTTTACCCTGAGTTAAGAGTCTGTTTTTAAGAGTGTCATTGATGATACTAAGTACATGCTTGCAACTAGGAGTGAATTTTTTTGCAGGCATCCATGTTTGACCTTGACCTAGATTTCATGGTTTGGTGACTTTGCGCCCCTACAGGCGCGACATAGCCTTCGGGGGAATTCTTGTTGTATGTTTTTGAGTCTTTAACAATATTTGTTGAATATTTTGCCATCTAGGGACAAGCAAAGGTTGGGGGCATTGTGTTTTATCAACTACATTTCTAGTTTATATATTAAAACTGGTTTTTGCAGGGGTAAACCTTTTTTCTTATTTCTACTCTACAATATAGATGGAGGGTTCTCGTTAGAACCGCCTCGATAAGGCAGTTCTAACAAGTGCTGCACTCTCTATTTTAAGTAGAAATAAGAAAATATACGTCACGATCAACACTATTTAGATCATTTTGGAGACGTTGCTTCCAATTTTCTAGGATAAAGTGAGATCTCAATCCCTGCCGCCCAATAAAACCAAAATGGTTTATTTGCAGGGACGGTCAAAGTTTACAGTGTATTTGTGTAGGCGAGATTTCGTAATGGCACCCAGCATAGACTGTGAGTCATGCAGTCCGTTCACAGACTTCGCAGCATACTAGACGGGTGTTTCTTAACCAGTTTCTTTATATAGGTTGAGACTGTTGCATAACAGCGACAGAAAATGCAAGGCCTCTTGTTTCTTGTTGCCATTAAGAAAACACATAGTACATTTTATCGCCGAAAAATGAAGATTTTAAGATGAAAAATTGTTTTTCTGTTTTCTGCTCTAACATATAGATTGAGGGTACTCGTTAGAACCGCCTCAATGAGGTGGTGTGCTCTAAAATATAGATTTTGAGTACTCGTTAGAACTGCCTCGATGCTCAAAATATCGAGGCGGTTCTAAGAGTACCCATAATCTATATTTTAGATCAGAAATAAAAAAATAAGGTTTAACGGGCCCGGCAGGGCTTTAGATCAGGCTGCGTACCGCGTAAATTACGAAAATATTTGGGTGGATACTCCTTTTTTCAAATTTGGTGCGTATCAGGTACGAAAAACAAATAAGCATTATGCATTTAATATTTTTCGAGAGCGTATTTTGTTTTTTCTGCGTCAAAGAAAACAGAAGAGGATATCCGAATGAATTGAGTTGCGTCCCTTTGTTTCGTTCAATGATTAAACCGCAGCGAATATTGTAGCGTAAGCCGATCGGTAAACGGCGGAAACCTTGTCCTTGTTGCTGCGACTCCGATAAACGGCGTGAACCACCTCGATTACAATCGTTACAACCCGTTCTAAACCGAAAGTAGCGTGAATATTGACAAAACATGAGACGAGGACGACCTCCAAAACAGCCTACAAAAAGGCTGAAAATAATTCAGAGTCAATCCTTAAGTTATATGATCAGGAGCCTGTCTCAGCCGCAATTGTTATGAAAAAGGTCCTGACATGCGTTTTACCCAGTAAATGATTCTGATTGAAACATTGACTGTAATGAAACACGATGGGTCCCACGATCGAAGGGTGGAAGAAAATAAATATCCATGGACAATATATGATGAAATTATAAAGTGAAACTCATATTCTAATTTCTTTTATTTCACCCCCAAAACTCTTCCGCCACAATAAGCAGCCATTAAGGCCCTGCTATCCTCTAAAAGAACTGAACCCCAAAAGCTAGATTTCTCTGTCAACAAACTGCTCAGAAGAGATTTCAATATGGCATTGTTTTGACTGACTTGTGACCAGGCTCACTGCTTGTTTTCTAATAGACACACATATTGGATATGTGTATCTACAAGAAAACAAACAGTACGCCTGGCCACAAATCAGTCAATAAAAACATTGTGTCGAGGCTGCAAAATAAAGTTTTTTTGGTTTATTTGTCAGTACTCTTTAAAAATTTCTCGTTTCTCTTTTTGTAAAAAAAGACGAGTACTGTACTCGTTGTAAAAAATTATCTAAAGCCCTCTTTACCCCCAATAAGCCCCAGGTTTGCTGTATAAAAGTGGGGTTCAAGGGGGGTCAAAATTATATAGGCGTGTTTTCGTGATGATCACATTTATTTGACCATCTTACGGTAATTTCTTTGAGGGGCTGTCCATGCAACGTTTACATTTTCGGACAGCAGTTATTATTACTAAAGGACAGTTCATTTACCACAAAATGACATAAGCGATACATGAATTCAAAGACGAACATTAACGACAGAAGAACCGCCTTTGAACTGTCAGTGAAAATAATTAAAAGTGTTTCACTGGGTAAGCAGGGGTCGGGGAGTGGGGAGGGCTTTTACGCGCCTTACTTCCGTCGCGATTTAAGACAAATAATTTGTTCCGTTCGCAGGCAGGCTTCCTATTTTTTTTTATATCCGACAGCATAAGAAGACTAAAGGCATTCTTTCACGCCACAAACACTGAAATATATTGGTAGAAATGTGTGATATTTTCCTTATTTATACTTAAACATTGTTCGTGGGCGCTCGTTAGAAATTTATTGAGGCGGTCCTAACGATCTAATCTATTCTTATAGGAGATGTAAAATAGTGTATATCCCTGTAAACCCCAGCTGTTTTTGCTCAATGATCATGATGGCTTTCAGAGCTTATAACAGTAAAACTTTCTTATAACCAAGTAACAATTAAAATAATAAGTCCACAGTTTATCTACAGATGGCGGTCGGGGCCATTTCTTATGCGTTGTGGTTTTATATTGTAATTCCGCATTTTTCCCTGGCATGGTTTTGTAATTATGTCTGCAAACGAAAGTATTAAATGATCATAAAACAACTACGGGCTTTAGCGTCGCGGCAACAGAAAATAAGGTTCCGGACAGGAAGATGCATCTCAGCCCGGGTGCCAACTTTAGTCAAACTGCTGGCTTTATTCCTGTCTTCATGAATAAGCACTGAATCAGAGGCTACCCATACAACGCATAGAAATAGTCTGATCAGACTGCGCGGATGTGTAGGCGCAGACTGGTCAGAGGCTTGGCTACATGTACTTATACGTCTCCGAAGATAAAGTGAGCCGCGCCAAGCGAATTTGTGTCTTCGAGCATTCCGTCATGACAAATTTTAACTGTGCATGCCAAACCATTCAGAGGGCCCAAGGATATGGCTTTCTGTCAGAAGGTTCCTCTTGATTCACTGCTTGTATGAGCGAGCAGCGAAAGTTCTGGCGAGACTGCGCGGATGCGCAGGCTCGCCTGAACCTACGCTGCTCGCATAGGCGATAAGTACCAAAATCGCTTGACGGGGCCCAAGTATCGTTTGTCACCGCAAAATTGTTGTTAATTGTGTCACATAAGATGCGTTCGTAAGTACGTTAGCTCACCTGGGCCGAAGGCTCCAGGGGAGTTTATATGATGGAAGTGCATCCGTTGCCCGTCCCTCCGTCCACGCGTTTGACAAGTTATATCTTTGCAACCTGCAGGCTGATCTAAATCATTTCTCATATGTAACATGCCTCTTGTGAGGCACTGTTATCAAAATCGAATGAAACGTTTGATTGCTATGGCAACTACAAGGTCCCATAGACATGCGATGGGAAACTGCTTGTCATCGCCGAATCGCCTTTAGTTTCGATTGGATCTTTCTGCAACTTATATGTAAGGTGGCTGGGGATAACAAGAGCACCGCATGCGGGTGCCAACGCTCGGCTGCAAAAATTCTAAGTCGAAAAAGGGGCATAACTGTGCCAAAAATATTTTGAGGAATACCTCACCTATTGGTATGAGTTCCCCTTTTCATAATGAACAACCAGTCCGAGTGTCAAGTAAATATGTTCAGTAATGACGGAGATATTACAGAATGTCCAAGTTTTTGCACGACGACGCAGACGACGACGATGCAGACGACGCCAGAGCTATGACAATACCTCGTCGTTTTCTTCGAAAACAGCCGAGCTAAAAACGCGGATGTGAAACCCGGCCAAGTCGGTACATTTATCATAGAGTTACGTCCCCTTGAAAAATGCCTATTTTTGACATTGTAATTACCGTAGCCCCTTCAGTTTTGCTTGGAAAAACCTAAGTCAGGGTTAAAAACTCGGAAGAGTTCGAAAACTGGAGATGTAGGTCGATACCTCATGGAGTTATATCCTCTACCTTACCGAAAATGCTTATTTTTGAACTTGTCATCAGTGTAGCGTCTTCAGTTTTGGTCGGATCGTCTTGAAATGTACATAAAGTAAGAATGAGATAAAAGCTCGGATGAATTCGAAAACTGGTGAGGTAGGCCTATATACCATACAGTTACGTCCATTTGATTGCAGAAAATGCCTATTTTTGACCTCATCATCACCATAGCCGCTTCAGTATTTATTGGATCTCCTTGAAGCTTACATGTAAGTAACTCAGGGATAAAAGCTCAGATGATTTCGAAAACTGGCGAAGTAAATCTATTACTCGTAGACCTAACCCACATTGAATACTCCAATTGACCATTTTGGACCCTGTCATCCCCAGAAGTCCTTTAACTATAATCGAATCTTCCTAAAACTAACACTTAAGTAGGTTTGGGATAACATCTTGGCTGACCAGGTTGGCCTATCGTAGAGTAATGTCCCTTTGATTGCTGAAAAGCCTATCTTTGGCATTGCCAGCGCCAAAAGTCCGTAAGTCTTGAGCCATCTTTACGAAAACACGCCTATACAAATACATTGTATTCTTCATCACCGAAAAAATGAAAATTTAAGATGAAAAATTGTGATGTTTTTCTTATTTCTGATCAAAATATAGTACCTAGCATCTTTATTTTACGGCAGAAATAAGAAAATAAGGTTTACCCCTATAAACCCCAGTTTTACTATATAAAAGTGAGGTTCAAGGGGGTCAAATTTATATAGACGTGTTTTCGTGATGTCATATAAGTGTTTTAGGGATAAAAGCTTGAATGATTTAAAATATAAATATTTTTTGGATAAAAGCTTGAATGATTTTCGAAACCCAACAGTGTTGACATATTTGCGTCCCCCATCTCCTGGCGTTGGGGTCGGCGTAGCCTGTTTGAAGCACTATACCTCCTGAGCCTTTCAATGGATTCTGACCTAACTTTCATGGTTGCAACACTAGGATGTCGGAAAACATGTTAGGTTACGTTAGCCTTAATCCCATTTTCAAGGGCAGATGCTACCAAAAAGTCGATTTGGGGGCAAAAATGGTTTGTCTGCACTCTATCTCACAAACGAATTGACTAAGTTTGGTCCAACTGGGTACAATATATCATTACTACAAACCGCAGATTTGGTTAGATTTTAGTGACCTTGACAATATTTTCAAGGACACAATTTCAAAAGACTGTCTATGTTGGATTGTCTGCACCCTATCTAATGTGCAAACAGTTACGATCGGGCCAAGCGAATTTGTGTCTTCGAGCATTTCGCCACGACAAATTTTAACTGCGCATGCCCAGCCATTCAGAGGGGCCAGGGATATGGCTTTCTGTCTGAAGATTCCTCTTGATTCACTGCTTATATGAGCGAGCAGCGAAGGTTCTGGCGAGACTGCGCGGATGCGCAGGCTCGCCTGAACCTTCGCTGCTCGCATAGGCGATAAGTACCAAAATCGATTGACGGGGCCCACTTGGTAAACCATATCACTGCAACCTACCAACGATTTTGTTAGATTTTGCTGACATTTACTTTATTTTCAAGGGCACGTGTCCCAAAATAGAAGTGAAAGCAATGATCAGGAGTCGACACAAGTAACCGACAGCTCCTATCAGAGCCACTAAGGGAAAGAAACACAAACCCGAAACAACCAGACCCCCATGGAAGCACCATTAGCGGAAAGCCAAAAGGACAATCACTTGACCACAAAATGGCCAATTGACTGTCCAAAGCAAAATAATATAAGGCATACACACACTCAAAGACAAGCCACAACAAAAATAAACCACGACAGAAGAACCGCCCCAGTCGATTTAAACTTGTCTGTATCCTGTCTAATGAACGAATTGATTAATTTTGGTCAATATTGGTACAATATACCACTGCAACCTACCAAACATTTGATTAGATTTTGGTGTCCGTTACCTTATTTTTAAGGGCACATACCTTCGCTGTCAATTTTGGCTTGTTTGCATCTTACCTCATAAACGAATCGATGGAACTTGGTCAAACTTGAAACCATAAATCATTGCACCCGACCAAATCCTTGACTTCGTGTAGATTTTGGTGACTCTCGGGCAAAAATGATGTAAGGAGAGTATGATGAGCATAAAGCCCTTAAGGATGGGAACTTAGCATTGTGAAACTAGTGAAGAAACTAGTGAAAACAATACAACATAAAACGCATTTCTGTCTACTCTAAAAATACTGATTTATTACCTCCTAATCAAAGACGTCTTTACGTCACCTTAAACCTGGTATTTCAAAAGAAGTTCGTTTTGACACCAGCAGACAAGGCCGCTAACAATGTTGTTGTCTGACGGCTCCACTATGATAACACTCTTAATCAAGAGCTTGGAGGTACTAAAGCCTATGAACTGCAGCCTTTTGCAAATGTGTCATTCGGCCACTGCAATGCACTTCCTCATATTCTTATGAAAGAAAAACTTAATGATTTAATCTAGTTTGCATGTAACGAATGAAGTGGTCGAAAACCAATCTGAAATCATTGAAGCCTCAAGTTCGTCTTCTAGATATTTGGATGATTTATTAAATATTCACAATTCCTATAAAGATGGTTTGATCAGTCAAATTTACCGCCCCCATCCCCCGAACTTCAAAAACAAATTCTTCTGATACCGAGGCCCCGTTTTTGGATTTAAATCTGTCTATTGTAGATCTATGGGTTTATTTCTGGCAAAACATGCCAAATTTATGATCAACGCGATAATTTTGATTTACAGATTGTAAATTTTCCCTTCTTGGATGGTGATGTTCCTGGCGCGGTATCCTATGGCGTTCATATTTCGCAATTAATTTGATTTGCCAGTGCCTAGTCAAGTAACTGACTTCAACACTCGTAATAAATTGTTAACTGCTAAACCTCTTAAGCAGGGTTATCGGTATCATAAACTTCGCCCAGCCTTCATTACGAAAACACACCTATAAAAATGGATTGTAAACTTTACCGCGGCAAAAACGAAAATCTTAAGAAGAGGCGGTTCCCATAATCTATATTTTATAGCTGAAATAAGAAAAATAAAGTTTACCCCTTTAAACCGCTTCTTTACTATATAAAAGTGGGGTTCAAGGGGGTCAAAATATATAGGCGTGTTTTCGTTATGTTTTCTAAATTATATAGACACCAATCCGATTTAATTTCAAAATTCAATGTCGGACCTAAATCTCTTCTGCAACAAGGTCTATAGGAACCCGAATTTTACGGTGACTTAGTATATACTTCAAAAAATATATTACTTGCAATGGATTCAGTGCCAAATTTCGTTAAGGTCAAGAATACTTAAATGGGCTCTCCCATAGAATTTTTTTTTTAAATTTTGCATGCGAGGAGGTATCAACATTCTGCATTGGCACATGCAATAAAATGATATGCTACCATGTTCGTTTACGCGCCATTGCCGCACAAAGACCAAACTCAATTGTATAGAAAGCATATAGAAAGCAATGGGAATCACACGAAAATTGCCTAAATTTCCTTTTGGCCAACAGAAAATAACCTGGCCCATAGAATTTTTCTTAAAACTGATATTTTGTGTTGTATTTATTGATGATTAGAATGAGATGAAAACAATCCTTGACTACCAGGTTAGTTTATGAGCTATAGCAGCGTAAAGAAGTATAGGTATGTATAATTTGAGCGCATTTTGACGTAATTTGTAAACGACGTTTCAGAAGTGCGCCGTCAACGTTTCTTTAAGCTGTAACCTAATATAAAGAGCCACCAGAACATAATTTCTAAATCATAATGCTTTTAGACGCCAATTGAGGCATTTTTCCGTATATAAACTTGAAGAAACAAACTCTTGCGTTTACAGTTCCACAAACATAGATTGTGTGTGCCTGTAAGAGAGACTTGTTAAATGTTTTCTACGCATGCCTGCAATAATAGTGTTAGCAAAAATAATGAAAATAATCGTTAGACCATTGCAAACGTAAATAAATGCATCTTGTTTTTACATCAGAGACAGAAGATTTTTATCATTTAACCGACATGTCAATGGAGAATTAGGTTTTCAATGAGGACGTTTGTTTGGTAGCCAATGACGTTGCCGGCCAACGTGCATAAAATTTGGCGACGACGTCATTTACGTATTCTTGACCTTAAGTCATTCTTCGATATAAAAAAAAGTTTGGGTACAAAAAAAAATGTGATACGACATATTGCATGCATGGTAGTTAACGGTTGATAACATTGCTTCCCTCTTTATCTGATTCTATGACGGTTCCAGATTTAACGCTTACTTAGTGTAAAATTCAATTTTATGTTTGAATTTTGTTTGATTTGAGGTTTAAGATCGCCATCAACACTGTAAAGGTCATTTTGGAGACGTTGCTTCTAATTTTGTGTGACTTTTACCCGACATTGAGATGAAATGACATCTCAAGCCCTGTCGCCTAATTAAACCAATAGGGTTTATAAGCATGGACGGTCCGACTCACACCGCTTTGCCTGGGAAAGCTTAGATCCTCTAAGCGGTTTACCAGTTCTCATGTGTGGTCGGATTCAGCTCTGCGTGGAAGCATCATGCAACCCATCTATTTATTAAATCAAGTTTATGTTATGTTGGTTGGTACCTAATGCTCTGTCTCTGGTCGGGCCCATCAAGGTTTAACTTGGTTTTCTTTTGCTCCAGCAATTCAGTTATTTCTTGCTGTCCAGTCCTGTTCGTTGTGTGATTTCTGTGGTTGTTTGATTTTGTTGTTCTCGGAGATGTTGCGCTGATTAGTAAGGAAGCCTTCGTGCGGACTGAATAAATTGTTTGTCTAACTCTAAAGCGCGACGGAACTAAGGCCGAGGATAGCGGCCGCGTATGGTAGATTTAAGCCCAGCGAAATACCGTTCCAATGCTGTTCTTCTGTCGCGATTTATTTTTGTTACAGTTCTTCTTTGAATGTGTTTATCGCTTTAAATATAAATATTTTTATTTTGGATAGTCAATCGGTAATTTCGTGGGTAAGTAGTTGTCGCTATTGATGCTTCCATCAGCGTCTAGATTCCTGATCGGATCATTGCCTTGATTTCTATTTTGACCTTATTTCCAAGGGCAGAGCACGCCCCCACCCCCGAAAAAAATGTACAATGTGGCTTGTCTGCACTTTCGCGAAGGAATAAATGAAATTTTGTCAAATTTGATAAGGTATATCATTGCTGAGAGCGTACTGGAGGTGACCTTTAGTGGAGGTTGTAGCTGTGTGCAACTTCAAGTCTGTTAGCTCAGGCGAGCGACATAGGACCATCATGGCCCTCTTGTAAAACCTTCTACAGAGACAGGACTAGACAGCAGGGGCATGGCAAGCAGTCGCCCTGACAGCTTTGTCCAGCTCAAATAAATGGGGTGCTCTTACAGTAAGGTTCAGGTTCAAGACAGTTCTTTCGCTGACAGGAAGCCATTATTTTCGGAAAGACACGTTTCCCTTCTGACTGGACTGGGGAAAGCTTTGATAAGAAACCAATGGCATTTTCTAAAAATACACATCTCAGAGGTTGGAATTATTACCTTAACAAGGTAAGATCATCTTATTAATTTGTATAGCATTGTCATGCCAAGGTATGTTTTCGAAGATGTTGGTACAGGGAATACAAGCTCAACCTGTGCGTCCGCTTGGTAGGAACTCATTTAATGCACAGCGCCAAGCGAAAAGGGTGTTCTAGCGTGTGAACCCAGCAAAGACTCCGATCGGTCTTGCATACCACTAGAAGGATGCCACTTTAACCAGTGGTTCTTCTTGTTGAGATGAATTATACCGTAATGATCTTACGTACTGGGACAGACAGGCCTTTGTTTGTTTGATTTGAGTTTTAACGTCCCCGTCAACACTGTAAAGGTCATTTTGGAGGCGTTGCTTCCAATTTTGTGGGACTTTTACCCGACATTGAGATGAAATGACATCTCAAGCCCTGTCGCCCTATGAAACCAATAGGGTTTATTAGCATGGACTGTCGGCCTCGCACCGCGGTTCCTGGAAAGGCTTAGATCCTCTAAGCGGTTTACCAGTACTAGTGTGCAGGCCAGATTCAGCTAAGCGTGGAAGCATCATGCAGCCCATATATTTCTTCAAGCCCCTATGGGCGGGGGACTGACAGACAGGCCTAAGCAAACAGTGCAGACACAGATCAGACTGAAGGAGCAGTCTGATCCGGGTCTACGCTGTTTTCCATTCAAAAGGTGCAGACCCAGATCAGACTGCTCCTGAAGGAGCAGTCTGATCAGGGTCTACACTATTTGCCATTCCGTTTGCACCTTTTGGACTCCTTGCAGGATCGTGAAACAAATTTATTAAGATTAAATGATAATTACGGCAAGTAGTCAAGGTGTCCGCATTTTTAGGATTTATACGGTAGTCGATGGGATACGCAGGCTGATTGGAGACTTCGATAAGCGCACATGTTTGAAGACCTTTTCTGTTTTTTGTTTGCAGCCCATTCAGTATGACCATTACGATAACACTCCCGTGCGACATAGTGCATTTTTCACATCTCCGAAATGGCTACTTTTCTGATGAAAATCCGTGACATGTTTCTTATTTTTACTGCAAACATAGGTTGTTTGTGCTCGTTAGAACCGCCTCATTGAGGCGGTTCTAACGAGTACCCACAACCTATGTCTTGGAATGGAGCAGAAATAAGAAAAGTCTACCCCCGTAAACACCAGTTTTCCCTATTTAAGTTGGGTTGAGTGGGATGTTCATTTCACGGACTTTTTCACGTGATGCCATCTCTGAAGAAACTCTGGTAGGGACTGTCCATGAGAAGGCTTCATTGTCCTTTGTTATGGGTTTGCCGTTTTAATTGACAGCCAGCCCTTTTTATAACCCGGCAACATTAGGAAAACACAACTGCGAGATTAAGGGGAATGGGTATACCTGGCAGATCTTTCCGCCATTTTTCAAAGGGGAGACAACTTTCGTGACTTCCTGTTCCTTTCCTATAAACTCTGTTCCATGGAAACAGGGGGTTTCCACTATACGGAAAGAATGCGCTGTCAGAGAAACGACCCCTGTTGTGCAATGAAAGAGGGAAACATAGTTATCAACCACGACTGGGTTAAATACTAGGCATGCTGTCTGTCGCATAACACTTATATTGCACCTCCAAAATTCAGGTTCCGAAAGGCTTATAGAAGAAGCCGCCCCAGTCAGAAACCAAGTCGAAATGCCGTCGATAGAGTTTTGGAACACTTTACGAAGCTTATGATACCTACATGTACAACCGTATTTAAGAAGTTTTACTGTCAAAGTTTACATGACTAGACAGCTCCACAAAACTAATTAGGGCCCCGCACTGAAAGTGTGGGTGCCCTATAGTAATCACTCTGTCCGTCCGTCTGTCTGTCTGTCTGTCCGTCCACAAATTTTCCTACTCCTCTGATAGCACTGCCGGGGCCCTAGTCAGTTTCACTGACAGCTCTAGTTAGAGTCTATAGTTCATGAATAGGGATGTAACGATAGTCAGAAAATGACTATTGCGATACTATTGACATTGCAGGAAGAACCATTGCGATACTATTACTATTGCTGACTACTATTGCAATACTATTGCGATACTATTGCCTGAAACATATTTTCTCGTTTTAGAAGGAAATAAAAACTATTCAAACCTTAAAACTGTTTTTCTGTATGTTTTATCTGCATTAAATAATCAAACAAGAGAATTTACACAGAGGGACAACTGTTGTAAACTCCTGTTTTCTTTTCTGTCTGCCCCTACAAGAGGAAACAGCTCCCGAGCAACATCTTTTTTTCCATTAAGTTTAAATCATCCTGGAAGTGCGGAGAGACCCATTTTAAAAGAAGCTCCCAAGACTCAGACATGTTAAGGCTCCCGAAAATCACGAGATACGAAAAAATAACTTTCCTCTGGTCTCACGAAATTCAGGATAAAACTCCCGCAAAAATGAAAACACTGTTTTGGGGAAAATTTTTGAAAAGCTGCGCTTGTATTTTCGTGTGTCAAATCCAGCGGAAAAATCCGAGTTAATCCATGAGTAAAACTGATAATAATTAATGCACTGTCCAGTATTATTAGGAATTAAACAACATGGTTCCACACCTGCAGATTGGCATTAACAAATGAAAACAGTCGTTTCTTGAAGTGTTTGCAAAAATGACAGTAAACCATTACGGTTAATTTCCTTCAACCAACGGACAGTATAAGTTAACCGAATCGTGTTATAAACGCCGACCGTATCTGTTATGGATCAGTCTACTCTACTATTACACTGTAAACTTAAGCCTACGGTGCTCTCGATAAGCCTACAATGACAAGGTGTGAAAATAAGATTAAGTTATGTCTCTAATTTGCATGTATCCTCCAATCATAAAATCTAATCCACAGTCAATGTGAAAATGATGTAATCGCTCCTAAGACGTTTAGCTCCATCTAATGTATGCATAATAAAAACGGACTATTCTACTGTCTCGCGCGTGGTTATGTTTTGGCGCCAAAATAGCAGACTCTTATCGGGAATAGCCAAATGCTTTAATGTGAGTAAACACATATGTATGCTGTTGTTGGCGATTGACACAGAGCTTCAAGGGATAAGTCGGGAATTGTGCAAGGCGCCGTTCTCTGTCCAGCTCTATCCACAACCGTTTAGCTATCGAGAAAATATTTTTTTACCGGTTGCAAACATTTTTTATGAAAGAAATACGCCCCATTAAAATAAAATAAAACAATAACATTAAACACATGCGGGTAGCTTGGGTCGGATGACGTCATTTTGTTTTGTTTTGTTTGTTTGATTTGATGTTTAACGTCCCCGTCAACACTGTAAAGGTCATTTTGGAGACGTTGCTTCCAATTTTGGTGGGACTTTTACCCGACATTGAGATGAAATGACTTCTCAAGCCCTGTCGCCCAATGAAACCAATAGGGTTTATTAGCATGGACAGTCTGCCTCGCACTGCGGTTCCTGGACAGGCATAGATCCTCTAAGCGGTTTACCAGTACTAGTGTGCGGGCCGGATTCAGCTCTGCGTGGAAGCATCATGCAGCCATGACGTCATTTATCGATCGGGTGCAGAAAAACGTTAGCGGCGGTTTGTGGACGGTGGATTTCGTGGCGATTTCAGTGGCCTTGAACTTGCTTGTTGAGCGATGTGAAAGTTTTGGATGGAGGAGTCCTCTTCTTGTGGCTGGATTATAAACTAATCTGCATTCTTTAGTCTCTTATCTCGCTAAGCTGACAATTTTGATCTTTTGAGTATATCGGCTGCAGCTCGTGTTAATCATGCGTGTCAAGTTTGTATAACTGTCAGTATCTTGAATTGCTAATTAGACAAGCTGTTATAACATGTCTGCAATAAACTTGAACTTGAAAAATTACCGTTATTGACCGTGACAACTACAGTATTATCTACCTATTTCCGCACTTAAAAGTCGTCGGAGAATAAAGTTGATGTGCTTGAAACTTGATAGAAACATTGGATTACATTTATAAATGTTAGATGGGGAAAATTTTGGATCCAAAGCAAAACAGTGCTGTATCTGTATTCGTGCTGTAACGAATCTTGCTATAACAAGGTCCGGGTGTATCTGTCTATCTGTCTGGGCATATATGGTAAGATATTCTCTTGTGCTGTTGCATTATACAGCTGGGGTGTGTGTTTGGTATGGCCAGGTATTAGTTTGAAGGCAACTTCCCAAGGAAATGACTTTAAAAATATTTATTAGTTATTTATCCATGAACAGAAGTGTAACGAATGAACAAAATATGTTCAAAAAGCTCTCAGAATGCACGATTTTCTAGCCTATCATGGGAGCTTGTCCCACAAGGCTTTGAGCCCGCCAACCCTCCTGAACGCGCTGTCTCCCCCATTTTTATTTTAAAAAACTTTGCATGTCTGTGACGGAAAATCTAAGAAATTTCGGTACACAATCGGTGCGTATGCGTTTGTTAAACGGAACACGATAGAGATCAGGGCTAAAGACATTTTCAAATCCAAATAGGCCCCGGCCTACCGATGTCGTCATCAGAAACGTGCCGAACATGCCTTACAATGTCATCCCCGAAATTCTTGCATGTGCCAATTTATCTAAATTCCCATCATTTTCTTGTTTAATAATTTTCCAAAAAAAACGTTTGTTTCATTTGTTGTTTAGTAATTGTTTCAATATAATTCAGAATTACAAATAAACGGAAAATCGTACCACGTTTTTATTTTCTTTGTTTTCTAGTGAGGTACTTCCCTGTGCATATACTGAATACATGGTGTCCAAGCTTTTAATTAAAATAGTTCCTAGGCTGTATAAACATGTCTGGATGCCAAAATTATAAACATTCTGTCATATCCTTTGATGTCTGCCATTGACAAAATAAATCATCTAAAACATCAGCCAGAACATTTTTTGCACGTGACACATGCGAATTTTCCATGCTTCACGTGCTAATGTTGCGGCACCCTTTGATAATAAATATCGCGGTGTAAACACACAATAATTACCGCTTTTACTGATAGCTTGCAGATTAGTGTGATCAAAATATGCGTGGTCGTCCATGTCAATTATTTCGAAATGAATTTACATCAAAGTGTTTGCTTCAGAAAGCTGTCAATTTGCCAGTTCAGTGAAGGAATTTTCAGACCTTGGGTGTAAAGTGGATAATGCATAACAAAAAGGAATCCGCTTCTACATAAACACCTTGTACCTGTAGGTCATCGCCAAATCACGATTTGACTGTAATTTTATTGCTTTTATCTCACGACAAGCAAACCTTATGTCCATGCGTTGACTCCCGCTGACACAGGGGATTATTGGATTATAATTAGGACAATATACAGTTGTGCGCTTGAGTGCCCAGGTGCAAGACGCATTTTGTAATAAAGAATAGAGTTAAGAATGAAAATAACTTTGGGAATTATCTGAAAAACTTGTGATATACAATTTTTTTAAAACTATCGAAACTATCGATAGTTCAAAACACTATCGGCGATAGTCATCGATGTTTAACTTTACCATCGATGCAGTACTATCGGCCCAGTGCCTATCGCAATGCATCGATGGTCCAATGCATCGTTACATCCCTATTCATGAACAGTAATGTCGATGTCTAAGTTTGCGATTTATCAAAATAAACCGCACCAGAAGACTCACTTAGGTTTAGGTGCCAGCACACCAGAAAAATCACTTAAAATTAGGCATAGGTGCCAAAATCTCAGGAGTCGACTCGGGTATTGTCAATTTTTGTCGCGCCTCATCACGTAAACACGCCTATATAATTTGGACCCCCTTGAACCCCACTTTTATATAGTAAAACTGGGGTTTCCGGGGGTATACCTTATTTTTCATAATTTCTGCTCTAAAATATAGATTGTGGGTACTCGTTAGAACCGCTTCGGTGAGGCGGTTCTAACGAGTGCCCACAATCTATATTTTGAGCAGAAATAAGAAAAATATAACAATTTTTCATCATAAATTTTCATCTTTTTTCGGCGATAAAGAAGGCAATGTATTTGTATAGGCGTGTTTACGTAATGTGCTGCTAGCATGGCGCGATATAGAAGTCACAATTTCCGCCCGTTCGTCCGTCCGTTCGTTAAACAGTCAAGATTTGCGACCACCCTAGCGTTTACCCAAATGGCCAAGTTTACGCTATGCATATTTGCATGATATGTGCCTGCATGTATGGTCACAGACGTTATGTATTTCCTCATTTTGTATGCGGCCGGTCATTTTGCATCGCATCGGGACATTTGTGGGTCACCTCCTGCGAATACGTCTCTATACACTACATCACAAAGTTAAGAGTACATGCTACAATTCCTAAGTTTTTCAATTCCAGTTAAGATTTCCCCTCAAAAGAGGAGCTGTTTTGGGCGATTTGATCACTTAGTATCCGTTATGCCTACCCATCATGAAACTCATGAAATACTTACAAATGTACATAGTGTGCTCCTTATATGTAAAAATAGCAAAATCATGTGGTTTTTTTATTTAGTTTGGTTCCTTTCTTTCTGTACCCAGAAATTATACAATTCCACAGAAAATCTGAGGCTCGGCAGGCACATGAGATAAATTGTGACGTGACATCAACGTCAGTACAACTAACAACGCCATGACATTTATGCAACGTCATATCTATACGTGCATCGCCGTTGCCCTAGAGACGTGTGCCTGATGGGGGAGTGGGGGGGGGGGCATAATTAAACCCACTAATTTACCATGTTTTGCGAGACTTAAATTTATGCAATATCAGTGTTCATGCTTCTGACATCGCCATTTAATACGATAACACATTCGTGAGATACAGTGCATTTTCACATATTTCAAAAATGGTTATTTTTCTGATGAAAATCCGTGATAGTTTTCTTATTTTTACTGCAAACATATGTTGTGGGTGCTCGTTAGAACCGCGTCATTGAGACGGTTCTAACGTGTACCAACAACCTATGGTTTAGAGAAGAAATAAGAAAAATAATGTATATCCCCGTAAAGCCCAGTTTTCTCTATAGGCTATCAAGTGGGCTCTAGGGGGTGGTGGTGGCGTTCATTTCACGGGATTATTCACGTAATGTCTGTTTGGCTTGGAATACAGCTTAAATGTCTGGTACTTTCCGTAAGAAATATACCAGGATAGGTCAGGCCTAGGGGAGACCGGGGCTAGTACGGCCCCTTTTTAGAAAACGTTTTAATGAGTCTTACAGCTAGGTCTCCGAAAACTATATATGTAAGGTACAATTGGGCCGTACTAGCCCGGGTATATGCCTTCTTATGTCTCTGTCTGACAAAGGGTATATTTTAGTCAAAGAGACCTGGTCATGATGGCCGAACTTGCCCCTCGGCGGGGCAATTTCGGCCACCAAACAGGGCAAGTTCGTCTCACAGTAACTGTCCTGGGCCCAGGATTACAATGCGTACTTAAATTTTAAGTACCTACTTAAACTAAGTATTTACTTAACTGTCGTATAAACTGAATTTCAAAGAATTTCTTTCGTTTAAGTCGATACTTAACCAAAGAAAATACTTAAATATTTAAGGTAACCCAGGGCCCAGGATTACAATGCGTACTTAAATTTTAAGTATCTTCTTAAACTAAGTATTTACTTAACTGTCATATAAAGTGAACTTCAAAGAATTTCTTTCGTTTAAGTCGATACTTAAACAAAGGAAGTACTTAAATATTTAAGGTAACCCAGGTAGGTACCTTAACTTTTAAGATTTGACCTTGACACATTAATGTATATATCAACAACGGCAAACGTGAGAGCTTTTATTTGCTCGAAATCACCAGTCATGCTCGGTAGCTCAGATGGTAGAGTGTTTGCGTCATATGCGAGAGGTCATGGGTTCGGTTCCCGGTCGAGCTACTTTTTTTCTCCCTGTGGTGCAAGTGGACATTGTACTACTGGGATGTATTTCTCCCTTGGTGTGTCAAAGTTTTCGACGAATAGAGCTGTATAAAAACTTCCCTTTGCATAATACTGAATAATACTGGGGACAGGGCAACAATTTATTGTTTGGTATAGGAAGGTTCTTACAAGCGAAAGGGAGTCTTAAACGACTTGTTTGTTTTTGTCAAGGTAGGCGTGTGTATGTTTGATTGATTGTTTTGGTGTTTAACGTCCCCGTCAACTCTATGCAGGTCATTTTGGAGACGTTGCTCTTATTTTGAGGGACTTTTGCCCGACATTGAGATGAAACGACATCCCAAGCCCGTCGCCCTATGAAACCAAAAGGGTTTATAAGCATGGACGGTCCGACTCGCTCAGCTTTTCCTGGGTAGGTTTAGATCCTGTAAGTGGGTAACCAGTACTCACGGCGTGTGCTCTGCGTGTAAGCGTAATGCAGCCCATTTATTTCTTCAAGCCCCGATGGGTGGGCGGGGGCCGACAGGTGTGTGTGTGTGTGTGTTGGGTAGAGGGAGGCTGGCGCATATCACTTTTGTCTGTTATTTAAAAGCTGACCCTGTGGCACATCGGGTCCATGCCCCTACGCTTATGCATGTCCTGCTACTTTTACGCAGGTAATGTTCACAACGTTCATATGCCGTCTTTAAATTCAGTGTCATGATTGCATTTAAGAAATTACTTTTATTTTTCTGCAGTTCAAGGAAGTATGAACGCAGTGGGTCGCGTGCAAAGTAAATGAACCCCGAATGTCGTTCATACTTTCATGAAAAGCAGAACAATTAAGTTTATTTTTTATATTTACATTATTTGCCCCTCATTACTGGGCGAAAAAGTGCTTGTAGTGCAACCTTTTAAAGCTGAAAAACATTTACACGCTGTTTTTCTACAAAGAGCGGAGCAGCGTTGACGTCATCAACGCCCGTAGAGAACAACGGTTTAGAATGACGTCACTTAACGGCACTGAAAATCATGTGATTCGATGCGTTCATGGAAGTATGAACGCAATTGTTTTCTACAGGTTCATATTAGACTTTACACTGGAAATATAAATATATAAACTTTGCTAGCGATCGGCTGTCATTCATACCTTCATGAACATCGAAAAAAATATTTCATATATTTACATTCTTTTGTCCTCATCACTGGGCGAAAAAATGTTTATAAGGCAAACTGTTAAAGCTGAAAAACATTTAAACGCTGTTTTTCTATAAAGAGCGGAACAGCACTGTCGTCGTCAACGCCAATGAGATCATACAGAACCATGGTTTAAACCGAGGTCACTTGACGTCATTGAAAATCATGTGGCTCGATGCGTTCATGGAAGTATGTACAACATTGTTTTCTATAGGTTTACATCAAGCTTTACACTTGAAATGTAAATAATTACTACTTTGGCGTGAATAACTGTAACGTATGTCAACGATGTACTTTTGCTGGGCAAATGGTCATGGTAACGGCAATAAAATCAAAATTATAATCCAATTCGATGGCCTGTTTCGTAACTTTTATATGTTTGTTTGTATTGGAGTTTAACGGCCCAGTCAACACTATTTAGGTCATTTTTGAGCCGGTCAGTTTACCTATCAACACTTTCCTGGGCAGGCTTATATGTAAGCGGCTAACCAGTACAGTGCACATTCTTTCGCCAGAAAAACTTTCATATGAAAGAACCATTTGTGTAAGATTCTCGATATCAAAATTTATGAAATACAAAGAAGTTTTTGTTTTTTATTGATTTGAGATTTAATCTCCTCGCAACACTATTTAGGTTTGATTTTGGAAGTGTTACTTCCAATTTTGTCGAACTTTTACCCGACACTGAGATGAAATTACATCTCAAGCCCTGTCGCCCAAAGAAACCAACAAGATTTATATGCATGGTCGGCCCGACTTGCACCACTTTGCCTGGGCAGCCTTTGATCTTCTAATTGGTTTACGGGAGGCCGCGTGTGGTCGGGTTGTGCTGGTTT
This sequence comes from Lucinisca nassula, assembly GCA_963580285.1. NCBI lineage: Eukaryota > Metazoa > Mollusca > Bivalvia > Lucinida > Lucinidae > Lucinisca > Lucinisca nassula. The sequence goes on from OY757023.1 coordinate 82,862,939, forward strand.
GTTGAGGCTAGGGGGTGTGTATCTTGCGTCACTGGGGCATCCAACTGATATTGGCCACAACCAATCATATGCTTCTTTTTCTCCCTGCCTTGAAATGCTCAATAAAAATAAGTTTGAGGCGTACCACCTCCCTTGTAAGCTCGTGCATGTGAGTGACTGAGTGTGTTTGTGAGGTGAGTGAGTGAGCGCTTTATGTCTCACCAACTGATAAGGACCTCACTCATAAAAAAGACGGGGAAATTCAAGATCGAATGTACAGTGATTTTATATCCCATTTTTTTACTCCGACTGGAGCTACGGTTTTCTCCGTGTTTGTCTGCACGATGTTTGATCTAGTCCTTAATGACTATATAAACTACATACATGTATAATAATGACATCCGAAAACAATATTGTAGCTGGGGTTAAGCGTGGGGTGGTTTCTGCGGGAGTCTTCCCTGTTCTTCACCATAGCGCAGAATATATTTATTTTCTTAATTATCGACTTGAATATTATGCAATAAGCCTAACGGCGTGAGAAGGGTTGAATCATGGACAGACTCCATAAAACCGATTCAGCCCCCGGCCCTCGGGGTTTGAAGAAACAGATTTGGCTGCATGGTGCTTCCATGCAGAGCTGAAACTGACCACATTGGCACGAGTACTGTTAAAAAGCTTGAAAGAACTAAGCCTACCCTGGCAAAGTGGTGTGAGTCAGACCGTCCACTGCATATAAGCCTTTTGGTTTCAATGGGCATCAGGGCTTGAGACGTCATTTCATCTTAGTGTCGGGTAAAAGTCCCACAAAATTGGAAGCAACGTCTCCAAAATGACCTACATAGTGTTGACGGGGACGTTAAACCTCAATTAAAAAAAAAGACTCCATAAAACCGAGTTTTGCATATTCAAACATTGTATGATTTCTTGTTTCTAAAGGGACCCCGTAGAAACAGCGTTTTAAATATGCCATGTATACATTGTTGCTACATTGCACGACCCGCAGAAAAAGCGACCGACTGAAGTCGGTTGATTTTCTAAGAGTGCCCTAAAATCACCGTGTCATTCTGTCAGTCTGTCTGTCCGTCCGTAACCCGTTTGTGAAAATTGGTGATAGTGACTTAACTGCTTGGAATATTTAAACAATTTTTGGCATACTGATAGATATCAATGAGATCTAACCAATGAACTTGCGAAATATTATATTCCATTTAGTATAGCCTCGCCGAGGCGAAAAATGTGAAAATTTTCGAACTGCTTCTCCTCGGAAACCGTTAGGCCGATTGAAGTCAAATTTCATATGGAGCCTCTATGGGATGGGGGAAACCAAAATTTGTTCATGGGGTCCAGGTCACATGAACAAAATGGCCGCCAAGCCATTTATGGTAAAAACCCTTCAAAAATAGTCTCCAGAACCACTGGGCAGTTTTCCACGAAACTTGATAAGTAGCATCTGGGACGTAGGCCCATCATAAATTGCTAAAATGGTAACCCTGGGTTGACCTTGACCTTCATTGTGCCTAGGGCAAACTTTGACACATATGCTTTTGTATTGGAAAAGTGAGAATGCATTTTATCCTGCAAACGATTCAGAATACAGTACTAAAGTATATTATATATTTTTGCTCCTTACGATAAGGCGCATTTATTGGGGGAACCTTTTAGGTCCAGGTCACATGACCAAAATGGCCGCCATACCAATATATATGGTAACACTCATAAAGCTAAAAGCATGCTGCGGGTCGTGCACTTCAGCTGAAGCACTGGTTGTGACTAATGTTTGTCCGCACAAATCGAGATCGAGTTTGCCTTCAATGAAGCACGTTTTATAGTGTATAAAACATTTTTCTTACATGCTTTTCAATGAATGATAGAGATTTATCAGTGAAATATAAATCGATATTTTCACTGTTTCAAACAGTGAAAATACGATTTTTTATTTTTCACTGTTTGGGACTACTTTTTTCTTCAAATCTAACTCTAATTTCAATTTTATCTTTGTCAGATAACTGAACAATACTGAAATGTGTTCTAATTGCCGCATAGCCCGTTCATGTGTAACGGGGACGTTACTGACGTCATTTATGACGCTGACGTCACGTCTTTTGTCGCGCGACGTTAGACTTGCCAGCAACTTCTTTGGAAAACTACTCTCTCAATTATTTCATTAATCATTCATAATAATACCATCCCAGGCCATTTCTCAGGTGCAAACTTTCAGTTTGCATCCAATAGTATACCCACTAAACACGATGGACACCACTAAATTGACGCGAAACGAACAGGAACAAAGATAATTTTCTCCGAATGTGAGCGACACCATTATAGACGCTAAATATTGCCTTTTGAAGCATGTAAGAAACAGAAAATTTGATTTTTTCAGTGCAAGATCAAATTTTATTTCACTCATGAACACCAAAACTACTGTTTTCACTCGTGGCTACGCCACTCGTGAAAATAACAGTTTTGGTGTTCATTCGATGAAATAAAATTCGATCTTACACTGAAAAAATCAAATATCCTCTATTTCATGGTTTATGTAGTGAAATGCCAACTAAAGCATCATATTTCCTATTGTCTCCATTCAATCAAGCAGAAGAGAAGTAATTTTTGACAGAACGCGGGAAATTTGTGGGCCGCCTACATCAATGTGTAATTGAAACTCACGTGCTAATCTTCGTGAAAATTTCCGTCAAAATTACGACTTCATCCGAAGTTAAATACTTAGCTAAGTAAATGAAATAGGCGGCTTTCGAACGCACTTTTTAAGGAAATACTTTACTAAGATAAGAATTCCTCCTTAAATCGTTAAGTCGACCTTAACTTAAGTAACGATTGTAATCCTGGGCCCAGGTAGGTACCTTAACTTTTAAGATTTGACCTTGACACATGAATGTATATATCAACAACGGCAAACATTAGAGCTTTTATTTGTACACAATCACCAGTCATGCTCGGTAGCTCAGACGTTTGATTTTTGCATCATATGCGTGAGGCCCTGGATTCGTGTACCGGTCGAGCCACTTTTTTTTTTCCTCCCTGTGGCGCAAGTCGACTTGGCGATGAGGTATTATACTACTTGGGTGTATTTCTCCCTTAGTTCGACGAATAGAGCTGTATAAAAACCAAATTCGAAGGCCCGTTTCGTAACTTTCATATGAAAGGACCATTTGTGTAAGATTCTCGATATCAAAATTTATGAAATCCAAAGAAGGTTTTTTTTTTTTTTATTGATTTGAGATTTAACGTCCTCGCAACACTATTTAGTGTTGATTTTGGAAGTGTTGCTTCCAATTTTATCGGACTTTTACCCGACATTGAGATGAAATTACATCTCAAGCCCTGTCGCCCAATGAATTATATGCATGGGCGGCCCGACTTGCACCTCTTTGCCTGGGCAGGCTTAGACCTTCTAAGTGGTTTACTGGAGGTCGTGTGATGGCTTGTGCTGGTTGGGTGAGGCAAAGGTGACGTGTAGGGCGTCCAACTGATATTGGCCACAACCAGTCATATGCTTCTTCTCCCTGCCTTGAAATGCGTACCACCTCCCTTGTAAGCTCGTACATGCGAGTGGTTCAATGTGTTTGTGAGGTGAGTGAGTGAGTGAGCGTTTTATGTCTCACCAACTGTAAGGTTATTCGCAGATAAGGACCTCACTCATGAAAAAGACGGGAAAATCCAAGATCGAATGTACAGTGATTTTATATCCAATGTTTTTTCTACTCCGACTGGAGCTACGGTTTTCTCCGTGTTTGTCTGCACGATGTTTGATCTAGTCCTTAATGACTATATCAACTACATACATGTATAATAAAGACATCCGAAAACAATATTGTAGCTGGGGTTAAGTGTGGGTTGGTTTCTGCGGGAGTCTTCCCTGTTCTTCACCATAGCGCAGACTATATCTATTTTCTTAATTATCGACTCTACCAGATTGTTTTGAATATTATGCAATACGCCTAACGGCTTCAGAAGGGTTCAATCATGGACAGACTTCATAAAACCGATTCCGCCCACGCCCCTCAGTGTTTGAAGAAACAGATTTGGCTGCATGGTGCTTCCATGCAGAGCTGAAACTGACCACACTGGCACGAGTACTGGTAAACAGCTTAAAAGGACTAAGCCAGCCCAGGCAAAGTGGTGTGAGTCAGACCGTCCACTGCATGTATGCATTTTGGTTTCAATGGGCGACAGGGCTTGAGACGTCATTTCATCTCAGTGTCGGGTAAAAGTTCCACAAAATTGGAAGCAAAATCTCCAAAATGACCTACTAGTGTTGACGGGGACGTTAAACCTTAATTCAAAAAAGACTCCATAAAACCGAGTTTTGCATTTTCAAATATTGTATGATTTCTTGTTTCTAAAGGGCTCCATAGAAACAGCGTTTTGAATATGTCGTGGTGCTACATTGTGACCAATGTTTGTCCGCACAAATCGAGATCGAGTGTGATCCTTCAATGAAACACGTTTTATAGTGTATACAACATTTTTCATGGTTTATGAAGTGAAATGGCAACTATACCATCATATTTTCTATTGCTCCATTCAATCAAGCAGAAGAAGTGATTTTTGACAGATCGCGGGAAAATCGTGGGCCGCCTACATCAATGTGTAGTTGAAATTCGTGAAAATTTCCGTCAAAATTACGACTCCATCCGAAGTTAAATACTTAGCTAAGTAAATGAAATTGGCGGCTTTCGAATGCACTTTTTAAGGATATACTTTACTAAGATGAATTCCTCCTTAAATCGTTAAGTCGACCTTAACTTAAGTAACGATTGTAATCCTGGGCCCTGAACTATTAATATATCTCACAGAACTAACCTATAGGGATTAAAGTAATGTAAATATATAACGCATCTATCATATAGTTTCAATTCTGTAATTAAAACATAATCTTTTCTAAAAGTTTTTAAAAGTTTAAATACCTGAACATAAGAAAAGTAGGGGAGACCGGGGCTAGTTCGGCCCTATTTTAGAAAAGGTTCACTTTTGGAAAGACTATTATACAGCTGGGTCTTCGAAAACTGTATGCAGGTGAGGTCGGTATACGCCTTCTTATTCTCTTTCCGATTAAGACTATTTTCAGTCGTAGAGATCGGGTGATGATGGCCGAACTTGCCCCTGACAGACTAAGCAGAAACATCAAGTGAAATAATACTTTTAGGGTGCAGGAAAAGAAATCAATAATGTATTACATTAAAGCGCATTATCGTACCGTAATAAATGTATAGAAATTAAATCGGAATCATAACACTTCTTAAAACTAGACATGTGTCCAAAGTACACAGATGCCCCCGCCATATATCTTTGTCGATATGGCTTGTACCCATTCTCTAGAATGGCACAGGGGTGTCCGGAGGGACCCGGAGCTGTCCACAGGGACCAAAGGTCTGTGTCAGTGAATGCATCTTATCATAAGGAACAATAATATATGGGATATGAATTGTTTCTGAGATATAAGGCCTTTTATGAATTGAAGGGGGCGGGGCATGGTCTGGGGTTGACCAGAGGGAGACAAAGTCTGTGTCTTAGAATGAGTCATATCATAAGGAACAATAATATGTATGGTTTAGGTGTTCGAATCTGATTAAGTCTATGTCAGTCAATGCATCTTATCATAAGGAACAATAATATATATGGTTAAGGGGTGGTGACATGGATAGTTTCTGAGATATAACGAAGGGGGCGGTGCATGGCCCAGGGGGGGGGGGGGGGGCCAAAGTCTGCGTCTTGGAATGTGTCATATCATAAGGAACGATAATATATATGGTTTAGGTGTTAGAATCTGATTAATTTTCAAGGTAATTAGGCGGGGCATTATCTTAAGGAACAATAATATATTATATGGTTAAGGGGTGGGGATATGGATAGTTTCTGAGATATAAAGACTTTAATGAAGCAAAGGGGTCGGGGCATGGCCAAGGGGTGACTGTAGGGACCCAAAGTCTATATCATGGAATGTGTCATATCATAAGGAACAATAATATATATGGTTTAGGTGTTCGAATCTGATTAATTTTCAAGATAATTAGGCATTTTGACAGTTTTGCATACAAATTTCTATATAAATGGGGGGGGGGGGGGGGGGGGCGGGAGGAGTCGGGATGGACCCAATGTCTGTATCAGTCAATGCATCTTATCATAAAGAACAATAATATATATGGTTAAGGGGTGGGGATATGGATAGTTTCTGAGATATAAAGTCTTTTATGAAGCAAAGGGGGCGGGGCATGGCCCAGGGGTGACCGTAGGGATCCAAAGTCTGTGTCATGGAATGTGTCAAATCATAAGGAACAATATATATGGTTTAGGGGTTCGACGAATCCGATTAATTTTCAAGACATTTAGACATTTTGACAGTATTGCATACACATTTCTATATAACGGGGGGGGGGGGGGGGGTGTCGGGATGGACCCAATGTCTATATCAGTCAATGCATCTTATCATAAGCCTAAAGGAACAATAATATATATGGTTAAGGGGTGGGGATATGGATAGTTTCTAAGATATAAAGACTTTAATGAAGCAAAGAGGGCGGGGCATGGCCCAGGGGTGACTGTAGGGACCCAAAGTCTGTGTCATGGAATGTGTCATATCATAAGGAACAATAATATATATGGTTTAGGTGTTCGAATCTGATAAATTTTCAAGATAATTAGACATTTTGACAGTTTTGCATGCAAATTCCTATATGACACTTTTGACCTGTTACGCAATCTGACCCCTAGGCCCACCCAGGGGCACGACTTTGGGTCAACTTGAACATGAACTGATAGGTCTTGGTCTGAGTAGATGTCATACCAAATTTCAACTTTGTAGCACAACAGGTAAAAAAATTATATGCAAGTCCGAGGTTTCAGCTCGACATTTCAGCCCGAGGTGTCCGAGGTTTCAGCTCGACATTTCAGCCCGGGGTGGTTACGAACGTGACATTCGCACGAACGCACGTAACATCACGGCGAAACGCTATATGCCCCACTCCTGCCAAGGCAGGCTGGGGCATAAAAATAAAAACTATAATTACTATGGAAAATTTTCTCAGCATGCACAAAAACGAGATTTCGGTTCCAAAATCTATCAATATTCTTCAAGGCGGTTATTATATACGGACGTAGATAAAATCGTCCTATATGACTTCACAGAATGATTCCCAGCTCTTTAACTTGGTTGACATGCTAAATATAGCCATATGCCGAACTTGCCCCGAGGCCGGACTAGCCCCGGTCTCCCCTACTCTACTACATAATAAGGCGCGGCTTCACTTTAAATTCATAAAGTGAATCCCCGCCCATCGGGGCTTGAAGAAATAGATGGGCTGCATGATGCTTCTACGCTGAGCTGAAACAGACCCGTACACGAGTGCTGGTAAACCCCTTAGAGGATCTAAGCCTGCCCAGGCAATGCGGTGCGAGTCGGGCCGTCCCTATTTTTTCATTGGGCGGCAGGGCTTGGGATGTCATTTCATCTCAATGTCGGGTAAAAGTCCCACAAAATTGGAAGCAACGTCTCCAAAATGACCTTTTCAGTGTTGACGGGGACGTTAAACTTCAAATCAAACAAAACAATTCATAAAGTAGACCAGTGCGTGTATAAAACATTTGCAGTAGGGCACAGGAATGCTCAGTTTTAAGCCATATAAAATAAGATTAAATGAACAGAAGTGTAGTAAGAATTACAAATCATGATGCAACTGTATATATACATATTTATTTAATATTCTAATTTTTCGGTCAAATCTGATTCCCGTTTCATAAACACAAATTACAGGGGTGACAACCTACGTCATTATTAGAGATGTCGTACCCATTTCAGAAGCGGACATATTGGTGTAAATAGGGTAAATAAAATGCTTCAAACTAGATATGTACATTACGAGTCTTCAGAAAACACGCTTCAGCTGGTAACGAACAATATTTGCATCCCACCATTAAGCTCATTCCACCTATAAACATTGAAAAAGGCTTCGATAGCTTCGCCACAAGATTTGATTCGGCGCTGTAAACAATGGTAGTTCCGACATCATTGCCAAATCAGCTTGTGTGGAATTATTTAAAGAAAAGGCCACATTTCTGAGACAGATTTCAGTATGTTTGATTATTTTATGTCCTAATGCACCGACTGCGCCTACTAGTTGTGACAATTGCCTTTTGTGTAGTACAGGGGGAACAACCTACGTCAGAGCAGTGACGTCATAACCATTCGTAGGTTTGCCGTCGTTGGTTACACAAAAGGCATTTGCCACAACAAGTGGGCGCAGTCGGTGCATTAGGTCATAAAAGAACCAAACGTACTGAAATCTTTCTCAGAAATGTGACCTTTTCTTTAAATAATTCGACACAAGCTGATTTGGCAATGATGTCGGAACTACCATTGTTTACAGCGCCGATTCAAATCTTGTGGCGAAGCTATCGAAGCCTTTTCAATGTTTCAAGGTGGAATTATCTCACTGATGGGATGCAAATATTGTTCGTTACCAGCTGAAGTATGATCTCTGAAGACTCGTAATGTACATATCTAGTTTGAAGCATTTTATTTCCCTATTTACACCAATATGGCCGCTCCTGAAATGGGTACGACATCTCTGCTATGACGTAGGTTGTTCCCCCTGGTAGTAGACGCCGGCAAACCTATGAATGGTTATAACGTCACTGCTCTGACGTAGGTTGTTCCCCCTGAATTACCGGTATGCTCGATATCACCGCATTCATAAACACACCGCTACAATCAGTGCACCTCCTTTGTAAGCAAGGAATACACAACAGAACTGGAAAATATGGAGTGTTCAGGTTTTCTTGGGCCAGACTAGCTAGTTTCGGCCATTTAGGCCTCATCAGTGACCCTCAAATATTTCAAAATTCCACAATTGAATCAATGATCCCAAAGGACAAGAAAATATAAACTACACTATGATGTAGGGTAGGGAGACTTTTTTACGGCTGCCACACATTCCCAGACACCAGCTGCAGTGAAGTTTAATATGTTCTATAAAAGGGTTATCCTTTGGAAGCAAGGAATACACCACAGAACTGGAAAATATGAAGTGTACATGTTTTCTGGGCCAGACTAGCTAGTGTCGGCCATTTAGACCACATCAGTGACCCTAAAATATTTTCAAAATTCCACAATGGAATCAATGATCCCAAAGGACAAGAAAATATAAACTACACTATGATGTAGGGCAGGGAGACTTTTTTACGGCTGCCACACATTCCCAGACACCAGCTGCAGTGACGTTAAATATGTTCTATAAAAGGGTTATCCTTTGGAAGCAAGGAATACACCACAGAACTGGAAAATATGAAGTGTACATGTTTTCAGCAAGTTTCGGCTACCAGAAACTCTATTATATTTTTTGTTTAATTTGAGGTTTAACGTCCCCGTCAACACTGTAAAGGTCATTTTGGAGACGTTGCTTCGAATTTTGTGGGACTATTACCCGACATTGAGATGAAATGACATCTCAAGTCATGTCGCCAAATGAAACCAATAGGGTTTATTAGCATGGACGGTCGCGCCTCCCACCGCGGTTCCTGGACAGGCTTAGATCCTGTCAGCGGTTTACCAGTACTAGTGTGCGGCCGGATTCAGCTCTGCGTGGAAGCATCATGCAGCCCATTTATTTCTTCAAGCCCCTAAGGGCGGGGCCGTTCATGTGTACTGGTTGATTATAAAACGATAAGAATAGCTTAGTTTCAGATTCGATCATTTCCTGAGCTAGAAGCTATATCACAGACCTTGGTGAGTAATGGTGTTGGGCGTGAAACCAGTAGGTCCATCATAATTTTAGCTCCTATTTAGATTTTGACACCAGACTGCATCAGCAAAACACGCGTATATAGTTTTGTCCCCTTAACCCCCATTCTTATATAGTAAAACTGAGGTTTACACGGTATACATTATTTTTAATATTACTCCTCAAAACATATATATTAATGGCACTCGTTAAAACCGCCTCGCCGAGATTTGAAAAATGCACTTTGTCGCACGGATGTTTTATCGTAATGTTTGAACCGCCTTAACCCATTTGGTACGGAAACCCCAAAACGGGTACCCTGGCAAACAATGCAGGCCCAGATCAGACGCCGCAGAACGCGGCGTCTGATCAGGGCCTGTACTGTTTGCGAAAGGTTAAGCCATTTTCCAAATCAATTTTGAAAATATTACAACTTGTCATCTCTAAATTTTGAAATGGACTCCTGCTATATATAGGAAGGAAGATTCCATTTGGTGCAAAAAGGGTTAATGAGGCGCTCTAACGAGCATCCACAGTCTATGTTTGGACTAGATATAAGGAATGTATAAAGCGCTAGTTGAGCAGATATAAGCCAGCGCATGACAAAATCTACAAACAGTCTTGAGCGACCAACCAAGACTCAGATCAGCCGACGCATTCGCGCAGTCTGATCAGAGTCTTCGCTGACCGCATGTACCTACTACAGGCTAATATCTATGCAAAGAGACATAAGACAAAGGTCTTGTCATAGTGAATGGGTGCGAAGGTTGATTTGAGTCACACCGTTCTTATTGTAAGTTTTGTTATGCGCCGGCTCATGTAAAAGATTTCATACCATAATGATACCATAGGTACCATAATGAAAGTATGTCATCACGAATGGTAACAAATGACTACTGTCTAAGATTGATCTGTGGCCCATTTAAACTGACTACCAAATTGAGCTTCTGAAATGGGTTCAGACACCAATTACAAAAGTTGAAACCGATGATCACAGACATTTCTTGGCCGCACTTGAGTTAATTGTAGTCGTCACATTCATTTTCAACTTTAAATTTAACGAAACCTATAGAAGGTTCTTCCAAAGTCTATCATCATTTTCGAGCTCCTGCAAGTGAAATTGTGCTTTTCAAACATATGCACTATTGAACCTCGGAAGCAGATATTAGATCAGACTGTGTGAGAACATAATAGAATAGAATTTATTAAACCAATTTGGCATACATAACAGCAAAACTCAGTAAACACGATACATAACGATAACACACCTGTGCGACATAGTGTATTTTTATCCCCCGACCGAATAGGTTCGGGGGATATAGCGATCAGCCTGGCGTCCGTCCGTCTGTCCGTCCGTCCATCCGTCCGCCCATAGACGCAACCTTGTGATGGCCATAACTCCTATACCCTTTAAGATTCATCGATAGTTCTTGGCACAATTGTTCACAAGGCTGAGACGGCATGTCATGCACAAGAACCGGAACTCTGGATGCCATACTTTTTAGTTCTCTCCCCTTTTAATAAAATAGAATGACTACTTTGTGATTGCCATAACTCCAATACCATTTGAGATATATTGATGGTACCTGGCACAGTTGTTAACAAGGCTGAGACAGTGTGTCATGCACAAGAACCACAACTCTGGCTGCCATGGTTTTTGAGTTAACTCCCCTTCCAATAAAATAGAGTGACTACCTTGTGATGGCCATAACTCCGATTCCCTTTAAGATATATTAATGGTACCTGGCACAGTTGTTTACAAGGCAGAGACTGTGTCATGTACAAGAACCACAACTCTGGGTGCCATGGTTTTTGAGTTATCTCCCCTTCCAATAATATAGAATCACTACCTTGTGATGGCCACATCTCCAATACTTTTTGAGATATATTGATGGTACTTAGTACAGTTGTACCTGAGGTTAAGCAGGTGTGTCACGTGCAAGAACCACAACTCTGGGTGCCCTGGTTTTTTTTATTATTTCCCCTGACAATATAATCTTTTGATGGCCATAACTCCAATACCCGTTGAGATAGATTGATGGTACTTGGCACAATTGTATACAAGGTTGAGACGGCGCTTCATGACTAAGAACCACAATTCTGGGTGCTATGACAAATACTTGAGTTATCTACCCTTCCAATATAACAGTATGACGAGCTTGTGATCTCCAACACCCTTTGAGACATATTGATGGTACTTTGTACAGAAATGCATGAGCTTAAGCAGGCTTGTCATGCGCAAGAAACACAGTTCTGAGTACCCTGGATTTTTAGTTATCTCTACTGAAGTATAATCTTGTGATGACCATAACTGCAATACTTTTGTTATATATTGCTGGCTTAATTCTGGTGCACTTTCTATTGGCGAACAATCTTCTGAAGGCCATATTGGCTTTTGGTCGGGGGATTTGCCATCTCTTCCGATGGCTATTTTTCCCATCTCCAAAATGGCTACTTTCCTGATGAAAAGCCGTGATATTTTTCTTATTTAAACTGCAAATATAGGCTATGGGTGCTCGTTAGAACCGCCTCAATTAGGCGGTTCTAACGAGTACCCACAACCTATGTCTTGGAGCAGAAATAAGAAAAACAATGGATACTCTCGTAAACCCCAGTTTTCTGTATATAAAGTGGGGTTTAAGGGGGTGTTCGTTTCACGGACTTGTTCACGTGATGCAACACATTTGCGTGGTCCCAACCATTCGGGGCTTGGAGGAATAGATAAGGCTGCATGATGCTTCCACGCAGAGCTTAAACCGACCCACATGAGTACTGATTAACCGCTTACAATATCTTAACCTGTCCAGGCAAAGTGGTGCGAGTCGGACCGTCCCTGCATATGAACCATATTGGTTTCAATGAGAGGCATGGATTGAGATGTCATTTCATCTCCATATCGACAAAATTGGAAACAACGTCTCCAAAATGACATAAATAGTGCTGACCGTGACATAAAACCTAAAATCAAACAGAATAACACATTTGCGATAAGCAAACTAAACGTGATAAAGCGAGCCTGAAATTAGATTAAGAATGACCACATAAAATTTAAGTACCAAAGAGAGAATAAAACTAAGTATATGCGCGTCGTTCGGTGACACAGGATTTGAAAGTGATGTTTCTCGAGCGCCATCCTATGGCATTTATATTTCGCAATTAATTCGATTTGCCAGAGTGTGTAGTCATGTAACTGACTTCAACACTCGTAATAAATTGTTAACGGCTAAACTTCTTAATCAGGGTTATCGGTACCATAAACTACGCAAAGCCTTTTCAAAATTTTATAGACGTCAGACTGATTTAATTTCAAAATTTAATATTGGACTTAAATCTCTTCTGCAACAAGGTCTATCGGAACCCGAATGTTATGGTGACTTAGTATATAAATTAAGAAAAATATATAAACCGCAATGACTTCAACATCCAATTTCGTAAAATAATTCTTCGATATAAAACGACTGGGTACAACATAAATGTTGTATGACATGCTGCATGCATGGTAGTTAACCAAATCACGGTTGACAACTTTGCTTCCCTCTTTAATTGCACGCCGGTGGGTCAGGCCTCAGATTCTATGACGGTTCCAGCGTAAAGGCTTATTGAGAATTAGAGAGATCTAATTCAAGGTAATGTTGGCTGGTGCCTGATGCTCTGTCTCTGGTCGGGCCATCGGAGTCTAACTGCTGGTTTCCTTTTGCTCCGGCATTTCAGTGGTTTCTTGCTGTCGAGTCCTCACCGTTGTTTCATCCCTGTGGTTGTTTGATTATTTGTGTTCACGGAGGTGTTGCATTGATGAGTTAGGAGACCTTCATGTGGACTGCACAAATTATTTGTCTAGATCGCGACGGAGTAGGGGCGAGGATTGTGGCCACGTAAAGTCGATTTGGAGTTCGTTTCCGCTGACCGTTCCAAGGCGGTTCTTCTGTCGCGGTTTATTTTTGTTATGGTTTGTCTTTGGGTGTTTGTGTCGCTTATATTATTTTATTTTGGATAGCCTATTGGTTTTTTTGTGAGAATATGGCTGTCCTTTTGGCTTTCCGCTGTTGGTGTTTCCGTTCAGGTATGTTGTTTCATGTTTGTATTTCTTTCCCTTTGGTGTCTCTGAAGGAAGCTGTGGGTTGATTGTATCGATTTCTGATCATTGCCTCTACTTCTATTTTGTACTCCTGCTGAATAGTGGATGATTTGAGTCTGGTCCGAGCTTTCAATAGTATTTTCTTGTTTTTCGACGCTTCTGTAACAGTACCCCGAACTATTTTTTATCTACATTCGAATACTTGTCTTGTGTAGCAGTTATTACTATAAGTCAGAGGACTGAATTTTCAAAGTACTAAGTTTCAGACTAGCTGTAAGATTTTTGTCAGGTACAAAATGACTTGCCTATCTATTTACGTATCATTTTAAAGCGTTTCAAAAGGGCTGGGACCCGATGTGGGTACCTACGTGCTCAAAATTATGATTGTGTTCTGTTGTGACGCCAGATGGTTGTTGAGACCTTAACCCAGAAATGACTTCTATATAAGCGCCACGCTTACCATCAGATCTAGAACCACATTTTATTGCACGAAATGTTATAGCTGAAAAAAAACAAACAAACAAACAAACAAAACAAAAACAAACAAACAAATAAAATACAGTTTAAACCAACCATATTTTCTGATGGTCTTATATCATTGTTGATTTTTTATCGTTATTTTAGAGATATAAATGACCTTAATTTACCACAGTTAATAAATCTGCATGGATGAATGGAGAGCGATCATGGTTGAATATCCATAACCCCCAGAGTATAAGCTCCGACACCACAATATCCCAAACGGGCCTCCGTGGCCTAGTGGTTAAGAGCGCTGACTCTTGATCATTAGGTCTCTCACCGCTGTGGTTCGAGCCTTGCTCGGGTCACATGTGAGACGCCAAGTTCTGCAACGGAAGGTCAGGTGGTTTTTCTCCGGGTACTCCGGTTTTCGCCCACCTCTGATTAACGATCGGCTCGATATGAATGAAATAATATTGAAAGGGCCGTAAAACCAAAATAAAAAAAAAAAAAAAAAAAAAAAAAAACACAACATCCCACCCAAGTGGGTTTTCCGTTGTGTCTATGCAGTTTCTTGCCGGTATGTTACTTGGTTTTATGTTGTTGGAGCTCATGTTATTTATTTGTTTTCGATAAGTCCCAATGGCCTAATGGGTAAGAGCGCTGTCTTTTAATCATTAGGTCTCTCATCCCTGGGTCGAGTCTTGCTCGGGTCACGTGTAAAACGCAAAGTTCTGCGATGGAAGGTCATGTGTTTTTTTTCCTCGGTTTTCGCAAAAGCCGTAAAACTACCACCACAACAACAAAACAAAATGTCTTTCTCTTCTTTCTATAAATAGAAATGACTGTGTTCGTTGTAAGTGGCATTTCCTGATAGTTTTCTTTCATTTTTAGAAAACAATCTAGGAATAGATTTTATCATATGATTTCGCGTCTGAGAATGTAATAATTCAGTAATCCACTAGTGGATAGGATATGCAGATTTGTTGGATACGTCCCCTAACGTCACACATACGACGTCCTTAACGGCGTTGCGTTTACAAATGGCGAATTATTGACATTTTTTTAAAAAAGTGCGTTTTAAATGTCATATGATAAATAAAATCTTGCATTCGTGCTCAAGTATTATTAAATTAATGCTCATTGAGTAAAAGAGATAAAATGCTCGGCAAATCCTCGCATTTTATCCCTTTTCCGAAACTCGTTTAATAAATTAAACAATACATGAATACTAATGTAAGATTCTCTATTGATTTGCTAACAAACTTGGGTTGAAATCGCCGGGAAACAGAACTCTTATATACATGGGGACGTTAAACCTCAAATCAAGCAGACGTCTCTCCTATCTCTTGATTGATTGTTTTGAGTTGGACGACACGTCAACACTTCTGGGCCATTTTGTGTCGTCTCCAAGAGAAAGGAAGAAAAGTAGAAAGAAGAGATAGAAGATCAGATGAAAGTGAGGGACAGAGGGGAAAGAGAAATGAAAGTTTAGAAACAGAAGAAATGATGTTCCACGCTCTACCCTTACCTTCTGCAAGGAAAGCAGCATGATTTGTCCAAATGTAAGCCCATTACGATAACACACCCGTGCGAAATAGTGTATTTTCACATATCCAAAATGACTACTTTTCCTTGGAAAATCCATGATATTTTTCTTATTTATATTGATAACATAGTTTGTGTGTCTCGTTAGAACCGCCTCATTGAGACGGTTCTAACGAGTACCCACAACGTATGTCTTAGAGCAAAAATAATAAAAATAATGTATACCCACTTAAACCCAAGTTTTCTCTCTATAAAGTGGGGTTTATGGGGTGTTCTTTTCACGAACGTGTTCACGTGATGCAATATCAGTTAGACGCCCCAGTGATGCATGATATACATCACCTTTGCCTCACCCAACCACCCCCTCCTATCTCTGGAACTAGCAAACTACTATAACATACACGTGTGACATAGTGCAGTCTTCCATAGCTCCGAAATGGCTCCTTTTCCGATGAAAATGTGTGATATTTTTTCTATTTATACTCCAAACATAGGTTGTGGGTACTCGTTAGACCGCCTCATTGACGCGGTTCTAACGCGTACCCAGAACCTATGTCTAGGAACAGAAATAAGCAAAATATTGTATGCCCCTGTAAACCCCCGGTTTCACGGCCCCTGCCCAAAGGGGCTTGAAGAAATATGTCGGCTGCATGATGCTTCCACGCAGAGCTGAATCCGGCCCGCACACTAGTACTGGTAAACCGCTTAGAGGATCTTAGCCTGTCCAGGAACCGCTGTGTGAGGCGGACCGCCCATGCTAATAAACCTTATTGGTTTCATTGGGCGACAGGGCTTGAGATGTCATTTCATCTCAATGTCGGGTAAAAGTCCCACAAAATTGGAAGCAACGTCTCCAAAATGACCTTTACAGTGTTGACGGGGACGTTAAACCTTAAATCAAACAAACAAACCCCAGGTTTCTGTATATAAAGTAGGGTTGAGTGGGGTGTTCCTTTCACGGACTACATGTATGATGGTATTTCAGATGATAGTGTTTTCCTAGTTCAAATATAGATTTTGGGTGTTCGTTAGAACTCTCTAGAACTAGAGTATTTCAGATGATAATTTTGAGATTTTTAATGACAGATTCCATCTGTCTATTCTTGCTGTGCTGCACGTTTAGGTAATTCAGGCTATCTCTTCCGGCTTTGACCGCCATAAAAATATGAGTCCGCACAAAATGCAGTCCGGTTTGGCGCAGTAATCCAAATTGTACAAGCGTATTAGTTATCCTGTAAGCGTAATACAAACTTTTGAAGCAGACGACTTGACGATTCAGCATTTATATGAATCAGCTGCATCATGCGACGGGTATACCCAGATCAATGCGGCGTCTGCTCAGCAGTTTGCTCAGGTTTTACACTGTTTTATATCAGTGCTGTCAATATTTAATCCTTAAAGACCAGCCGGCTGTTGGACCAGGTCAGCTGTAGACAAGAATATTAATGGGTTTTCTTTCTGACTTTCGAGGTCAAGTTTAGGTCAGTTACAACTTAGGTGTATATTGACTTTGCGTGGAGAAATTGAAAAGCAAGGGTGTCCCTTTCAACCCTGGAATATGGTACAGATACTTAGTGTAGGTTCTGTGATATAATTCTAGGTGCCATATATTTAGCAGAATGGACGAGCCCAACTTCAGTGATGGTAGAGTGCACCCCAGAAACTCAAGGCAGTGAATACATCAAAGCACCGACAACACTCATGCCGATTGTCACTAAATGCCGGTTGGTCATGAACGGGGACTTGGACTTAAACTTAAGATGTTAGTAACTAATGCAAAAAGTGTAGAACAAGATCAGCACCATGTTGTGTGGCTTTTGTACTGAGTTTACATTGTTTGCCAGATCCAACATTGGATTCATGTGCAGATTTTACAGATAACACTTACATGTACTCAACACAGACACACGACGCGGCTATGTTTGGGTTGATTTGTTTGGCATTCAACCCGAAGTTGATAATAAGAAAAGCGCTTCAGTGCTAATGTCTACGTGACTATCACTGACTTGTCAGAATAACTTTTTGTCTTGTAGAAAATAGCCGCAGTGAGATCGGGATATTCCATAAGACGGAAGAGGGTTATCCTGGAATCATAGGGTGAGCTTGGCAAACAGTGTAGACCAAGATCAGACGTTACCGAACGCGTCTTCTTATCATGTTTGGAATTTCAGAGTTAAATGAAACAGTTTAAATCTCAGCCCAGGCCTATTACTCCAACCTACACCCCACACTCTCAGTGCTTTGAGTCTGAACCCAAACGATTACAACACGCTTAGGCACCATGCCCTTAAGCTAAAAAGGTTAAATCAATCAGCCGTGACGTCTGGTTACCAGTCCGGCCACGCCGATCCTGTGCACCACCCTCACACCAGTACGGACAGAAACGACATGTTCAGGATCAAACTTTTGATGTATAATGTAGAAAAGAAGAAACTGAAATTTGTTCTCAAAAAAGCATTTAGTGAGAGAGTATTGCAACATTTTTCATTAAAGGGTCGTAAGCGTGCCCCTGGACAGTTAGCAGCTGGTCGGAAAGCGGATGACGTTGACTCTGATTTTGGGTGCCACATGTGTGTGATCTATCGTCTATTGGAGCGACATCTTACTATATACAGTAGACGCTAGTGGACGTCGACGTAGCGGAAGACCGACGTCCGTACGTCAAGATCGATTCGACCGTCAGACGCATATGCGAAACAGATTTCCGCCGGCAGCTGCTACACTGTGCCTGTAGATAAACAAAGGGTCTCAACTACCGACTTATACGCACTGGCACTGATCGTCGCCCTTATGCGATGCACGTTTGAGAGCTAGACGTCCCTGTCGTGAGCAAAGTTAACGCGTCGACACAGTACGGAACACTTACGCTAGTGCATGAAATACGTAAATTGGCGTCTAAGCGACTGACATATGCGTTTCAGTGACAAATCGCTTCAGCGTGAATCACGCCGGTTGTCATTTCCGGGTGTTTCGACGTATAGTTGTCAGGTATGCCGTGGCGACGCGTGCGTAACAGAGCAAGACATATCGGGTGAAATAAGCGTAATTGTTTGGAGAGCTATTGCGTCTTGTTAGAGAACGCAGCTTAGTGTCATTAAGAACATTCAAGATCATAGCTGAGACGTGGATTGAACAGCGAGACGTTACATCAATCAAGTGCTTCGGCCTCACATGGTTCCATTTATTTGTTTACGCTCAGAATACGGGATATCTTATCCAGCAGGATTACGAGCGGGCTCATAGTGCTGTTCTTACTAAAAAATGTCTTCAAGCCAATGGAATTCATGTACTGGACTAGCCAGCCTTTCTCTTCTGATCTCTTTCCCATAGAGTATCTTTGGGTAGAGGTGTCCACAACCGACCAGACAAAAACTGTTACTTATGGACAGTAACATTGTTAAAACTTGAATTTTAATGTTTGGTTTTGAAAACGTAAATAGTTTCTTTCAAACATTTGAAACATCGAATGGCGTTTCATAATACCACCTGTCTATAGACATCTGCAAACATACCATATATTGGAATTTGCAGAACTACCTTTCTAAATTTTAAGCTCTTTTAAGAAAGGTTTTCTGTAAGTTTTCACAGTGTTATGATTTTCTCATAGAA
This sequence comes from Lucinisca nassula, assembly GCA_963580285.1. Taxonomy (NCBI): domain Eukaryota; kingdom Metazoa; phylum Mollusca; class Bivalvia; order Lucinida; family Lucinidae; genus Lucinisca; species Lucinisca nassula. The sequence continues at coordinate 82,882,343 of OY757023.1, forward strand.
TCTGTCATTTCAGTACCTTTGGCGCTTTGATTCTTATTCCTATAGTTCATATATAGATGGTGGGTGCTCGTTATAGCCGCCTCAGAGGGACGCTTCTACCGAGTACCCACAAGAATCGTTTTTGAGCAAAATAAGAAAGTTGATAGACTACACTTTTCACAATAAAAATGAGATATTGATTTAAGAAATGAAATTTATTTTTCTGCAGTCCATGGACGTATGAACGCAGTGGGTTGCGTACAAAGTAAATGAACCCCGAAGGGGTTCATGTAAAGTTTGCTCGCGACCCACTGTCGTTCATAATTTTAATGAAAAGCAGAAAAAATAAGTTTATTTTTTATATTCACATTATTTGCCCCTCATCAATGGGCGAAAAAAATGCTTGTAGGGCAAACTTTTAAAGCTGAAAAACATTTACACGCCGTTTTTCTACAAAGAGCGGAGCAGCGTTGACGTCATCAACGCCCGTAGGGAACAATGGTTTAGAATGACGTCACTTAACGTCACTGAATATCATGTGATTCGATGCATTCATGGGCGTATGAACGCAATTGTTTTCTATAGGTTTACATTAGACTTTACACTGGAAATGTAAATATTTAAGAAATGAAATTTATTTTTCTGCAGTTCATGGAAGAATGAACGCAGTGGGTCGCGTGCAATGTAAATGAACCCCGAAGGGGTTCATGTAAACTTTGCTAGCGACCCACTGTCGTTCATACTTCCATGAAAAGCAGAAAAATTAAGTTTATTTTTTATATTTACATTATTTGCCCCTCATCAATGGGCGAAAAAAATTTTTGTAGGGCAAACTTTTAAAGCTGAAAAACATTTACACGCTGTTTTTCTACAAAGAGCGGAGCAGCGTTGACGTCATCAACGCCCGTGGCGAACAATGGTATAGAATGACGTCACTTAACGTCATGAAAAATCATGTGATTCGATGCGTTCTTGGAAGTATGAACGCAATTGTTTTCTATAGGTTTACATTAGACTTTACACTGGAAATGTCAATATTTATCATATGACGTCGTTGATAAGCAGTGGATAACGTCGTGTAATAAAAATCATATGACCACACGTGTAATAACACTTTGGCGGGATTAAGTACTGTCATGACGACGTTCATGTCAACCATGTACTTTTGTGGAAAATTAATCAAATTTAAAGGCTGTAAAATCCAATTTAAAGTGGTCATATAATAAACAGAATCTTAGACACGTGGTCATTTCATACGAAATTTATGAAACTCGCCTTATTGTGAGCTTAGAGGATCTAAACCTGCCCAGACAAAGCGGTGCGAATCGGCCCTTCCATGCTTATAAACCCTATTTGTTTCATTGGGCGACAGGGATTGAGATGTCATTTCATCTCAATGTCGAGTAAAAGTCCACAAAATTGGAAACAATGTCTCAAAAATGACCTCTACAGTGTTGACGGGGACGTTAAACATCAAATCAAACTAGCAAACAAACAAAACAGTCTTTCACATCTCCAAAATGGTTACTTTTTCGTTGAAAATTTGATATTGTTTTTAATTATACTCCAAACATAGGTTGTGGGTGCTCGTTAGAATCGCCTCAATGAGGCGGTTCTAACGAGTACCCGAAACATATGTCTAGGAACAGAAATAAGCAAAATAATGTATACCCCTGTAAACCCCAGGTTTCTGTAAATAAAGTGGGGTTGAGTGAAGTGTTCCTTTCACGGACTTGCTGCCAAGATGATATTTCAGATGATGGCGTTTTCCTAGTTCAAATATAGATTTTGGGTGTTCGTTATAATAAAAATCAAAAATGGGTTCCTTTAAGAGCAATGAAAACATTCATAAGAAAGAAGATGGGTCATACTACGTAGTTTCGGCTAATAAAGCCTCATCAGTGACCCTGTAATGATCCGGCAAAAAAAGCCAGAGGGAACATACTGCAATTTTGCGACTTTCGAACAGGCAGTCGACCCAAAGACTGATATGAATCAAAATGGGGTCCAAATAGTTCAAAACCTGTCTAGAATATGAGTCTAAACCAATAATGTATTTCTGATTTCTCAGAATATTCACGCTGATCTCAAAGGACAAAAAGTAAAATATATAACTGCACTATAACTTATATCTCTAGAACTAGCGTATTTCAGATGATAATGTTTGAGATTTTTCTTATTCCTATAGTTCAAACAGAGACTGTGGGTGCCCGTTATAGCCGCCTCATAGAGGCGCTTCTACCGAGTACCCACAAATTTCGTTTTTTGAGCAAAAATAAGGAAGTTAATAGACTACACGTTTCACTATAAAAATTGAGATATTGATTTATCATATGACGTCGCTAAAAAGCAGTGGATAACGTCGTGTAATAAAAATGGTATGACTACTCGTGTAATAACACTTTGGCGGGATTAAGTAACGTCATGACGACGTCCACGTCAACCATGCATTTGTGTGGAAAATTAGTCAAATTTAAAGGTGGTAAAATCAAATTTAAAGTGGTCATATGATAAACAGAATCTTGGACTCGTGGTCATTTCATTTCATATGGAATTTATAAAACTCATCGAAGGCTCGTTTCATAAATATCATATTAAATGACCACTCGTGTAAGATCCTCTATATCTCAGACTTGTTAATGCCATGCAAGGCAGAAAGGACAGAAGCTTTACAATAATTTAGAGACTGCGTTTCTTTGATTGTGAGCTTAGAGGATCTAAACTTGCCCAGGCAAAGCCGTGCGAAGGGGCCCTTCCATGCTTATAAACCCTATTGGTTTCATTTGGCGGCAGGACTCGAGATATCATTTCATCTCAAAGCTGGGTAAAAGTCCCACAACATTGGAAGCAATGTCTCCAAAATGACCTTTACAGTGTTGACGGGGACGTTAAACCTCAAAACAAACAAAATTATTTTATTGTGGCCTTTTCTGAGTGACCTTTTCTTACTAGTGTAGTTCATCCCGAAAACACGCCTTTATAATTTTGACCCCCTTGGACCCACTTTTATATAGTAAAACTGGGGTTAGCGGGGGTATACCTTATTTATCTTATTTATTTTAGAGCAGAAATAAGAAAAATATCACAATTTTTCATCATAAAATTTTCATTTTTTCGGGCGATAAAGGTGGCAATGTATTTGTGTAGGCGTGTTTGCGTAGTGTGCTGATTTTTTATATGGACCCACGAAGTAAGCGCCATCGATAAGGACGCTTTCACTTTGATACACTTGTAAATTTCCAGCAGACCAAAGATCGAAGATTTTGAAATACTTTTGCATGCTGAACGCAAATTACCGCAAATGTGTATTATTAAATTACCAATAATCTAATCATGACCAAATTAGTGGAGAACTATTTACCTTGTCTTTTTTTCTGGGTTGCGTCCTTGTTTGGATAGACTCATGTCGTCTTATATACAGGTACATTGTAACTTTAATGACTCGAACACCACTAGCTCGTTTACTACAATTGTTTCGAATTGGTTCTTGTTGCCTAGGAAAAAATTTCCATTATCCATTAGGGATATTTCAGGGACAATCTTGAAAAAGTATGGTGTGTAACCTCGAGGTACCTTTATTACATTACGAAAACACGCCAATACAAATATAATGTAACCTTTATCGCCGAAAAAGTGGAAGTTTTAAGATGAAAAATTGTGATATTTGTCTTATTTCTGCTCAAAATATAGACTGTAGGTACTCGTTAGAACCGCCTTATTCTAACGAGTATCCACAATCTATGAGACGGTTGTAACGAGTACCCACAATCTATATTTTAGAGCAGATATAAGAAAAATAAGGTTTACCCCTGTAAACCCCATTTTTACTACATAAAAGTGGGTTTGGAGGGGTTCAAAATTATATAGGCGTGTTTTCGTGACAATATAAGAGACATAAAGATATCTTTGCATCCTGACATGACAATATAATCAACCATCAAGGGTTCGAATAACACCTGTCTTGAACGCCTGGTCCAACAGGAAATTCGACTGCTTTTCATAACATACGTGACGGTCGAGTTTCTCCGGTTATGTTTATATGATCATCAGTTTATATATTTATGCTCCCCGAAGGGGGGGGGGGGGGGGGGGGGGGCAGATAGTCGCCGCTTTGTCCGTCCGTCCGTCACACTCAATATCTCTAAAAGTATTAAAGGTATTTAAGTGACACTTGATATACTGATAGGGGGCGATGAGAGGAATCGTAGAATAGAAGAACCATAACCCTGTCACCAGTATTTATGGAGTTACTTCCCTTCTTAATTTTTACTGTTTTAGCAAGCTTAATGATCCCCGCAACCAGAAAGCCTTTCTTCGGGGTTTTGCATTAAGATAACACACCCTTTCGACATTGTTTTTTTTTTTCACATCTCCAAAGTGGCTACTTTTCCGACGAATATCCTTGATATTTTTCTTATTTAACTGCGAACATAGGTTGTGCGTGCTCGTTAGAACCGCCTCATTGAGGCGGTTCTAACGAGTACCCACAACCTACATGTATGTCTTGGAGCAAAAATAAGAAAAATAATGTATATTCCCCGTAAACCCCAAGTCTCTCTAAATTAATTGGGTTTTAGGGTGTGTGTTAATTTTACGGACTTTTTCACAAGATGCGTAGGAACTGCCATACAGAGTTGGAAGCGTTAAACAATACGCTGTATGTACATGTACAATGAAAAAGCAATGCTAAAATGGCACTGAAACTTTACGTTCACTTCGCATGCAATTTGTTTGTAAGGATTCATCGTCCAGCGGAAATTATTTTTCATGATCTTCTGATATCAGTTGCAGAATATTGACTCTTTGACCACATCAGAGTTAAGCACCGTGCAAGGAAATTTCTGAGATCCTTTTGTTATACAAATGATACTGCATAAACAAGTTCAGTATTAGTCATCCCCATGGCAATATAATTAGGATAAACAGAAATCAGATTATTTCACTAATTTCTTCTCGTCGCCCGCATGTAAATTTTAGAATAAAAGGGCAAAGTAGGATAATGTGTATAAATCTGATTAATGTAGATTATCAGAATATAATGTCCAAACTCTTAGGAACACTTACATGTACAGAATGCCAACGCGTGTTGCAACGACGTTTAACTGAGGTTTTCATAAGGAAAGAACGTCCATGTGAGCTTGTCTTTTTATGTCGCTAAAAGCGATGCTTGTTTTTTCTTGTGGAAAAAGTGCGCTACTTAATGACTCTAAGAGAAAAGTTCCTTTTTCTTTTTGAAAACGTGTGATGTTTTATGACTCCAAGAGCAATGCTTGTTTTTTCTTGATAAAAGTGTGCTATTTTTATTACTAAGCGCCGTGCTTGTTTTTCTCGTTCGTCACTCGGATATCAACACGAAAACACGCCTGTATAATATTGACCCCCTTGAACCCCACTTTTTAGTAAAACTGGGGTTTGCAGGGGGTAAACCATATTTTTCTTATTTCTGCTCTAAAATATAGATTGCGGGTACTCGTTAGAACCGCCTCGATGAGGCGGTTCTAACGAGTACCACAAGCTATATTTTAGGCAGAAATAAGAAAAATATCACAATTTTTCATCTTAAAATTTTCATTTTTTTTTTCGGTGATACAGGTTACAATGTAGTTGTATGGGCGCGTTTTCGTAATGTTTTTCCTGATAAAAAGTGTGCTATATATTTTTATGTCTCTAAGCGCCGGGCTTGTTTTTCTCATATGTCATTCGGATATGTCATCGTAATATCAGATTAAAACACAGAAAAGGGAAAACCAAACACAGATTGTTGACAATATTTAGATTGGCTTAACAAAAGCCGACGATCAATATTTCTGAGCAAGCATAAGGAAAATTATACGTATATACACGGGCCCCCGCCCATAGGGGCTGGAAGAAATATATGGGCTGCATGATGTTTCCATGCAGAGCTGAATCCGGCCCGCACACTAGTACTGGTAAACCGCTTAGAGGATCTAAGTCTGTCCAGGAACCGCGGTGCGAGGCGGACCGTCCATGCCAATAAACCCTATTGGTTTCATTGGGCGACAGAGCTTGAGATGTCATTTCATCTCAATGTTGGGTAAATTGGAAGCAACGTCTCCAAAATGACCTTTACAGTGTTGACGGGTACGTTAAACCTCAAATCAAACAAAACGTATATACACACTTGCATATACAAATCCCATTCATCACGGAAACACGCCTATGTACATGTAAATTCTGACCCCCCTTAAACCCACTTTTTGTATAGTGAAACTGGAGTTAATAGGGTGTACGCATTATTTATCCTGGCATTATTTGTCTTACTTCTGCCCCCAAACCTATATTGTGAGTACATATTAGAACCGCCTGGCTGAGACGGTTCTAACGAGTACCACAATCCATTTTGTGAGCAAACATATGAAAAATATCAAAATTTGTCGTGTGAAGATTTCATTTTTGTTTTCCTGGTAAAATTTTCAATATATTTCAATTGCCATGTTTTCGTAATGTTTTCTATACAAATGAGGTTTACAGATGCAGATTTTGTTTTGTTTGTTTGATTTGAGGTTTAACTTACCCGCCAACTCTGTATAGGTCTTTTTGGAGACGTCGCTTCCAATTTTGTGAGACTTTTACCCGGCATTGAGGTGAAATGACATCTCAAGCCCAGTGAAACCAATAGGATTAATAAGCGGACCGACTCACACCGCTTTGGCTTGGCAGGCTTAGATCCTCTAAGCGGTTTACCAGTACACGTGTGCGGTCAGTTTCGGCTCTGCGTGCAAGCATTTTGCAGCCCATATATTTCTTCAAGCCCCGATGCAGATCATTTTTATTTGTTGCTTTTGAAAATAATTTTAAAGTCAACATTTACCATTTCATGTCTTTTTTCTTTTTATGTTAGGGTAATTCTGTACTCTTCAGGTTGACATTTTTCGTGTCTGTGCTGTTTTTAAAGAATATTTGTATGCTTTTTGCCGGAGCAAATTGCTTATCAGAAATGGGATGCGCGTGTGTAAAAGATAAGGACCATGAAGTATTAAAGGTCATCCAAATGCCTCTCAAAGGCCAGAAACGAGTGTTAAAGCTTTCAGAACTCGAGAAGAGTCTTCTTAAAAGCAACTGGCAAAAGCTGAAAATGCACTGTATAGATGTTGGAATATTAACGTTTACAAGGTAAGTCTTTTATATATGTTCTAGAAAGGGTGATCCTTTAGAAGCAAGGGATGCACCACAAAACTGGAAAATATGGGGTGTACATGTTTTTCTGGGCCAGACTAGCTAGTTTCGGCCATTTAGGCCTTAAACTCCGATTCTAAAGTTATTTTGATGCTTGACGAGGAACATTCCCTGCCTGACAGTGATATTTGCCCGAGCCGTTAGACGGGAAACATAGTATCCGATGGTCCCCGTGTAGATTCAAAATAACGAATTTGTTCATCACGTGAACAAGTCCGAGAAATGAAGACCCCCATAAACCCCGGTTTATATAGAGAAAACTGGGGTTTACGGGGGTCATTTTTATTTTTAGCTCATCTGTCACGTAGTGACAAGGCGAGCTTTTGTGATCACTTTTTGTCCGTCGTCCGTCGTGCGTGCGTCCGTGCGTCCGTAAACAATTTCAAATAAGTATATCTCTAATACCCCATGGTCAATCTTGATCAAATTTCATGAGAAGCATCATCAGGTAGGGGGAAAGGCTGCATAAGGTTTTTGGGCTGATCAGATTGGAATTCTGGTTGCCATGGCAACATATAGCTCCCATAGACTTACAATGGGAAAAAATTAAAATATCTTCTTCTCTGAAACCACAGGGCCCAGAGCTTAGATATTTAACATGTATTAACGGCCAGTGGTCACCTACATAATTCCTGCCATTCATGCCCCTGGGGTCCAAATTGGCCACACCCCGGGGCCCCTTCGCTCCCATAGACTCATAATGGAACAAAAAGCTTCAAAAATCTTCTTCTCGGAAACCACAGGACCCAGAGCTTAGATATTTAGCATGTAGCAATGGCAAGTGGTCACCTACATAATTCCTGCCAATCATGCCCCTGGGGTCCAAACGGGCCACCCCCGTACCCTTTAGCTCCTATAGACTCATAATGGAAAAAAAAGCTTCAAAAATCTTCTTCTCTGAAACCACAGGGCCCAGAGCTTAGATATTTAGCATGTATTAACGGCCAGTGGTCACCTACATAATTCCTGCCATTCATGCCCCTGGGGTCCAAATTGGCCACGCCCCGGGGCCCCTTCGCTCCCATAGACTCATAATGGAACAAAAAGCTTCAAAAATCTTCTTTTCGGAAACCACAGGGCCCAGAGCTTAGATATGTAGCATGAAACAATGGCAAGTGGTCATCTACATAATTCCTGCCAATCATGCCCCTGGGGTCCAAACGGGCCACGCCCCAGGGCCCTTTAGCTCCTATAGACTCATAATGGAAAAAAAGCTTCAAAAATCTTCTTCTCTGAAACCACAGGGCCCAGAGCTTAGATATTTAGCAGGTAGCAACGGCCAGTGGTCACCTACATAATTCCTGCCATTCATGCCCCTGGGGTCCAAATTGGCCACGCCCCGGGGCCCCTTCGCTCCCATAGACTCATAATGGAATAAAAAGCTTCAAAAATCTTCTTCTCGGAAACCACAGGGCCCAGAGCTTAGATATTTAGCATGTAGCAATGGCAAGTGGTCACCTACACAATTCCTGCCAATCATGCCCCTGGGGTCCAAACGGGCCATGCCCCGGGCCCTTTAGCTCCTTTAGACTCATAATGGAAAAAAAGTTTCAAAAATCTTCTTCTCTGAAACCACAGGGCCCAGAGCTGAGATATTTGGCATGTAGCAACGGAAAGTGGTCACCTACATAATTCCTGCCAATCATGCCCCTGGGGTCCAAATGGGCCACACCCCGGGGCCCCTAAGCTCCCAAAGACTCCTAATGAAAAAAAAGTTTCAAAAATCTTCTTCTCTGAAACCACAGGGCCCAGAGCTTAGATATGTAGCATGTAGCAACGGCCAGTGGTCACCTACATAATTCCTGCCAATCATGCCCCTGGGTTCCAAATGGGTGACGCCTCGGGGCCCCTTCGCTCCCATAGACTCATAATGGAACAAAAAGCTTCAAAAATCTTCTTCTCGGAAACCACAGGGCCCAGAGCTTAGATATTTAGCAGGTAGCAACGGCAAGTGGTCACCTATATAATTCCTGCCAATCTTGCCCATGGGGTCGAAACGGGCCACGCCCCGGGGCCCTTTAGCTCCTATAGACTCATAATGGAAAAAAGCTTCAAAAATCTTCTTCTCGGAAACCACAGGGCCCAGAGCTTAGATACTTAGCATGTAGCAATGGCAAGTGGTCACCTACATAATTTCTGCCAATCATGCCCCTGGGGTCCAAACGGGCCACGCCCCGGGCCCTTTAGCTCCTATAGACTCATAATGGAAAAAAGCTTCAAAAATCTTCTTCTCTGAAACCACATGGCCCAGAGCTGAGATATGGCATGTAGCAATGGAAAGTGGTCACCTACATAATTCCTGCCAATCATGCCCCTGGGGTCCAAATGGGCCACGCCCCGGGGCCCCTTAGCTCACATAGACTCTTAATGGAAAAAAAAAATCAAAAATCTTCTACTCAGAAACCACAGGGCCCAGAGCTTAGATATTTAGCATGTAGCAACGGCAAGTGGTCACCTACATAATTCCTGCCAATCATGCCCCTGGGGTCCAAACGGGCCACGCCCCAGGGCCCTTTAGCTCCTATAGACTCATAATGGGAAATAGCTTCAAAAATCTTCTTCTCTGAAACCACGGGGCCCAGAGCTGAGATATTTGGCATGTAGCAACAGCAAGTGGTCACCTACATTATTCCTGCCAATCACGCCCCTTGGGTCCAAATTGGCCACGCCCCGGGGCCCCTTAGCTCCCAAAGACGCATAATGGAAAAAAAGCTTCAAAAATCTTCTTCTCTGAAACCACAGGGCCCAGAGCTTAGATATGTAGCATGTAGCAATGGCAAGTGGTCACCTACATAATTCCTGGCAATCATGCCCCTGGGGTCCAAACGGGTCCCCCGGCCCTTTAGCTCATATAGACTCATAATGCAAAAAAGCTTCAAAAATCTTCTTCTCTGAAACCACAGGGCCCAGAGCTGAGGTATTTGGCATGTAGCAACGGCAAGTGGTCACCTACATAAACCCTGCCAATCATGCCCCTAGGGTCCAAATGGGCCACGCCCCGGGGCCCCTTTGTTCACATAGACTAATAATTGAAAAAATAAAAGCTTCATAAATCTTCTTCTCTGAAACCACAGGGCCCAGAGTTTAGATATTTAGCATGTACCAACGGCAAGTGGTCACCTACATAATTCCTGCCAATCATGCCCCTGGGGTCCAAATGGGCCACGCGCAGGGGCCCCTTTACTCCCATAGACTCATATTTAAAAAAAGCTTCAAAAATCTTCTTCTCTGAAACCACAGCACCCAGAGCTTAGATATTTAGCATGTAGCAATGGCAAGTGGTCACCTACATAATTCCTGCCAGTCATGCCCCTGGGTTCCAAAAGGGCCACGCCCCGGGTCCCCTTAGCTCCTATAGGCTCATTATGGAAAAAAAAAACTTCAAAAATCTTCTTCTCTGAAACCACAGGGCCCAGAGCTGAGATATGTGGCATGTAGCAACGGCAAGTGGTCACCTACAAAAATCCTGCCAATCATGTCCGTGGGGTCCAAATTGGCCACGCCCCGGGGCCCCTTAGCTCCCATAGACTCATAATGGAAAAAAGCTTCAAAATTCTTCTTCTCTGAAACCATAAGTCCCAGAGCTTAGGTATTTAGCATGTAGCAATGTCGAGTGGTCGCCTACATGAATCCTGCCAATCATGCTCCTGGGGTCCAAATCCTGTGGCCCTTTAACTCCAACAAACTTATAATGGAAAAAGCTTCAAACATCTTCTTTGAAACCATGAAGTACAGACCTTAGATATTTAGTATATAGCAACACAAAATGGTCGCCTACATACACCTGCCAACCGTGCCCTTTGGCTCATTAGCTTCTATAGACTTATACTTGAAAAAAAAATAAAAAAATCTTTTTCTCCAAAACCATAAGGCACAGATTTTGTTTGATTTGAGGTTTTACATCCCCGACAACACTGTATTGGTCATTTTGGAGATGTCTCTTCCAATTTTGTGGGACTTTTACCAGACATTGAGATGAAATTACATCTCAAGCCCTGTCGCCCAATGAAACCAGTAGGGTTTGTAAGCATGGACACCGCTTTGCCTGAGCTTAGATATTTAGTATGTAGCAATGTCAAGTGGACTCCTACACTAATGATTTTCTCGTACACAGGTGAGCGATATAGGGCCATTGGGCCCTCTTGTTCTTATTTCTGCTCCAGGACAAAGGTTGTGGGTACTCTTTAACGGTTCTAACGAGCACCCACATCCTATGTTTTGAGTATTTATAAGAAAAATAATAAGGATTTTCATCAGAAAAGTAGCCATTTCGGAGATGTGAAAAATGCACTACGAGAAGCGTTTTGACGACATTTTGTACAATGTTGCTATGCTTTTAACAGGATTCTTTTGTAGTGAACGTCGGCAGAAGTACATGTTTACATGTATAATCATCAAATCATCACCAAAACATGCCTATATAATTTTTACCCCCTTTAACCCCAATTTTATATAGTAAAACAGGGGTTTTCAGGGGTAATGCTTATTGTTTTCTAATTTCTGCTCTAAAACATAGATTGTGGATACATCGTTAGAACCGCCTCGATGAGGCGGTTCTAACGAGTGCCTACGATCTGTTTTGAGCAGACAATAAGAAAAATATCACAATTTTTCATCTTAATTTTTTTTTCGGCGGTAAAATTTAGGCGTGTTTTCGTAATGCGCGCCCTTCTGCACGCGCTACGTTGATCACTCTGCTCAGTGTGTGTGTGTGTGGGGGGGGGGGGGAATGTTTATGTCATGTTAGAATGAGAGGAACATATAGGAAAACAATGAAATAAAGTACCCAACCAATGTAAAACGTTTGAAGAATTTATATTTATTTGTTTATTGGCTGGAAATTATTGTGGTGCATGAAATTATTTTGGTTATATTTCTTATCAACGCATAAATCCAAGATGGCGGACATCGCAACTCAGCGAAGGCAATTGCGAGATGAGTATATATTTTTGTTCAGGGGGTATATGGAAAATAATTGCCCTTGCTCTGTCCAATTAAGAGCTTTGAAATTTCGTTGCAGCATAATAATGTTTTATAGGGATCTTACGTTTTCTGTTCCTTTTCCATTGAGCACAACCGAACTATAATGTATAGTGGGAAATGTGCGAACAGCTTACCAATTTGCACACAAGCTGATATGCGATTTGCTGTGTGCTATACGGATGTCCGTTGACGGATAGATTGATAGAGTGAATGTTTGAGTTTTACGTCCCACCAACAGCTAAAGTCATACGGAGACGGGATCTCGGTTTAAAGACTCATCCGAAAGTCTGGAGAAGCCCGGGATCGGTCCTGCGATCCCTGGTTTACAAGGCGAGTAGCGTAACCACTACACCACGGAGGCTTCTAGGATAGATTGATAGAAACAGGAAGTATTGTATTATTACTTCACATCACGAAAACACGCCTATATAATTTTGACTCCCTTGAGCCCCACTTTTATACAGTAAAACTGGGGTTTACAGGTGTAAACGTTCTTTTTCTTATTTCTGCTCTAAAATATAGATTTTGGGATATCCGCGTTGTAGTGGTTACGCTACTCGGCTTGTAAACCAGAGATCGCAGGACCGATCCCGGGCTTCTCCAGACTTTCGAATGAGTCTTTAATCCGAGGTCCCGTCTCCGTATGACTTTAGCTGTTGGTGGTTCGTAAAACTCAAACACTCACTCTATTAATCTATCCGTCAGCGGACATCCGTATAGCACACAGCAAAGACGCATATCAGCTTATGTGCAAATTGGTAGAACCGAGTACCCACAATCTATATTTTGGAGCAGAACTAAGAAAAATAAGGTTTACCCCTGTAAACCCCAGCTTTACTATATGAAAGTGGGGTTCAAGGGGGTCAAAGTTATATAGGCTTGTTTTCGTGATGAGGGTCGTTTTTCACTTTTGCACGGAGCTTTGGCTGTGGTTGTCGTTGTAACCGCGTTATTGAGGCGGTTCAAACAAGTACATATGTCTAATATTCCGATAGGTACGAATTGTGCACCCCTTGTGGCTAATCAGTTCTTGTTTGGTTATGGAAGAGACTTTATGATGTTCTTTTCTGTTGAAAACCAATCTGAAATCATTGAAGCCTTTAGCTCGATTTCTAGATATTTGGATGATTTTCTAAATATAGACAGTACCTATTTCGATCATTTTATGAGTCAAATTTACTCCCTAGAACTTAAGTTAAATAATGCAAATTCTTCTGATACCGAAGCCCCGTTTTTGGATTTACATCTACATGTATCTATTGTAGACGGGCTTGTTTCCTGCAAAACGCGATGATTTTGATTTTGAGATTGTAAATTTTCCTTTCTTGGATGGTAACGAAACTCGTGCGGCATCCTATGGCGTTTACATTTTGCAATTAATTCGATTTACAAGAGTGTCTAATCATGTAACTGACTTCAACACTTGTAATAACTTGTTAACTGCTAAACTTTTCAATCAGGTTTATCGGTATCATAAACTACGCAAGGCCTTTTCTAAATTTGATGGACCTCTTTCCGATTTAATTTCTAAATTCAAAGTTGGACTTAAATCTCTTCTGCAACACGGCCTATCGGACCCCCTATTTTATGGTGACTTATATTTTATAGTTTATATTTTCTTTTGGTCCTTTGAGATCAGCGTGAATTTTCTGAGAAATCAGAAATAAATTATTGGTTTAGACTCATATTCTAGACAAGTTTTTAATTATTTGGACCCCTTTTGATCTATATCAGTCTTTGAATCGATTGCCTATTCGAAATTCGCAAAATTGCAGTATGTTTCCTCTGGCTTTCTTTGCCGGATCATTACAGGGTCACTGATGAGGCTTTATTAGCCGAAACTACGGAGTATGACCCATCTTCTTCCTTATGAATGTTTTCATTGCTCTTAAAGGAACTCATTTTTTATTTTTATTAGTATATAAATTCAGAAAACTATATACTTGCAATGATTGTAGTACCGAATTATGTAAAATCATTCTTCGATATAAAAGATTTGGTACAACATAAATATTATACGACAGACTGCATGCATGGTAGTTAACCCAATCACGATTGATAAGTTTGCTTCTCTCTTTATTTGCACGCCGGTGGGTGAGGTCTCAGATTCTATGACTGTTCCAGCGTAAAGGCTTACTAATGTGATGTTGGTTGGCTCCTGATGCTCTGTCCCTGGTTGGGCCCGTCGGAGTCTAATAGATCATCTCGGTGGTTGTTTGATTTTTGGGTTCCCGGAGATGTTGCAATGTTGAATTAGGAAGCCTTCATGCGGACTGAACAAATTATTTGTCCAAATCGCGACAGAATCAAGGGCGAGAAATGCGCCCGCGTAAAATCGATGTATTCCCCCTCTCACCCCGAGATAGTTCTTCTTTGTTATGGTTTTTGTTTGAGTGTGTGTATCGCTATTTTTTTTTTCGGATGGCCAGTTGTATAGTCTTTCAAAACGCAGTGAGTCGTGACTGCACTTTGACTTTTGGACTAGTCCGTGTTTTAGGTAAGTCGCATTCAGTTGAGATTTTACATTGGGAGATATTGTTTTACTGAGATTCGTGACTGCATCATACTAACCACTTGGCAACGATTTCTACATAATGACATTATCAAAAAACTTATTTATAATTGAAAAATTTTGTGAAAAAAAAAAGAAATCCGAAACCTGCTTCCCCTAAAACATGGCATAGTCTTGCAACGCTTGAACGTTGAACTCTCAAAGGTCGTTGATAAATTATAACTGTCCTTTTGGCTTTCCGCTATTGATGTTTCCATTAGGGTCTAGTTATGTAATGTTTATGTTTCTGTCCCTTCGGTCTCTCTGATGGATAGTGTGGGTTAAATGTATCGATTCCTGACCATTGCTTTCATTTCCGTTTAATGTCTGGGGCGGAAGGTTTTCCCCCTTAGACCCCAGTTTTCTCTATATAAGATGGGGTTTGGATGGGTGTTCATTTCTCGGACGTGTTGACGTGATGGAATCGGTGTTGATTCGTTGTCGCGACGTCAAATTAGCGTTGATTCTATGTTGTTTCGACGCTGTGTACACATTAGCTAAATATAATTACATTGTGTAATTATTGCATGCCATATTGCATTGTTTTATAGAATATGTTGTGAATATCCCATACGATGGGATGGAACAATAGATATTGTATTGTATTGTATTGTAGTCAAGACGGTACATCAAGGGTTGATACGACTTTGCCTACACGGTCAGTCACTGGGGGTCTGCTTTTTTGTGTCAGTACATTTTGGTCGATTGTTTTGCAAGCGTCTTAAGGGGAATGGAAACACCTGGCAAATTTTCCGCCATTTAGCAAAGGTGACAACTTTTGGGACTTCCTGTTCGCTTTTCTATAGGCTCAGTCTTGCTGCAAAAAGGGGTCTTCTCTTATAGGAAAGAATTTGCTCCTCAGGAGCAAATTCTTTCCTTTAAGAGTTGACTCCCATTGACTTGGGAGACAAACATACACTTTTACAGGAGTTGTCTCCCCTGAAGGTGTACACATCCCCAAAAGTTAACAATCATTGTTGTTGTCCATGTGGTAAACACTGACCAATTAAGTATTATCACGAGCAAATAAAAATGATCATAAATTTGGACAATTACCGCGAGCAAGTAAAAATGATCATCATTGGACTCTGGTTCGAAAACACGCCTGATCAAATTTTACCGCCGAAAAAACGAAAATGTGAAGATGAAAAGTTATAATACTTTTCATATTTTTGCTTAAAACGTAGATTGTGGTTACTCGTTAGAACCGCCTCGGCGAGGCGGTTCTAACGAGTACTAACGATCTATGTTTTTGAGCAGAAATTTTATATTTCTGCTTAAAACGTAGATTTTGGACACACGTTATAACCGCCTCGGCGAGGCGGTTCTAACGAATACCCACAATCTATGTTTTTGAGCAGATATAAGAAAAGATAATGTATATCCCCCTAGTTTTACTATATAAAAGTTTAAGGGGTCAAAATTAAATAGGCGTGTTTTCGTGATGTACCCTAATTTTCATTCTCATTGCGCTCTGTATATTTCACAGGATGACAAGTAACGGAAAATGTGTTAAGTATTGAATCCCCGAAGAGGCGACTTTGTTGATAAGTGAGAACCCAAATCAGTCGCCAGACCATTACGAAAACACACCTATACAAATACATTGTAAACTGTACCGCCGAAAAATCGACAATTTTCCGATGAAAAATTGTGATATTTTTCTTATTTCTGCTCAAAATAGAGATTGTGTGTACACGTTAGAACCGCCTCGATGAGGCGCTTCTAACGAGTACCCACAATCTATATTTTAAAACAGAAATAAGAAAAATAAGGTTTACCACTGTAAACCCCAGTTTTATTATATAAAAGTTGGGTTCAAAGGGGTCAAAATTATATAAGCGTGTTCTCGTGATGCAATGATAAGACTACTCTGTTTGCTTAAATATGGGTACTTCAAGATTCATTGAAACAGCCTTAGTCCAATTCCATTACCATTTTTATCCGGCTATCACTAGTCGACTTTAAGCCCCATGTGCATACATGCAAAGCGGCCCCCGCCTATTGGGGCTTGACGAAATATATGGGCTGCATGGTGCTTCCCCGCAGAGCTGAATCTGGCCCTCACACTAGTGCTGGTAAACCACTTAGAGGATCTAAGCCTGTCCAGGAACCGCGGCGCTAGGCGGACCGTCCATGCTAATAAACCCTATTGGTTTCATAGGGTGACAGGGCTTGAGATGTCATTTCATCTCAATGTCGGGTAAAAGTCCCACAAAATTGGAAGCAACGTCTCAAAAATCACCTTTAAAGTGTTGACGGGGACGTTAAACCTCAAATCAAACGAACAAACAAACAAACCATACACGCAAAACAATTAGCAGCATCAGCCTTATTAGGTGGAAGTAATTGGCTTTTAACCAAGGGGCCATTAATTCTGAAAAATGTGTTTTAACACCATTGAAAATAGAAATCGTCAGAAGATTTTGTGTCATGGATTTTCATCCGTGAAGCGGCTAATTTGGCAACAACTATTGGTCGTTTGTTTGAATCGAGATTTAACGTCCCCGTCAACACTATTTAGGTCATTTTGGAGACACTGCTTCCAATTTTGTGGAACTTTTACCCGACATTGAGATGAAATGACATCTCGAGCTTTGCCGCCCAAATAAACCAAAATGCTTTTTGTGCAATGGACGGCTGACTCACACCACTTTGCCAGGGCAAGCTTAGTCCTTCTAAGCCGTTTTCCAGGACTAATGTGTGGTCATTTTCAGCTCTGCTTGGAAGCACCATGCATCCCAATCAATTTCGCCAAGCCCCGGTAGGCGGGGGCGAGAAACAATGGCCGTTCGAAAAATGTTATATTTCCATTCAAAGGGAGATAATGGGAAAAATCCCTTTTATTAAGCATGCGTGTAAGATGTTGGAGATATAAAGTGTTTTAAGTCAATGACTGACCGTATTCAAATGTCTGCATGTATTGTTCATCTCCGTATGCGCATGGATAATTTCTATGGAGATCCCTTCAAGGTACATATTGAAAGATAACTCCGGAATACAGTAGAACTTCGATGGCTCGAACACCGATGGCTCGTTTACCATGGATGTGTCGAACCCATTCTTGGGCCCCTAGCGAAATCCTCTATATAAGAAATAGTGGGGATAATTAAGGAGATTTTAGTCTTTTATCTTGCATATGTATGCTGTGTGTACTCATTAGAATCGCCTCGATGAGGCGATTCTAATGAGTAAACACAGCATACATTTTCATTATAGTAAACCGAAAAGATGTCTAAAAGTATCTCGTTATGCCTCAGTGGCACGAACTATCCCTGTCTCGAACAGATTTTCGAGGTCCAAAAGGTGTTCGAGCCATTGAAGTTTGACTGTAAATAGTTGAACAAATTTCTGTTTTGCAGTTTTTGTAGCTATACGTCTGTTCAATGTGCTAAAAGTAGCCGTTTTTGGTAAATATCAAGCTGGAAACTCACACGTTTCCTAGAGAGTTTGTATCGTTTATTTTGTGACTGCGTATAC
This sequence comes from Lucinisca nassula, assembly GCA_963580285.1. NCBI lineage: Eukaryota > Metazoa > Mollusca > Bivalvia > Lucinida > Lucinidae > Lucinisca > Lucinisca nassula. The sequence continues at coordinate 82,900,533 of OY757023.1, forward strand.
AGGACGTTCCACTTAATGTTTACGTTATACATCTCGGGACTTCGCCCCTGGAAGTATACCTGCAGATATTGAGTGAAACTGTCCTGTATCTATATTACCCAAGCTGCTGGTTCCCCGAGCGCTCATGGCAGCATTGGCTTTGTTTTTGTTTGATTTAAGGTTTAACGTCCCAGTCAACACTGTAAAGGTCATTTTGGAGATGTTGCTTCCAAATTTGTGGGACTTTTACCCGATATTGAGATGAAATGACATCTCAAGCCTTGCCGCCCAATGAAACCAATAGGGTTTATATACATGGACGGTCCTACTCGCACCGCTTTGCCTTGGCAAGCTTAGATCCTCTAAGCGGATTACCAGTACTCGTGTGCGGGTCGGTTTCAGCTCTGCGTGGAAGCATCATGCAGCCCATCTATTTCTTCAAGCCCCGATGGGCGGGGGCCGCATTGGCGTTGTAAAGATACTGAATTCTAGTACTAAAATAAGCTTTGAACAAGCAGGTGTTGTTTCCCTTACCATGTGAAAGGCAAAATCCGGAATTTGGTTTTCGCTGATAAAATGTGCGCCGTCATGAAAATCCCTGTTTTGTCTTTTGTGAACACCAAGGATGCAGATAAGTCTATGCATCAGCAATGTCTGATCAGCTCCACAGCGTTGGCTGTTTGAATAGTCATTTCGATAACACCCCCGTGGGACATTCTTTCATATGCCAAAAATGGCAATTTTTTCAATGAAAAGTTGTTATATTTATCTTATTTATACACCAAACATAGGTTTTGGGGGCTCGTTAGAACCTCAATGAGGCGGTCCCCTGTAAACCCTAGTTTTCTCTATATAAAGTATGGTTTAGAGGGTGTTCATTACACGGACTTATTCAGATATGAGCGTGATGGTATACGTATCTTAATTTGTAACCCTTGTACCTGTAGCTGGCTGATTGGCCAGGTTTGAGTCTTGTAGCAAACGGTGATGACAGGGCTTTTCACGATGGGACTTAACCATTCTCTTGCTTAATATTCAGATTAGCCACACCCATTTCTGACTTTGAACCAATCAGATTACTTGATGTAATTTATTCCTACAAATTCATAAATTGAATGTCAAACAGTGTGGATCCTGATCAGATGGCTTCTTCAGAAGCCATGTGATCTGGATCTACACTGTTTCCAAAGATAGGGGTTGTCGTGAACAGCATGATACGAGTTAAATATCTAAGCAATGCCATCTTTCATGAGTTATAAATGTCACTTTTAAATAATCTTCCTAGAGGACTCTTAGTTACGGTTTCCAGTCATTTCGTACCCAAGTCATTTCGTACCCTAGTCACTTCGTACCATTTTGGTCATTTCGTACCCGTTTTATTTTGCAATTTGGTCATTTCGTACCCACTTTGGTCATTTCGTACCCTATTTGGTCATGTCGTACCCACTTTTAATTTTTTTCTGGGAATGGTTTTTGGTTATTTCGTTCCCTCTTTAGTCATTTCGTACCAACTTTTAATTTTTCTGGGAAACGTTTTTGGTTATTTCGTACCCAGTTTTTCAAACGTAGGTACCAAATGACTTTGGTATGATATGAATTGTTTTAAAGCTTTTCTGTAGGTCACCTGAGCCGAATGTTCAGGGGGGAGCTGTTGTGATTGGTCACCGTCCGTCGTCGTCGTCCGTCCGTATGTCCTTTCACAATTTCTTTAAATGACATCTTCTCAACCACTGAAGAGATTTTGACGAAACTTGGCAAAATAATCTGTGGGTGGACCACTCTAAAAGATGTTCAAAGAATTCCATTCCATGCAACAAAAAGGGGAAAACTAGAAAAACTTATAAAATTCTTCTTGTCTTGAAACCAGAAGTCCAATGTCTTTGATATTCGGTATGACGCTTCATCTAGTGGACATCTACCAAGATTGTTAAATGTAGAGCCATGGGGCAAAAATATGGCCCCGCCCCGTGGCCCAGCTGTTTTACATAGGCCTATACACGGAAAACCTTTAAACATCTTCATCTCTGAAACCAAAAGGTCCAGGTAATTGATGTCGAGGCGGCTTTAACGAAGTTCAACAATCTTTGCTTGGAGCAGAAATATGAAAAATAGCACAAGTTTTTATCGGAAAATTCTCTTTAATAAATACATGTAAGTAAAGAAGGAAAGAAAGAAAGAATAAGATATAATAAATAAATAGTCCCTTAGTCTGTCGGTCTTTCCCAGATACGAAATGACCAAATGACTTGGGTACGCATTGACTATTTTAAAGTCATTTCGTAACCGTTTTGATATATTCGTACCGTTTAGTGAATTTGTACCCAGGTAGGAAATGACCAAAACGGTTACGAAATGACTTGGGTACGAAATGGTTGTTAGTGGGTACGAAATGACCAAAAAACGGGTACGAAATGACCAAAATGGTACGAAATGACTAGGGTACGAAATGACTTGGGTACGAAATGACCGGTTACCTCTGGTAACTAGACAGAATAACTGAAACCTTTTAGACATGTTTCTATTTTGGGAAGAATTTTAGCTTTTCATAGTAGTGGAATTTTACTGTTAGCAAGTTCAGATTCCACGAAACAAAGCCACAGATCAGCCTGCGTCCTGTTAATTCCGCTATGCTAGTGCGTGCAAGTAGGAACTTTTCAGCACTCAAATCCTAACCGGCCCCGATAGCTCATGTGGTAGAGTGTCCGCTCCGGGGAACGGGAGGTCACGGGTTCGATTCCGGGCCGCGACATACCAAAGTCGTTAAAAATGGTACTAGCTGCTTCCCGCTTGGCACTCAGATTTATGAGGTTGAGCTAAGACTGGTCGACCCACTGTCAGGATATTGTGACTGGGTGTGGTATCATGTAATGTGTCTGGGACATGATACTTCAGTGAGGCAGCACTATAAAAGTGAGCATTGAGATCCCTGTCGCAACCAGACAACGTCGTGATATGACTGAAAAATTGTTGAAAGCCACGTTTAACCCGAATTCACACACACAGCACTCAAATCCAAAGGGGAATAAATACGGTCGAGATATTATATCCGCCGTGTTTTTGTAGTGTAGACAACTTCTGCGACTTCCGGTATGCTTTCCTATAATTGATTCCCTCTGAAAGAGGGATATACTCCAAAAGGAAAGAATTTGCTCCTCAGTAGCAAATTCTTTCCTTTTGGAGTAGATCCCTATTATCTAGGGAGACAAACCATTGTTTTGGAATTGTTACCTCCCCTTAATGTATATCCATTCCTCCTCAATAAAGCCGGATGATTGATTCCCTCTGAAAGAGGGATATACTCCAAAAGGAAAGAATTTGCTCCTTAGGAGCAAACTCTTTCCCTTTGGAGTAGATCCCTATTAAAAAGGGAGACAAACCATTTTTGGAATTGTTAACTCCCCTGAATGTGTATCCATTGCTCCTCATTTAAGCCGGCTCTGCAACTGAGTGCACTAAGGTGATTAGATAGACCAGTTTTCAGTTTGTATCACAAAACACGCCTATATAACTCTGACCCCTTGAGCCCCACTTTTATATAGAAAGCTGAGGGTTTCAGGGGTAAACCTTATTTTTTTATTTCTGCTCTAAAATATAGATTGTGGGTACTCGTTAGAACCGCCCCGATATTTTATCTTATTTCTGCTCTAAAATATAGATTGTGGGTACTCGTTAGAACCGCTTCATCTTTTTCTTATTTCTGCTCTAAAATATATATTGTGGGTACTCGTTAGAACCGCCTCGATGAGGCGGTTCTAACGAGTACCCACAATCTATATTTTAGAGCAGAAATAAGAAAAATAAGGTTTACCCCTGTTAACCCCAGTTTTACTATATAAACGCGGGGTTCAAGGGGGTCAAATTTATATAGGCTTGTTTTCGTGATGCTTTTATAGGTTTGAAAGAATGCACTGTATCACATGGGTGCTTGATCGTAATGTCTCCTGTTTTATAGGGACGGCTTTAGGAATCTGAAGTGGATTTATGATGACTTTATTTTGCAACACATTCATTGAGGCAATAGTGCCGAAGATCTGCCAAGGCTGCCTGTCACAACAAATTTCGTCTGCTGATTATTTTAGAAGTCCTTGTTACTTGCAAACAGTGTGGGCCCAGATCACCACGAAAACACGCCTATATAATTCCGCCCCCTCCTGAACCCCACTTTTATATAGTAAAGCTGGGGTTTACATGGGTAAACCTATTTGTTTCTCATTTTTGCTCTTAAATACAGATTGCGGGTACTCGTTAGAACCGCCTCCGCGGTTCAAACGAGTACCCGTAGTCTGTATTTAGAGCAGAAATAAGAGAAAATATCACAATTTTGCATCTTAAAATTTTCATTTTTGCCTGGTAAATTTACACTGTATTTTTATAGCGTGTTTTCGTAATGCAAGACTGTTCCACACTGTTTGCTTGTATGTAAAACTATTTTATGCCAGCAGACGGCATAAACAGACGACATATTCAGATGCAGTTTTTCTTGGCGTCTTAAGCGTTGAAACGAATATCAGTCTTCACACGTATATATCTGTTTTGCTCTGATATTTTTAGATAAAGGCACACTATTGAAATGTAACATTGAGTTGCGAATTCCATGCATCTAACAGAAGTGACGCTGTACAAACCTTTAAACACTATATTCTTGATTTCTGTGAACCAGATTTTGGGACAGACAATTTGATGATGATTTACCTTTTTCCTTTGAAGCACTGAAGTACGAAAGCCTGGTAGGGACTTCTTACTTCTTATTTCTTAGTTCTTACTTCTTAGTTCCTACTTCTTAGTTCTTACTTCTTAGTTCTTAGTTCTTACTTCTTAGTTCCAAGTTCTTATTTCCGAAGTCTGTACACGTATTCATTTTTAGCTGGTCTGTTTTCGAAGAAAACGACGAGGTATTGTCATAGCTCTGGCGTCGTCGTCGTGCAAAATCTTGGATATTTTGTATGCGTCGTCGTGCAAAAACTTGGACATTTTGTAATATCTCTGTCATTACTGAACATATTTACTTGAAACTTGGACTAGTTGGTATTATGAAAAGGGGCCGCATGCGGTGCTCTTTTTAAAACCTTAAAAATGCTTCGGTCGTCAATATGTTTTTTTCTATGAATGTACGCATGGAAAACATAAGTAGGCGTAGGTCAAACATGCTGCTGACGACAAGTCCTCAAACCACATTAAGTACGGGCTTATGGAAACAGAAAAATTGGTACGAACTGGAAGTTACAGAACTATGTCTGATAACATCGCTACTGCCAGACGTATCGTGGCATCTAGTTGTGTATGCTTATGGTTGCCTATTACGAGACAGTCGAACTTCAATGGCTCGAACACCTTTGGGGCCACGAAAATCTGTTCGAGACGGGGGTTGTTCGAGCAACTGAGGGCTATAAAGGGATAATTATTGGGACTTCTTTTCGGTGTTCTAAGTATAAATGTATGTTGTATGTACTGATTAGAATTGCCACACAACATACATTTGCAAGATAAGAGACGAAACTATACCTCACTATTTCTTATGCAAAGAAATACGCTAGGGACTCAAGAACGGGTTCGACTCAGCCCAGGTAAACGAGCCATCGGTGTTCGAGCTATCGAAGTTCTACTATGGGGATCAACCATGGTTTTTCATGCATTAACATTCGCCGGGTCCCGAGGAAGCTGTTTGAACATGAGGCCGCCAGGCCGAATGTTCAAATATCTTCCGAGGGATCCGGCAAATGTTAATGCAATGAAATAACCATTGGTGATCGTTGCTCTTGCATAACTTACGTATCCGACCGCAAATTTTGACGAATACGCCAAAAACCTCCATATAAATTCCATATAAACTCTTCAAATGCGACAGGCAAACCTAAATGGCGGCCATTTCAGAATGTTGTTTACAATTACGTTGTCATGCAGTATCCCTCTGACGTCATCAAAGAACCCTTAAACGCTACGTTCAGGGCGATAACGTTACGTCGCTCAACGTAACGTAAACAAACCAAGGCCCGTCTTGTGATATCAAAAGCTCAAAATCCATGTTCAAACGGCACGCGAATTTAATGATTTGAACATGGTTTTTGCTGTTTGAGCCATTTGACAAAAGCTTCAAACAGCCGTGCGCATAGGTATTTATGCAAGATTGTATTATTATTCATTGGATTTTCATTAATTGTGCCTGTTGCGCCTTGATCACCTATCGTGATGCAGAGGGAGCTGGTAGCTGTGCTGTTTGCGATTCAATCACGAAAACACGCCTATATAAATTTGGCCCCCTTAAACCCCACTTTTATATGAGCCCCGCCAAGCGAATTGGTGTCTTCGAGCATTCCGTCATGACAAATTTTACCTGCGCATGCCCTGCCATTCAGAGGGGCCAGGGATATGGCTTTCTGTCTGAAGGTTCCTCTTGATTCACTGCTTGTTTAAGCGAGCAGCGAAGGTTCTGGCGAGCCTGCCAGATGCGCAGGCTCGCCTGAACTTTCGCTGCTCGGATAGGCGATAAGTACCAAAATCGCTTGACGGGGCCCATATAGTAAAACGGGGGTTTTCAGGGGTATACATTATTTTTCTTATATCTGCTCAAAAACATAGATTGTGGGTACTCATCGAGGCTGTTCGAATGAGTATCCACAATCTATATTTTGAGCAGAAATATCGAAATTTTTCATCTGAAAATTTTCATTTTTCGATGATAAAATATACAATTGTATTTGTATAGGCGTGTTTTCGTAATGTTTTTTTTTTTTTTTTTTTTCGTTTTTGTTTTTCTCATTGTTCCTTGGTGCCATTGGTATGCTGTAATCTTTGATTGTGCCTTTTCCTTGGCATTTGTTTATATATTTTTATGAAACTTTTTTCGGAAGTTTGAGGAAGCTTCTGCTACTGTTTCTAGACTGCATCATGTGAACAAGTCCGTGAAATGAAGACCCCCTATACCCCACTTATATAGTGATAACAGGGGTTTACGGGGGTATACATAATACCTATGTTTGCAGTATTTATAAGAAAAATATCACGGATTTTCATCGGAAAAACGGCCATTTTGTAGATGTGAAAAACGCACTATGTAGCACGGGTGTGTTATCGTTATGGTTTGCCTGTGTGAATTTCGTGATGTTTGGCTAGGTAAGATTTTCCAGCTCTGGGCTTGCCAGGATACATAATATAAGGTCATCGACAGAAGCTTGTAAACCATCACGAAAACACGCCTGTTTTATTTTGACCCCCCTTGAACCCCACTTTTATATAGTAAAACTGGTGTTTACAGGGGTAAACCTTTTTTTTATTTCTGCTCCAAAATATATATTGTGGGTACTCGTAAGAACCGCCTCGATGAGGCCTCAATCTATATTTCAAGCAGAAATTAAAAAAAATCACAATTTTTTTCATCTGAAAAGTTTCGTCTTTAGGCGGAAAAATTTACAATGTATTTGTAGAGGCGTGTTTTCGTATTGAGCTTGTAAACAAGGCTCGAAAAATATAATTGTGAGTCATTTACAATCCACCACACTTCCAATAACATTATACTTTCAGTACTAAATAGCTGCATATCTTGAAACACATAGAAGGAGATTAGATTATATTAGATTAGCATGAATTTGTCTCAGAATGGAGAACTTTTTCCTGTTGTTTAACAAGCTTGATGGATGTTCAAACGTGCAAAATTGTGAAAGAGTTTGGGTTATAACCACGCGATATATATCATATTCACCTAAAAACCTTTCTTTCTTTCATTCTTTCTTTCTTTCTTTCTTTTTTTATTTCTTCTGTTACTGCGTTATGTCGTATTTGTCCATTTCACGCAGGAGTTGCATACACTTCAGGTTTGCAGAATGAAAACCTGCATAGTAATCCCGTGGGCGGGTAGGTGGGGGGTCTAATGAATACACACATGACTTTTCAAGTTTAGATACATCCCCGAAATTATCCCTAAATGTATATGACCTGGTGGTGTTGAAAACGTTCTAAGGATCGCAAGAGCGTTTAATTTCGGTAAACAAAATAGAAGAAGATGCAGCGATTGATGTATTTGAGGTTTAACGTCCCGGTCAACACTGCATAGGTCATTTGGAAGACGTTGCTTCCAATTTTGTGGGCATTTTACCGAGCATTGAGATGAAATGACATCTCACTAAGTGGTTTACCAGTGTGCGGTCGGTTTCAACTCTGCGTGGAAGCAATATGCAGCCCATCTATTTCTTGAAGTCCCGAAGGGCGGAGCTAACACGAACCATTTAAATACGATCAATGTTTAGATTCTAGTTTAGATGTATACGTAACCCATTTGTGACAATGGGATCTTCGACCTATATGGTTTGGAGAAATCTATTTCATATCATAAGTGTGTCAGGTTTGTTTTGTTTGCATTATGTTTTACGAAAACTTGCGTTGTTTATAAAGCAAACGATGCAGGCCTCGGTAGCTCAGTCAGATGCGCGTGTGACTGGTGATCAGTAGGACGTGGATTCGATACCTGCCGGGGTCGGCAGCATTCTTTTGTGGAGATTGATCATGAAATCTTTTCTACGGTCATTCTCTCCCTTCGCTGATTCAAGAAGGGCACTTATCAGTTTCTGGTCAAAGAATGTTTACTGTACTGGTTAACAGCTTACGTATAAGCCTGCCAAGGAAAAGTGTGGATAGGCGAACTGACCGGCTAAAATGACTGAAAGGTGTTGACTGGGCTGTTAAACACCAGTACAAACAAACAAAGCAAAACGCAGCGTCTGATCTGGGTCTTAACTCTTTGTCAGTGTCCAATTAAAAGGACGCATGGCATATATGAGTTGTTGTTTGTTTGAATTGAGGTTTAACATTTTGTTTGTTTGATTTTAGGTTTAACGTCCCTATCAACACTGTAAATGTCATTTTGGAGACGTTGCTTCCAATTTTGTGGGACTTTTACCCGACATTGAGATAAAATGACATCTCAAGCCCTGTCGCCCAATGAAACCAATAGGGTTTATTAGCATGGACGGTCCGCCTCGCATCGCGGTTCCTGGACAGGCTTAGATCCTCTAAGCGGTTTACCAGTACTAGTGTGCGGGCCGGATTCAGCTATGCATGGAAGCATCGTGCAGCCCATATATTTCTTCAAGCCCCTTTGGGCGGGGGGCGGTGAGGTTTAACACTGTTTAGGTCACTTTTGGGACGTTGCTTCCAAGTTTGTGGGAATTTGACCCGACATTGAGATAAAATGGCATCTCAATCTCTGCAGCCCAACAAAACCAAAATGGTTTATGTGTAGGGATTGCCCAACTCGTACCACTTTGTCCGGGCATGCTTAGATCCTCTAAGCGGTTTGCGCGGACAATTTTAGCTCTGCGTGGAAGCACCATGCAGCCCAATCTATTTCTCCAAGCCCCGGTGGGCGGGGTCCAATACACGAGCTAATATAACAGCTAATGTGCACTAAGCTAAATGAAATGAAGTTCAGCCCAAATGTTAGACGCAACTGGTTGTTGACATTTTCTGACTTTGTACGTCTGGTTGCTCAAAGACTTTTGCGCATCTCTAAATTGAATTGAGATAATGTCAATGTCAGCCGTATGATGCATTAGAGGTGTTAAAATGTAATTACAACATCCTCAGACTTTCAAGATATACGATGATATGTCAGTCGCTTTCCTATTTACATTCAGTGCCGTACCGTTTTCACAGAATAGCGCAATTCAATAACTGAATTTAAAGCACATCACGAAAACACGCCTATATAAATTTGACCCCATTGAACCCCACTTTTATATAGTAAAACTGGGGTTTAAGGGGGTATACATTATTTTTCTTATTTCTGCTCAAAAACATAGATTGTTGGTATTCGATAGAACCGCCTCGTCGAGGCGGTTCCATCGAGTCCCCGCAATCTATGTTTTGAGCAGAAATAAGAAAAATATCACAATTTTTCATCTTAAAATTTCTAATTTTGGCGAAAAAATTGGCAATGTATTTGCATAGGCATGTTTCGTAATGACATTTCCTCATCTGGAAAACGAAGCAGGTGCAGCGGGGGTCAGTAGAAAAAGCTCTCCCCCGTAAGGCAAGCGGCTTGGGTTCAAATTCCACAGAATGCCGCATCAAATTAATAGGGCTGTATCACTAGTCGGTTTTCTTTAATACTTAATATAAAAATATTGGGTACATGGACAACATAGATATTACACGACTGACTGCAAGTATGGTAATTAACTGAATAACGGTTGATAACTTTGCTTCCCTCTTTAATTACACGCCGGTGGGCCAGGCCTCTGACATGACGGTCCAAGCGTAAAGGCTTGCATATGTAATGTTGGTTGGTACTTGAAGCTCTGTCTCTGGTTGGGCCCATCGGAGTCTAACTGTTTGTTTTCGTTTGCTTCAGCATTTGAGTGGTTTGTTGCTGTCGAGTCCTCACCGTTGTTTATCTCTGTGGTTGTTTGGTTTTTGTGTTCTTGGAGATGTTGCACTGATGAGTTAGGAAGGCTTCATGCGGACTAAATAAATTATTTGTCTAAATCGCGACCGAACAAAGGGCTAGGATTGCGGCCGCGTAAAATCGATTTAAGTACCCCCCAGCCCACCCAGGAATTATTTTCACTGACCGTTCCAATGCGGTTCTTCTGTCGCGGTTTGTGTGTGTGTGTGTGTGTGTGTGTGTGTGTGTGTGTGTGTGTGTGTGTGTGTGTGTGTGGATTATATATATTTTTTGGGATAGCCAATTGGCCATTTTGTGGGAAAGTAGATGTCCTTGTCTCTGGTCGGGCTCATCGGAGTCTAACTGTTGGTTTTCTTTTGCTCCAGCATTTCAGTGGTTTCTTGCTGTCGAGTCCTCACCGTTGTCTCACCTCTGTGGTTCTTTGATTTCTGTGTTCACGGAGATGTTGCACTGATGAGTTAGGAGGCCTTCATGCGGACTGAACTAATTATTTGTCTAAATCGCGACGGAAGTAAGGGCGAGGATTGTGGCCACGTAAAATCGATTTAAGCCCCCCAGTGGAAATCTTCCACTGACCGTTCCAAGGCGGCTCTTCTGTGGCGATTTATTTATGTTGTTGTTTGTTACTTACTGTGTGTATCACTTGTGTCTTTTAATTTTGGATGGCCATATGGCCATTTTGTGGGAAAGTAACTGTCCATATGGCCTTCCTTTGTTTAGGTTTCCATTATGGTCTTGTCGCTTAATGTTTGTATTTCTTTCCCTTTGGTGTCTTTTATGGATGGAGTAAGTTAATTGTATCAATTCCTGATCTTTGTTTTACTTCTACTTTCCTCTATTGATGTCCCCATTAGGGTCCAGTTATTTAATGTTTGCGTTTCTTTCCCGTTGGTGTCTCCAATGGGAGGTGTGGGTTAAGTGTATCGAATCCTGATCATTGGCTTCATTTCTATTTAACATAATAATATGAGCCCCGACAAGCGCATTTGTGTCTTCGAGCATTCCGTGTGGACATATTTTAACTGCGGATGCCCAGCCATTCAGAGGGTCCAGGGATATGGCTTTCTGTCTGAAGGTTCCTCTTGATTCACTGCTTGTATGAGCGAGCAGCGAAGGTTCTGGCGAGACTGCGCGGATGCGCAGGCTCGCCTGAACCTTCGCTGCTCGCATAGGCGATAAGTACCAAAATCGCTTGACGGGGCCCATATTTCATCTGTTATTACTGACAATGACCAATCTTAATCACATACGTTTTGTGTCTTCTAAGATAAATGAGTAGCCCAATTGTATGTCTTAACTGTCTGTTACAGATAGAGCAAAAGAGGTCAGAGGAACAGAGCTCTGTTGGTATGCCTTAGCTCTGGCTTTTGTGGACGTTTCTAGTCGGCTTCGCTGATTCTTTTTGCCGCATATTCACTGGCACATCTCCCTGTGAGGCCTTGCGAGTTTGCTCGGTCCTGTGCAATTTGATCCCCCGACTTTGTTGGTGTTTTGAAGGCCTTTAGGAAGGCTTTGAGGGTGTCCTTGTATCTCATAAAACCCACTATGGTCTGAATTTAAATAATGACACCATAAAGTCCTCATAAACAGCAAATCCAACTTTATGCGGATAACTAGACCTTTTTGTGCTTCGTGTCCCAATATGCTTTGTTGTCTCACAATCAGAACAGACGATCCGATTTCTTCGTTGATTTCAATACCTTTACCCTTATTAAACAAAGTCGGTTGAGAACGATTGCTCATTAATTGCTGGTAAATGTAATAAATTGTGTAGTTTTGTAAACCTCTGTCAGCGTCATTTCAGTTTCGAATGCTTTTTACATCTTTAAAGGTTGTACTTTACACTCTATCTATTATTATTGTGTGAAACTAATTTAAAAGAAAAATAGTAGCTGCTTAAAATAACACCATGATATAATTAACATTTAATGCTTTCTAAAGGAGCATCTCATCACGTGAACAAGTCCGTGAAATGAACACCCCCTTACACCCCACTTTATATAGAGAAAACTGGGGTTTACGGGGGTAAACAATATTTTTCTTATTTCTGCTCCAAGACATAGGTTGTGGGTACTCGTTAGAACCGCCTCAATGAGGCGGTTCTAACGAGTACCCGCAACCTATGTTTGCAGTATAAATAAGAAAAATATCACAGATTTTCGTCAGAAAAGTAGCCATTTTGGAGATGTAGAAATTGCACTATATCGCACGGGATGTCCTGTGCATAATCACGTACAAAATTTCGATCTATATGATTTATACAGATGTCGCTATCAAAAGCCTACATAGCAATCAGAGTTTATTTAGTTTTGCTGTGAACAGATGATTTTTGTTTGATTTGATGTTTAACGTCCCCGTCAACACTGTAAAGGTCATTTCGAAGACGTTGCTTCCAATTTTGTTGGACTTTTACCCGACATTGAGATGAAATGACATCTCAAGTCCTGTCGCCCAATGAACCCAATAGGGTTTGTAAGCATGGACGGTCCGACTCGCAACGCTTTGCCTGGGCAGGCTATGTTATACGACAGACTACATGCATGGTAGTTAACCCAATCACGGTTGGCAACTTTGCTTACCTCTTTAATTGCACGGCGGTGGGTCAGGCCTCAGATTCTATGACGGTTCCAACGTAAAGGCTTATTGGGAATTAGAGAGATCTAATTCAAGGTAATGTTGGTTAGTGCCTGATGCTCTGTCTCTGGTCGGGCCCATCGTACTCTAACTGTTGGTTTTCTTTTGCTCCAGCATTTCAGTGGTTTTTTGCTGTCGAGTCCTCACCGTTGTCTCACCTCTGTGGTTCTTTGATTATTTGTGTTCACGGAGAAGTTGCACTGATGAGTTAGGAGGCCTTCATGCGGACTGAACAAATTATTTGTCTAAATCGCGACGGAAGTAAGGCGAGGATTGTGGCCACGTAAAATCGATTTAAGCCCCCCAGTGGAATTCTTTCCACTGACCGTTCCAAGGCGGTTCTTCTGTGGCGGTTTATTTATGTTGTTGTTTGTTACTACTCACTGTGTGTATCACTTGTGTCTTGTTATTTTGGATGGCCATTTGGCCATTTTGTGGGAAAGTAACTGTCCTTATGGCCATCCTTTGTTTAGGTTTCCATTATGGTCTGGTCGCTTCATGTTTGTGTTTCTTTCCATTTGGTGTCTTTGATGGTTGGAGTAAGTTAATTGTATCGATTCCTGATCTTTGTTTTACTTCTACTTAGATCCTCTAAGCGGTTTACCAGTACTCGTGTGCGGGTCGGTTTCAGCTCTGCGTAGAAGCATCATGCAGCCCATGTATTTCTTCAAGCACCATGATTCCAAATTGTTCGATTATGTCAGTCACACTTTTGAAATGTTAATTGTGAAAGACCGGCCTGTTTTGGACAATATCTGTAAATGGTGGAACCATATGCATACGTCGAACGATTCAACAGAAGACACGTCGCATATATCATTAAGATTTAGACAGTGAAAATATGGCATACGTTCTTTCAGTAAAACAATACACACACAAAATATATAAATAAATTAAAAAAAAAAAATACAGATCCGGCGTCTCTGAAGAACTGAAGTCTGCATCTGTACAACCAATTATTAATTGACTATCCTGTATTGATCGGAGGTCATCCGAATTAAAACCAGGTCAATCAATATTAACTGAGGTCAAGTGAGGTAAAAAAATCAATCATGCAGCAGACCACGGACCTGTACCTGGGCCAATACGAAATTACTTGTTCAATGACAATTTTATTAATTGACATTCGGCCTCGGGCCAATGCAGCAGACCTCGGACCTGTACCTGGGCCAATACGAAATTACTTGATCAATGACAGTTTTATTAATTGACACGGTTAAAAAATCACGATTATTGATTTTTGACATATTTTTTCCAAGATACAGTCTAAAACAATTGCATCGGATAATATTGCATCTCTTAATATGAATTGCATGTTGCTCACAATATGCAGACGTGCATTGTATACCCGGTACGCATTTAAATTACACAATCATTAAACCTTCAGTCACGCAAAAGACAGATTTCCAATTTACCAGACTGGGCCAACTTGAAAAATTAAAACTCCATCTGACTACAGTGTTACCCAGATAATTAAGGGGTATGAATCCTTTTCTGAGAAATTAGCTGAATATTCCATTATGACATTCTCGCTGTCCGAGTATGAAAAAATACAACATAAACCAAATATCGCCTAAAAGATGGCACACTAGACAAAATCGACTTTCTTTCTGTTTTGGTCGAGACAGTATATGTGTATTTCGCTTTGTTCAAGACCATGCGTATGGCCACTTATGCAGTTACGCATGTGCATCAATAAAGCAGTGGTTTCCGTTACGAAAACAAATATATTGAACAATTTAACACTAGAAAAATGAAATAATTTAAATATATATATTTTATTTATATTTTCATATTGCTGCTCTAAAATATAGATAGTGGGTACTTGTTAGAAATTTAGGATCGCCGCGGTTCTCCGTGATGTTCATACCGGATGCCTCAGCGCGTTTTAAAGTCAAGTTTTCGGCCCCCGCCCATCGGAGCTTGAAGAAATATATGGGCTGCATGATGCTTCCACGCAGAGCCTAATCCGACCAGCACACGAGTTCCGGTAAACCGCTTAGAGGATCTAAGCCTGCCCAGGCAAAGCGGTGCGCACGAGTCGGACCGTCCATGCTTATAAACCCTATTGGTTTCATTAGGCTACAGGGCTTGAGATGTCATTTCATCTCAATGTCGGGTAAAAGTCCCACAAAATTGGAAGCAACGTCTCCAAAATGACCTTTACAGTGTTGACAGGGACGTTAAACCTCAAATCAAACAAATCATCCTTGGGTCAACTTGACTTTAATTGTGATTTCTTTGTTACCCGAATTGATTCATTGTTAGAAAACTTTCCCGCGAACAGAACAAATACATGTTTGAACCACAGTAAAAGTAATAGCGAGAGTTGGGATCCCGTAAAGTATACTTTATCCCACCAGTTATTCTTACTGACCTTACCAAGTCGATGTTTTTGCTGTGGATCCTTCCTGGTTAATAAATTTTATGTTGGTTATTCTGATTCTTCCCCATTATGTATGTTGTTCCTTTTTGGTTACGTTTAAATTATCTAAGTCGCCACCTGTTTGAAAAGAGCCGCTGACACGGTTTACCAGCTGTCTATTTTTGTCTACTATCGTAACTCCGTGTTTCGATTTCTTTCCCTTGTGATTTTTTTTTTTTTTTTTGGGGGGGGGGGGGTGTTGGAATTGGGGTCTGGTTGTAACAGTTCCTGATCGTTTCCCTTATCCATTTACAGGTAATATGGGCATAAAATTTTAGACGAGTTCGATTATTGAGCAGATCGGGCTATTTACACAAGAGTAGACTCATAATTGTGAAAGATAGCGACTTTCTTCATCGAACTTGCAGATAACGAAGACGCGCATACAGTCCGGTACTAGTTTAATTTTGGCCCAAGTTGGACTATTTGCATTAGAGTTACGCCCACTTGAGGGCCCCGTAGCATTATGAAAACACGCCTATACAAATATATTGTAAATTTTACCGCTGAAAAAAAAAATGTAAATTTTAAGACGAAAATTTGAGATATTTTTCTTATTTCTGCTCAAAATATAGATTGTGGTTACACATTAGAACAGCCTCAATGAGGCGGTTCTAACGAGTCCCCACAATTTATATTTTAGAGCAGAAATAAGAAAAATAATGCTTACCCCAGTAAACCCCAGATTTTCTATATAAAAGTGGGGTTCGAGGGGCGCAGAATTATATAGGCATGTTTTCGTGATGGACTTAATTGCACGCCAGTGATTCTATGACCGTTCCAGCGTAAAGACATACTACGAATTAGAGAGAATCTAATTCTATGTAATGTTGGTTGGTGCCTGATGCTCTGTCTCTGGTCGGGTCCATCGGAGTCTAGCTGTTGGTTTTCTTTTGCTTCAGCATTTCAGTGTTTTCTTACTGTCGAGTCCACACTGTTGTTTCATTTCTCTGGTTGTTTGATGTTTTGTGTTCAGGGGATGTTTCACTTTCATGCGGACTGAACAAATTATTTGTCGAAATCGCGACGGAAGTAAGGGCGAGGATTGTGGCCACGTGAAATCGATTTAAGCCCCTGTTTCTCGCCCTATTGCAAGGCTACACTCATAGACAATTGACACGTATGTAGATCCTCGAATCATCCATTAGGGTGGTCATAACAACACCAACCAATGCCAACGATCTTTGGTGATAAACAAAGCTAACGAAAACAATGTGGATTGCCAGATTGTCGGTATTACGAGTAAAGTATTATTCCGCTATTAAGACCATCTAAAATTAGGACTAATTCTGCCCATAGAAGCATATTTTTAAGGTTCAAACTGTTCTTTTTTGACATTTTCTATATAGAGAGTCCTCTAGTAAAGGACCACCCTTGGGACTGTTTAAAAGTGGTCCAAAGACCACTTTTGAACAGTTCAAAAGGTGGTCTTACTATAGGAATCATAGTTAACGCGCTGAAATCCAGTGTAAGCAAATGACTGTGATGGGGCGCCGCATAAGGCGACGCTTTACCGGGTCTTCACTGCTTGCTGTAAACACGTTTATTATTGAACATAAGGCTAGTCACAACTAAAAGTTGACTTGTCCAAATGATAATCGAAATAATCCAGTCGGCTCAAATATGGCAATACTGATTTAATATTTTAATATACAGTAGAACTTCGATGGCTCGAACACCAATGGCTCGTATACCATGGCTGAGTCGAACCCGTTTTTGAGTTCCGAGGAAATTCCTCTACATAAGAAATAGTGGGAGATAATTTAGGAGATTTTCGTCTTTTATCTTGCAAATGTGTGCTGTGTGTGCTCGTTAGAATCGCCTTATTGAAGCGATTCTAATGTGTACACACAGCATACATTTCATTATAGAGCACCGAAAAGACGTCCAAAAGTATCTCGTTATGCCTCCTGGCATTAACCCTCAGTGGCTCGCACTACCCCTGTCTCGAACAGATTTTCATGGTCCAAAAGGTGTTCGAGCCATTGAGGTTTGGCTGTATAAAGTTATGAACACTCCTGTCAACCGTACTTAACGCATCTTCCACCCAGGGGCTCTTGCTGCAGATGTCGCAAGAGTCCTGCGTGGCGGGGTGAGATGTAGGATATAACTTTGTTCCAAGCCGTTCATTCTCATTTCGTTTCGGAGAAGGGATCAAGTGCCATTGATGGTGTACATTTTATTAATTACAGGAGCCATAAAGCCATAACATGACTGACCACAGCTGACAGCGGGGGTGTCTAGCGACTAGCGCGAAGCTGTTGGGCATCACCGTTGGCCACTGTTCGGGCGGTCGTTTTATTCATCTGTTGTATGTTAATCAGTCGCCCACTTCGGTGGTCGATTTTTCAGCTCGTGTTGAAGTTTCCTTGACAGTGCATAACTACTATATGCTCAGAGCCGCAACATCTGGAAAACGCGCCTGTATAATTTTGACCCACTTGTACCCCACTTTTATATAGCAAAACCGGGGTTTACATGCCTCCCATGAGTAGTCGCTGCCCCCGACCTCTTAATGTATCCGTTTATAACTCATGTAAAGGCTTATTATGTTTTTTGTGCCCCTATATATGCCTGTATTTGTCTGCGTGATAAGGCTACTATAAACTTTACATTGCATTTATTCCACGCAACACATTGTCCACCCAACACTTGTTGCTTAGACGTCAGAGTTTGATACAATGAAGGTTATCTTGCTCAAATGAGAGCGCCTGGCAGTGTCGCTTCGACGACAAGTGTGGTTTAAAGAGGGTTATCTAAAATATGGACAGGCAAAAGTGTCATTGCGATGTCAATGTGCAGTGTAAAGAGGGTTTCCTATATTATAAGTACTGAGCTGCTATAATGATACACTGAAAAGTAGTGTTGACCCTGATCGGGCGCCACAGAAAGCGGCGTCCGATCAGAGTCTTCATTGCTTGCCTACAAAAGGGAACTTGGGGTTGTAGCGTAATGGTCAAGGTCTTTTTTGGGGCCGTCTCCGGTGCAAAGAAGGTTAGCTGTAAAACACGGACTGAGCTGATATGAGGGACTCTGGCAGACGACAGAGTGGTCTTAATGAGGGTTGTCCGAAATACGGATATGCTAAAAGTGCAGCTGTTATGTCAGCGAGGAAGGCAGAGGGTGTACTGGACTGATATGATGATATATTGACAAGTAGTGTTGATCCTAATCCGGCGCCACAGAAAGGGGCGTCTGACAGGGGTTTACACTGTTTGCTTACAAAACAGGAACTTGGGGGTTCCAATAATAGTAGTCATAGTACTCGTATGGGGCCGTCTCCGCCTCTGCACGGGTGATGGTTGTTATTGATCCCGTTTCAGCTGTTTTCTACCCATGAAAAAAATATATATATTATATTAGTTAACTTTTCTCGACATGTTGTATATAGTCTTAATCCATATCTTTCTTGTTATTGTTGCTACTGACACATTCGGGTAATTTAAAGATGCATGATCTGCAATATGACAGGAGGACGCGGGTTCGATACCTACCGGGGTCTGCAACACCATTTCGTGGAGATTGATCATGAAATCTTTTCTACGGTCATTCTCTCCCTTCTGCTGATTCAAGAAGGGCAGTTGTCAGTTTTTGTCGAAACTGGTTAACAGCTTACGTAAAGCCCTGCCCAGGCAAAGTGTGGATAAGTAAACCGACCGGCTTAAAATGACAGAAAACAGTGTTGACTGGGCCGTCAACTCCAACACAAACAAACAAATCATCTGCAATATTTCTGCTTAACGTAACTTCTAGTAAGTCTAGCGTTGGGTATTGCGAATTTTGTTATGTTCCTTTCCATTTCTTTTTTCCTTTAGTATGACGTGGTGACTGAGCAAGGTCAGGTGAAAGTGTCATTACACCCCTGAAGCTGCAAAATCAAACAGAGTCAATCTTGTTTACTCATTGGTCTGTAATGTATCAGTTCGAACCCTGACTCCAACCTGTTTTGCCCTGGCTCCAACCTGGTTTGAATGCGGATTCGAACATCGGTTGTAATGTGGATTATTCAAAATTCGAACACAGCTAGTTAACAAAGCGTTAGCCACATGCAATATGATTGAAGTGAAGTGACATTTATCCTTGACCTGGCTCGAAAAATACACAGGTGTATTATACTGGGGGTGAATTGCATTGATAACGTTTGTAAATGATTAAAAACCCTGTGAGAATGTGACATGCGTAAGG
This sequence comes from Lucinisca nassula, assembly GCA_963580285.1. Taxonomy (NCBI): domain Eukaryota; kingdom Metazoa; phylum Mollusca; class Bivalvia; order Lucinida; family Lucinidae; genus Lucinisca; species Lucinisca nassula. The sequence goes on from OY757023.1 coordinate 82,920,152, forward strand.
GTGAATATTAAGTGTGTGTGTGTGTGTGTGTGTGCGTGCGTGTGTGTGTGTGTGTGTGTGTGTGTGTGTGTGTGTGTGTGTGTGTGTGTGTGTGTGTGTGTGTGTGTGTGTGTGTGTGTGTGTGTGTGTTCATTTGCTACATAATTAACCATATATGCCTAGAGTCCATTTTCGGGGACGTGTTGACCCGGATAGGACGCCCCACAACGAGCCGTCCGCTCTCGGTCTACGCTGTTTGCTTTGTGAACAAACATTTGTAATATTTATGTTAAACATAACAAATCTGAAACCACTGACAACTCCACACTTATGGGTGGAAGAATCCATTTTATCATATACTTATTCTTGTATTGCCCTTGAGACAACAGATTTTGCACCCCCTATCCCAGCCATGCTAGTGACAGACATCTCGCCTACGCAGTCAAACTAGCTGACTCGAGGGCTGGGACAAGGGCTGGGACAAGGGCCGGGACAGAATCTGTATTTCAACGCTGCCCCCGATTCTAACGTCATACATTTTGTACATTGTTTACATCTTCTGAGACGCCATTGACGTCAAGTCACTTGAATTAAACTTTCCCGCGTGTAAATAAAACGATTGCATTAAACAAGTATGACCGGCTACAGGGATTTATTTCCTTAGAGAAAATAAATCATCTTAGGTCAGAGGTGATGATCATTTTTAATTCATTGAGAAATTGTGACATTTCTTCGTTATGCATGCAATATATAGTTAATGAAGTTTTTTTTCAACAGCAAGTCTGTATTTTATTTCGGAGTGGCTATTGACAAACGTTTGTCAATAGCCAATATACGTTAAAATGGCTATTGACAAACGTTTGTCAATAGCGATTTCACGTTAAAATGGCTATTGACAAACGTTTGTCAATAGCCATTTTAACGTGAAATGGCTATTGACAAACGTTTGTCAATAGTGATTTTTATGTGAAATCGCTATTGACAAACGGGGCGAATTGCCCACCGCTCATCGGAGCTTGGAGAAAAAGACGGGAAGCATGTTGCTTCTACATACAGCTGAAACTGACCGCATATGAGTACTGGAGAACCACTTGGAAGACAAAAGCCTTCCCAGACAAAGTGGCGCAAGTCGGACCGTCCAGTGCATATAAGTTCAACAAAAAGGTAATCCTTTGGAAGGAAGGCCCACTGAACAGAGGTACTACAGATTAGAACTGAAAACTGTAGATTGTTCAAGATTCCGCAGACGAATCGATTGCCCCAAAGGACTAGAAAATACAACCTATACTCAATGATGAAGGGCCTTGAAAGATTTGACGGCCGACACACATTCCCTAACAACCCGATGTGTTGAAGTTTAACAGTTATTATATATAACAGGAGCATGCTTTGGAAGCAAGGACTGCAGAACAGAACCTGTAACCATAGATTGTATTTGTTGTTTCTGGGCCAGACTAGCCTGTTTCAGCTTATTACATATGTTCTATAAGAGGGTTATCCTTTGGAACGCGGAATACACCGCAGAGCTGGAAAATATGAAGTGTACATGTTTTCTGGGCCAGACTAGCTTGTTTCGGCCAAATAGGCCTTATCAGTGACCCTCAAATATTTTCAAAATTCCACAATGGAATCAGTGATCGTAAAGGACAGATATTGTCAAAATCCAGCTATGGAATCGATTATCCCAGAAGACTAGAAAATATTACACCCATTATGATGAAGGGCGGGGAGACTATTTTACGACCACCACACATTATCCCAACACCAGCTGTTGTAAAGTTGAATATGTTTGTTTGTTTGATTTGAGGTTTAACGTCCCCGTCAACACTGTATAGGTCATTTTTGAGACGTTACATCAAATTCTATGGGACTTTTACCCAACATTGATATCAAATGACATCTCAAGCCCTGTCGCTCAATAAAATTAATAGGGTTTTTAAGCATGGGCGGTCGGACTCATACCGCTTTGTCTGGGCAGGCTAAGATACTCAAAGCGGTTTACCAGTACATGTGTACGGTCAGTTTCAGCTCTGCGTGGAAACATCATCCAACCCATAAATTTCTTCAAGACCCCATGGGCGGGGGCGACGCCGACCTTGATATGCCGTTTCATCTCAATGTGTGTTAAAAGGTTCAAAACATTGGTAGCAACGTCTGCAGAATGACCTAAGTCGTTTTGACAAAGACGTTAAACATCATTTTCAACAAACAGTCAAACGAGGTGAAAATAAGTGTTGAAAGAAAAAATGTAATTATATTATCAAACATGAACAGTCTCATGCTTAACTAGCAACTGCCTGTTCTGTACTGTTCTGCCTCAGTGGTACAGTGGTTATGCTACTCGCCTCATAAAGGAATGTGGGTTCGATCCCTCTCCACAGAATGGGAGATTCCTATTAACCGAGGTCCCGTCTCCATATGACGATAGATGTTAGCGGGACGTAAAACTCAATAAAACACAATTTCTTCTATCTTATTTGTTTCATATATGTCATCGTTATTTTAGAAGAGAATGGTAACTTGAATAAAGTATATAACAACACTTTTTCTCATTTTTGTTCCTTATACAGATGAACCTCGATGTCTCGAACACCTTTGGACCCTGTATACTTGTTCGAGATTTGGGTAGTTCGAGCCACCGAGATTTAGAGTCAGCTTTGAAAGAATACTATGGGCATCTTATTAAATTCCTACAATAAAAAGTATGTTGTCGAGGCGATTCTAATGAGTATACACAGCATTCGTTTTTAAGATTTTTAAGAGCGATTTCATAAGCAAAGTTACATTTTCAGTTATGATTTTATCATTTTTCTCATGGGGACTTAATAACGCGTTCGAAACAGCCACGGTAATGAGCCATCAGGGTTCGAGCCATCGAAGTTACACTGTGCATGTATTAGCAACACAGTGGGTGTTTTCAATATCAGCCACGTCATGAGAAAAATTTTCTTTGCAAGTGTTCGAACAATTACATTTCGAAACTGCCATTAAGCTTGAAACTTGAAACCGTTCCCTTTTTTATGCATATGGCCAAACAAATGTATGTCATCCGGCTGTCCTGGCGTCCTACTAACTTTTTAGACATAAAAAAGATCTTCCTAGTTTTTTTATGACGTGGCTCATATAGATATATTAGTCTCAAAGCGATTTAGATGATCGCGAAATTCTGTTTGTGTCTGTTGTGGCTTTGCGTTCCCGTCAACACTATCAAGGTCATTTTGGAGCCGTTGCTTCTGATTTTATGGGATTTTTAAGCGATATTGTGATGGATTGACATCACAGGCCCTACCGCCCAAAGCAAGTGCTAGGGCTTAAGGAACATTCCGACTCGTACCAGTTTTTTCTGGACAGGCTTATATTTCTATGCGGTTTACCAGGACTCGAGTTCGGTCGGTTTCATGCAACACATTACGAAAACACGCCCATTTAAATACGTTGTAAATTTTACCGCCGAAAAATGAAAATTGTCAGATGAAAAATGTGATATATTTCTTATTTCTGCACAAAACATAGATTTTGGGTAGTCGTTAGATCCGCCTCGACGGAAGTACCCACAATCTATGTCTTTGAGCAGAAATAAGAAAAAGTAATGACTATCCCTGTAAACCCCAGTTTTACTACATAAAAGTGGAGTTTAATGATGGTCAAAATGATATAGGCGTGTTAGCGTGATGAGGCAGCCAAATCTATGTCTCCAAGCCCCCAATAGGCTTAGGGTGCTAATAAACTCTGTAAACATAAACAGACGTTTGTCAATAGCGATTTCTCGTAATTTCACTACTGACAAACGTTTGTCAATAGCGAATTTAACGTATTTTGGCTATTGACAAACGTTTGTAAATAGCCATTTTTACGTGAAATCGCTATTGACAAACGTTTGTCAATAGCCATTTTGACGAGAAATCGCTATTGACAAACGTTTGTCAATAGCCATTTTAACGTGAAATCGCTATTGACAAACGTTTGTCACTAGCCTCTTCCATTTTATTTACATGTATGTATTTGGGCCTCTACAGAGTGTGTTCATCATTAGTAACAAGTAGTTAAGAAATAAACTTGCTTTAACGGAGATGTTTCTTTCATCTTAGAATATTTTACGCGAATAAGTTTATGATAAATAGAATAGAAACCGGTTGTTTTGATATCGACCCTGGTCTCGGCCTGTCTCAGCCCTCGCCGTTCCGGCTCGGGCTGAGACAGGCAACTCGGGCCGAGACCAGGGCCGGTATCAAAACAACCGTGTAATTTTCTATATGTCATATATACGTCGGCAAACAGTGTTGACCCGGAATTGGACGCCCCGGAACAAGGCGTCCGGTCTCGGTCTGCGCTGCTTGCTCAAAGAACATACATTTTTGTATAATGTACTTTAAACAAAACTAACTGGAAGCCTATATTAACTCCGAAAAGAGCAACATCTGCCAAGATGGTTGCTAGAGTGAAAGAACTAGTTGCTACCGATGCACGATACACCACTAGGCAAATAGCTAGTATGGTTGGCATCTCATTAGGAGCAGCTCATACAATTCTGAAACGGGATTTGAAAATGATAAAGATCTGTGCTAGATGGATTCCCCATCTATTGACAGATGAGCAGAAAAAGACACGCGTTCAGTGCGCCAAGAAGTTGCTTAAAAAGTTTCCACGGTATTTCGCTAATGTCGTCACAGGTGACGAGACATGGGTTCACTTTTTTGAACCAAAACGAAAGATTCAGAACAAAATATGGGCAACAAAGTATTGTAAAAGACCATGCATTGCAAAGCGGACCATGAGCGTCAAGAAGGTAATGTATGCAATATTCTTTTCAAATCAGGGCCCTGCTATTCAGGTTGCTGTGCCTAAAGGCAAATTTGTAAATGCGAAGTTTTACCAGAATAAAGTTCTTCGAAAATTGAAGAAATATTTCAAAGAACGAAGACCCGCAACTGGTTTGGCCAATGTCAGATTGCTACATGACAATGCGTCGTCGCACAAGGCGTTCATTTAGCAAGACTATCTGAAGCAGGAAAAGGTTTAACTCCCTCACCCCCGTATTCCCCTGACCTTGCCCCGTGTGACTTTGGTTTGTTCCCGCGGCTGAAAAAATACCTTTCTGGTCGAAAATTTGTACAGCGCAAACACCTCGGTTATGCAATATGCCAGTGCCTTCATAGTATACATCGAAAAGACTATCAAAATGCATTCAATTATTGGATCAGAAGACTGAAAGTTTGTATATCTGTTAAAGGGGAATACTTTGAGGGGACAAAATAAAATTTTCATCGAAATCTATCGCGGAATCGTTTTTATGTGCTTAGTTGCATTCATATTTGAACAGTTATCGTATGCGTTTGATTTTTATGTGCCCGGCGATGTTGCACTGATGAGTTAGAAGCCATTATATGTCTAAACCACGACAGAACCAAGAGCGAGGTTTGTGGCCACGTAAATTCCATTTAAGCCACACCCAAATAAAAACCTTTTACTGACAATTCAAAGGTAGTTCTTCTGTGGTGGCATATTATTTTATTAGCTCTTCATGATTGCTAATACCTTTTCATTTTGGATAGCCCTTTGGTTATTTTGTTGCACAGTAACTGTCATTTTGGTTTTCCGCTTGTGACGTTTTCATTGTGGTAAAGGTGTTTTATGTTTCTTTCTCTTTGTTGTCTTGGATGGGAGATGTTCGGTAATTGTATCGATTCCTGATCTTTGCCTTCACTTCTATTTTGCCTTAGAAAAATATATGTTTTGGAGACATGAAATAATACCCTACGTCACACAGGCTTGCTCCAGCATTTCAGTGGTTCCTTGCTGTCGAGTCCTCACCGTTTTCTCACCTCTGTGGTTCTTTGATTTTTGTGTTCACGAAGATGTTGCACTGATGAGTTAGGAGGCCTTCATGCGGACTGAAAAAATTATTTGTCTAAATCGCGACGGAAGTAAGGGCGAGGATTGTGGCAACGTAAAATCGATTTAAGCCCCCCAGTGGAAATCATTCCACTGACCGTTCCAAGGAGGTTCTTTTGTGGCGGTTTATTTATGGTGTTGTTTGTTACTTACTGTATGTATCACTTGTGTCTTTTTATTTTGGATGGCCATATGGTCATTTTGTGGGAAAGTAACTGTCCTTATAGACTTCCTTTGTTTAGGTTTCCATTATGGTCTGGTCGCTTAATGTTTGTGTTTCTTTCCCTTTGGTCTCTTTGATGGGTGGAGTAAGTTAATTGTATCGATTCCTGATCTTTGTTTTACTTCTACTTTACCCCCGGGGCTTCGGTTGAGTGGGGCGGGTTCTTCTGATACCGAGGCCCCATTTTGGGGTTTGCATCTGTCTGTTGTGGATGGGTTTGTTTCGTGCAAAATTTATGATAAACGCGATGGCTTTGATTTTGAGATTGTGGATTTTCCTTTTTTGGATGTTCCTCGTGCGCCATCCTATTGCGTTTATATTTTGCAATTGATTCGGTTTGCTAGAGTATGTAGTCATGTAACTGACTTCAACACTCGTAATCAATCATTAACGGCTAAACTCCTTGGTCGGGGTTGTCGGTTCCGTGGACTGCGCAGGGCCTTTTCGGAGTTTTGTAGACGCCATTCTGATTTGGTTTCGGGGTTCAATGTTGGGCTTGGGTCTCTTCTGCGGCAGGGTCTGTCGGAGCCCGGGTTTTATGGTGACTTGGTGTGTAGGTTCAGAAAAATATATAACCGCAATGACTTCAGCACCCAATTTCGTAAAATCATTCTTCGATATAAAAAGATTGGGTACAACATGGATGTTATACGACAGACTGCATGCATGGTAGTTAACCCAATCGCAGTTGGCCAACTTTGCGTCCCTCTTTAATTGCACGCCGGTGGGTCAGGCCTCAGATTCTATGACGGCTCCAACGTAAAGGCTTATTGAGAATTAGAGAGATCTAATTCTTGGTAATGTTGGTTGGTGCCTGATGATCTGTCTATGGTCGGGCCCATCAGAGTATAACTGTTGGTTTTTGTTTTGCTCCAGCATTTCAGTGGTTTCTTGCTGTCGAGTCCTCACCGTTGTCTCACCTCTGTGGTTCTTTGATTTTTTGTGTTCACGGAGATGTTGCACTGATGAGTTAGGAGGCCTTCATGCGGACTGAACAAATTATTTGTCTAAATCGCGACGGAAGTAAGGGCGAGGATTGTGGCCACGTAAAATCGATTTAAGCCCCCCAGTGGAAATCTTCCACTGACCGTTCCAAGGCGGCTCTTCTGTGGCGATTTATTTATGTTGTTGTTTGTTACTTACTGTGTGTATCGCTTTTGTCTTTTTATTTTGGATGGCCATATGGCCATTTTGTGGGAAAGTAACTGTCCTTATGGCCTTCCTTTGTTTGGGTTTCCGTTGTGGTCTTGTCGCTTAATGTTTGTATTTCTTTCCCTTTTGTGTCTTTTATGGGTGGAGTAAGTTAATTGTATCAATTCCTGATCTTTGTTTTACTTCTACTTTGTCATTATAATGGGTCTGAAGAAAGAAAGACCAGAAAAAACAAACAAACGTTTGAATGCTAATTGTCTTCTCGAATTCACTTCCTCCAGCGTGGTTAATTCGTCAACTAATAATTCTAATCTCCGCATATCATGACTGAATTTAATTAGGTTTTCTGGAAACATGAAGTATCACTTATTGTACTAGTCCACGATAAATTACAAATTGCCCTCGTTTCGAAAAACAAACTTATTATCACATATAGCTGTTTGGAAGTCCTGGCGAAATATGAAGGAAAATACACGAACTAGTAAATTAATATCTGCTATGCGTTTGGAATAACATTTTGCCTAAAGATTTGTGGGACTTGTCTTTTTGTGTTTAAACCATAATAGTAGTAATAATAAAGATAATAGTCGACTTTTTTTATAGAGGGTAGCACATTTAGTAAATTTATACCAGTCTTCCATGTTACCCTCTTTTCTTTTCAAATATATTACCGCGAAATCATACACCAACTCGTGCGATAGTAACAACGATATAGGCCAGCCTCGATAGCTCAGGCGGATGCGCGTCTGACTGGTGATCAGGAGGACGCGGGTTCGATACCTGCTGCGGTCGGCACAATTCTTTCGTGGAGATTGATCATGAAATATTTTCTACGGTCATTCTCTCCCTTTCGCTGATTCATGAAGGGCAGTTGTCAGTTTCTGGCGAAAGAAAGTGCACTGTGCTGGTTAAACGCTTACGTACAAACCTGCCCAGGAAAAGTGTGGATAGGTAAACTGACCGGCCCAAAAATGACCTAAATAGTGTTGACCGAGCCGTTAAACTCCAATTCAAACAAACACAACGATACAGGACAAAACCCGACACAAACGCTTTTCAAAATAGGACAACTTTCGAAGAGTACTATTGAATATAGAACAATTTACAGAAAACAATTTTCAATAAACAACACTTTACAGAACATACTTTTCGGTACAGTGGACTTAACAGAAAGGACTTTTTTATAAAAGACTCTGTACAGAAATGACGCCTTACGACCGAGGAATTACAATGGAGGGATTTTATCAAAGAATGATACTTTTCAATGAAGGACGCTTTTAAATTACAGAAAGGACTTTCAATAAAGGACACCATCACGTGAACAAGTCCGTGAAATGAACAACCCCTTACACCCCACTTTATATAGAGAAAACTGGGGTTTACGGGGGTAAACAATATTTTTCTTATTTCTGCTCCAAGACATAGGTTGTGGGTACTCGTTAAAACCGCCTCAATGAGGCGGTTCTAACGAGTACCCACAACCTATGTTTGCACTATAAATAAGAAAAATATCACAGATTTTCGTCAGAAAAGTAGCCACTTTGGAGATTTAAAAATTGCACTATATCGCACGGGTGTGTTATCGTAATGCTACTGAACGTCCTTTTGAAATACAGGAAGTTCTACCGAAAGGACTTTCGATAAAAGATGCGGTACAGAAAGGACATTTTATAATAATGGAAACGTAAAAATGATACTTTTCAATAAACAAACCTTTACGGAAAGGACTTTTCTATTAAGGACACTTTACAGAAAGTACTTTTCCATAAATAAAACTTAAAAAAAAAAAAAAAAACTGTCCAATAGAGCACTTACGAAAATAATGTTTTAAAAGATCATTTTTCAATAACGTACACTGTACAATAAAGGACGTTATACCAAAAGGACACTTACTTCAACGGGGTGCGAGCTGACTTTTGTAGCGATGGGTTGTAGATGTGTCAAACTTAGGAAACACTTAAGGACAAAAGTAGGACAGGACCCAGAAATAGCTAAGCTAATGTCTGTACAAAGAGAAACATTACTGAAGCTAAGAAATCTGTGGGAAATGCTGAAAATGGATATTGCAAATATTGGATCAAAGACCTTTGTTGGGTAAGTGCAATTTGGTGGACAAGCTGATATATAAACAGACAAGAATCAGGCGGCTTTTATTTAAGAAATAGATCAGCTCTAACTGTGATTTGTTGAGGAATAAATCACAGTTTGGAGGTAAGTTGTAAAGCAGACAAATCACGAGCGCGTAGCGCGCGTGATTTGTCTACTTACAACTGACCGACAAACTGTGATTTATTGCTCAACAAATCACAGACTAGAGCTGATCTATTTCGATTCAAACACGCTGAAAATCGGCAATAATGTTGTTGTTTCCGTCAAAATCTCACATCTTTTAGCCATTGTTAGAAGAAATCCCGCTAAAATTATCGACTGAAACACATTCATTAACGTTTTCGATGCGAAAATATGACGTTACACCGTCTAACGTCAAGGAAAACGACTAGTGACGTCATAAATTTGCAGTTTTTAATGACGTCACTCGTCACGCTCTTCCTTGTCGTGATTTGTTGTAGAATAAAACACAGTTATTTTCCATTGCCTATATAGACGCGCTGTGTTAGAATGCAAAACACGCCTACACAAATGTATTGAAAATTTTACCACCAAAGAATTTGAAAATTTTCAGATGAAAAATCTGATATTTTTCATATTTCTGCTCAAAATATAGATCGTGGGTACTTGTGAGAACCGCCGGGTACTTGTGAGAACCGCCTCATCGAGGCAGTTCTAACGAGTATCCACTCTCTATATTTTTGAGCAGAAATAAAAAATGATGTCTACGCATATGAAAGTGGGGTTTAAGGGGTGGGGGGGGGGGTCAAAATAATATAGGTAAGTTGTAAAGTTAAACAACCATTTCGATTCGATTGAACGCTATTCGAAAGGCTTAACTTTATTGCCTTAGATATATGTATAAAGAAAATGATTTAAATTTGTTTGTTCCTTGGTATCCGTTGACAAACAATCGATCCAAAGTGAAAGCGGATCGCATTCCAAACTACAATGCAACAGTTTTATGAGGACGATTTAAAATCACCACTTTATGTTCGCTGCGTGTATAGCATTAGACCTAAAACAATAGCCGTGTTTCCACTAACCCGACCGACACTGCTTCAGACCCCACGACTCTACTATTTTTATGAAAAAAAGAACACAATAAAAATTAAAACACCGACCCCAGCATTTTCAATTTCCGACCCTACCCAATGTCATCTTTGCATTTTGACAAAGTAATTTCGGGTACATTTTTGTAGCTATTGGCATTTCATACTTTCCAAATACAGAGCTGTCTAAAGTGAATTATGATAAACAGTGTAAGTCTCAAAATGCCAATTTTATTAACAATTATTATTTTATTATGGAGAAAAACAAAACAAAACAAAACCAAAAAAAAAAAAAAAAAAAAATACAGGCCCGACCCTTTTTTTTTCGGGAGAAAAAATAAAATAATGAAAAAAGGTTTCACATACCTACCGACCAAATGTTTTTCAGCCGCTATTTTTTACGCCTTACGAGAACACAGCCGGCTGACATACTGCATTCGTTTTTCTCCTCTGCGGAATGGCTACTTTTCTGATGAAATTCTGTGATTTTTGACTAATTTATACTGCAAACATAGGTTGGGGGTGCTCCAGTTTTCTCTATATTATATAAAGTGGAATTTAGTGTGTGTGTGTGGGGGGGGGGGGGGATGGGTGTCATTTCGCGGCCTTGTCAACGTGATTGCTCACAGTTTCTGTAAATAAAATGTCATTCTAATGCACTTGCGTATGTAACGCGACGTCTGATTGGATATCGTCAAAAATTTGCGACAGTATATTCTGCGATATACTGTCGGAAACCCGACGTCATCACGTAACGTCGCTTTTCATTGGCTGGCATTTGGTTTTACGCAGCTCACCGCGCTTGCCGCCTTATGCAAAATAGTACAATTTTTAGCTTAACAACCGAAGAAGTGCATTAGAATGGGGATAAGTGTATTGAAATTGTCATTTGGGGAGGTAAAACGTCGAAATTTGCGACCGTAAAACCTCCGATTTACCTCCCCAAATGACAATTTTCAGTACAGTTATCCCCTAAATACTCTTGCTGGTCTGTGTAGATGAGCATGCCAGTTTGTGCCCAGTTGTTGAAATTATCATTAGCATAACGTGTTCGTTAGCAGTCAGGGCCCAGTTGTTCAAAGCATCGTTAGCTTAATGAGTTCGTTAGTGGTCATAGTGTTATCTGCCATAGCAAGTTCAATATCTAAAATTTTGGTATTTTTTGCCGAAAAAAATGAGAGCAGCATTTGCAAAAGCTGCTCTCATTTTTTCAGTAAAAATATTATCATATTGGCCATATTAAATGATAAAATATTAACGATTCGTTGACATACGCCGGCATTAGTTTTGAATAACTGGGCCCAGATTGCTAACTGTTCTAGCAAGTACACCATCTGATATAGCGTTTTTTTTTAGCTGAAAAAATGGTGCAGCTTTTGCATTTGCAAAATCTGCTCATATATTTTTCAGCAAAAATATTAGCATATTTGCCATATTAAATGATCAAAGTTTTAACGGTACGTTAATTAACGACGTCGTTAATTTTGAACAACTGGTCCCTGGTCACAAACATTACAACAGGTTTTCTCGGGATGAGACTCATATCAAAACTGGAGAAAAAGTGACAATATCATGCAAAACAGATATCATGATACGCATTAGGTACAATTATAGTCATATTGTTTTAATACACATACCATGTTAGACTATCATTTCTTTTACGATGTTATTAATTAAGTAATTACGTACACAGGTCCGATGTTTGCTGTATTGGCCCGAGGCCTTCGGACCTACGAAATTACTTCGGGTTCAGTTTAATAAGCAGACCTCGGAACCGTAACAGGGCCGGAACGAAATTACTTGATTAATGGCAATTTTATTAATTGACACAACGATAACATGATTATTGATTTTTGACCACAGCCTAAATATCACTTGACCTCAGGTTAATATTGGTTGACCTGGTGTTAATACGGATGACTTCCGATCAATACAGGATAGTGAATTAATAACATGCAAAACAGACATAATGTGATGTATTACTTGCAATAATAGTCAATTTATTTTAATATACATACCATGTTAGCCTGTAATTTGTTTATAATGCAATATGTAGAAATCATTTCCGTATCATCGCCCTGACAATACAGCTTTTTCAGTGAAGACAATTCGCTCGATGTTGATGTAACGTTTTTTTTTTTTTTTTTTTTTCTTTTCATATAACATTGCTGTTTTAAATCATGTAATAAAAATATGAAACTAGAAGGGAGTATTCGATAGAATACAGATATCTCCCCTTACCTACCCACCCCCACCCCATACTTTGGCAAATCATGTTGAATCTAGCTCTTACACTGTAAATAAAGAATAAAAGGAGTATCCCTAAAGAACAATGAACGTATTCTTAAGACCAGAAGTGGGTCAGACTACGCAGTTTCGGCTACTAAAGCCTCATCAGTAACCTACCATTTTTACATTAGTAATAAAACTTAATTTAAAAAAAAATCTCTTAATCTTAAGGAGGGCAGTGTTGCGCCTGTCCGGGCTTAAGTCCAGAGATGTGACCTCATTTCAAGAGCACATGACCTGAAGTATATGCACATGACCATTATAGTTCTAATGATTTACGAGTTATGGAAACAAATTCTTGGCTTGACACAATGGTGGACTCAAAGAGTTAATATATATATTCTTATCAGCACAAAGCTCTTGCAACATAAAGAAGCAAGAATGATATAAATACGCGCTCTCGACTTGATTCTATATTTATACTCCGTAAATCATTCGACCGCGCCCGCCGTCAACCGACGCAGACGGAAGGAATCGAAACCTCTACGACTAGCCTAACGGAAAGTAGGGAACATGAACGAAGCAAGACTCGTGAGCTATTTATAGATCTGAGTCAATTGGGAAACCGATGGTTTGGTTCCCGCCTACTAATACAATCCGCAGCAATTTCACCGGCTCAATGTTAATTAATGAAGCAGTTAATCGTTAATTACTGGATAATTATCCACAAAGTGAAACATTTTGTTGTAATCGGTTCTATTCCAGATCAATACTCACAATTTGATATAAGCATTATATGGATAGGTAAAGCAGTTCGGCTCAATTTTGAGCTCAAAAAAACGTCTTATGACAGAAAATGGCAAAGTGAACCCTTACATATATGTAAAGGGAGATATAACAACGTGTTAAAACATATGACCCCATTCGTGACACCGCTTCACTTCTTTTGAAATGAAATCCGGTTTAAACACGTTATATGATAATCAGAATCTTATACGAATGGTCATTTCATATGAAATTTATGAAACTCACCGAAGGTTCGTTTCACAAATTAAATTTCATATTAAATAACCAATCGTGTAAAGTTTGGTCATTTCATATAGAATTTATAAAACTCGTCGAAGGCTCGTTTTCAGCATTACGAAAACACGCCTATACAAATGCATTGTAAACTTTACCGCCGAACAAAATGAACATTTTAAGGTTAAAAATTGTGATATTGTTCCTATTTCTGCTCAAAATATAGATTGTAGGTACTCGTTGGAACCGTCTCATCGAGGCGGTTCTAACTAGTACCCAAAATCTATATTGTAGAGCAGGAATAAGATAAATAAGGTTTAGGGGCGTATTATACAGCCTTGCAAACTACATTGCTGTGTATGAAGAGACTCACTAAAACTGAGTCTCCGATTTTCGTGAATAACATGAAGAACGTTGACGGACAGACATAGGGATATAGGGGCATAAGTCAAAAATTATTAAAGCAAGATCTGTTGACCGTTGCAACAAATGTGCGTGCGAGTATTGTCACTGTAAATAAGCAGGAAAAGTTCCATTGGAATATTCATGACAGTTTTGAAATAATGAAGAAAAATAAGACGAAAAATGCTGAAAGTTTGAATTTTAAAAAGGGCCTTAACTCACACTTTTGTAGCTAGAATAACATAACTTGCCATGAAATTGTGTTTTTTTTTTTGTTTTTTTTTTGTCGTGACCTCATGTTTAAAGTTTGAAGGTGATAAAAGTTTAACGTTTGGAAAGTTATAAAAAATGTAAATAAAAAATAAAAAACACGTTTTGGACATACATACATACGTACATACATACAGACAAAACACACACACACACACACACACACACACACACACACACACACACACACACACACACACACACACACACACACACACACACACACACAATAGACCGCGCATTTCTCTGTATATGGAGTATTCTATAAAGGGACTGAAAGCCATTGCCTTAACACATTCGTGTTGACGAGCCTCATGAAACCGAGACTGCCATCTTTGAACCAACGGCGAGGACTGTGGCCACTGAAAATCGATTTAAGCCCCAGTAAAAAATTATGACTTAAAATGTAGAACTGTATCGACACCCACACCCCCAGTAAAAAAAAATACTGGCCGTTCCAAGGCGGTTCTTCTGTTGTTATAGTTCGGCTTTACATATATATTTTTGATAGCCGTTTGTCCATTTTGTGGGAAAGCATTGGTCATTTTGGCTTTCCGTTTGTGACGTTCTTATAATGGTTTATTTGTTTGTATTGGAGTTTAGCGGCCCAGTCAACACTATTTTAGGTCATTTTGAGCAGATCAGTTTACCTATCCACACTTTCTTGTGTAGGCTTATACGTAAACGGTTGTCCAGTAAATGTGCACATTCTTTCGCCAGAAACTGGCAACTGCCCTTCTTAAATCAGCGGAAGTGAGAGAATGACCGTAGAAAAGAGTTCATGGTCAATCTCAACGATAGAATTTTGCTGACCCCGACAGTAATCGAACCCGCGTCCTCCTGATCACCAGTCAGACGCGCATCCGACTGAGCTACCGAGGCCGGCTCTCATTATGGTGAACTTATTTTATGTTTGTGTTTCTTCCCCTTTGGTGTCTTGTGTAATGTATCGATGTCGGATCATTGCTTTCCTTTCCATTACGCAAACATGCCTATACAAATACATTGTAACCTTTTTCGCCGAAAATATGAAAATTTAAGATGAAATTTGTGATATTTTTCTTATTTCTTCTCAAAGTATAGACTGTGGGCACTCGTTAGAACCGCCTCAATGAGGCGGTTCTAACGAGTACCCACAATCTGTATGTTATTTCTGTATGTTATTTCTGTATGTTATTTCTGTATGTTATTTCTGCTCAAAGTATAGACTGTGGGCACTCGTTAGAACCGCCTCAATGAGGCGGTTCTAACGAGTTCCCACAATCTATACGTTAGAGCAGAAATAAGAAAAATAAGGTTTATCCCTATAAACCCCAGTTTTACTATATAAAAGTGGGGTTATAGGGGGTCTAAATTATATAGGCATGTTTTCGTGATGTATTGTTTCAACTCATTAAACCCGAAGCTTTCATTTTTGATTGACTTCATTTACTACCTTTATACATGTATTTGTTATGTCGCTCTTTCCTTCCACTGATCATGTTGCGTGCTGATGTGCCATGAAGTCTATTCTGAAATTATGACCTAAAATGTAGAATAATATCGACAACTGTTATGAAATGAAGGGAAATTGTTATAATTGACAATAATGACACAGACACATGCAGAGACAATAAAACGTTATTGCAGTGCTGAGTTATTATGTAAGACAATTCGTTAGACCTCACAAAAACATGCCTATATAATTTTGACCCCCTTGATCCTCACTTTCATAAAGTGAAACCGGGGTTTACAGGGGTAAACCTTATTTTTCGTATTTCATAGACTGTTGGTACTCGTTAGAACCGCCTCAATGAGGCGGTTCTAACGAGAAGCCACAATCTATATTTTGAGCAGAAATAAGAAAAATATCAATTTTTTTTTCAGCTTTAAATTTTCCTATTTCGTCAGACGTAAATCTCGTCTGCAACACGGTCTATCGGAACCCGAGTTTTATGGTGACTTAATATATACATTCGGAAAAATATATACTAGCAATGACTTCAGCACCCAATTTCGTAAAATCTATCTCCGATATAAAAAGATTGGGAAGAACATTAATTTTATACGACGGGCTATACGGCAGAATTAGTGTATACCGCGACAGAGGTTAGGGCGAGGATTATGGCCATGTAAATTCGATTTAAGCTCCCCCCCTCCCTAAGTGGAATTCTTTCCACTGACCGTTCCAAGGCGGTTTATTTATGTTGTTGTTTGCAACTGCTTACTGTGTGTATCACTTGTGTCTTTTTATTTTTGATGGCCATTTTGTGGGAAAGTAACTGTCCTTATGGCCATCCTTTGTTTAGGTTTCCTTTATGGTCTGGTCGCTTAATGTTTGTGTTTCTTTACCTTTGGTGTCTTTGATGGGTGGAGTAAGTTAATTGTATCGACTCCTGATCTTTGTTTTACTTCTACTCTTCATGTATGGTAGTTAACCCAATAACGATTGACAACTTTGCTTCCCTCTTTAATTGCACGCCGGTGGGTCAGACCTCGTATTCTGTGACGGTTCCAGCGTAAAGAGATTTTATGTAATGTTTGTTGGCGCCTGATGCTCTGTCTCTGGGCGGGCACATCGGAGTCTAACTGTTGTTTTTTCTTTTGCTCCAGCATTTCAGTGGTTTCTTGCTGTCGAGTCCTCACCGTTGTTTCATCTCAGTGGTTGTTTGATTTTGTGTTTTCGGAGATGTTTCATTGATGAGTTTAGAGGCCTTCATGCGGACTGAACAAATCATTTGTCTAAATCGCGACGGAAGCAAGGGCGAAGATTGCGGCCGCGTAAAATCGATTTAAGCCCCCCCCCCCCCTCCCGCCCCCGGTGTGGTATAGGCGGTTCTTCTGTCGCGGTTTAATTTTGTTATGGTGTCCCTGTGAGTGTGCGTATCGCTTATATTATTTGTTTTGGATAGCCGATTAGCCATTTTGGGGGGAAAGTGACTGTCCATTTGGCTTTCCGCTATTCAGGTTTCCATTAGGGTCTAGTTATTTCATGTTTTCTTTCTTTCCTTTTGGAGTCTCTGATTGGAGCTGTGGGTTAATTGTATCGATTGCTTATCATTGTCTTCACTTCTTTTCCTGTTAGCAGCGGAACGGCGTCATTGACGTCGCCGTCGTATTATCATATTGCAGAAAATGATAATAATTGTTTATTTTGGCGTCATTTTAGAGGACATGGATACACCTGGCAGTTTTTTACACCATTTGTCAAAGGGCGACAAGTTTCTGGACTTCTTATTCGCTTTTCTGTAAACGTTGTCCCATGGGAAAAGGGGTCTACTCTTACAGCAAAGAATGTTCACACCTTTTAGTGCTGACCTCTATTCACATAGGAGACATTTTTTTGTAGGACAGGCCTCGCCTGAAGGTGTATCTATTCCCCTTTATATCACGCCAAAGTAGTTAGTATGAAAAAGTACTGCGTAAGTCTCAATTATAAGTTAACTATACGATTTGGTTTCTTTAAGGGGAATGGGAACACCTTCAAGGGAGGCAACTCCTGCAAAAGTATTTTTGTCTCCTAGGCAAATAGGGGTCAACCCTTAAAGGTACGAATTTGCTCCTAGGGTGCAAATTCATTCCTTTAAGAGTTGACCCCTTTTTCCGTGGGACAGAGCTTATAGAAAAGCGAACAGGAAGTCCCGAAAATTGTCTCCCTTTGAAAAATTGAGGAAAATCTGCCAGGTGTTCCCATTCTCCTTCAATGCACCGAGAATGTAAATTATAAACACTTGACCAAGAACTTCCGGTTAGTTTGTAAACCGGGCGATTTTAAAATTTAAGGTAAATGCTTTCGGAATTGTGCATGTCTGGCTAACAAAAATTACGTATAAAAGACTCCTCTTATCATATTTACGTGTAACACTAGCATACATTAAATAATCATAGATGCTGGATATTGACATGTTGATGCGTTGAGCATATGTCAGATACTTCAGATGATATTTATTTAATTATGTTTGCAAGTATGCAGCTTCTTATAGCAAAGATTATGCCATATTTAAACTCTTGTTTTTGAATCCGTGAGAAAGTTGATACGTATTTAAGAAATGAGCCTGCACACAGCAAAACATACCAGGAGAATCTGTTTCGAAAAGGGAACACTGACGTCGATCTGCGATTTCACCCATTTTGGCCAGAGTCTTTGCCGTAAGCTGGTTTGGTAACCAAGAGACTTCAAGTACACCACAACCTCTTTATAACACTGTTAATGGGGTCCAAAACAGAAACCATATTAGTGAAACAACCGTGTTATAGCCAAACAAAAATGTAAAGATTATATAGAAAAATGACCAGTTATGGTCATTTTTCTGTATAATCTTTACATTTTAGGGATCCATCTTGAAATCGTGTTGTATCCAAAACCGTGGAATAATGAACAATGTTTTAATGGGGTTGTGGTATATATGAAGTTGAAATTCTTATCAGAATGAGGAGATGCTCAGAATAATCTGAGCCTTTGATGGTGGAAGATTTCGCCGTGCCAAGGCGAGAACGTTTTCATATTCCATATAAATTACTCCATCGATGGTTCTATAATAAACTCAAATTTTACTGAGCATCCACTTGTGCTATTGATTCGAACGCAAATTGCTTAACGCAATAAATGATTAAATTCAAAAAGGGTTATAGTTCGCATTTATATAGGCTACAATAATTTTTCGACACATGAAAGCCTGACAGTGATGTGATAAAAGAAGATGCCAATAAAAAGTTTCCTTAACATAAATGTTAAATATAAGGAGGCATGGGATTATCCGGTAACTCACGGTGTGACTTATATTGAAGGAAATCTATTAACATTAGATTATATAATCATCTGAAATGCAGATAATCGAAACCGAACCGAGCGGAAGTCTCCTTATGGTTCGCATGAAGCTTACTGATAGTTGAAATTTTTTGCATAAATTATTGATAAAAGCGGCTGAAACCTTTTGCACTTCATCCGTTTACCGGAAAAAGTCAGAAAGTTCTGTGATAGTTCTGACATCATATTCAGAATGGGGAACTCACAGCAAGGTGAACAGATTTCGGCCAAGTTGAGTGTAAAGCAAAGGGCCATTATAAAGTCGGGTTGGATTGTTCTAAGGCGTCATACAGGTGACATTGGAGTAGCAGCCTTTCTTGGGTAAGTGTGTTTTTAAGTGTCATCAAACTTGCATCATATTGCAAAAAGCTTATAGCCTATACCAATATAAAATAAATACATGTACAGCGGACAATAGCAAGGAATTTTACTTATTTATTTGTTTATTTATTTCTTATTTACATCAAATTATTGCGATATTTGACGATTCTTAACGGTTGTCAAGAATCCAGAATTAGTATTCGGGGCATAAAAAAACATATTTTATGGTTCAACGTAATTCATTGAACCAGCATTCTACCATGCTGTTTGAACTTTTGACGTTGTTCGACTTTTTGTGTAATTGCCATTATCTGACATTAATTGATTGAAGATAACAATCATCTGCATATGCAAAATTGTGTTATACATGTATATATACAAGAATATGCCATTGACGGGTGAACGTTCGAACCCACAATGGATTCAAATGGTAATCGGTACAACATAAATGTTATACGACTGATTACATACATGGTAGTTAACCCAATCACAGTTGATAACTTTGCTTCGCTCTTTGATTGCACGCCGGTGGGTCAGGCCTCAGCTTCTATGACGGCTCCAGAGTTAAGGCTTACTTAAATATTTAGGCAATGTCGGTTGGTACCTGATGCTCTGTCTATGGTCGGGTCCATCGGAGTTTGTCTTTTGGTTTCCTTTTGCTCCAGAATTTCAGTTATTTTATGCTGCCGAGACTTCAATCTTGTTTCGTCTCTGTAGTCGATTGGTTTTTATGTTTTCTTAGCACTGAGGATTGTGGCCACGTAAAATGATTCCATTGTGGAATTTTGAAAATATCTGAGGGTCACTGATGAAGCCTAATTGGCCGAAACTAGCTAGTCTGGCCCAGAAAACATGCACGCTCCATATTTTTCAGTTCTGTGGTGTATTCCTTGCTTCCAAAGGACAACCCCTTTATAGAACATATTAAGCAACCCCACCAACTGCAAAATACTTTGTACTGACCCTTACTACTTATAGCTATACCTTGTACTTATATTTATAAAGAATAAAAGTCATTGATGACTATGATTAAGTATGTCGCAGTCATGACAGAATAAATATATTGGCACAGACATATATTCAGGTCTGAGTGGATTATGCCTATTAGGTCAGCGGTTTTATTCATTTTATGTCAATTACTTGCTCTAAAAGAAATTACGCTGTGATAAATGTTATACGTTTACACTTCAGGTGATTATGATCGGCTATAAAAGAGATAATGTGTCTAGTTAGTGTATAATATTTCTAATGTGTCAGTAAATCATTTAGAAATAGGTACCAACAAATTTGTTTTGCTGAAACAACATCCAAATACTACTCAACTAAAAACGTAACTATACCAACTTCTGGGTAGAACTCACTCGACCTGGTAGCTATTGCGCTAAAGATGGTTGTAGACCTGTGACTCGGAAGTTTAGCTAGAGAATTTGCCCACACCTTTCTGCTCCAGAGTTCTCATGCAATATGCTCGTAGAAAGCTGTTGCAAGAAGATGGGCTTTGCGCATGCGCAAACAACCTCTTTTGTGTCTTAGATGGAAGACCATATCAACAAAGCATCGGACAAAACTTCACCTTTTGCAACATCTGATGATCTTGCATTATGAACAAGGTTTTAATTTGTAAAATTCTCAGCTTATCTCCCTTTCGTACAGCAATTTTTGAACTGTTGTTATTTATATTCCTGTAAATCATTTTTTTTTTTGCTATTTTTACCACTGCTGTTAACCGTGGTGGAAAATAATGCAGAAATTTCATGTAGCATATAGCTCTACCGATTGCGATTTTCTATGGGATTCCACTGAAGGCGACATGTGCACACTTCTAAGAATCGGCGATCAATACGTCATCGCCTATTTCCCGTAGCCGATGCAACTAAGTTTCAAATCTTTTGTGAATAGACGCACAATGTATCTAACGTAACAAATATCAAATTTCAGAAATCCTGGGTAAAGTGAATTTTTATGATGTTAAATCTTAGAGTTTTCAAAGACTTTTGCTGCAAAATTGACAAAGTGACCCCTTCGGTGTTTAAAACAAAACTCTACGATGATAGGTTTAAGCAAACAAGAAAGAATGGTGATTTTGCACGCATAAAATGAATCCTCTTAGCAAAACAAAACAGAATTCATGTAGTTTTAATCTACAGTAACTGTGGTCACAGAAGCAATATAATGTGTAGGAACTGTTTTGACCGTGTATTGAGGCGATTCTAATAATATTTTCAAGATAAAATCACAGTATCATCCCCGCAATATCTGCAGTTACGGAATTTCGGATTTTTTTCCAAAGGAATCAAAAACGTAATCTAAACAACAGTCGTAAACGAGCCATTGGTATCGAGCCATCGAAGTTTCAATGTGATTGTATCGATTCTTGATCCCTTCCTTTTCTTCTAGTCAGCTAGTATTTCAGAGTATTTAATGAAAGCAACTCGGACGGTAAAAATCGTTGCCTCTCTTGCAATAATGGCGTTGTCTATATCTCTGGTTGAGCCTATCCGAGTCCAACTGTTGGTTTTCATTTGCTCCAGCATTTCAGTGGTTTCTTGCTGTCGAGTGAGTCCTCACCGTTGTTTAATCTCTGGGGTTATTTGAATTTTTTCTGTTCTCGGAGATGTTGCACTGATGAGTTAGGAGGCCTTCTTGCGGACTGAACGAATTATTTGTCTAAATTGCGACGGA
This sequence comes from Lucinisca nassula, assembly GCA_963580285.1. Lineage (NCBI taxonomy): Eukaryota > Metazoa > Mollusca > Bivalvia > Lucinida > Lucinidae > Lucinisca > Lucinisca nassula. The sequence goes on from OY757023.1 coordinate 82,942,269, forward strand.
AGTAAGGGCGAGGATTGCGGCCGCGTACAAATCGATTAAAGCCCCTCCCTCTCCCCCAGTGGAATTCGTTTCACTGACCGTTCCAAGGCGGTCCTTCTGTCGCGGTTTATTTTTTAATACCCCGCCACACGATAGTGGCGGGGTATTATGTTATACCCTCCGGTGTCCGTCCGTCCGTATGTCTGTCCGTCCGTCATCACTTCGTTTCCGATCGATAACTTGAGTATTTTTTCACGTATTTTGTTCAAATTTTGCATACATATTGGTATCGGGGATGAGTGGTTTGGGATTGTTAATGGGCAAAATCCGTTAATTTTTAGCAGAGTTATTGCCCTTTTCAGTATCTGAAAAATGGTTTTTGGCCTCTAATTCCCTTATTATATGGAGTATCTGGATGAAACTTCACATATATATAGAGGACTAAACGGTTCATATTGTGGCCAAGGACTGCTACTCTGGCTGTTCCAGTTCTTGAGTTATCTGCCCTTGACGTATTTAAAAAATGCATTTTAGACTGTAGTTCGTTTATCGTTTACAATATCTTGCTGAAACTTCATAGATATGTAGTAGATGAATTGTTATATACTGTGGCAAAGGAACATGACTCTGGCTTTCCCAGCGATTGAGTTATCTGCCTTTGAAATAGCTGAAAAATGGTTTTTGGCCTCTAGTTCCCTTACTATATGGAATATCTCGATGAAACTTCACAGATATATAAAGGACTTGATGGTTCATATCGTGGCCAAGGACCGCTACTCTGGCTATACCAGTTCTTGAGTTATCTGCCCTTGAAGTATTTAAAATGCATTTATACTGTAGTTCCTTTATTATTTACAATATCTTGCTGAAACTTCATAGATATGTAGTAGATTAAATGTTACATACTGTGGCAAAGAAACATGACTCTGGCTTTCCCAGCAATTAAGTTATCTGCCCTTGAAATATATAAAAAAGGGATTTTGGCCTATAGTTCATTTATTATTTGAAATATATGGATAAAACTTCTACACCCTCTGCTGTCTGTCTGTCTGTCTGTCCATCCATTTGTATGTCTGTCCATCTGTCTGTCTGTCCCTTTTCAGTATCTGAAAAATAGTTTTTGGCCACTAGTTCCCTTACTATATGAAATATTTGGATTAAACTTTACAGATATATAGAGGACTAAAGGGTACATATTGTGACCAAGGACCATATAGAGGAGTAAAGGGTACATATGCTTCCTACATCTTCTAACAACATCATCCACTCACATTAAGACATTACACTTGCGGATCATATCTCTGCTATCCCCTTTCTAGTTATTTAGCCTTGATATATTTTCAAATAAGTTACATTGCTTAGCAGTGGCGGGGTATTATGCAGTGTCTGCGGTGCTTTTATATATTGTTTGTTTTTGAGTGTGTGTAACGCTTGTATTTTGTTTGTTTTGGATAACCAATTGGCCATTTTTTGGGAAGTTTCTGTCCATTTGGCTTTCCGCTATTGATGTTTCCATTAGGGTCTAGATATTTCATGTTTGTGTTTCTTACTCTTTGGTTTGTTTGATTTGAGGTTTAACGTTCCGTCAGCACTGTAAAGGTTGTCGACGTTGCTTCCAATTTTGTGGGACTTTTACCCGACGTTGTAATGAAATGGCATCTCAAGCCCTGTCGCCCAATGAAACAAATAGGGTTTATAAGCATGGACGGATTCCTGGACAGGCTTAGATCCTCTAAGCGGTTAACCAGTACTCGTGTGCGGTCGGTTTCAGCTCTGCAGGGAAGCATCATGCAGCCATATATTTCTTCAAGCCCCAATGGGCGGGGGTCGTTTCTATTTGGTGTCTCTGATGGGAGCTGTGGGTAAGTTGTATCGATTCCTGATCATTCCCTTCACTCCTATTTTGTCTGGGATGTAAGATCACAAAACATGTCATTATTTATAGGTATTTATACGAACTCACTCTATTATTTATTCTTCTTATAGTATTTTAAGACACGTTGGTCAAGGGGGGCATAGTTTAAATGGTTACGAAATTTAAGAAACGGCTTTTTATGCCCGCCCCCCACCCCCAACATCGAAGAAGTTGGTGGGACATATTGGTTCTGTCTTGTCCGTCTGTCCGTATGTCTGTCTGTCCGTTACGCTTTCACCTTGTAGGAAACTCAAGAATGGTTGAGCTAGGATCTCGAAATTTCATATATGGAATGTGCATGAACAATAAGCGGACACGTATTCTATTTTTGTTTTCGCCGGACATGTCTTTGCAGAGTTACGCCCCTTTTCGGACTTATGCATTGTGTCTATGGGGAAACCTTGTGAGCAAGATATCTGGAGAAACACTTAATCTAGGCTCATGATATTAAGTAAACAGTTTGGGTCTAAGGTGTAGATGACCTGATTAACTTTTGACGAAATTCCAAAATATTTAACGGAGTAACGCCCCTTTTCGGACTTATGCATTGCGGCTATGGGGAAACCTTGTGAACAAAATATCTGAAGAACCGCTTGAGCTAGGCTCGTGATATTTAGTAGAGAGTTTGGATCGAATGTGTAGATGACCTGATTAACTTTTGATGAAATTCCGAATATATTTAATGGAGTAACGCCTTTTTTCGGACTTATGCATTGTGGCAATGGGGAAACCTTGTGAGCAAAATATCTGGAGAACTGCGTCAGCTAGGCTAATGATATTTTGGGTGTAAGGTATAGATGACCTGATTTACTCTTGATGAAATTCCAAAAATATTTAATGGAGCTACGCTCTTTTTCGGACTTACGCATTGTGGCTATGGGAAAACCTTGTGAGCAAAATATCTGGGTCTAAGGTGTAGATGACCTGATTACATTTTGACGGAATTCCGAAAACATTTAACGGAGTTATGCCCCTTTTTGACTAATGCATTGTGGCTATGTGGAAACCTTGTGAACAAAATATCTGGAGAACCGCTAGAGCTAAGCTCATGATATTTCGTATACAGTTTGGGTCTAATGTGTAGATGACCTGATTAACGTTTGACGAAATTCTGTAAATATTTTATGCCCCTTTTTGGAATTACATTTTGGCTACAGGGAAACCTTGTGACCAAAATAACTGGAGAACCACTTGAGCTAGGCTCATGATATTTGGCAGACTGTTTGCTACTAAGGCATAGATGACCCGAATTGTTTAAAATCTGTTAATACTTGAGAGGTTTTTTTTTTAATTGGGCTTATGCATTGTGGCTATGGGGAAACCTTGTGAACAAATTATCTGGAGAACTGCTTGAGCCAGATTCATGATATTTGATATGCTGTTTGAGACTAAGGTGTAGATGACCTGATTAACTTCTGACGAAATTCCGAAAATATATAATAGAGTTACGCCTCTTTTCAGACTTATGCATTGGCTATAGGGAAACCTTGTGAACAAAATATCTGGAAAACTGCTTGAGCTAGGCTCAGGATATTTGGTATATAGTTTGGATCTAAGGTGTAGATGACTTGTTTAACTTTTGACGAAATTCCGAAAATATATAACATAGTTATGCCCCTTTTCAGGCTTATGCATTGTGGCTATAGGGAAACTTTGTGAACAAAATATCTGGAGAACCGCTTGAGCAAGGCTCGTGATATTTCGTATACAGTTTGGGTACTCTACATAATTTTTGAGCACATTTTATGAATATTGTACCGACTGACAGTTCTTTCACGACAGAGGCGCTTTTTAATTAAGTTTTTTTTAATTATGTCTCTTTGTGCAAGCATATGGCTGGGGGGCATAGTGTTTCACAAACACATTTTCGAGTATTCTCATGTGTTTGTGAACACAGAAAGTCTTTTCATGGGTGTATAGCGAATATCGTATTATTTTGAATAGTCGTTTGGCCATTTTGTGCCAAAGTAACTGTCCTTTTGGCTTTCCACCTGTGAAGTTTTCATTACATGTGTATAGTGATGTTAATTTATGTTTGGTTTCCTTGGATGGGATTGAGCGGTAATTGTACAGATTTTACTTCTATTCTGGTATTCCAGTCACAGTAAAAGAACACAGGAGCCATACTTTTTATGTAATATATAAAAGTAATATGAAAACAGGCAGCGATCACTTGAAACAAAATAGTCACTGTATTTTAGCTCCATGCATTCGCTAAATGCTGAAAGCACTTAACATGTCAAACTGTCTGGATTTAGTATCGGAAGATTGTAAGATACAGAAGCAATGGACTTCTTCTGACAAACTGCCATGCATATCTTGTAGACAACAACGAATTTACTCTTTCACGCCAAATGTGTTTTTTTTTCAAGTAGCAAGTAGGCCCTTGGGCACATACATTCTTGTAGATAGGGGGTTCCATTACGAAAACACATCCGTTGGGCATAGCGCATTCTTTCATATCTCCAAAATGGCTATTTATTTTCTTATTTATACTTGACCCTAAGGCGCTGGTGCTCGTTAGAGGCGGTTCTAACGAGTACCCACAACCTATGTACTTGGGCAGAAATATGAAAAATAACGTACACCCCCGTAATCCCTAATTTTCTCTATATAAATTGGGCTTTATGGATGTTGTTATCATGATGTGGTCAAAATCATGAACGGAATGGCATAGGCATATGTATCTGTACCGATCTATAGAGTTGAAAGGGTTAGAATGAAAATGAAATAAAAAAAAAAAAACAAAAACAAAAAAACTTAATAAATGTAAAATCACAGTTGATAACAGTTCAGGTATCTTAAATCTTTACTTTTTTTCACTTGCAAGCCTTTTCATGTTGTTAATGTGTACTGAACATGTCTATTTCCCACCGTTACCTGATTTACTCATTTATTCTAGCACATCAAAAGTTTATACCACTAATAAAACAAACACCTCCAGATAACATATCTGGAGGTCGACAAAAATAGTTTGTTAATGCAACGGATAACATGCAGATTTTTTTTTCTGAAAATGTATAACCAAACTGATAAGGCTACTACACCCAATTCATATATGATTTCCTCTGATTGCATGTGGCTCCTCTCTGTATACCTGTGACTCAGTAATCTGTCGGTACCCAACGTTAGGAACGATCTAACCAACATCATAGTGAAGACTATATTTGATTACATCCTAATAGTTTGAAAATAATCAGGTTTACCTGCCCTGCCCTGCCCTGCCCTGCCCTGCCTGCCCTACATCATAGTGTAGATTATATTTTCTTGGCCTTTGGGATCATTGATTCCATTGTGGATTTTTTAAAATATCTGAAGGTTACTGATGAAGCCTAATTGGCCGAAACTAGCTAGTCTGGCCCAGAAAACACGTACACTCCTTATTTTTTAGTTCTGTGGTGTATTCCTTGCTTCCAAAGGATAACCCTTTTATAGTACATATTTAACTTCACTACAGCTGGTGTATGGGAATGTGTGGCGGCGGTAAAACGTCTCCCTGCCCTACATCATAGTGTAGATTAAATTTTCTTGTCCTTTGAGACAATTGATTCCATTGTGGAATTTTGAAACTATCTGAGGGTCACTGATGAGGCCTAATTGGCCGAAACTAGCTAGTCTGGCCCAGAAAATACGTACATTCCTTATTTTTCAGTTCTGTGGTGTATTCCTTGCTTCCAAAGGATAACCCTTTTATAGTACATATTTAATTGGTCGAAACTAGCTAGTCTGGCCTAGAAAGAATGGACTGCCTAGAGTTTGTAGTCCATGCTTGCAAGGGATTACCTTTCGAGAACATTTTCAACGTTAAATCATGAATACGTGAAGCTGGAAGGAATCCAATCAGCGTACCATTATTAACAATACAATTCCTTTTGGAGTCCAAATAACTTTTCTCTTTTGTTTCGGATAGACAACTAAGATTTCTCGCACATCCTGTTAACACTTGTGGTGACCACCCGGTAAAACCCTTACTTTATATAGAGATACTTGCGTTTTAAAGTGGGTAATAGACAATACTTTTTTTTATTTCTGCATAAAGACATGCGTTGTGGGCACGCGAAAGTACAGACTAACTGGTGCACATCATGAAAACACGCCATTATAATTTTGACCCCCTTGAACCCCACTTTTATATTGTAAAACTGGGATTTCCGGGGGGTATACCTAATTTTTCTTATTTCTGCTCTAAAATATAGATTGTGGGTACTCGTGAGAACCGCCTCATGCGGTTCTAACGAGTGCCCACAATCTATATTTTGAGTAGAAATAAGAAAAATATCACAATTTTTCATCTTAAAAGTTTTATTTTTTCGGCGATAAAAGTGGCAATGTATTTGTATGGGCGTGTTTGCGTAATGAGTTCTAACGCGCACCTACAACTTACAGTGCAAGTATAAAAAAAAACAACATTTTCATCAGAAAAATAACCATTTTGGTGATATAAAAAGAATGAACTGTGTCACAGGGATCTGTTATTGTAATAAACACTGATCACGACTTGTTCTGGCAAAACTGTGCATGATAGCTTCTGGCCAAGAAGGTATCTAGCCTAACAGCGACGGGCATGATTAGTTTGGTTCTAGTTTGGCAACACGATGACTGAAGCAAATGGTTGCATGAGCTGCACATTTATACGATATTGATGCTTCCATATAAGTTATATTAGTTACTTGATATTTCAAGCGATAACAAATTAAAATTATATTTTACTTGTTAAAGTTGCAGTTTATCAGTAGTTGAGTAATCAGCCTATAACCGTTTTATGCATGCACACAACAACAGCTATTGAACCACCTAAAAAGCAGAAATATGACAATACCATCTTGTCAGTATTGACAGAAAGGGTAGGTTACTGTAACGTGGAGAACGGAACGAAACTTGATCCTGAACCATCATTACGTAAACACGCCTATACAAATACATTGCCACCTTATCGCCGAAAAAATGAAAATTTTATGATGAAAACTTGTGATATTTTTCTTATTTCTGCTCAAAATATAGATTGCGGGCACTCGTTAGAGCCGCCTCATCGAGGCGGTTCTCACGAGTACCCACAATCTATATTTTAGAGCAGAAATAAGAAAAATAAGGTATACCCACGGAAACACCAGTTATACTATATAAAAGTGGGGTTCAAGTCGGTCAAAATTATATAGGCGTGTTTTCGTGATGCAGTGTCATGATGAACTTCAACGCGTTCTGTTGTGTCGCAAGAAAGCGCGAGATTATCTTAAAATTATTATATGAAAATATTTATAAACCGCTCTTTAGTCCCATTAGTTTTGAAAAACAAATTGTACTGTTTAACAGGTGTTCTTGTGTTTCGATCATCAGGAAAGCACATCTAGTGCATTACATGTATCTAATCTCAAAAACACACATTCTTCAAACGAAAATCTGTGATATTTTTATGCCTCCCGAAAATCATTGATTCGGGGGGCATATAGTATTTGCCCTGTCTGTCTGTTTGTTTGTCTGTCTGTCCGTCACAAAAACTTTAACCTTGATCATAACTTCACAAGTATTTGTCCTACCCCCATGAAACTTCACACACATATTCACCATCACAGGGGCTACATTCTGACCAAGGGTCATTTTTGGCGGAATTATCTCCCCTTGAAATTTTGCAAAAACTCAGAAATTGGCTCCCACGGGGGGGGGGGGGGGGGAGGGTACATTGGTCACCTATAGAGACAGCTCTTGATGTCTGATTAAAAACCCAGACACATGTTATGTGTGCTCTTTAGAACCGCCTCAACGAGACAAACATCCTATGTCTGCGAGCTGAAATTAGAAAACTTACGTATACTCTTGTTAACTCCATTTAGGGTGTTCATACAGCGGTCTTGTTATTATTGTTTCTAGTACACTTCTTTTCTTAGTGCATTTACAGGAAAAAATCTAAATTAAACAATTGTGACTTAACTATTCTTCACTACAGCTGGTATTGTGCCGTGTGGCGGCCGTAAAAAGTCTCTCCGTACCTCCTCATAGTGCAGATTATATTTTCGGGTCTTTTGGGATCTTTGAATGCATTTAAAATTATTTTGAAAATAGAGTTTTGCTTAAGACGATGCTAGAGGGCGTGGCCTGTGTTGCAGAATTCAGTACAGGTCATGAACAGACTCTGTGGTTGTTTGATTTTCTTTATGTGTTCACGGAGAGGTTGCACTGGTGAGTTAGGAGGCCTTCATGCGGACTGAACAAAGTATTTGTCTAAATCATGACGGAAGTATGGGCGAGGATTGTGGCCACGTAAAATCGATTTAAGCCCCCCAGTGGAATTCGTTTCACTGACCGTTCCAGTGCGGTTCTTCTGTCGCGGTTTATTTTAGTTATGGTTTGTTTTTTAGTATCTATAGTGTTTGTGCCGCTAATATTATTTTATTTTGTTTTGGATAGCCAGTTGGCCATGTTGTGGGAAAGTAACTTTCCTTTTGGCTTTCCACTGTTTATGTTTCCATTAGGGTCTGTTGTTTAATGTTTGTGTTTCTTTCCCTTGGTGTCTCTGATGGGAGCTGTGGGTTAATTGTATCGATTCCTGGTCATTGCCTTCAGTTCTATTTGCAATAAACCGAGTCTACTACAGTAGAACTTCGATGGCTCGAACACCGATGGCTCGTTTACCATGGATGTGTCGAACCCATTCTTGAGCCCCTAGCGAAATCTTCTACATAAGAAATAGTGGGGGTAATTATGGAGATTTTAGTTTTTTATCTTGCAAATGTATGCTGTGTGTGCTCATTAGAATCGCCTCGATGAGGCGATTCTAATGAGTACACACAGCATTCATTTTCATTATAAAACACCGAAAACATGTTTAAAAGTATCGCTTATGCCTCCTGGCAGTAACCCTCAGTGGCTCGAACTACCCCTGTCTCGAACAGATTTTCGAGGTCCCAAAGGTGTTCGAGCCATTGAAGTTCGACTGTATTTTCGTTTATTTGGTGTATTCTTTGCTTTTAAAGGATCCAACTATTCAGAACTTACTAATATTGCTTCACGCCCTTCAGTGAATACATTGACACTCGCAACATTACATTAAGGGGAATGGGAACACCTTCAGGGGAGACAACTGCTGCAAAAGTATTTTTGTCTCCCATGTCAATAGGGGTCAACTCTTAAAGGAAAGAATTTGCTCCAGAGGAGCAAATTCTTTCCTTTAAGATTAGACCCCTTTTTCCGTGGGACAGGTCTTGCAGAAAAGCGTACAGGAAGTCCCGAAAGCTGTCTCCCTTTGACAAATGTGCTAGGTGTTCCCGTTCCCCTTAAGTGACATCAAAATAAGCCATGATTGGGCGATGGCGAAGTTATGAATTTGGCGGCGCTGTTTGGCTGTTAATAGTAAGCTGTGATTACGGAAACACGCCTATACAAATGCATGTAAACTTTACCGCAAAAAAAAAAAGAAAAAGAAAAAGAAAATAAGATGAAAAATTGTGATACTGCTCTTATATCTGCTTAAAATATAGATTGCTGGTACACGTTAGAATTGCCTATTCGGGGCTGTTCTAACGAGTGGCGACAATCTACATTTTAGAGCTGAAATAAGAAAATGAGGTTAACCCCTGTAAGCCCCAGTTTTACTATATAAAAGTGGGGTTCAAGGGGGTCAGAATTATAAAGGCGTGTTTTCGTGATGTGTTTTCGTGTTTCTAGTTTAGCCCTTAAGCCAGAAGTTTTCTCTCGAGATGGATGGTAAAAATATGTTAATATAGTCGAACTTCAATGGCTCGAACACCTTTGGGACCTTGAAAATCTGTTCGAGACAGGGGTAGTTCGAGCCAGTGAGGGTTACAGTCAGGAGGCATAACAAGATACTTTTAGACATCTTTTCGGTGTTCTATAATGAATATGTATGCTGTGTGTACTCATTAGAATCGCCTCATCGAGGCGATTCTAATGAGTACACACAGCATACATTTGCAAGATTAAAGACTAAAATCTCCTTAATTATCCCCCACTATTTCTTGTGTAGAGAATTTCGCTAGGGGCTCAAGAATGGGTTCGACACATTCATGTTAAACGAGCCATCGGTGTTCGAGCCATCGAAGTTCTACTGTATAAGTTATAAAATAATTTATTTGATGTACATCGACGTATTGACAACGTCGTGTCTGAAGTAAAGTTTAAGCGAAGTCGTGAGCAATGTTTCAGTGAAACCCTATATTTAATATGTTTATAGCTCTAAAAGTCTCGTTACATCTAAATTATAGCCAGCATCGGTAGCTCAGTCGGATGCGCGTCTGACTGGTGATCAGGAGGACGGGGATTCGATACCTGCCGCGGTCGGCAACATTCTCTCGTGTAGATTGATCATGAAATCTTTTCTACGGCCATTCTCTCCCTTCCGCTGATTCAAGAAAGGGCAGTTGTCAGTTTCTGCCGAAAGAATGTTCACTGTTCTGGTTAACCGGTTACATATAAGCCTGCCCAGGAAAGTGTTGATAGGTAAACTGGCCAGCTCAAAAATGACCTAAAATAGTGTTGACTGGGTCGTTAAACTCCAAACAAACAAACAAACATCTAAATTATCTTACATCTTCCTGTGATATTTTATGATATTGTCTGAAACGTTTTTGGAAATTCAGAGGTACTGGCTTTGTAATGAAATTGTACAAAAAACAAATATCATAAACAGAAGTGAAGGCAATGATCAGGAATCGATACAATTAACCCACAGCTCCCATCAGAGACACCAAAGAGAAATAAACACAAACCTGAAATAACTAGACCCTATTGGAAACATAAATAGCGGAAAGCCACAAAATGGCCAATTGGCTATCCAAAACCTGTTTTTATAGCTCTAAAAGTCTCATTACATCTCCTTGTGAATTTTTATGATATTGTCTTAATTTTTTTGGGGAAATTCAGATGTACTGACTTTGCTATGAAATTGAAAGTAAAGCATCACAAAACTGCAGCTTTCAAATGTCCAAACGTTGACATGATTTGCCCAGTCAGAGTACCAGGACAAAGAGCGCGCCTTTCCATTGAAAACAGATTCAATCTTATCAATGCATGTTACGTTTGTTTGTTTGTTTTGCAGTATAACGGCCCATTCAACACTATTTTAGGTCATTTTTGAGCAGGTCAATTTACCTTTCCATACTTTTCCTGGGCAGACTTATACGTAAGCGGTTAACCAATACAGTGAACATTCTTTCGCCAGAAACTGACAACTGCCTTTCTTGAATGAGCGGAAGAAAGAGAATGACCGTAGAAAAGATGATCAATCTTAACGAAAGAATGTTGCCGACTCCGGCAGGTATCGAACCCGCGTCACCCTGATCACTAGTCAGACGCGCATCCGACTAAGCTGTCAATGTATGTTACAGAAAATAACGAAAACTATAGGCACGCTAATCTTATAGATCATTGCATTCAGTATGTACAATGTACGAGTACCCGATTTCATTACTTTAACACACCAGTGTGATATAGTGTGTGTGTGTGTGTGTGTGTGTGTGTGTGTGTGTGTGTGTGTGTGTGTGTGTGTGTGTGTGTGTGTGAATTCGGGTTTAACGTCGCTTTCAACAATTTTTCAGTCATATCACGACGGTGTCTGGTTGCGAGAGAGAGCTCAATGCTCACTTTTATAGTGCTGCCTCACTGAAGTATCATGTCCCAGACATATTACATTATACCACACCCAGTCACATTATCCTGACACTGGATCGACCAGTCCTAGCTCTCCCCCGTAAATCTGAGTGCCAAGTGAGGAGCAGCTAGTACCATTTTAACGACTTTGGTATGTCGCGGCCCGGGATCGAACCCGTGACCTCCCGTTCCCCGGAGCCGACACTCTACCAACTGAGCTATCGGGGCCGGTAGTGTGATATAGTACATTCTTTTATATCTCCAAAAAAATTAATTTTTTGGATTGAAATTTGTGGTATATTTCTTATTTATTCTTCAAATATAGGTTGTAGGTACTCGTTAGAGCCGCCTCAATGAGGCGGCTCTAACGAGTACCCACAACCTATGTGTTGTAGTAGAAATAAGAAAAGTAATGCATACCCCGTTAACCCCCGTTTTCTCTATATAGAGTGGGGCTTATAGGGTATTCGTTTCACGAACTAGTTAACACGATGTAATGTCTATCTCCCACACACGTTCCATTGCTATTGCTGTCAGATAGTATAATATCACATAAGAGAATCGTTAAAAGATTCGTCCTTGAATTGATACTGTCTTCAGTGTCTAGATTCTGTGATAAAATAGAAGGTAATCTTTAGTGGAACTCCTTAAGGAGAAAACCTATCTTCGGGGTTTGAGAAACTATAGCTCACATTACGATAACACACCCGTGCGACATAGTGAATTTTTTCACATCTCCAAAATGGCCATTTTCTGATGAAATTCCTTGATATTTTTCTTATAAATACGGCAAACATAGGTTGTGGGTGCTCGTTAGAACCGCCTCATTGAGGCGGTTCTAACGAGTACCCACAACCTATGTCTTGGAGCAAAAATAAGAAAAATAATGAATACCACCCTACACCCCATTTGTCTCTATATAAAGTGGGGTGTAGGGGGGTCTTCGTTTCACGGACTTGTTCACGTGATCTGTGTCATCAGAAATTGTGTTTTCTGACTCATGAACTCCGTTACAAACAAAGCTTGTCATCACATAAACACGCCTACCTTGGACCCCGCTTATATATATATAGTAAAACTTGGGTTTACAGGGTAACTCTTATTTTTCTTATTTCTGCTCTAAAATATAGATTGTAGGAACTTGACGAGGCGGTTCTAACGAGTACCCACAATCCATATTTTGAGCAGAAATAAAAGTATCACTATGTATCATCTTAAAATTTCCATTTTTCCGGCAGTTAAGTTTACAATGTATTTGTCGGTCCCCGCCCATCGGGGCTTGAAGAAATAGATGGGCTGCATGATGCTTCCACGCAGAGCTGAAACCGACCCGCACATGAGTACGGGTAAACCGCCTAGAGGATCTAAGCTTGCCCGGACAAAGCAGTGCCAGTCCATGCTTATAAACACATTTGATTTCATTGGGCGGCAGGGCTTGAGATGTGATTTCATCTCATTATCGGGTAAAAGTCCCACAAAATTGGAAGCAACGTCTCCAAAATGACCTTTACAGTGTCGACGGGGACGTTAAACCTCAAATCAAACAAACAGACAATGTATTTGTGTAGGCCATTACGAAAACACGCCTATTCAAATACATAGTAACCTTTATCGTCTAAAAAAATGAAAATTTTGAGATAAAATTGTAATATTTTTCTTATTTCTGTTCAAAATATAGATTGTGGGTACTCGTTAGAACCGCCTCATCGAGGATGAGGCGGTTCGTACGAGTACCCACAATCTATATTTTAGAGCAGAAATAAGAAAAATATGGTTTACCCCTGTAAACCCCAGTTTCACTATATAAAAGTGGGGCTCGAGGGGGTCAAAATTATATAGGCGTGTTTTCGTGATGTCATGACAGTATATAAATTCCGAAAAATATATTCTCCCAGTGACTTTAGTGCCCAATTCGTGAAATCATTCTTCGATTTAAAAAGATTGAGTACAAAATAAATGTTATATGACAGAATACATGCATTGTTGATAACTTTGCTTCCCTCTTAAATTACACCCATTTGGGTCGGCCTCAGACACTATGACGGTTCAGGCATAAAGGCTTACTTAAAGCTTAATTTTAGGTAATGTTGGTTGTTACCTGATGCTTTATCCCTGGTCAGGTACATCGGAGTCAAACTGTTGGTTTTCTTGCATACCAGACAAGGAAATCCGTGATTTTACCCTGGGATAGAAATTTATGTTCTGACCCTTGTGTTCCGACCCCAAATCGAATATAATCGCGTGTTTGATAAATGCGCTGGTTGATTACTACCTCGTATGCGCCGTCGTTAAGATTGACGTCACAGCACGTTACGTGACGTCACTAAACATTCCTCCAGTGTCAACACAATATGGCGGACGTTGGTAACCGAAGTGACTGCAGCATTAAAAATCCGCGCTAAGAAATGGAAGGTATGCAAGAAAAAGAATCCAATATGGGTGTGAGGGGTGGATAGAAAAATCCGTCCCTCGGGATCACTGTCCACCATCACTCGGCAAGCCTCGTGATGCCTGACAGTGTCCCTCGGGACGGATTTTTCCATCCACCCCTCACACCCATATAAGATTTTTATATTCTTTTGCTCCAGCATTTTAGTTATTTCATGCTGTCGAGTCCTGACCGCTGTTTCATCTCTGTAATTGTTTGATTTTTATGTTCTCGGAGATGTTGCACTGGTGAGTTAGGAAGCCTTCATGCAAACTGAACAAATTATATGACTGTCTAAACCAAGTCAGAAGTAAGGGCGAGGATAGAGGCCGCGTAAAATCGATTTAAGCACCCCGCACCCCGCATTATTTTGCTTTAATTTCTCAATGAGACGGTTATTAACAGTAACCACAACCTATGTCTTGGAGCGAAAATAAAATAAGTATAGTGTATACCCCCGCAAAATAATTTCATACACCACAATAAATTTCAGCATATAAATAATTATTAGGTTGGATTAAACATATTTTATTGTTGTGATCAGCAATAGGATTGGGCACAAGTTGGTACATCATACAGCCCTCTCCCTACACATGAAATTGTAAACATGTAAAGGTAAATCCCAGTTTTCTCTGTAAAAAATGGGGTTTAAGGTGTTTTCATTTCACAGACTTATTAATATGATGAACTCATTACGAACGCAATAAAATTAATGGTACCGCGAGTACCGGAAAATATGTCTAAAGGGATATTAGCAACAGTGTAGACCCAGAGCAGACACGGTAGAACGCCGCGGCGCCTGATCAGGGTCTGCATCGTTTGCTTTTAGTACAGGAATTTTGGGTATCAGCCAAGTTTCCAGCCTGCTCTCAGAGATATGCCGCCAGGACTTTAAGACTGCTACATCAAAGTGAGATTGTGGGAGCACAAGCTTTAGCAAAACGGCTTATTTGTGCAGTGAATCAGGGTGTTGCCATTCAAGAAAGGTAACATTTCAATACCCACGCCCTTCCACCCTCCCCAAAAAGCATCAGGTATTGTGGTAGTTCAGATCAATTTGAAATTTAAAACATTAACTTATCTTTATGGAAAAAAAAGTTTTAAGAAAAAAAAAAAATCATAAAAGAATGATACAGATTATCTTATACTTTTTATAAAACACTTTGCTAATGTAATGATAAAAATGATGACTGTTAACTGCTTCAAACAGTATTGAGTCGGGTCGTGAGAAAAGATGCTTAATACAATGGCGGGAAAGTAAATTCACCCTTATTGTAGCTAATGGGATCTTCCACCTTATAAATAGCGCAAGTCCATTTCAAAATTTAGGGGTGTCATGTTGTGTTTTGTTCAGAATTTATTTTTAAACTGGCTAACGTTTTGAAAACAGTGATGTACTGCGGCATCTAATCTGGGCCTGAACTGTTTCCTAGTTTGTTTGTTTGTTTAATTTGAGGTTTAACGTCCCCGTCAGCACTGTAAAGGTCATTTAAGAGACGTCGCATCCAGTTTTGTGGTACATTTACCCGACATTGAGATGAAAAGACTTCTCAGGCCCTGTCGCCCAATGAAACCAATATGGTTTACAAGCATGGGCGGTCCGACTCGCACCGCTTTGACTGGGCAGGCTTAGATCCTCTAATCGGTTTACCAGTACTCATGTGCGGTCGGTTTGAGCTCTGCGTGGAAGCCTCATGCAGCCCATCTATTTCTTCAAGCCCCGATGGGCGGGGGCCGGTTTCCTAGTTACACAATTAGGGGTTTCCGGTTCAAAAATAAAAAAAAAGAAAAAAAAAAGAACTATGGCTGCGATCAGCCTACGCATACACTGAAACTTATCAGTGTCTCCGTTGTTAACTCGAGGTTTCAATAATGATATGGTTGCTATTAAAACATATTTATACCTCATGCCAACAAATGAGGCGCTTGTGCATGTAATAAGAAAACCTATTCGAATAATCTGCCAGGCCCACCGCCAATCGGGGCTTCGAGAAATATATTGGGCTGCATGTTGCTTCTACGCCAAGCTGAAACCGACCGCGTATGAGTACTAGTAAATCGCTTAGAAAGTCTAAGCCTGTCAAGGCAAAGTGTTGCGAGTCGGACCACTATATTCACACTGGTAAAGACAAGCGCGCAGGGTAAGGAAAAAAACACAGGATAAGGATTTTTTTCCGCTCAGGATAATGAAGAAAATGGCGGAATCGGCATCACATGTGCAGGTTTGTTGTTGTTCTAGATCTCGTGTTATGGTTACTAATCAATACAGCTGCTCACATTAGCTTCACGGAAGACACATATTATTCACAAATTTATCTTCGACGGTCCGAATTCGACAGTTTCAGCCAGTCCAGTCAAACGGAGAACCGGACACGGTGGAGCTACCCAACCACGAAATCTCATTATTTTACATGAAACGCTCTTCTGGGAAGATGGCATGCACTTTTTTGTTGGTTGTAGACATACACATGATAAATAGGACTGTTGCAAATACGACTTTGAATTTGGAAGGCATACAGTGAGAAATCCTAGTTCCATTTTCAATACAACGCCCGCGGGCAAGGACATGGGTACAACGCTTATGATAAGACAAACAATTTCGCGGGGAATATGGTAGTTGTATGGTCGCAGCCCTAGTAAATTTCCATCTCAGATTCGGTTATCCGATATTAATAATTAGTAATTAGTCCAAGATAGTTTAAAGCATCTGTTGCGACCTTTAGGAAACGTTCAAAGTTTGTGTGCCTTGCCTTGGTATGTGCATTGCTCTGGTTCTAGCAATATAATAAACCCCCCCCCCCCCCACTCCTACTATGAATCTAGGACGATGTGGCCGGGGCGCTTTGACCTAGGACAATTCGGCCTAGGACAATTTGGCCAGCAAAAATACTGGGTAGGACAATTTGGGCAGGTCAATATATTGTCCAGTTCAAATTGACAATTTATTGTTTTGGGTTTGTTTTCAGTAATGCTTGTGGAAGGAAAATTTTAAAGATTTTAATAAAAATCAATTAGAAATTTTGTTTTGTTTTTAAACTATACCTTTAAGCCTGTGATATTATGACTGGCCACAATTGTTAGTAGCAAAGACATAATAATTTATAACTATACAAAAATAGATAAATTTAATGATTTGTTAAACTTGTTGGAAGACAAGATCAATTAGCACTTAGTTAACTGGCTGGCTCATTTGTTGACTGGTCATGTTTCCTCGCTGTCTTAATTACCTTAAATTGCTGGTTTTGTTTGTTTGTGTATGCATTGTGATATTTTTCATTAACTCTTAACTTGGGCCCACAACATATTTTTAGGATTTTGTAAAACAAACCCTTGTTAGGATGTGTTCCAAAGATAATTTGGGATAAACTTCCTTATTTCGTGTCAGTAGCACATGCTGTGGCTGCACGTTATAATCGCCTCGGATGAGGCAACAGTGTACTCTGTACCCACAACAATATTTTGAATAATGTTTGCAAACAGTGTGAATCAAGATCCCTCTGCACACACACGTTTGAATGAAATAGACACGATTATTAAATGAATTGAAGGTATCTGAGTATTTTCTGTTTTATTTTATTTTGTCTCCCCTATCTCTCTAGGCCGGCATCGGTAGCTCAATCTGGTGCGCGTCTGACTGGACGTGGGTTCGATACCTACCGGGGTCGGCAACATTTTTCATGGAGATTGATCAAGAGTGTGCACCATTCTGGTTAACCGCTTACGTTTAGGTAAACTGACCTGCTCATTTTTGAGTCGGTCAGTTTACCTATCCACATATTTCCTGGGTAGGCGTATACGTAAGCGGTTGGCCAGTACAGTGAACATTCTTGAATCAGCGGAAGGAAGACGATGGCCGTCGAAAAAGGTTTCATGATCAATCTCCACGAAAGAATGTTGCCGACCCCGGCAGGCATCGAACCCGCTTCCTACTGATCACCAGTCAGACGCACATCCGACTGAGCTACCAAGGCCGGCATAAAAACTCAGTTACCAATACATGTACATACTTTAATATTTGCCTTATATCCGACGACGAACTGCGTACAAAGGGCTTGGTAAGATTCCCCATTATATATGCACCCCCCCCACCCCCCCAACTGAATATTTGTTTCATAAATGTTTTATAATGATAGCCAAATTAAGTTTAATGAAAAGCTACAACTTCAAAGAAATACAAATCAATAAAAATGCTTGGTCCTTCACAAATAAGGTATGTTTTTTACCATGACATTTCAACATAAAAATTGTCATAACTCCGTTCATAGTAACGATAAATATATGCTGTTATTACTCATTTTCTTAGTTATAACCCAATGAATAATTTGGCTACTGTTTCATTTTGATCCTGTAATGTTTCATTTTTCGTATATCTCCATGATAATGCAAGTGGGTGGGGTAACTAGATACGACTCACTGTACAAATGGCTAGCAGTGTTATCTGATAAGCATGGACGGGCCGACTCACACTGCTATGGAAGCATCATGTAGCCCATTTGTTTCTTCAAGCTCCGATGGGCGGGGCCGGTTAAAAGTAGGTGCTTTTGAGAAAATCAGTTAAGACGCGAAAGCATCGTCAAGTCCGTGATGTGAACACCCTGTATATCCCTGTTTATATAGAGAAAACTGGGGTTACAGTGGTATACATTTTTTGGTTTTGTTATTTCTGCTCCCATCAGAAAACACGCCTATATAATTTTGAACCCCATGAACCCCACTTTTATATAGTAAACCTGGGGTTTACAGGGGTAAATCTTATTTTTCTTATTTCCGCTCTAAAATATAAATTGTGGATACTCGTTAGAAGCGCCTCAATGAGGCGGTTCTTACGTGTACCAACAATCTATATTTTGGGCAGAAATACGAGGACTCGTAAGAAAAATATCACAATATTTCAGCTTTAAATTTTCGCAGTTTTTCATCATGAACTTGAACATGCCTAAATAATTTTGACCCCCTCGAACCCCACTTTTATATAGTGAAACTGGGGTTTACAGGGTTAAACCTTATTTTTCTTATTTCTGCTTTAAAATATAGAGTGTGGGTACTCGTTAGAACCGCCTCATTGAGGCGGTTCTAACCAGTACCACACTCTATATTTTGAGCAGAAATAAGAAAAAAAAAAAAAAAAATTCATCTTCAAATTTTCATTTTTTCGGCGATAAATGTTACAATGTATTGGTATTGGCGTGTTTTCGTAATGTGGCGGAAAAGTAGCCATCATGTTTTGGAGATATGAAAGAATGCACTATGACACACGGATTTATTATCGTAATGAGTACAACTTCTAGACGGTTTACCCATTAACCTATATACGCAGAATATTTCGTGCATTCTTTCGATACATTTTAACTTCTATCTTTTAATTTTGAAATGAGGATAATTTCATTAAGTCTCTTGAACACGGTAGATTGTTATTCTCTCTTCAGTGCGTTTACTCCTTTCATATCTTATAAAACTGTTGGGTATGCAAACCGCCTCCGACATTCGGAACTATATTTTGTCAAAAGAAAAAATGGAAGAAATCCCTTCGAATTTCCGGTGAATTTAATCCTTTTTTTCTGTCACGCTTTTGTTTTGTTTGTTTGAAAAATGAAAATGGACAAAATGAATGGTGCATGCTGATATCGTTTCAATACGATTTGAAGCTTAACCCTTCTCTTGCTGAACATTCAGTTAAGCCACATCCATTTCTGATTTTGAACCAATCAGATTATTTGAAGTAATTTATTCCTACATATTCATAAACTGAATGTCAAACAGTGCAGATCCTGATCAGATGGCTTCTTCAGAAGCCATCTGATCGGGATCTACACTGTTTGCAAAGATAGGGGTTGTCGTGAACAGCAAGATAAGGGTTAACATAAATTGACTGAACCGACGCCCGATCAATTGTACCACTAGAATTTATTTTATGATACTCATCTCAGAAAACCGGGCCAGTAACTACTTCTTTGGACAAGCGTTCAGGACACATCCGTTTCATAAAATGGCCGAGGTATAAGCGAGGAGGTGTAGTTTAGGAGAAATGTTCGGAACCCGGGAAGGGACATGATTTTTTTTTAGTTTATAAGTTGTGCGCACAAGATATAATATCTTGTGCGCACAGACAAGCTATTATCTTGTGCAGATAAGATATTATCTAGTCCGTACAAGATATTAAGTTGTGCGAACAAGATTTAATCTTGTCCGCACAAGATAATATCTTGTCTGCACAACATAGATCTTGTGTGAACAAGATATTATCTTGTGCGCACAAGATATGTGAACAAGATATTATCTTGTGCGCACAAGATATTATCTTGTGCGCACAAGATATTATCTTGTGCGCACAAGATTCCGCACAAGATAATATGTTGTGCGAACAAGATAATATCTTGTCCGCACAAGATAATATCTTGTTCGCACAACTTCCCAAGATATATGTTGTGCAAACAAGATAATATCTTGTGCGAACAAGATAATATGTTGCCCGCACAAGATAATTTCTTGTGCGCACAATATAATATGTTGTCCGAACAAGATAATATATCTTGTGCGCACAACTTATAAAAAATAAAAAATCATATCCCTTCCCGGGTTCCGTAGAAATGTGTGTTCAAACACAGAGAGGTTTTCTTGTAAACAACCGACCGCGACAGATTGCTACCAGTGGAGGCTAGGTGCATATAAAAGAATGATACTGCGAGCCACCCAAAATACGATATCAAACTCAGGTATGGGATTTTATCTCCAGTCATCTCTCAAGATATGGTGTACGAGGAAAATGGGACATATGACAGAGTAGAAGAATAAACAGCACCCCCCCCCCCTCCCACACACAACAGACTCTTGTCTTTCTGAAGCCAAAGCAGAATAACCCCCCAGCATTGACTGTCACTCAGCATCGTCACACCGACCCAATAAACCCATTACGAAAACACAACTACAGTCGAACTTCAATGGCTCGAACACCTTTGGGACCTCAAAAATCTGTTCGAGACAGGGGTAGTTCGAGCCACTGAGGTTACTGTCAGGAGGCATAACGAGATACTTTTAGACATCTTTTTGGTGTTCTAAAATGAAAATGTATGCTGTGTGTACTCATTAGAATCGCCTCATCGAGGCGATTCTAATGAGTACACACAGCATACATTTGCTAGCTAAAAGACTAAAATCTCCTGTTACCCCCACTATTTCTTATGTAGAGGAAGTCGCTAGGGGCTCAAGAATGGGTCCGACACATCCATGGTAAACGAGCCATCGCTGTTCGAGCCATCGAAGTTCTACTGTATACAGATACATGGTAAATTTTACCGCCGAAAAGATGAACACTTTAAGATAAATAAAGTTATATTTTTTTCTTATTGCTGCTCAAAATATAAATTGTGGGTACACGTTAGAACCGCCTCCTCGAGGCGATTCTAACGAGTACCCACAGTCTAAATAAGAAAACAATAAGGTTCACCCCTGAAAGCCCCAGGTTTACTATATAAGCGTGGGGATCAGGCGGCCCAGAATTAAAAAGGCGTGTTTTGTTGATGCAAAAAAAGAAAGTCGGTCACTGAGGTTGAAGCCAAAATTTTCATGCTGTGGCTAAAGACGAAGCGAGTTGACCTGCGAAATTTATTTCCGTCCCCGCTACCGAAACGTTCCAAGGTATCTTTGATGCTTTTGAACGCCGGCATTCACGTTTTTATCCCCCGACCGAAAAGGTTCGGGGGATATAGCGATCAGCCTGGCGTCCGTCCGTCCGTCCGTAGACGCAACCTTGTGATGGCCATAATTCCTATACCCTTTGAGATTCATTGATAGTTCTTGGCACAGTTGTTCACAAGGCTGAGACGGCGTGTCATGCGCAAGAACCAGAACTCTGGATGCCATACTTTTTAAGTTATCTCCCCTTTTAATAAAATAGAATGACTACTTTGTGATGGCCATAACTCCAATACTCTTTGAGATATATTGATGGTACCTGGCCCAGTTGTTCACAAGGCTGAGACAGCGTGTCATGCACACGTACCACAACTCTGGCTGCCATGGTTTTTGGGTTATACCCCTTCCAATAAAATAGAGTGACTACCTTGTGATGGCCATAACTCCAGTACCATTTAAGATATATTGATGATACCTGGCACAGTTGTTCACAAGGCCAAGACGGTGTGTCAGGCACAAGAACCACAACTCTGACTGCCATGGTTTTTGAGTTATCTCCCCTTCCAACAAAATAGAGTGACTACCTTGTGATGGCCATAACTCCAATACCCTTTAAGATAGATTGATGATACCTGGCACAGTTGTTCACAAGCCCGAGATGGTATGTCATGTACAAGAACCACAACTCTGGGTGCCATGGTTTTTTAGTTATCGCCCCTTCCAATAATATAGAATCACTACCTTGTGATGGCCACATCTCCAATACGCTTTGAGATATATTGATGGCACTTGGTACAGTTGTTCATGAGGTTAAGCAGGTGTGTCACGTGCAAGAACAACAACTCTGTGTGACCTGTTTTTTTTAATTATCTTCCCTGACAATATAACTCCAATACCCTTTGAGATACATTGATGGTACTTGGCACAATTGTATACAAGTTTGAGACGGCGCTTCATGCCTAAGAACCACAAGTCTGGGTGCTATGATAAATATTTGAGTTATCTACCCTTCCAATATAACAGTATGACCAGCTTGTGATCTCCAACACCCTTTGAGACATATTGATGGTACTTAGTACAGAAATGCATGAGCTTAAGCAGGCATGTCATGCGCAAGAACCACAGTTCTGAGTACCCTGGTTTTTTAGTTATCTCTCCTGAAGTATAATCTTGTGATGGCCATAACTGCAATACTTTTGTGATATATTGCTGGTTTAATTCTGGTGCACTTTCTATTGGTGAACAATCTTCTGAAGGCCATATTGGCTTTTGGTCGGGGGATTTGCCATTTCTTCCGATGGCTATTATTGTGGGTGTTTCGCATTGTTTTTAGTTTCAGTTATATCTTCATGCTTTCATTTCCTAATAATTTCCGAACCTTTGATGGTGGCAGTTTTGTTCCACTCTCGTGAAGTGGTTCCAATTACTGAACATTCTTACGTGGCAGTTCCGTCCACAACTTGTATGGTAATTTGTTTGTTTGATTTGAGGTTTAACGTCCCCGTCAACACTATATAGGTCATTTTGGAGACGTTGCTTCCAATTTTGTGGGACTTTTACCCGACATTGAGATGAAATTACATCTCAAGTCCTGTCGCTTAATGAAACCAATAGGGTTTATAATCATGGACGGTCCGCCTCGCACCGCTGTTCGTGGACAGGCTTAGATCCTCTAAGCGGTTTACCAGTTCTAGTGTGCGAACAGTTTCAGCTCTGCGTGGAAGCATCATGCAGCCCATCTATTTCTTCAAGCCCCGATGGGCGGGGGCGGCTTGTATGGTAAAGTTGGTTCTTAGAACCCTCCATGATACACGTATGCTTTTGACTATAAACAACGCCAGAAAACATCTCGGGAAAGTGTGAAAAAAATAAAGCAATTCCTTGTCCATGAAATCACACCACACATAATATAAGAATCTTGCATGGGTGTGAGGGGGTGGACGGAAAAATCTGTCCTGAGGGTCACCGTCCGACATCACGAGGCTTGCCGAGTGATGCCGGACGGTGATCCCGAGGGACAGATTTTTCCATCCACCCCTCACACCAATGTAGGATTCTTTTTCTTGCATACCTTCCATTTCTAAGCGTGGGTTTTTAATACTGCAGTCACTTCAGTTGCCAACGTCCGCCATATTGTGATGACACTACAATGATGTTTAGTGACATCACGTAACGGCTGTGACGTCAACCTTAACAGCGCATATGAGGGTGTATTCAACCAGTGCATTTATCAAACACGCGAGAATATTCGATTTTGATAAGAACACCAGGGGTAGAACAGAATTTCTATCCTAGGCTAAAACTACGGATTTCCTTATCTGGTGTGCAAGAAACTGTTTTTTTTTTCTGAATTGCTTTAGTCCGTTTCATTTCATTTCATTTGCACAGACTGCACAACATCAGATACGAACGATTATTAAACAAATTAACCCTTTTGATTCCAAATGGAATCTTGTTCCTTACATATAACAGGAGTCTGTTTCAAAATTTAGGGGTGTCAGGTCGTGTTTTCTTCAAAATTTATTTGGTAAATGGCAGAACTTTTTGCAAACAGTGAAGGCCCTGACCAGACGCCGCTTTCTGCGGCGTCTGATCAGGGCCTTCACTGTTTGCCAGGGTATCCGTTTTGGGGTTTCTGGTACAAAATGGGCTAAGCGATGAGTTTCGTTAGCACACGGTTTTTCTAAAAATAAGAAAAAT
This sequence comes from Lucinisca nassula, assembly GCA_963580285.1. NCBI lineage: Eukaryota > Metazoa > Mollusca > Bivalvia > Lucinida > Lucinidae > Lucinisca > Lucinisca nassula. Next base: position 82,966,523 of record OY757023.1, read on the forward strand.
ATCGTTGAAATATCCCCGCTTGTCCTTCTTTTCTGGAACTATGAAAGACCCAAATAATGAAATCATCAATCATGTTGATATTTTCTATGTCACATTTGATGCATCTGTTCCTGCAAATGACCTTAAGAGTGACATATTACTGGCAGACCAAAAACAATATTGACGGCTGTTTGCACAGATGTCAGTCAAGAAATGGTAAAAGTAATGAATCGAACCGTATGCTGGAAAAATATAAGCAATCAGTGAAAAAAGACTCTAACTCTTATCCTTATAGTGCTTATTTTTAATGATCCATTATTTCAATCTCCCACTATCCAAGAGGTGCATTTTGGGTCGATTCGACCTAAAGTTATGAAGCATAGATCTTCAGCGCTAAAGTCCACGTGACTTTCACTGGTTTGCAGGAAATCCTTATTCATAGAAAGTATCAGCGTTAACTTCAGCAGTGAAGTCAGCGTGTAGAGTAATAGGATAATCGATATAATCTGGGCTGGTATCATGGGTTGGTCTTGGCAAACAGTGTGGACCCAGATCAGACGACGCAGATCGCGGCGTCCGATCAGGGTCAACACTGTTTGCTGACAGTACAGGCATTCAAGGGTCAGACGCCGCAAAATGCAGTGTTTCATCAGGGTCTACAGTTTTTGCTAGGAATTTGGAATTTAAGGGTTAAATGAAACAGTTTCAGTCTCAGTCCAGGACAATTTTCCCAAGACAATCGACCCAGCTTTGAGCTTCTTATTGTTTTATCTTTAAAGGAAATCGAAAAATAAGTCTTAGTTTTGTTTGTATGAATGGAGGTTCTACGTCCCCGTCAACACTATTTAGGCCATTTTGTAGATGTTGCGCCAAATTTTGAGGGACTTTAAACCGACATTGAGATGAAATGGCAAAATAAGGAAATAATGCATACCTTTGTTCACCACACGTTTCTTTATATTCCTGAAGTTTGGTATATTATAAGAATATTTGCCAAATTAATTGGCCAATGTAAGAACGATGCATAAACGTTTTGTACAACGGGCCCCTACATGTATACTAACTTTATCAGAATGCATCGTACTGCAAGCTTTGTGTCCATTGCCATCCATATAGTTTACTGCGAAGACTCTGATCACACGGCACTGATACTCTCGCACATGCTCGATGACAAGTTTTGCATGATGCAGCCAATATGGAACCTGGTCAGCTATTTCATTTCTGTTTTAAGAAACCTGGTTAGACAAATGAGCGGGGTTTTTTTTGGTGTGTATCTTGCACTGGGGCGTCCACATTACGATAACACATCCGTGTGATATAATACATTTTTCAAACATAAATAAAGGCAATTTTTCGGATGAATTTTTTTATTGTTTTTCTTATTTATACTCCAAACAAATGTTTTGGGTGCTCGTTAGAACCGCCTCATTGAGGCGGTTCTAACGAGTACCCACAACCTATGTCTTGGAGAAGAAATAAGGAAAATAATAAATACCCCCGTAAACCACAATTTTCTCTATATCAAGTGGGGTTTAGGGGGGTCTTTTTTTCACGGACTTGTTCATGTGATGAGTTTGGCAAGGCTTGCTGTGCTTGCAGCAGGTAAGGATAGATGGGGAATGTTGTTATTTCTCCTCTTTCTACACTTTCATTCATTTTCCTCTTTCTCCCCGTCTCACACTATCATATGGCCCCCGCCCATAGGGGCTTGAAGAAATATATGGGCTGCATGATGCTTCCACGCAGAGCTGAATCCGGCCCGCACACTAGTACTGGTAAACGGCTTAGAGGATCTAAGACTGTTCAGGAACCGCGGTGCGAGGCGGACCGTCCATGCTAATTACCCTATTGGTTTCATTGGGCGGCAGGGCTTGAGAAGTCATTTCATCTCAGTGTCGGGTAAAAATCCCACAAAATTGGAAGCAACGTCTCCGAAATGACCTTTACAGTGTTGACGAGGACGTTAAACCTCAAATCAAACAAACTCTCACTATCATCGTCTCTGCTATCTCTTCTATCATTCAAGTTCCTCCCTTTCTCTGGGAGACGACACTAACTGACCCACAATGGTTGAAGTGTTTTAACACATTTTGTACTGGAAACCACAAAACAGGTAATTGACAAACAGTGCAGGCCCATATCAGACGCTGCAGAACGCGGCGTCTGATCGGGGCCTCCGCTTTTTGCTAAAAGTTCAATCATTCTCCAACAAAATCCTGTATAAAGCACAACCTGACACCCCTTAATTTTAAAATGGACTCCTGCTTTATATAAGGAGGAAAATTCCATTTGGTAAAAAGGGTTAAACCCAAAACAATCAATCATTAGGTACATGGCCATAGGTCATAGTTCATGTTCATCATGTATGTCGTAGATTTTTCGGTTCGTTTAAATTACGACTGATAAGGTGCCCCATTATTTGCGCCGTGATGTTTTGTATGTACACCAGTATAGCTACATATACACAAGCACACAGTGAAGATCCAGATGAGATAGCTCAAAATGAGCCCTCTCAGCAAGGCCAACACTGTTTGCCATCCTATTATAATTGATATTGACTACGAGGACTGTTCAAATATGAATGCAACTAAGCACATACAAATGATGCCGTGATAGATTTCGATGAAAAATTTATTTTGTCCCCTCAAAGTATTCCCCTTTAACCGATATACAAACTTTCATTCTTCTGATCCAATCATTGAATGCATTTTGGTAGTCTTTTCGAGGTATACTATGAAAGCACTGGAATACTGCAGAACCGAGGTGTTTGCGCTGTACAACTTTTCGACCAGAAAGGTATTTTTCAGCCGCGGGAACAAAAAAAAAAAGTCACACGGGCAAGGTCAGGGGGATACGGGGGTTGAGGGAGTTCAACAACCTTTTCCTGTTTCAGATAGTCTTGCACAATGAACGCCTTGTGCGATGACTCATTGTCATGTAGGAACCTGACATTGGCCAAACCAGTTGCGGGTCTTCGTTCTTTGAAATATTTCTTTCATTTTCGAAGAACTTTATTCTTGTAAAAATTCGCATTTACAGATTTGCCTTTAGGCACAGCAACCTGAATAGCAGGGCCCTGATTTGAAATGAATATGGCATACATTACCTTCTTGACGCACATGGTCCGCTTTGCAATGCATGGTCTTTTGCAATACTTCGTTGCCATATTTTGTTCTGAATCTTTCGTTTTGGCTCAGAAAAAGTGAACCCATGTCTCGTCACCTGTGACGACATTAGCGAAAGACCGTGTATTGTAATTTAGAATCTTTTTAAGCAACTTCTTGGCGCACTGAACGCGTGTCTTTTTCTGCTCATCTGTCAACAGATGGGGAATCCATCTAGCACAGATCTTTCTCATTTTCAAATCCCGTTTCAGAATTTTATGAGCTGCTCCTAATGAGATGCCAACCATACTAGCTATTTTCCTAGTGGTGTATCGTGCATCGGTAGCAACTATTTCTTTCACTCTAGCAACCATCTTTGCAGATGTTGCTCTTTTCAGCCGACGATCATGTGGTGCATCTTCTGTTGAGCCTAGCCCACAGCTGAATTTCTTACACCAACGAAAAACTGTCGGAAAAGACATTTCATTATGCCCAAACATCAAAACTGTCTTTGCACCGTACACCAAGAATACAACGATTCTTAATATAGGACCGTATTTCAACGGCGTACTCTGACCTTCTTCCAACCATGTTTTGTATTAGTATACAAGAGTAGACAGTGTTTATCGAACGATATGCATGGCTAAAGTGGACGGATTTTAACAGGTTTGGTATCAATGTATAGGTAAAATGTTTTTTCTACGCCGTGATATTCATTTCCAGGTGATTTTCGCATTAATAAATGAGAAAACGTTCTACTTGCATTCATATTTGAACAGTCCTCGTATCCACTGTTTACCAGAAATTTACCGCCAAAAAGTCAAATTCGAAAACGTGTTCATTGTATACATAGCTCCATCTTCTCAGAATATCTTAAGAAAACAGGTACATCAGGAAAACAAGTCCATGTGAAAAAAATGGCGTCCAACATGGTGTCAGAAATGACAAATATCAGGTATTTATTGTAATAGCTTTCAACATAGATTGTGGGTTCTCGTTAGAACCGCCTCCTAACGAGTACCCACAATCTACGTTTTTGATCAAAAATAAGGGCAGATAATATATACCCCCTTGAACCTCGCTTTTCTCTATTTAAAGTATGGTTTAGACGGGTTGTCATTCCACGGACTTGTTATCGTGATACTTACTGAGGTTTAGTTTGTGTTTAGGTCATTTTTGAAACATTACTTCGAATTTTGTGTGTCCCTTAACCACAGTGTGGGAGCGGAAGTGAACGGCCATTTGCGATTGAACATCACTTGCGATTTGTACAGTGGACGATCAGTCACTTGCGATATGACATTATCACGTGGTATATCAAATATGTAAACACAGAAGCCATTAGCATGAGGTTTTGGCCGTTGCTTTTATTTGTGTAAGTTGTCAATATATGTGTCATTTTATTGATAATGATTTCGTTGGTGTCATTGATCCTATCGCTGGAATAAACGATGGTGATCAGTTGACATGTGTTTCGCTGTTGCTAGCACACGTTACTTAAAAGTGGATTAAATGGCGGATACATATTTAGAGGCCACTTTTTTAGTTTTCCTGACATCTTTAATAAACTATAAAGCCTACTGACCAAAAATATGTATACACTGATGTAAAATACGGCAGCTACATGTTAACTTGTATTCCCATCACTTTAGATCAACTGAACGGTCACTTGACATTGGATTGAACGGTCGCTTGCGATCTGTAATCATTGGAGTTGAACAGTCACTTGCCAAGTTGAGCATTGAAATTGAACAGTCACTTGCGATGGTTATTTCACACTTAACATGTTTTTTCGTGATTTAGGGTCATTCTAAGAAGTCTGATCAGATAGTGACATCAAATAACCAAAGCACTTCCTTCTTATACGATTGGGACATTACTACTGTTTCATCAGCATGGTGTGGAACTCTTTTCACTTCCGAGTTATCAAGTGAATACACGCGCTTTATATGATTTGAGGTGCTACGTCCAAGTCAACACTATTCAGGTAATCTTGCGGACGTTGCTTCCAACGCTGTGGCTTTTAACCGACACTGAGATGAAATGACATCTCAGTCCACACCGCCCGAACAAACCAATAGGGTTTATATGCATAGACGGACCGACTAGCACCACTTTGTCAGAGCAGTCGACGACCTTCTAAGCGGTTTATCATTACTCATGTGCGATCGGTTTCACATTAGCTTGGAAGCACAATGCATCCAAGTCTTTTTCTCCGAGCCTCGATGGACAGAGCCTAAAGGCACGTTTGCATATTTTCTTTGGCTCTTTCAGTAACATTTAATTACTTTTAATATAACTCACAAAGCATTTAATTAATCCCCCAGCGCGAAGCGGAGCGGGGATTATAGGAATGGACTTCGTCTGTCCGTCCGTCTGTCGTCTTTCCGTCTGTCCGTCCGTCTGTCTGTCCGTAACACTTTCTTGTCCGCTCCATATCTCCTGAACCCTTTGATTGATTTTCATTAAACTTTGGTCAATTATTCGTCTCAGTGAGCTGGTGTGCAGAACCCATAAATGAACCATGCAGACTCAAGGTCAAGGTCACGGTTGAAGGTCACGAGTTTGAAACTTGGAATTGTTTGTCCGTTCCACATATTATTTACCGTTGGAAGGATTTTCATTAAACTTTGGTCAAATATTCAGTGAGCTTATGTGTAGAACCTATGTCCTTCCGTCCGTCTGTCCGTCCGTGTGTCTGTCCGTAACACTTGTCCGCTCCGCCCATCCATAGACAAAACCTTAGGATGGCCACAACTTCAATTAACTTTGAGACATATTGATGTTTCTTGTGAACGCGGTAGAGCAGACGTACCATGCAGAAGAACCACGACTCTAACTGACATGATATTTGAGTTATCTCCTCTGTCAATATAGCATTTTGATCGCCTTGCAATTGCATTAATGTGAGGTCGGTTTCACCTCTGCCCGGAAGCTGAATGGCACCCTTTGTGTAGTCCATGCATGGTACTTGTTACAATTGTTTTTACGGTCCCCTCCCATCGGGGCTTGAAGAAAAAGATGGGCTGCATGATGCTTCCACGCAGGTAAACCGCTTTGAGGATCTAAGCCTGCCCAAGCAAAGCGATGCGAGCCGGACCGTCAAATACCATAGCACCGTGAGTCGTGGTTCTTGTGCAAACCGCTTATAGAAGGGGGTGCGGGTCGGTCTGTCCCTGCATATAAACCCTATTAGTTTGATTGGGTGACAGGGCTTGGGATGTCATTTCATCTCAATGTCGGGTAAAATTCCCACAAAATTGTAAGCAACGTCTCGAAAATGACTTATACAGTGTAGACGGGGACGTTGAACCTCAAATCAAACAAACCATGGTTTTTGTTTGATTCGGGATTTAACGTCCCCGTCAACACTTTGAAGGTTATTTTAGACGTTGCTTCCAATTTTGTGAGACTTTACCCGACATTGAGGTGAAATGACATCTCAAGCCCTGCCGTCCAAACGAACGAATATGGTTAATGCAGTATAGCTTTTACAAAACTCTAGATCTACGCTGAGCTCATATTATACTGTCTAAAGTTAAATACCAGAAATATGTTTTATACAATTTACTGTCTTTGGCAATATTCTATTTACCAGTCTGCACCCAGGGTCCTGCAGACTGAAGTATGAAATGTCAAAGTTGCAAATGCTGCAATTTTGTCAAAAAGTGCTTTTTCATCTTTAAAATGGCACATGTGCAACTTGCTTGTAACATCATATCAAATGGAATGCTTGAAAACTGTTGGAGACGTTAAGCAGACAACTTTCCTACACTTTATAGAAGACTAACTGAAAAGTAACCCCAACATTTTGCTAACGATGGGGCAAGTTTTTTTTTAGCTCACCAGAGCCGAATGCTCTAGGCGAGCTTATAGGATAAGCAGTGGTCTATCGTGGTTGAGAGTTTGTTGATGTATAGTTTGTATAGCAGGTTCAAATATGACAGCAAATATGGGCTTGTACAAATGTGATAGCTGTTTTATGCCAGAGCTCTGCCCGTTGGCCTCTTTTTTATGTGAAAGCTTTGACTTATTATGGGCTTGTTGTTGCATATCTGCATTGTCGTGCAGAAATCGGACCACACTCACCTTGTCGTTGGTGTCGCATAAAAAATCGTTTGATCATCTGAACAGCCTACCAGTGACGTATACCACTGGCCCTGTGGTCTAATCAAATTAAATGTCTGATCGACATGGTTCCGAATAAGACATATAGCATTCTCAACAAGCGAAACCACAAGCGGGAGACCACAAATAAATAAATAAACAGATAAATAAATAAATAACTTCTGTTAAAGTGGGGCTAATGGCAGGAGCTAATTTGGTTTGCCTCTTTTCTCTTTTGCCAGAAAAGAGGAGATGCTGTGATACATCAATACAGTATAAGTTAGTAGGGTGGAGATGGGGAAAAATGTGCCAGTAAGCGAAAGACTTAAGCATATTTAGAATATCACCTGACAAGTGACCGTTCAAACTAATCGCAATTGACCTGTACAATCCCAATACTTACAAAAGCAAGTGACCTGAACAGCGTTTCCTTTCCCCTGTGTCATACTTTTAACAGTCCTTCGGTTTGATTTAGATTTTTGAAGATGTCTTTGATTTGTATTCAATCAGTGATAATTTTAGACGCTAGGACGCTAAATAACAAAGAAAATGCTTCTTAACACGCGTTTTATGCATATTTACACTTGTGTCAACCGGTTATGGCATTACAATAAACAAAGTGATCAACAATCTAGCTCTTCTCATGCCATCCAAAAAATAACATATGTCTGTGGTTGGAATATGATAAAAACACCCATCCTACCAGCAAGACATATATATCACATATAAGCGTTATGTTCGCAGAACAAAAATGAAATTAGTTACCGAGTCGGCGAAAATATCATACCGCAAGTGACTGATCGTCCACTGTACAAATCGCAAGTGATGTTCAATCGCAAATGGCCGTTCACTTCCGCTCCCATACTGTGTGAATGGATTAAAGAGACGGTTGATATAGAATACCAGGTTCGTGTCTTTTGAAATCCGGTTTATCAGGCAAGGCTTTGAGAACGCATGAAGAATCGCGAGGCTTGCCGAGCGATTCTACATGCGTTCTCGAAGCCGAGCCTGTTAAACTTGATATCAAATTGCACGAATCTGGTACTTTATTCACCAGTAAATCCCATTGTACACTCATACGTTTGACGGGCCTCCGTGGCCTAATGGATAAGAGCGCTGACTCTTAGTCATTAGGTCTCTCACCGCCGAAGGTTCGAGCCTCACTCGGGTCACGTGTGAGACGCCAAGTTCTGCAACGGAAGGTCAGGTGGTTTTTCTCCGGGTACTCCGGTTTTCGCCCACCTATGATTAACGATCGGCTCGATATGAGTGAAATAATCTTGAAACGGCCGTAAAACCCAAACCAAACCAAAAACACTCATACGTTTGCCAATTTTTCCAGCAGTCCAGTTCATATAAGTGCAATGTCACATTGACCTGATAAAGCTCACTTGTCCTGAGATAGCATATGTTTACCAGGTCAAGGCATTATAATGAAATTAATATAGGGGGTACTGGTAATAACCCACATATGCCTTGCCTCCCCTGAAAGGGGCACTGGTACATAGCAAAGATCCAGATCAGACACCGTTTGCTGTAAGAAGGTAGATTTGCTTTTGTAAAACTTAATTGGATAAAACTAATCTGATACTCCTTAAAATAGAAATGAACATGTCCAAAGCTGTCATGTGGAAGGTTCTGTTCGCCATATATGGGGAAAAAGAGTCATGTTTGAGATAACAGGACATTGACGTTGCGGACCAATTGAATTAAACATGATTAGTCCTCCGTCCTCCATCGCGATACCAGTATGCAATCTACAGCGATCTAGTTTCATTGCTGATTTCTTATCGTTGCATTACGAAAACACGCCTATACAAATACAATGTAAACTTTATCGCCGAAAAATCGAAATTTTTTTGATAAAAAAAAGAAAAATGATATTTTTCTTATTTCTGCTCAACATACAGTTTGTGGGAACTTGTTAGAACCGCCTCATAGGCGGTTCTAACGAGTACCCACTATCTATATTTTAGAGCAGAAATAAGAAAAATAAGGTTTACCCCTGTAAACCCCAGTTTTACTGTATAAAAGTGGGGTTCAAGGGGGTCAAAACTATATAGGCATGTTTTCTTGATGCAATACTTACACCTATCACGATACTTATCACTTTCTTCGAAAGTCATTTCCTCTGTTTGTGAACGATTCTTGTCTTTATTTCGTTAAAGAAATACGCAGGTATTGTAGAAGATGCTCTGAAAACACGTTAATTTGATGTTTTTTGCAGTAAAATTTGCAAAACATGCAAATATTGTAAAGCAGTAAAACAGTGGATGTTTTATCAGTATTTTATCCTATAACGTCGTGTCTGAGAGTGTAATAACGCCATGGAATATTTTCGATAATCCACTAGTGGATTAAATATGCAAATTAGCAAGATACGTCCCGTAACGTTACATGTACGGCGTCCTTAACGACGTCGCGTTTACTAATGGCAGAAAATTATTTTTTTTTGTAAAGAATCGTGACTAAAATGCGTTTTAAATGCCATATGATAAATAGAGGATCTCGGCATAGCCTCGCATTTTATCCCTTTTCCGCAGCTCATTTAATAAATTCAATAATACATGAACACTCATGTAAGATCCTCTATTTATCAATGTCATGGAGTCGTTGCATATGTGGATGATAAATCCAATCAAAGGCAGGGTTTCTGTTGCGGTTTATTATTGTTTTGTCTATGCATGTTTGTACTGCTATTATCTTTTATGATTATTATCATGAATGCCGTTTGGCCATTCTATGTGAAAGAAAATGTCTTTTTGGCTTCCTTCTTGTGATATTTTAATAACGGTGACAATGCTTTTCGTTGGTGCTTGGTTTAAACAATATTTATTTGCAAATGAATTACAAAGACATACATAGATACATTACACGCAAAATGACAAAGGATCTGATGGTAAGCATAGTGCTTATATGGAAGTCATTTCCTAGGTTCAAGTATAAGATACAGTGTATTCGAATAATGGTTAAATAGTGGCATGGCATCAATATAAACCCCAATCGTTCAGTGAACTTAGAGAGAGAGAGAGAGAGAGAGAGAGAGAGAGAGAGAGAGAGAGAGAGAGAGAGAGAGAGAGAGAGAGAGAGAGAGAGAGAAAGAAATTCATGTGTACTTGTACATGATTGTAGAAGAACATATTTAGCGTGAGTGGTGAAGAAGTACCTCCGAAAGTTTGCCGCTGTATTACATATTCTAAAAATCCTTGAAGCGCCATTACATGTAAGTTGGAAGTTATACACATTTCTACTTGCCTTTATAAAACAAGTAGGTAGTTCCAGGCATCTGTGGATCGTCTGTCATAGCAGGCAAATTCGCATACAATGTTAGGTCAATTCCCGCCGAACACAACGAGCGAACGATTCATGTAAAAAGGATTTTGTCACACGAATGACGCTCCAAGGTGCGATACCTTCCTCATAATTTAAGATAATAGTGAACATAGGACCAATTGTAATGATGGAAAAAATTTAGAGTAAGCAGAAAGAAAACAAATGTTTTGACTGGCACCATGTTTTGTTAAAAGTTAAGGTTCGTATGCACAAGGTGATGCTGTAGTTTACTAGGACAATGGTCTTTTAGTTAGTTTACCCTAGACTAAAAAATCTTCCCGACTTTAAGATGAAGTCTTGTTCTTGTAAGAACAAAGCCTCATTTTCCGTAACTGAGAACGTATCGCGTCCGAATAAGATGTCCCGAGCAGAGTATGCATGTAGATTGTTAGGTAAATATCGTTGGTGCTTTTGTCCCTTTGGTGTCTTGGATAATTGCATAGATTCCTGATCATTGCGGTCACTTCTTTTTGACTCCCCCCCCCCCGACATTAGTCGAAAGGACCATAGTAATGGGTTAGTCCGTCCGTCCGTCTATCTGTCCGACCGTCCGTCCGTCAGTGTCTCCGTCCGTCCATAGACACAATCTCCGCAACTCCTCCTACAGTTTTCAAAGGATTTTGATGAAACTTTCATGACAAGAAGATGATCATATTTTATCAAGGTTATGTTCTACTGATTTTATGAGAGTTATGATCTTTTGCCACATTTAGCCATTTTATCAATAGAAGTCCTGGTCTCCGCAACTGTTCCTACAGTTTTCAAGGGGTTTTGATGAAACTGTCCAATTATCGTTCCCATGACAAGAAGATGATCATATTTTATCAAGATTATGTTCTACTGATTTTCTAGAAGTCCTGGTCTCCGCAACTGTTCCTACAGTTTTCAAGGGATTTTGATGAAACTGTCCAATTATCGTTCCCATGACAAGAAGGTGATCATATTTTATCAAGGTCATGCTCAATTTTTTTTATGGCCTTTTGTCAGCTATAGCCATTTTATCACAGAAATTCTTGTCTCCGCAGCTCTTCTTACAGTTTTCAAGGGGTTAGGTTGAAGATTTCTAGTGTTTGTCCCCATGGCCTGAAAATGATCATGTTTTATCAAGGTCATGCACGACCGATTTATACCAGAGTTGTGGTCCTTTGTCTTTTTTTCGACAGTAGGTCTTGACTCTTGAACTCCTCTTGTGACTTTCATTGGATTTTAGTGAAACCTTCCGGTTATTGTTCCCATGACCTGAAGAGGATCATATTATACCGAGGTTGCGCTTGACTGTTTTTTTTTTACCAGATTCATGGCCCTTGGTCTCTTTTAGCCACTTCATCAACATAAATATTTGTCTCCGCAACTTCTCCTACAGTTCTTCAAGTGATTTTGATAAAACTTTCTAGTTAATGTTCTTATGTCTTGAAGACGATCATATTTTATCGAGGTCATGATGGACTGAATTATACCAGAGTTATGGCCCTTTGTCACTTTCAGCCATTTTGTAACAAGAAGTTCTTGTCTCAGCAACTGCTCCTACAGTTCTCAAGGGATATTGATGGAGCCTTCCAGTTATTGTTCCCATGGCCTGAAGACATGCTTGTAAACCAAAAATGACGTCAGCACCAAATACTGTGGTACTGATATGTCCAGAAACTTTTTGACCATGACTATGCAAGCATTGGTATACATACATATATGAGCCGGGGCACAACATTTCCTACAACTTACAAATGTGCACAGCGAAGAATTAGATCGACCTGCGCATCCATATAGTCTAACCAGGGACTTCTCTTGTTGCATGAAGGAGCACTGGGCCATTAGCTATCCTTAGAGCGCACAACGAAGACTCTGATCAGACTGCGCGGTCCGCGCAGTCTGATCTGAGTCTTCGTTGGGCGCACATGTCTTGTTGTAGATTTTTCCATGGTAACCGGGCTACCCTCGACGCCTTTGGGGCAGTAGCTTTGACTATCCCCCAAACAGCCATAAAATAACCGTGTATCTCAAATGGGTGTGTTTGTAACAGTTGTCTGACTAATAAAAGAAAACATAACAAAAATGATATTTATTCTATATATCCTACTATTTTTGTATAATTTAATTACATGGCTGGGATTTTCCTACTAAAATTTAAACATGATAGGAGTTGCACCGCACCTTTAAGCATGAAATTGAAATTGTAGCAGTTCTTCCGTTATTACAGGGTATGAGTTTATCCAGAAAATTTGGCTCAACGTCTAATTTCAGATATTGCCAAAAATTCGAATCAATTAATCACACCCTCCACTACAATTTCAGTTAATCAAAACAAATGAAAATCGACCCGAAGTAGAGTCCGTATGTTTCGCATAAACCACAGCCAGTTGAAATTTATTGCGAAAATAATTGATAAAAGAACGGGATTTCCACCAAAATACGTAAACTGTAAAACTTCTGATAGAAAGGTGAATAGTGGTAAAAGTGGTCAAAAGTCCGTGTATTGGGTACCCTTGTAATGTCCATTTTATATAAAGAAATATGGGCATTATAAGGGAACACAACATTTACCATTTTTACATTTTGGGTTTTTACGTAAAACATAAATTGTGGGCACTCGTTAGGACCCCCACAATGAGTCGGCTCTAACGAGCACCCACAATCTTGGCAGAAACAATAAAAACCATCAAAATAGTATTAATAATAGTAAGACAAGGAAACATTTTCACCATTTTTGAGTCAAGAAAGAAAGGATTATTTTATATTTGTGTGCAATATAACGGTTGATTCCATTCCGGAGTGTATGTTTAAAATGGGGAATTTACATGCTGGAGGTCAGTTTGTACCAAAATTAAATGCCCAAGAGCAAAACATTTTAACTTCAGGCTGGAAAATTCTAAGGCACCATGTAGGAGATATAGGAGTGGCAACATTTGTCGGGTAAGTTTGAAATAAAGGATATTTGAAACAGCAGAAATCGAGCATAATTGCAGGTTAATTTTATTAGCTTCATTTGGATAGTCACCACGTAAGAAATGGACACCCCTGTAAAATTCACGGTAGAAATCATTATTTCTAAAAACATGAGTTGTGGATACACTTTGGAACTGATGGGAATCATAACCTATTATTACAGCATAAGTAACAAAAGAAAAAAAAAACTCATTTGTATCAGGAAACGTCATTTTGGTGCCAATAAAGAATGCCTTAAGTCACACGGATGAGTATTCATAATTGATATTTATGGTAAGATATTTGAGCCGGGGCACAGCATTTCCTACAATTTACATACGCGCCAAGCAAAGACTCAGATCAGCATGCGCTTCCGCGCAGTCTGATCTGATAAACTATGGACCCAATGCTCCTTCATGCAGCAAGAGAAGTCTATGGCCAGACTATAAGGATGCATAGGCTAATATGATTCTTCGCTGGACGCACATGTAAATTGTAGAAAATGCTGTAGCCTGGCTTATTTAAGAAATGAATTTATTACATGACGTCGCGTCTGACAGTGTAATAACGTCATGTAATATTTTCGATAATCCACTAGTGGATTGAATATGCTAATTAGCTAGATACCATCCGTAACGTTACATGTACGACGTCCTTAACGACGTCGCGTTTACTAATGGCGGATTGTTGACACTTTTGAAAACAATCGTGAATAAAATGCGTTTTAAAGTCATATGATAAATAGAATCTTGCATTCATGCTCATGTTTTATTGAATTTATCAAACTCGTTGAGGAAAAGGGATAAAATGCTCGGCAAAGCCTCGCATTTTATCCCTTTTCCTCTACTCGTTAAATAAATTCAATAATACATGAGCACTCATGTAAGATCCTCTATGTAATGTTTTGAATATTTATTGAAGTATGAATAACATCGGATCACGAGCAAAGGAACTGACTTCACTTCCTTTGCTCTCGATCCGATATTTCCCATATTTCAATAAACGTTACATTAATTCCTTTTATTATTTACATTTACACTTCTTTTCAATCCAGAATGTGACAAACGAATTCTGGTCTGAGGGCTAAAATAATTGCACGCAGTTCTCCTGCTAACAGCGGACGAGCACCGTTGACGTAATAACGACGTCACCGTCCAATCATAATGGAGAGAACCGTGGTTGATTTTGACGTCACTTAACGTGGGTCAATGTATTAAATTGGGAATAAACAAATCAGAATGTAAATATTTAAAATATGATTACATTATATTCTACATTCCATGTCATTTACAAAAAAAAAAAAAAAAAATAAAAATAAAAATAAATAAATAAATAAAAAATATGTAGTTGACTATTGGGACTTTAAGTTATTTTCGCCTGATTACACTCTTCTGAAGTCCATGTCTGTTGATCCGAACATTGATATTTGCCATTTTGTCTATGGATTTACGATTTTGGATTAACGCTTTGTTACTACGACCTGAACTACTTTCAACGCTGAAATATATGCATTCTGACCGGGTATACAAAAAAATCTCTAGTTTACAGTTTGGGCATATTTTTTCATATTTCTATGAATGCAAGTGACGACAAATAAACACAACACCATTACTCTCTCCAGTATTATTGGTCGATATCGCCGATATATTACAACTACACGGTTCCGTTGTTATTTGGAAACTGTGTACAATTGCTTGTTTGTTTCTACTATAGCCCTTAAACGAGAATGGATAGAAAATAGGCTGAGTATAATTATAAGTAAAACAGGCTATTTATTTAACGTTCATAGAAGTACGACCAACGTAAGTTTACTACCCGAATGCATTTTGGGTTCACGTACTTGGCCCGCCCCCGCCCATTGGGGCTTGAAGATATAAATGGGCTGCATGAAGCATCCACACAGAGCTGAAACCGTCCGCACACTAGTACTGGTAAACCGCTTAGAGGATCTAAGCCTGTCCAGGAACCGCGGTGCGAGCCGGACCGTCCATGCTTATAAACCCTATTGGTTTCATTGGGCGTCAGGGCTTGAGATGTCATTTCATCTCAGTGTCGGGTAAAAGTCCCACAAAACTGGAAGCAACGTCTCCAAAATGACCTATACTGTGTTGACGGGGACGTTAAACCTCAAATCAATCAATCAATCACGTACTTGGCTCGTGTCCGCTGTTTTAGTGCATACTTCGATAGACGTTATGTTTACCTTCATTTCTGAAATGAATAGCATTTTTAAGATTAAAAATTGTGAGTATGGACATGTATTTTTGTTTCCGAGATAGCTTTTTTTGAATAAGACAACACTTCCCTCTTCTTCCATAGGTGTTATTCTCTTACAGCTGCTCATCAAAACAGCCCCGAAATTAAGGCAAAAAAGCAAACACCGTTATAACTATCTATTTGCATTTCATAAAATGGGGCTTAAAATGGCCAATGTTCATTATAACGATTTGTACAGATTATGTTTAACACAGTCAGCATTACAAAAACGCGCCTATTAAAATGTATTGACAATTTTACCACCACAAAATGAAAATTTTACACATACAAAAATCTGATATTGTTCATATTGCTGCTCACAATATAGATTTTAGATACTTGGTAGAACCGGCGGTTCTAACGAGTACCACAGTCTATGCTTTGATCAGAAATAAGAAAAATGATATACATACCTGTAAAATAGAAATAAGGCAGATAATGTATACTCACATCAAATAGAAGTGAAGACAATGATCAGGAATCTATACAATTAACCCACAGCTCCCATCAATGACACCAAAGGGAAAGAAATACAAACATGAAATAACAACATCAACAGCGGAAAGCCAAAAGGACAGTAATTTCCCCACAATATGGTCAATTGGCTGTCCAAAACAAAATAGTATAAGCAAGCGATACACACACACACAAAGACAAACCATAACAAAAGTAAACCGCGACAGAATAACCGCCTTGGAAGGTCAGTGAAACGAATTCCACTGGGGGGCTTAAATCGATTTTACGCAGCTGCAATCCTAAAATAAGCACATACATGTATGTGTGTTCCTCATTTAAGCTAGCTCGTTCAATTAATACCCATATGTTCCCCTACTTTAAGCAAGACAGATTGAAAGGGAAGTACACGTTCCAAAGACGTAGATGTTGTAACAGCCTTCTTTTTGTTCGGTCTGACAACAATAAAATCTTTTATCTTGTTCTTAAATTGATAAGCTCTTAAGAAGCTAAGCTATAAAGATTGAGAATGATTCAGTAAATAGTTGCACTTGTCAGTCAAAATTGATCTTTTTATCTGCCTAACATTTCGTCTGGTTAAGTGGAATTACCTGAACTATAGGTTTCCATTTATTCGTTGTTAGCTGTTTCAAGAGTTTGTCGGCTGATTATCGCAGGCTGTCAAATAATAACCTTAGATTGTATTCTCGAACAGACTCATTTATTAGCTCACCTGGAGCTTGTTCCAGGTAAGCTTATGCTGTGGCCTGTTGTCCGGCGTCTGTAGTCCGTCCGTCCATAACCTTTCACATTTTCAACATCTTCTCCTGAACCGGAAGTCAGATTAAGCTGATACCTTGTGCATCCTGGTGACATGGAGATTCAAATTTGCTAAAATGGTTCTGTTCGGATTTCCAAGATGGTCGCCATTGCGGCCATCTTGACATTCTTCAAACGACATGAGACTTTGCTGGGAGGCATCCTGGTAACATGGAGATTCAGATTTGCTAAAATCGTTCCATTCTTGTACCCAAAATGGCCGCCGTCCTGAAATTTTGTCCGGATTTCCAAGATGGCCGCCATGGAGGCCATCTTGAAATACTTCAAACAACAGCTCCTCTCGAACAAAAGGTCGAACTGAGCAGAAAGTTGATTGGAGGTATTGTGGTGACAAGATGATTAAGATTTGCTTAAATGGTTCCGTTCGGATTTCCAGACCAATATCCAAGATGGCCGCATGGGCGGCCATCTTGAACTTCTTCAAACGGCGTCTTCACCCGAACCAAAGGTTATATTGAGCTGAAATTTGATGGTAGCATCGGGGTGACATTGTGATTGAAATTTGCTATTTTTTTCTGTTCCGATATCTAAGATGGCCGCCATGGTAGCCATCTTGAAATTCTTCAAAACGACATCTCCTCCCGAACCAAAGATCGAATTGAGCAACAACTTGATGGGAAGCATCGAGGCAACATGAAGATTCAGATTTGCTAAACTAATTGCGTTCAGATTTCAAGGATCGATATCCAAGATGGCCGCATAGCGGCCAACTTGAAACTTTTTCAAACGACATCTCTCAACAACCAAAGGTGATTTTGAGCTGAAACCTGATGGCAGGCATCGGGGTGACAGAGGAGATTCAGATTTCCTAAATTTGTTCCGTTCCTCTATCCAAGATGGCCGCTTGTCGGCCATCTTGAAATTCTTCTAAAGACGTCTCCTCCCGAACCAAAGGTTGAATTGAGCTCGAACTTGATGGGAGGCATTGGAGTGACATGGAAATTAAGAATTGCTTTAATCGTTCCGTTCAAATATCCAAGATGATCGCCATGGCGGCCATCTTGAAATTCTTCAAACGACATGAGACTTTGATGGGAGGATTTTTTTTCTGTTCCGATATCTAATATGGCCGCCATGGTAGCCCTCTTGAAATCCTTCAAAACGACATCTCCTCACGAACCAAAGATCGAATTGAGCTGAAACTGATGGGAAGCATCGGGGCGACATGAAGATTCAGATTTGCTAAAATAATTCCGTTCAGATTTCCAGGATCGATATCCAAGATGGCCGCATAGCGGCCATCTTGAAATCTATCAAACGACCTCTCCTCCCCAACCAAAGGTGATATTGTGCTGAAACCTGATGGCAGGCATCGGTGTGACAATGGAGATTCAGATTTGCTAAAATTGTTCCGTTCCGCTGTCCAAGATGGCCGCCATCTTGAATTTCTTTTAAAGAAGTCTCACCCCGAACCAAAGGTTGAATTGAGCTCGAACTTGATGGGAGGCATTGGAGTGACATAAAAATTTAGAATTGCTCTAATCGTTCCGTTTAGATATCCAAGATGGTCGCCATGGCGGCCATCTTGAATTTTTTCAAATGACATATCCATCCAAACCAAAGGTTGAATTGAGCTGAAACTTAATGGGAGGTTTCGGGATGACATGGAGATTCAGATTTGATGAAATCGTTCTGTTTCGATATCCCAGATGGCCGCCATGGCAGCCATCTTTAAATATGGTGGCCAACTCGAAATTCTTCAAAGCATCTGTATAGTAACTGCATATATTACTCCCGCCCATCGGGGCTTGGAGAAATAGATTGGACTGCATGATGCCTCCATGCAGGGCTGACATCGACCGAACACGAGTACTGGTAAACCGCTTAACTTAAAGCCGGTCCAGGCAAAGTGGTATCTGAATCCTAAATCAGACTAAGCTGTTCAGAAACTAATAAAACATCAAGACATCAAGATAACATGCAGATTCAGAATTGCTAAAGGCAATGTGATCTGACAGAAAATATGGCCACCAAGGCACAATGTAATATATGATCAGCCTCATCCAGATGTGATTTCAGCTCAATGTTGGTTAATTTCCCACAAAATTGGAAACAAAATGACCTAAATAGTGTTGACGGGGTTGTTAAACCTCAAATAAAACAAAACAAAGTAATTACATATAAGATTTACAGGGAGTGGCAGAATAGGTGTTGTCAGTATATGCCAAACTCGCTGAGTCCACAAGAAGATTTGGTATGTTGGGTTTTTTTTGCACGTGACCATCCATATACACCATATAGCGTTGTTTGTGTTGCAGTTGTATTCACATGATTGGTTGACTTGGTTTACTTTTTTGATAACAGAACATGCCTAAGGCAGGTGTAGACGATAGCTCTGGCCTGCCAAACTATACACTTTCACTCTGCATCAGCATCACCTCTCCCTGACGTGCAGATTCAGAATTGCTAAAGGCAATGTGATCTGACAGAAAAACGGCCACCAAGGCACAATGCAGAATGATCAGCCTCACCCAGGTGAGTGATTCTGGCCCACTTGGACCTCTAGTTATAAATCCCACACGATCGACTCATGTACTTCTATTAATAGCACAGCTGCCTTGCACTAGCAATCAGCTGATCGTCTGGGGATAGTGAATGTAAACAAAGCACTGATAAGCCTATAGCGCTTACATAAACAGCAGCTTTTTCTGTCAAAATTAATGTGTTACATTAAGAATCAAGTTCAATATTTTTATATAAAAGGAAGTTCAAACATTGTTGAAGGTGTATGTCTTTGGTTAAATTCTATTGTTACTAGATATTATTGGAATATTATATTATGTTGTGGTTCTCTTGACATAATTACAAAACAGATAATCCTGTCAGACAATGCAAAGCCATCAAGCAATGAGGACCTGACTGTCTTACTTAATTCCTTAAGTGTAGGAAGTGTTGAAGCATTGCCTTACCCATTCAATATTTAAACAATGGTTGAGAAATGCAAAACGGTTGCCAGAAAGTAGGGTCTCTTTTGCTGACAGTAGTAAGTTCTACACAGTGGATTAATTCAAATCTTATATGGGGATCCCGCTTATCGGGACTTGGAGAAATAGATTGGGCTGCATGGTGCTTCCACGCAGAACTGAAACCGACCGCACACATGTGCTGGTAAACCGCTTAGGTCTGAGTCTAGCAAGGTCAAGTGATGCGAGTCCCACCATCCCAACATATAATATTTTCTATGAAAAGGTTATTCTTCGGAAGCAAGGAGAACACACCACAGAACTGAAAAGTATAGAGTGTTCAAGTATTTCTCGGTCAGACTGGCTAGTTTTTACCTCATCAGTGATCCCCATTTTTTTCAAAATTCAACAATGGAATCAATGATCCCAAAGGACCAGAAAATATACACTAAACTATGATGAAGGTCAGGGAGGCTTTACAGTCGCTACATAAACCATATTGGTTTGCTCGGGTAGAGGGACTTGAGATTTCATTTCATCTCAATGTCTAAATGTCGGATAAACGACCCACAAAATTGGAAGCAACGTCTCCAAAATGACCTAAATAGTGTCGACGGGGATGTAAAATCTTCACAAAAAATAAATAAGTCTTTGGAAGGCTAGGAGTATTTTATAGCCCAACATGTACCTGGCCATTGATAAGTGTAGGAGCATGTTCAGATGCTGATGGTTTGCCCAGTCAGAGAAAGAGTGGAAAGAATAGAGTTTTGTACCACATATATCTCATCGTTCACGAAACTGGTAAAACCATACATTTGAGCTTTCATAATACCTTTCTGATAATGTATTCATACGTGCTATATCAGGTTTCATACTGCCCAGCGCATTCATTCCTGAAATGCCCGATTAACCACCACAACAAGAAAACCATTACGTTTGTAAACAATGCTGATCCAGATCAGATGGTTTCTGAATCTGCACTGTAATGCAGATGGTTTCTGAAGAACACATCTGTTCAGGATCTACACTGTTATGCAGTTTGTGAACTGAATGACTGCATCACATCAACAAGTAATCTGCTTGTCTGACAGTCAGAAATGGACGTGGTTAATTAATCGCAGGATGTCGTTTTAAACAGAATAAAGAAGGAAAAAATCATGCGTTTATCATAAGACATTTTCCAATGTAATTATAAGTGTGTAAGGATGTTATTCGCTCTACAGTATGCGGCCATATGTCTATTTTTCATGTATTTTACCAAACCGTCGCCAGTCGTCAAATAGTGTCGTTATATTTTCTGGCAGAAAATATCTTATTCGTAGTGCTGTTATACCATGGGTTCCTATGGATTTTGACCAGTCTCCTTAAAGTAGAAATCCCTGGTCTGCTTAATTTTGCTGCATGTCTATAACTTTGGCCTGTATCTATAGTCAGATCAATTGTATCGTGCTAGCCTGCTAGCCTGTGCAGGCATGATTTCAGATATAAATATTTTAAAGATTACTTGAATGTAAGGAGTAGTCAAGTTGGGTACAAAGGGTGCATGTTAGTGTCTCCACCGTAAAGAATGCCAAGGCTCTGACGGCATAGGAGGTGTATCTGTGAGGAAATGACGAATTTGATGGCTACTGTTTCCTGCTATTTAAGAGTAGGTCACATCCGATACTTAGGGCCGAAGTGCCTAGCAGTGGCAGGCACAGCTCAGTGGGGCATCGGACGATCATAGCCCAGAGAGGCATGGGACGATCAGAGCTCAAGTTGGGGCATCGGGCGATTAGGGCACAAGTGTTAAGTTACGCGAGTAATATAGATTTTGCTTTGAATATTAGAATTTGTCTTCATAAAAGCTGATTAAATTTGTGAATTATTTCACTGAATGACATTTTCAACAAATTCCTGGTTGTTTTGCCTTAAATCCATTTGAATCCCATTTGAATCATCTAAAACAGAGCCCAGACCTTCCTGATATTGTAAGTGGCCAGACATCCCTTTCCGTCTAGGATGTAAATTATTTTTAGCAGATTCTAGCGATTATAAAGATCGAAAGGTTTGGCTGGTTTTCTTGCAAGGAAGTGACAAATATAGATTTGTTCATCGTGAATTTCAACAGTCAAGAGTGGGACCTTAAATGTGAATCTCCAGTGTAGTGTGATGTGGATGGCCAAACTTATTGTTCACCTGAGGTGAATATCATATGATACCAAGCCGGCATTTTTGTTCTTCTTTTTCTTCTTTTCTTTGTGTTGTTGATCGTAAGTTTTCGCGTCGCTGACCCAAATACAATATTTAGTTACGGGACGCCGTAACCGTTTATAAAGAAATAATTAACGTAATAATTTCCGTATCCCACGTAGCAAAAAGTCGCGAACAGTTGTCACGAATACTCATGTTTGATTTTTATTTTTGATGCTGTTGGTGACAGTTTTCCTACACGATGTATTAAACCAATATGTGACACATAGAATCTGCCATCAATTACCATTTAAAGGGGCGGAGGTCTGGTTCATTCCATTTATTTACCTCTTGCAAAAGTTCAATTTTGTAAGCACATGATAGAAATAATGTTTGCCATTGTCACTTGCTTGGGACGATACGCGAAAATTGGTGGAACGGGAGAACGTGTTGGTATTCTGTTTATCAGGAACAAACACATATTCAAGAAAGATAACCGAAAAAAATATATAGACGTTCATATTTGAAACAGTACTCGCCCTAAGTATTCAAAGACCTCAACTCCTTACAGTACTTGCTTTAAAATGTAAACAAGTACAATTTACTGCCCGATTTTGTGCATTAAAATAGCTGGAAGAGTGGCAAACAGTGTAGACCCTGATGCGATGACACTTTCTGTGGCGTCCCGTGTGAATCTACACCGTTTGCTCAGGTATGTCTGGCAGAATTCATACGGTAAATACGGATGCTTAATATGATCACGTGAGGCAAGAATTTGCGACTGATGGATGCAAAGGTTTGTGAAGTGAAAACCACCATGTGCTCCCGGGACTATTCTCAACATGCAGAGACCATTGTTTAAACTTTTGAGATTTAATATCTCACTTGGCTGTCTATACGTGGCATGATGGCCTTACATTACCAGAATGTGTAATGTACCGTTCAGAAGGTCATAACTAGATTCTGACAATGGTACATAACTATATCATTTCTTTAGGTGACACGGTGTTGCTCCGTTCTTCCCGAATTACCTTTTCTTACTAGTTTGAAACCCCAGGTGTGTGCGTTTTTCTGCTGACTGTCCAAAGGCGATCGTTACTTCGCAGTTTCCTAGATATTAATATGATTTGTATGTTCATTCGGTAAACAAGTCCTTGTAATGAACATCCCTGTAAACCCCGATTCATACAGAGAAAATTACGGTATTCAGCGGTAAGCCGGCCTCGGTAGCTCAGTCGGATGCGCGTCTGACTGGTGATCAGGATACTTTCTGTCGAAAGAATGTGCACTGTACTGCTTAACCGCTGATGTAGAAGTCTGTCCAGGAAAAGTGTGGATAGGTAAATTGACCGGCTCAAAAATGACCTAAAATTGTTTTGACTCGGCCGTTAAACATCAATACAAACAAACAAACTGTAAATCTCGCGTCATACAGAGAAAAGTACGGTATGCAGGGGGTAAACATTATATTTATTATTTTTATCCCAAATACTGTACATAGATTGTGGGTACGCGTCAGAACCGGCTTAATAAGGCGGTTCTAACGAGTACCCACAGCCTATTTTCGGACATGAAAAATGGAACAGGATCAGTAGAGCTATCAAATATGCCATCCAGCACACGGATGTGTTATCGTAATGTTTTATGTTTTACGTGTGCCTTCATGTCACTAGCCTGGCTTCCTGGCTATGAATTGACGAATGATACTCCTCCTTGACTATTTTTATTCACATATTAACTCCATTACCTGCTACAAACTCATATCAGATCAGTCAAATGAGTGAGAAACCCTTTGCCTTTGCTTATGGAAGATGTCTTCGTATACATATAATCATGATGATGATTTCGAGTTTAACGACGCGCCAACTCTCTTTGTGGGTCATTAGCGTCAATCGGTTATTGATCAAAAACTATGTAGAATTATGAGGATATTAAAAGTTGTAAAAGTGAGAATGATAATGTACAAAAATCTGAAACAAAATTATTCGTATTTATATGAAAATAATAGAGCATGTTACAGTATTAGACGGGAGCCAGTCTATCATGTCACATGCCCTTTCTCTTTCGATAGCTTCTATAGTTTATGGCCTATCTTGAGTAACATTTGCTTTCTCTTTAACCAGAATCCTTGGGAACCGTGCTTTATGAACCATTTCCAATTTTCATTCATTCAACCAACAATCAAGCGAATCGAAAATGATTTGTAAGCCATGTTGTTTTGTACAGGTGATTTGTTTATAGACCTGCCTACCAATCAATTATAATGCTAAATGGAAAAGTTGCGCAATGGCAGCATTTTCTTAGACGCAGTATCAAGAAGAGGCATGATCTGTCGACGGAGTGTTTACGAATACCAGGTGGCAGTAGGGAAAAACATTTTAGACGTGCATTACAAAAACATGTCTATACAAATACATTCAATTTGTAAACTTTACCGCCGAAACAAAAAAGCGAAAATTTTAAGATGAAAATTGGTGATATTTATTTTAATTTCGGCTCAAAATATAGATTTTTCTAAAAAACAATATAGATTGTGGGTACTCGTTAGAACCGCCTCGGTCAGGCGGTTCTAACGAGTACCCACAATCTATATTTTAGAGCAGAAATAAGAAAAATAAGGTTTACCCCTGTAATATTTAGGCGTGTTTTCGTGATGAGAGAAAAAATGTGTTTTTTGTTTTCGTTTTTCGTTCTGGAAGCCAGTCTCAACAGGTGGAGATAGTGCGACCTAAGCAATGCAAGGCTAATCTAATTTTTGCCGCGCGCTGGGCTAATATAGCAGACGACAAATTGTTGTTATTGTTCTTATTTTCTCCCAAATCAGCATTTAACATCCCATGCAAACTGACTTTAACGGAGACAATTTGCATGAGATATCAAATCCTGTTTCCTTGGAAAAAAGGGGAAAAAAGACAACAACAACAACAAAAAAACAAAAAAAAAAAACAAAAAAAAAACAACAAAAAATAACAACAATGAAATCTTCTGAAATAATATATAGCATGTAGAGCGTTAATGGCTTTGGACATGCCTGTTTACAGGAATCTGGTCAACATCACATTATTTTGACCCCCTTAAACACCACTAAAATTAATTATAGTAAAACTGATGTTAACAGGGGTAAACCTTATTTTTCTTATTTCTGCTCTAAAATATAGATTGTTGGTACTCGTTAGAACCGCCTCGATGAGACGGTTCTAACGTATACCCACAATCTATATTTTGAGCAGAAATAAGAAAAATATCGCAATTTTTCATCTTAAAAGTTTCATTTTTTCGGCGATAAAGATTACAATGTATTGGTTTAGGCATGTTTTCGTAATGAAGACCATTTATGGAACGGTAAACAAAGAACATGTAAGAAGATTTCTACAGGGGTTTTACCCTATATGGCATGGCGGCCATATTGGTCATGTGACCTAGCTCACATTAATCAATTTTCATTTCCTTGTTCCTAAAAGCTTTTATATGAAAATTGGTTACTAATGGCTCAAAGGTTTCTGAGGAAAATAAATTGTAATTTTCATATCCGAATGACTGTGTCAAGGTCAAGAAACTACTTTGTCCTTGAATACCCATACATATTCATTTTTTATCCCCCGACTGAATAGGTTCGGGGGATGTAGCGATCAGACTGGCGTACGTCCGTCCGTCCGTCCGTAGACACAACATTGTGATGGCCATAACTCCTATACCCTTTGAGACTCTTTGGTGGTTCTTGGCACAATTGTTCACAAGGCTGAGACGGTGTGTCATGCGCAAGAACCAGAACTCTGGATGCCATACTTTTTTAGTTATCTCCCCTTCTAATAAAATAGAATGACTACTTTGTGATGGCCATAACTCCAATGCCCTTTTAGATATGTTGATGGTACATGACACAGTTGTTCACAAGGCTGAGACAGCGTGTCATGCACAAGAACCACAACTCTGGTTGTCATGGTTTTTGAGTTATCTCTCCTTCCAATAAAATTGAGTGACTACCTTGTGGTGGCCTTAAATCCAATACCCTTTGAGATATATTGATGATACCAGGCACAGTTGTTCACAAGGCCGAGACGGTGTGTCATGCACAAGAGCCACAACTCTGGATGCCATGGTTTTTGCGTTATCTCCCCTTCCAATAATATAGAATCACTACCTTGTGATGGCCAAATCTCCAATACTCTTTGAGATAAATTGATGGTACTTGGTACAGTTGTACATGAGGTTAAGCAGGTGTGTCACGTTCAAGAACCATGACTCTGGGTGCCCTGGTTTTTGAATTATCTCCCCCGACAATATAACCTTGTGATGGCCATAACTCCAAAACCTTACAGATCCCCACCCCTAAACCATATATATTATTGTTCCTTATGATAAGACACATTCATTGACACCAACCTTGGGGCCTCCCGGATGCGCTGGGTGCTTGTCCCACCCCTGCACTTCATAAAAGGCCCAATATCTCGGAAACCTTACAGATCCCCACCCATAAACCATATATACTCTTGTTCCTTATGATAAGACACATTCAGTTACACTAACTTGGGGGCCCCGGGATGCACCGGGGCCATGCCCCAACCCCTCCACTACATAAAAGGTCATATATCTCAGAAACCGTTAGACCCCCACCCCTAAACCATATATATTTATACCCCCGGCATACGGAGTATGCCATGGGGGTATATAGTTTTCGTCTTTTCTGTGTGTGTGTGTGTGTGTGTGTGTAAACTTTTTTTTGTGTCAAAGATTTCTCAGGAACTACTATACCTAGAAACTTGAAATTTGGTACAAACAACATGCATAACTAGTTGTATTGTGGGAAAGAAAATTGGGGCTGTGGGGCCAGGTTCTTTAGAGTTATTCCCCTTTGTTATATTTGCTACTGAGATGTGCATTTTGTGACTTACCTTAAATTTTGTGTCAAAGATTTCTCAAGATCTACTGTACCTAGAAACTTGAAATTTGGTACAAGCAACATGCATAACTAGTTGTATTGTGGGAAAGAAAATTGGGGCTGTGGGGCCAGGTTCTTTAGAGTTATTCCCCTTTGTTATATTTGCTACTGAGATGTGTATTTTGTGAGTTACCTTAAATTTTGTGTCAAAGATTTCTCAGGAACTACTGTACATAGAAACTTGAAATTTGGTACAAACAACATGCATAACTAGTTGTATTGTGGGAAAGAAAATTGGGGCTGTGGGGCCAGGTTCTTTAGAGTTATTCCCCTTTGTTATATTTTTTTATAAAATTATGTCAGCAAGATATCTCAAAAACTATTGGAGCTAGAGCCTTGAAAGTTGGTGAATAGATTGGTGGTGATGAGTAGATGAACTGATTAACTTTTGACAAAATTCCGAAAAATACTTTGTGAGTTATGGCCCTTTGTCATTTTGGTAATTTGTGCCATTGTACTGTATGGTAAAAGTGATGCATAGCATAACTTTAGAACCGTGTATGCTAGGGTTTTGAAATTTCATATATGGATTCCTCATGGAAAATTAGCCGACACGTATTTTTTTTCTCGTCCGGATTATGCTCCTTTCAAGAGTTATTGCCCTTTGAAAAACATCTGTTCAAGATCTCATTAGTTATCAGGTGAGTTATTTAGATGTAAACTTTTTTTTGTGTCAAAGATTTCTCAGGAACTACTATACCTAGAAACTTGAAATTTGGTACAAACAACATGCATAACTAGTTGTATTGTGGGAAAGAAAATTGGGGCTGTGGGGCCAGGTTCTTTAGAGTTATTCCCCTTTGTTATATTTGCTACTGAGATGTGCATTTTGTGACTTACCTTAAATTTTGTGTCAAAGATTTCTCAAGATCTACTGTACCTAGAAACTTGAAATTTGGTACAAGCAACATGCATAACTAGTTGTATTGTGGGAAAGAAAATTGGGGCTGTGGGGCCAGGTTCTTTAGAGTTATTCCCCTTTGTTATATTTGCTACTGAGATGTGTATTTTGTGAGTTACCTTAAATTTTGTGTCAAAGATTTCTCAGGAACTACTGTACCTAGAAACTTGAAATTTGGTACAAACAACATGCATAACTAGTTGTATTGTGGGAAAGAAAATTGGGGCTGTGGGGCCAGGTTCTTTAGAGTTATTCCCCTTTGTTATATTTTTTTTATAAAATTATGTCAGCAAGATATCTCAAAAACTATTGGAGCTAGAGCCTTGAAAGTTGGTGAATAGATTGGTGGTGATGAGTAGATGAACTGATTAACTTTTGACAAAATTCCGAAAAATACTTTGTGAGTTATGGCCCTTTGTCATTTTGGTAATTTGTGCCATTGTACTGTATGGTAAAAGTGATGCATAGCATAACTTTAGAACCGTGTATGCTAGGGTTTTGAAATTTCATATATGGATTCCTCATGGAAAATTAGCCGACACGTATTTTTTTTCTCGTCCGGATTATGCTCCTTTCAAGAGTTATTGCCCTTTGAAAAACATCTGTTCAAGATCTCATTAGTTATCAGGTGAGTTATTTAGATGTAATGGTATTCTCCTTACTTTTGCAAGATTAATTCTGTGTTCATAATAGGTTTTTGTCAAACTTTATGGCTTTGAATTGCCAGAAAGTTACCGATGGCTTTGGCCGGGGGTATTAGTGAGCATATGCTCACTTGATAGTCTAGTCTTGTTCTTTAAGATAAGATGCATTCATTGACACCAACCTATGGGCCCCGGGATGCGCGGGGGCCTTGCCCCACCCCCTCCACTTCATAAAAGGCCTAATATTATGGAAACCTTACAGATCCCCACCCCTAAACTATATATATTATTGTTCCTTCTGATAAGACACATTCAATGACACCAACCTGGGGGCCCCTGGACTGGGCCAGGACCCTGCCCCACCCCCTACTCTTCATAAAAGGCCATGTATCTCAGAAACCATTCAGATCCCCACCCCAAACCATATATATTCTTGTTTCTTTTGATACGACCAATTTAATGAAACCAACCTGGGGGTCCCCTGGGAAGTGCCCAGGCCAAGCTCACCCCCGACATTTCAAAAAAGGCCCAATTTCTCAGAAACCGTTCAGATCCCCACCCCTGAACCATATATATTCTTGATTCTGATGATAAGACGCATTCTGTGATACCAACCTAGGGGCTCCCGGGATGCCCGATTGCCCCAACCCTCCACTTCATAAAAGGCATATATCTCAGAAACCTTTCAGATTCCCACCACAAAACCATATATATTCTTGTTTCTTATGATAAGACGCATTCAGTGACAACAACCTGGGGGTTCCTCTGGGATGTGCCCGGGCCATTTCCCACCCCCTCCACTCCATAAAAGGCCCAAATTCTCAGAAACCGTTCATTTCCCCACCCCTTATCCATACATATTCTTGTTCTTTATGATAAGACGCATTCGGTGATTCCAATCTAGGGGTCTTCAGGGGTGTGCCGGGGCCATGCCCCACCCTGCCACTTCATAAAAGGCAATAAATCTCAGAAACCTATCAGATTCCCACCCCTAAACCATATATATTCTTGTTTCTTATGATAAAACGCATTCAGAGACACCTACCTGGGGGTCTCTTGGGATGTGCCTGGGCCATTCCCCACCCCTCCACTTCATGAAAGGCCCAGTATCTCAGAAACCGTCAAGACCACCACCCATAAACCATATATTTTCTTGTTCATTATGATAAGATGCATTCAATGATATCAAATTGGGCTCTGTTGGGTAATCTCCCACCCTCCCCTTCATAAAAGGCCTAATATTTCAGATACAGAGTCCACATGGAATGGGGTTTCATTTGGGAGACTTTATAATCAATAAATTAAAACCATACGTGGCTGCCAGTTGGCAGTGCCCGCCTGAGCTCTGGTGAGCATCGTGGCCCATGGGCCTCTTGTTTAGTTATCTCCCCTGACAGTATAATCTTGTGATGGCCATACTGTAATACTTTTGTGATATATTGATGGTTTAATTCTGGTGCACTTTCTATTGGTGAACAAGCTTCTGAAGGCCATACTTGCTTTTGGTCGGGGGTTTTGCCATCTCTTCCGATGGCTATTTTCTTATTTAGCTAATTGCATCAGCCGATTTCAAACTCGCAGGTTGCAATATTTTCTTGAAAAAAAGGTTAACAAAAAAGGTTTTGACTTTTTCCTATACAAGAGTCTACGCAGCCAAATTTGACCTTGGCCTTAATTAGATCGGTGTCATCCATGGTCATATTTGAATTAAGTGTGACTGACTTGCGTCCCCATATGCTACTTACCATATTTCATAACAATGGACCGAAGAAGGTTTTAAAATACTTTTTGCATCTTGTTCATTTGACCTTGACACAGCGATCAAACTTTCGTTCCTCCATTCCATGGATGCTCCATATGAACTTTGACTAAAATCGTCCCCGCTGAAATGTTTGAAAATGTTGTCAGACAGACCAAAGACATACAACGGAGCTTGTCATACCACAAGGTCAGCAAATGAGCCTTCGGTCCAAGTGAGCCAAAATTTAGCCAACTTACTTATTCAGAATACATTTCTGCAACATTCTGATCAAGAGGCATCTATAAATAGTACAGCGGCAAAAATGATCTCGCTGTCCGGAAGGCTTAGCGCAAGCTGATCTGAGTCTTCGCTGGACGCGCATGGTAGATGTCGCCATTTCACTTAACGAGGCATATGTAGCGCTCAGCTGTTCAATGCTCTTCCGGTTTGAATCACCTGTCAGTTTTTGAAATTTATCGCTTTCACGTTGTTTTTATGCTTCCAGTATTATTTTTAGTTTGATATATGCTTGTTAAGAACTACTGAAGTGAAAACATCTGGTGAAATTGAGGGATTACTTCATTTCTTTTTGCACAATTAGCATGATGTTCCTAAAGGTGAATAAATGTGATTCCCATCACTACCTGTGGCAAAGTTTAAAATCCGGATTGCAATCGAAGAGCTAAACAGTTATTTCCTTCTTCCCATATTCAAGCTATTTGTTACTGGTGTACGTCCGGACGTCCCTCCGTCCTTTCTTTCTCCTGTCACAAACATTGTGATTGCAACAAATTGTTTTTTTTTTTTTTGGCCTATGGTGACCAAGCTTGGTACACATATGCTTAGGACTGCAGATGAAAGTATCCATCTTGAGTCATGGGGTGAGGTCAGAGCTCAAATTTAATAATAAAAAAAACAAAACAAAATCGTATTTGCGATGGTGCACTAGCTGCTGTTTATGTTCGTATTATAGAACCGGATTAAAATATTCCCGGCAAGGATATATATTCCATATGGTTTGCCTTGTTTTTACTAAAGATATTGAACGTGGCTACCGAACGTGGCGACCGAAATAAGATGCACTTTCGAGTTTCACAGAAACATTTAAAATTATATATTTTGAAACAGAAATAATCTAAAAGAGCATCCCTGTTCTGAACAAGAAATAATCTAAAAGAGCATCCCTGTTCTGAACATTCCTTACATTTTTGTATATTTTGTTTCCGGACTTTACTGCGTTTCTTTCACGAACCACATGTCCAAAATAATTGAGGGAACACAAACCTTTCGACTGCTTACTTTACCAATTCAGCTGGCAACAGACTCTGCGACTTGGCATTGAATGTTACATGTAATGTTGTGTAACTTGTCTATGCGTTAATTATTCTACATATACTTATCCAAGTTATGAATTAAAGGAATACTATTTAAATGTCCCATATTTGTATCGGTATTATATTGGGCTCTTTCGGTAGGGGGTTTGTCAGGATTCCTTATTCATAAAAAGGTTTACTGCAACTAAAATTAATATTAAAGCAGATTGTGAACATTTCAATGCACAATTGTTCGTACAAGAAATGTATTTAGAATATTGATGTTAAATGGTGATTACTGAGTTTAAGTATCCTGACACCCCTTCGGAAATATTAGTCATTACGAAAACACGCCTATACAAATACATTGTGACCTTTATCGCCGAAAATATGAAAATTTTAAGATGAAATATTGTGATATTTTTCTTATTTCTGCTCTTCGAGGCGGTTCTAACGAGTACCCACAATCTATATCTTAGAGCAGAAATAAGAAAAATAGGGTAAACCCTAGTTTTACTGTATAAAAGTGGGGTTCAAGGGGTTCGAATTATATAGGCGTGTTTTCGTGATGTGTCTGTATGTCAAATATGGCGATCAATTAAAGTGCTCGTTTGGAGTTATTACAGTTAGTCATGTTCTGACCCCAGAGGTTCGATTCCCATGTACTTTTTTCATGTAAAACGAATCATTTGGTGCTCTTAAAATAATTGCATTTGATATATGGTAGGGAACGACTGCAACATAGTTGATCTACTCTAGTTAACAAGTCAGTAAAGGACTCGTAGTCCAACACGTTTCCATTGTACCGCGGCTCTATACATAGATAAGAGCCGTGGTACAATGGAAACGTGTTGGACTACGAGTCCTACATGTATACTGACATTTTAACCAGAGTAGATCAGACTCGTAATCCAACACGTTTACATTGTACCACGGCTCTATGGAAACGTGTTGGACTACAAGTCCTATACTGACTTGTTAACTAGAGTTCGAATCACATGGCATTTTTTTTTTTTTGCAAAACTTATAAACGGTTATGGTTACTTGCAAGTTGTTTTTTGTGTCAAGGACTGAATTTTTAAATGCAAAGGTTTATAAAGGACTTCTTATTCATTTGTCCTAAGGGATACTATTGGTTTGAATCGCTTTTTAATTAAGAAATGAATTTTATTTTTCTGCTGTTCATGAAAATAGGAACGCAGTGGGTCGCGTGTAAAGTAAATGAACCCCTTGGGGTTTTATTTTTGTGTCAAGGAATGAAAAATATATTTTTAAATGCAAAGGTTTATAAAGGACTTCTTATTCATTTGTCCTAAGGGATACTATTGGTTTGAATCGCTTTCAAATGCTGCAGTTTGTTTACCATTTTAGCAAACAGTGCAGTTGGCAAACAGGGTAGCCCCAGATCAGAATGCGGCATATGATCAGGTTTTACACTGTTTGTTTTTCTTGTTATCAATGGATTTCTTGCGGCTCTCATTATGATAACACACCCGTGCGACATAGTGCGTTTCTCACATCTCCGAAATGGCCATTTTTCTGATGAAAATCCGAGATATTTTTCTCATAAATACTACAAACATAGGTTGTGGGTGCTCGTTAGAACCGCCTCATTGAGGCAGTTCTAACGAGTACCCACAACCTATGTATTGGAGTAAAAATAAGAAAAATAATGTTTACCCCCGTAAACCCCAGTTTTCTCTATACAAAATGGGGTGTAAGGGGGTGTTCATTTCACGTACTTGTTCGCGTGATTCTGCTCTAGCACGCGTGATTCTGCTCTAGCACTAACAATATGTATCACATAACGATAACAGATCCGTGTGACACGTTGCATTCTTTTATACCCTCACTGAAAACGGACCTTTTTTCTGGTGTAAAATAATGTTAATATAATTAAGGTGAATTATTTAACGTTTCCTTACTTATGTTCTTAATATTTAATTAGGAAATGAATCTTATTTTTCTGCTGTTCATGAAAGTATGAACGTAATGGGTCTCATGTAAAGTAAATGAACCCTGAAGAGGTTCATGTAAACTTTGCTAGCGAACCGCTGACGTTCATCTTTGCATGAAAAGCAGAAAAAATACGTTAATTTTTCATAATTACATTCTTTTCACCTCATCGCTGGGCGAAAAAATGCTTATTTTGGCAGGTTTTAAAGATAAAAAATCATTTACAGACTTAGGCTGTTTTCTACATAGAGCGGAACAGCGTTGACGTCGCCAACGCCCGTAGAGAACCATGGTTTAGACTAACGTCAATTGACGTCACTGTAAATCATGTGACTCGATGCGTTCATTGATGTATGAACTACATTGTTTTCTGTAGGTTTACTTTAGACTTTATACTGGAAATGTAAAGTGAGTGAGTTTTTAAGTCTAACGTCCCATCAACAGCTAAGGTCATACGGAGACGGGACCTCGGTTTAAAGACTCATCCGAAAGTCTGGAGAAGCCCGGGATCGATCCTGCGACCCCTGGTTTACAAGGCGAGTGGCGTAGCCACTACACCACGGAGGCTTCTCTGGAAATGTAAATAATGAACGTTAAAACGTCCTTTATTTCTTAAATAAGGACGTACATGGACGTAAGTATCGTTACGAAAACACGTCTATACAAATGCATTATAAACTTTACCGCCAAAAAATACCCCGAAAATTGTAAGATGAAAAATTGTGATATTTTTCTTATTTCTGCTCGAAATAAAAATTGTTGGCACTCGTTAGAACTGCCTCATCGAGGCGGTTCTAACGAGTACCCACAATCTTTATTTCGAGCAAAAATAAGAAAAAATATCCCAATTTTCATCATCTTATAAGTTTCGGTTCTAACGAGTACCCACAATCTTTATTTCGAGCAGAAATAAGAAAAATATCACATAATTTCATATTTTGATGGTAAAGTTTTTAATGCGTTTATATAGGAGGGTTTTCATAATGATTTCTTAAATAGGTCGTATGGGGACGTTAGTATCATGACTTACACTCAAAGTGCCAATTTTTCTTTTGCCCCAGCATTTCAGTGGTTCCTTGCTGTCGAGTCCTAACCGTTGTCTCACCTATGTGGTTGTTTGATTATTTGTGTTCACGGAGATGTAGCACTGATGAGTTAGGAGGCCTTCATGCGGACTGAACAAATTATTTGTCTAAATCGCGACGGAAGTAAGGGCGAGGATTGTGGCCACGTAAAATCGATTTAAGCCGCCGGTGGAACTCGTTTCCGCTGACAGTTCCAAGGCGGTTCTTCTGTCGCGGTTTATTTTTGTTATGGTTTGTCTTTGGGTGTTTGTGTCGCTTATTTTATTTTATTTTGGATAGCCTATTGGCCATTTTGTGGGAAAGTAACTGTCCTTTTGGCTTTCCGTTGTTGGTGTTTCCATTTGGGTCTGTTGTTTCATGTTTGTTTGTCTTTCCCATTTGGTGTCTCTGGGAGCTGTGGGTTGACTGTATTGATTCCTGATCATTGCCTCCACTTCTATTTAGGATTAATCGAATCTCTACAGTTTGCAGTTATATCTCTGAAGTTCTGTGACATTAAGCAACTGCAAAACATCTTGTATCTCGAATCGATTGCGGTAATAAACAGACATGGGTGCTATTTTGGGATATGTTTGTTGTTGTTTTTACTCAGGAAAAAATCCATCCTGATTGTTGTTCATTGCGCAGGTGTTTTGTGTCTCTCATTCCGATTGGTTCTGGTCTGTTATTGAGTCCTGATAGGAGATAACCTGTTTTCATGGCAAGAAACCAACCGGCATGCTCTGCACCACAAGGTAGCAACAGTCTTGAAGATTTAGACATTTAAATATCTAGATGCACAGATAGTGTCCTAGACAAGCAGTCAATACTTAGGTGCTGATCAGACTGCGCGGATATGCATTACGAAAACACGCCTATACAAATACATTGACACCTTAATCGCCGAAAAAATGAAGAATTTAAGATGAAAAATTACGATATTTTTCTTATTTCTGCTCAAAATATAGATTGTTGGTACTCGTTAGAACCGCCTCATCGATTGTTGGTACTCGTTAGAACCGCCTCATCGAGGCGGTTCTAAGGAGTACCAACAATCTATATTTTAGAGCAGAAATAAGAAAAATAAGGAATATAGATTGTTGGTACTCGTTAGAACCGCCTCATCGAGGCGGTTCTAAGGAGTACCAACAATCTATATTTTAGAGCAGAAATAAGAAAAATAAGGCTTACCCCTGTAAACCCCAGTTTTACTATATAAAAGTGGGGTTCGAGGGGGTCAAAATTATATAGGTGTGTTTTCGTGATGCAACGGCTAAAAACCGGGTTTCGCATGGCGTGGATCACAGACTAAGTTAAATACAGTTAGAAATATGGGTCCAGTTGCTTAAAGCATCGTTAGCTTAACGAGCTTGTTAGTGGTGAAATTGTTAACCATTCTAGCAAGAACAATATCTTATAAGACTAATATAGTTTTTTTAAAATGATTTTGTTTTTAAAAAATGAGACAAGCTTTGCATTTGCAAAACTTGCTCATATATATTTTATTCAGCAAAAACTATTAACATATTTGCCATATTAAATGATCAAAGTTTTAACAATATGTTAACTAACGACATCGTTAAGTTTGAGCAACTGGCCCAGCTGTTCAAGAGAATCTGTTTTTTCACACCATCACGAAAACACGCCTATACAATTTTGACGCCCTTGAACCCCCCTTTTATACATTAAAACTGGGGTTTACAGGGGTAAACCTTATTTTTCTTATTTCTGCTCTAAAATGTAGATTATGGGTATTCGTTAGAACCGCCTCGATGCTGCTCTAAAATGTAGATTATGGGTATTCGTTAGAACCGCCTCATCGAGGCGGTTCTAACGAATACCCATAATCTACATTTTAGAGCAGAAATAAGAAAAATATCACAATTTTTCATCTTAAAATTTTTCGTGTTTTTTTCTGCGGTAAAGTTTGCAATGTATTTGTATAGACGTGTTTTCGTAATGGGTTTTGGATTTGTGTTGTCGGGGACGCTAAATCTATGTTTACATATTTCGTAACTTGTAATAATAGAATGAAAACCCAGATCAGACGCCACAGAACGCGACTTCTGATCAGAGATTTTACTGGTTGCACAATGACGTCTCCAAAATGACCTTGAAAGTGTTGACCGGGACGTTAATCCTCAAATCAAATAAATTAAACAAACTGATTGCACAAAGTACAATGTATTACGGGGTGAGCATTGAGCTCCCTGTCGCAACCAGACACCGTCTAGATATGACTGAAAGCGACGTTAAACCCGAATTCACACACACACACACAAACACACACAGTGTATAACGGGAGTTCTAGTTCTAATCGAATGATGTTATGAGGACTATTGTATGTGTCATATATGGGTTAATTTGTAAAATTTTCCCATAAGCTGTATTTAAACTAGACTAGCTACTAGTCGGATATCATATTTTAAAGTTAATAAGTATTATTCTTCTATATTTTTTTACTTCTTTTTCCCTCTCTGATAGCAACTTGTTTTATCTTGGGAAGTTATCCTTATCCTTAATATTTGATAAACGCACCAGGAAGGTTGGTTATTGGTAAATATGACATTAAGGTCTAGGAGCTATACTATATTTAAACCTGACACTCACAAGAGAACCCACCCGCACGCCACGATTGTCAACGAGAGAGAGAGAGAGAGAGAGAGAGAGAGAGAGAGAGAGAGAGAGAGAGAGAGAGAGAGAGAGAGAGAGAGAGAGAGAGAGAGAGAGAGAGAGAGCATTACTTGTGTGTTTACGTTAGATTTGCAATAGTGGTTGTGTGTATTTAACGAATATTTCCAATATTTCATACTTTATTTTTATTCATTTTCACAATGGCTATTTTAAATAAATAAAGAAACAGTCTTTCTAGCTACGTGCCTTAGTACGGAAAACAATTACGTTTTTATTTTAAATATACACAAGCTAGTTCATAGGCAAAAGTCTGAGATAATTAAAACGATTTACCGGTTGTATAAAAACAGAATTGAAGACAATGATCAGGGATCGATACAGTAACCACACACCACCCATCACAGTCACCAAAGGGAAAGAAGCACAAACATTTTAAAAATAACTTCTTTATCATGAAAATGTCATATGCGGAAAGCCAAAACGACAGTTAATTTTCGCCCCCCCCCCCCGCCCATTTGGGCTTGCAGAAATAGATGGGCTGCATGATGCTTCCACGCAGAGCTGAATCCGACCAGCACATGAGTACTGGTAAACCGCTTAGAGGATCTAAGCCTGCCCAGTCAAAGCGGTGCGAGTGTCGGACCGTCCATGCTTATAAACCCTATTGGTTACATTGGGCGGCAGGGCTTGAGATGTCAGTTTATCTCAATGTCGGGTAAAAGTCCCACAAAATTGGAAGCAACGGCTCCAAAATGACCTTTACAGTGTTGACGGGGACGTTAAACCTCAAATAATAATAAAAAAAAAAAAAAAAAAAAAAAAAAAGGGCAGTTAATTTCCCTCAAAATGGCCAAACGACTATCCAAATTTAACGGATATTAACAAGACATACACGCAAGACGAACCACATGTATAACAATTAAAGAACCGCGCTGGAACGGTCGGTATTTTTCTTTATTTTTATTTTTTTTACTTCGGGACTTCGATTTGACATGGTCACAGTCCTCGCCCTTGTTTCTGTCGTGGCTTAGACAAAAATACTTTGTTCAGTCCGCATGAATGCTTTCTAACTCCCGAGTGCAACATCAAATTAATTAATTGCAATTTAAGGATAACTGGCTGCGAATCCTATCAAAGACCTTAAAAATGTGCGTTAGAGAAGGATAGGGACAATACTAGGGATAACATTTTCGTGTGCTAAAAATAAAGTTTTTATGTTTTATTACACCTGATGTTTTATATACACTTATGTCTTGGAGTAGAAATAAAGAAAATAATGTATTCTCCGTAAAACCCCAATTTTCTCTATATATAGTGGGGGTTAGATGGGTATTGATTACACGGACATTGATTACACGGTCTAGTTGTTTCATGTTCGTGCTTCTTTCTCTTTTGTGTCTCTGATGGGAGCTACGGGTTAATTGTATCGATTCCTGACCATTGTTAATGTGGTTACTGTTGAAGCATTGGCATTTTATTCTTATTTAAACTCAAAACAAAGGTTATGGTAGTCGTTAGAACCGCCTCGTCGAGGCGGTTCTAACGAGTACCCACAACCTATGTGTTGGAGCAGAAATTAGAAAAATAAATTATACCCGTGTAAACCCCAGTTCTTTCTATATATTTTCTCTCTATATACTAAATGGGGGTTTACGGGGGAGGGTATTTCCTTTCCCTGACTTGTTATCGTGATGCTTACAAAATGATGCATAGCCTTCAAACTGTTAGAAAGAAACACTTGGCAGCCAAACATTTGTAAAAGCGATTCGTTTTTCCTTAATGATATTGACCTGGCGTGTCTTCCGTAACTCCATGCCAAACACCGGTTTTTGATCACAAGCATCTGGCATATTGAATCTATGCATTAATTACATTTGGCTATTTAGTCAAAGAAAAAAGCAGAAAATGCCATTCTTTGTC
Organism: Lucinisca nassula; assembly: GCA_963580285.1. Lineage (NCBI taxonomy): Eukaryota > Metazoa > Mollusca > Bivalvia > Lucinida > Lucinidae > Lucinisca > Lucinisca nassula. Next base: position 83,005,701 of record OY757023.1, read on the forward strand.
CTGGAAATAGTTCTGGAATTTCTTAAATAATAGTTTAGTTGAAACGAACTTTCTCCGCAGGCATTTGATTCAAATTAGTTAGCACGGGTCTAACCTTGTAAGACATGGTAACAGTTTAATGTTTTCTTGAACGGTTTTACAAGTGATAAATAGGGGAGGAGGAATTAATTTGGATTCACTAATGTATCTTGTAATGGAATACTGTTGATTTTAGGCAAACATTTATTCAGCGCAGTATATACTTACATGCCGGGACCACTGGCTGCAATGATCGGTGCTTGATAAATGCATTTTACCGGTGCATCGTATGTTAGAAATTATTCTGTAAAACATTATTTTACTGTAACATCCTCCACAGAGGAGCTTTAATGGAACTTCACTTAAGACTGGACTGTATCAGCATGCACATCTGCGCTGGGTATCGCATCAACAAGTCTGTGTGACGTGTACCTTATAAATCCCACTTATTCAGTGAAAAGTTGGTTTTACCTGATTATACATTATTTATCTTGTTTATGTTCGAAAACAAAGATTGTGTGTACTCGATAGAATCACCTTAATAAGGTTTGTTCTGGCATAAAACTCTATTGACATCATCTTAACAAGTCCGTGCAATGAACACCTCTATAAACCCTACTTTATATAAAGAGAACTGTGACTTACATGGGTATACGTCATTTTCCTTATTTCTACTCCAAGACATAGGTTATGGATACTCGTTACGACCGGCTCCTATGTTTTGCGTATAAATCAGAAAAAATCACACTTTCTCAACAGAAAAGTTACCGTTGTGGAGATATGAAAAAATGCATTATACATGTACCACACATCACATGGATGTGTTATCCAAATGAGCTGAAATAAGAAAACTTTACATATATTTGAAAAACTAAAGTTCTTTCAAATCTCAAAAATGGCTACTTTCCCCATGAAAAGTTGTGATTTTTTATTTATACATATGAAATTTAAACACATATTGTTAGTGGTTTTTAGAACCGTCTCTTTGAGAACAACCTATTTCTCGGAGCAAAAATAAGCAAAATACCCTAGTTTTCTTAAAAAGTGGGGTATAGAGGGTGTTCATTTCACAGACCTGTTCTCGAATAATTGTTTCAAAAGGTGTTCGTTTCAAGGACAGTTTACTGCCTAGAAACAGAAAAGGTGTAGATTTGTTTTTAATAACTGAAGGATAACTTTTGTCAATTCTGCATAAAAACCTATGTTGTAGGCGGTATTCATTAGAACCGCCCTATTAGTTGCTATGTTGCTGGATTGCGACAGAAATTAGATTTTCTTGTGTAAGGCTTATCGCGTTACAAAATTTAACAGCGTTTTGATCGAGTCCACCATTTCTCGGCAAAATATGATTTTTTATTGAACATCAGTTTATTTGAAACAGAATATTTTGTAATTATTTACTTTATTGGCGTTTAAAATGTGTCATTAATCATTAATTGACAGGAAGAAATACAAATTACATAAGCGATGCGTGTTCAGATAAGATGCGAGACTGTTTGAATTTTATTTATCAGCACTGCGAATGATATAACTGTGTTTGAACTTAGATTTATCCGGTGTATGTCGACTGAGATCTGAAACAGTTCAACGGAACGCATTCAGAAAAATGGGTTGCATTTGTTGTAAACTTCTTTCCGGATTTAAAGGAAGCAAAGACGTTGAAAATGATAGTTCATCTAAGGTGGCAAAGCTTACGTCCAAACAAAGGAAACATATAAAAGCCGGACGGCATGCTTTTCGACACAATATGGGTGAAATTGGAGTGGCGGGACTCTTAGGGTACGTATTATAGACGACAACCCACTTACATGAAACCCTAAAAATATCACAAAAATTGTTACCTTATGTGTTGTCTGTCTGTTACTTTAAACGCTCTTATTGCAAATGGGCCCCGTCAAGCGATTTTGGTACTTATCGACTATGCGAGCAGCGAAGGTTCAGGCGAGCCTGCGCATCCGCGCAGTCTCGCTTGATCCTTCGCTGCTCGTTCATACAAGAAGTGAATCAAGAGGAACCTTCAGACAGAAAGCCATATCCCTGGCCCCTCTGAATGGCTGGGCATGCGCAGTTAAAATTTGTCATGACGGAATGCTCGAAAACACAAATTCGCTTGGCGGGGCTCAATTAATAGTGTGGACCACATGTAGCAGTCTGATTAGAGGAGAAGTCAGATCTTGATCCACAAGTTTTGTTTGTTTGATTTGATGTTTAACGTCCCCGTCAACACTATTTAGGTCATTTTGGAGACGCTGCTTCCAATTTTGTGGGAATTTTACCCGACATTGAGATGAAATGACACCTCAAGCCCTGTCGCCCAATGAAACCATCAGGGTTTATAAGCATGGACGGTCCGTCTCGCACCGCTTTGATTGGGCAGGCGTAGATCCTGTTAGCGGTTTACCAGTACTCGTGTGCGGCCGAATTCAGCTCTGCGTGGAAGCACCATGCAGCCCATTTATTTCATTAAGTTCCAATGGGCAGGGACATCCACTAGTTTTGCCTGTATGCAAAAATATGGTGTCAAGTCAGGAAATAAAAAGTGTGGAGTCGGGAAATAAAAAAAAAAGTATGTAATACTATAATGTAATTAATCAAGTAATTTCGTATTGACCCAGGTACAAGTCCGAGGTCTGCTGCATTTGCCCGAGGCCGAAGGCCGAGGGCTAATGCAGCTGACCGCGGAGCTGTATCTGGGGCAATACGAAATTACTTGATCAATGACAATTTTATTAATTGACACAATTAAAAAATCATGATTATTGATTTTTTGACCTCACTTAATTTGGAAGCAACAGTGTTGACGGGGACGTTAAAGCTCAAATCAAACAAACAAAGGCTCCAGTTAATATTGGTTGGTCTGGTGTTAATACGGATGACCTCCGATCAATACAGGATTGTCAACTAATAATCGTGTGTTATCACTATGCCAAGAACATATCAAGATAGGCATTTAAAATTAAAATTAAATGTCATCAACATGCAAACATGCCTATATACTTTGACCCCCTTGAACCCAACTTTCATATGGTAAAACTGGGGTTTACAGGGGTAAACCATATTTCTGCTCTAAAATATAAATTGTGGGTATTCGTTAGAACCGCCTCGATGAGGCGGTTCTTACGTGTACCCACAATCTATCATTTTGAACAGAAATAAGAAAAAAATCACAATTTTTCATCTTAAGTTTTTCATTTTTACGGCGGGGAAATTTTAAAGTGTATTAATTGACTATCCTGTATTGATCGGAGGTCATCCGTATTAACACTAGGTCAAAAATCAATAATCATGTTTTTTTTTAATTGTGTCAATTAATAAAATTGTCATTAATCAAGCAATTTCGTATTGTCCCAGTTACAGGTCCTCGGTCAGCTGTATTGGCCTCGGCCTTCGGCCTCGTGCCAATACAGCAGACCTCGAACCTGTAACTGGGCCAACACAAAATTACTTGATAAATAACATTATAGTATAGACGTGTTTTCGTAATGATATTCTGGTTGTTCAATGAGGCTTAAAGAATACACTTAATGCATGTTTTTGAACTGAAACAAGAATAGACTAACTATATTACGAACTAAATATATAATGAATGTCTCTGTTCTCCCCGTGGAAATATGATCTGTTTCAAGTGGACAAGTTCGTGTAATGAACACCCGTGTAAACCCCACTTCTTATAGAAAAAAATGGCATTTACCCGCGTGTTGATTATTTTTCTTATATCTGTTCCAAGTTACTGGCTGGCTAGAACTTGGGCTAGTTAACTCATAGTATACTAGTGGACCGAAATTCCGGTATTCTAGGCAAACTGTCTAGACCCTGATCACACGCAGCGTCTGATCTTTGCCTTCACGTTCTGTCCTTGTCCCAGCATAAAGCCCTGTCCATGTTTAAAATATATACCTCTTAATACTACATTCTGAAATGACACCGACAAACAAAGGGGGTAGCCCATATGTGCTTTTAGCGCCCGGTTACCTTACAAAATCTATCAAGTCAAGACACCGACAAGAATAGTGAGATTATTAACCCTTATCTTGCTGTTCATGACAACCCCTATTTTTGGAAACAGTGTAGATCCAGATCAGATGGCTTCTGAAGAAGCCATCTGATCAGGATCTACACTGTTTTACATTAAGTTTATGGCTTTGTAGGAATAAATAACATCAAGTAATGTGATTGGTTCAAAGTCAGAAATGGGTGTGGCTAAACTGAATATTCAGCAAGAGAAGGGTTAATATCCATTACTTGGATAAGTGAAAGCCAAGTGGACAACACATTACGAAAACACGCCTATGCAAATACATTGTAAACTTTACCGCCGAAAAAAGGAAGATAATTTTAAGATGAAAAATTGTGATACGTTTCTTATTTCTGCTCCAAAATATAGATTGTGGGTACTCGTTAGTACCGCCTAGATTGATATTTTTCTTATTTATGCTCAAAATAAAGATTGTGAGGACTCGTTAGAACCGCCTCATCGAGGTGGTACTAAGGAAGAGTCCCCACAATCTATAGTTTGAGCAGAAATAAGAAAAATAAGGTTTACCCCTGTAAACCCCAGGTTTACTGTATTAAAGTGGGTTTCAAGGGGGTCAAAATTATACAGGCGAGTTTTCATGATGGAAGGCGGGAAGCTTCTGTTGCATTCATAACGTTTGGTCGATTGGAAAATAATCGAACCAGTAAGATGATATTAAACGTTCAATGGAATTTACCTTCCTTGTCAATGTGGTCATTTCTTCGGCTTTTTGCAAGATGGTTGCTAAGCCATTACTGACCCTGATTCATGACTTTCACTATTGAGACATTCTTATTATGCCCCCAACTTCGAAGAAGTTGTGGGGGCATATTGGTTTTGCCCTGTTCGTCCTTCCGTCCTTCCGTCCTTACGTCCGTCCCACTTTTTACTGCATAGCATAACTTTAGAACCATGGGTGCTAGGTTTTTGAAATTTCATATATGGATTCCTCATGAAAAAATAATTGACCCGTGTTTTTTTTCTCGTCAGGATTATGCCCCTTTTTTGAGTTATGCCCCTTTGCAAAAAATACTATGAAATCTTGTAAGCAAGATATCTCAAAAACTGTTTGAGCTATTGCCCTGAAACTTTACATGCTGGTTGGGGATGATGAGTAGATGAACTTATTAACTTTTGAAAAAAATCCGAAATTTTTTTCTTGAGTTATGGCCCTTTGAAATTTTTCGCGTTTTAAGTTTGTAAGCAAGATATCTAAAAAAACTATTTGAGTTTTTTCCCCGAAACTTCACAGACTTGTCGGGGATGATGAGTAGATGAACTGATCAACTTTTGAAAAAAATCCGATTTTTTTTTCTTGAGTTATGGCCCTTAGATTTTTTTCGTGTTTTCAGCTTGTAAGCAAGATATCTCAATAATTGTTTGAGCGATTGCCCTGCAACTTTACAAGCTGGTTTGGGATGATGTGTAGATGAACTGATTAACTGTTGAAAAAAAATCCTATATTTTTTTCTTGAGTTATGGCCCTTTGAAATTTTTCGCGTTTTAAGTTTGTAAGCAAGATATCTCAAAAACTATATGAGGTTTTTCCCCAAAACTTCACAGACTGGTTGGGTATGATGAGTAGATGAACTGATTAACTTTTGAAAAAAATCCAATTTTTTTTTCTTGAGTTATGGCCCTTTGATGTTTTTCGTGTTTTCAGCTTGTAAGCAAGATATCTCAAAAATTGTTTGAGCTATTGCCCTGAAACTTTACAGGCTGGTTGGGGATGATGAGTAGATGAACTGATTAACTTTTGAAAAAAATCCGAAATTTTTTTCTTGAGTTATGGCCCTTTGAAATTTTTCGCGTTTTGGCGTCCTTCCGTCCTTCCGTCCTTACGTCCGTCCCACTTTTTACTGCATAGCATAACTTTAGAACCATGGGTGCTAGGTTTTTGAAATTTCATATATGGATTCCTCATGAAAAAATAATTGACCCGTGTTTTTTTTCTCGTCAGGATTATGCCCCTTTTTTGAGTTATGCCCCTTTGCAAAAAATACTATGAAATCTTGTAAGCAAGATATCTCAAAAACTGTTTGAGCTATTGCCCTGAAACTTTACATGCTGGTTGGGGATGATGAGTAGATGAACTGATTAACTTTTGAAAAAAATCCGAAATTTTTTTCTTGAGTTATGGCCCTTTGAAATTTTTCGCGTTTTAAGTTTGTAAGCAAGATATCTAAAAAAACTATTTGAGGTTTTTCCCCGAAACTTCACAGACTTGTCGGGGATGATGAGTAGATGAACTGATCAACTTTTGAAAAAAATCCGATTTTTTTTTCTTGAGTTATGGCCCTTAGATTTTTTTCGTGTTTTCAGCTTGTAAGCAAGATATCTCAATAATTGTTTGAGCGATTGCCCTGCAACTTTACAAGCTGGTTTGGGATGATGGGTAGATGATCTGATTAACTGTTGAAAAAAAATCCTATATTTTTTTCTTGAGTTATGGCCCTTTGAAATTTTTCGCGTTTTAAGTTTGTAAGCAAGATATCTCAAAAACTATATGAGGTTTTTCCCCAAAACTTCACAGACTGGTTGGGTATGATGAGTAGATGAACTGATTAACTTTTGAAAAAAATCCAATTTTTTTTTCTTGAGTTATGGCCCTTTGATTTTTTTCGTGTTTTCAGCTTGTAAGCAAGATATCTCAAAAATTGTTTGAGCTATTGCCCTGAAACTTTACAGGCTGGTTGGGGATGATGAGTAGATGAACTGATTAACTTTTGAAAAAAATCCGAAATTTTTTTCTTGAGTTATGGCCCTTTGAAATTTTTCGCGTTTTGGCATATTGGTTTTGCCCTGTTCGTCCGTCCGTCCTTCCGTCCTTCCGTCCGTCCCACTTTTTACTGCATAGCATAACTTTAGAACCATGGGTGCTAGGTTTTTGAAATTTCATATATGGATTCCTCATGAAAAAATAATTGACCCGTGTTTTTTTTCTCGTCAGGATTATGCCCCTTTTTTTAGTTATGCCCCTTTGCAAAAAATACTATGAAATCTTGTTTTACCCTGTTTTGTTGGTTTGAGGTTGAACGTCCCCGTCAAAACTGTATATGTCATTTTGGAGACCTTGCTTCCAATTTTGTGGGATTTTTACCCGACATTGAGATGAAATGACTTCATGTCGCCCAATGAAACCAATAGGCTTTATAAGCATTGACTCGCGCCACTTAAGATCTTCTAAGCGGTCTACCAGTACTCGTGTGCGGGTCGGTTTCATCTCTGCGTGGAAGCATATTTAACTCTGTTTTTAACTGTTTTTATTCCACTTTAAGCTAACATATTCTCATAAAATTACAATTAAATGACGAAGCATTAAAGTTGAGGACAAGGGATGGAATACGAGACACTGTGCATTCATATCTCCAAAACGGTTTTGTTTCTAACGAAATTTTGAAACTTTTTCTAATTTCTTCTTAAAACATAGGTTTTTGGTGCTCGTTAGAAGCGCCTCATTGAGGCGGTTCTATCGAGTACCCACAACCTATGTATTGGAACAGAAATAAGAAAAATAATGTACACCCCGTAAAACAACAGATTTTTCTTTCTATATAATTTGGGGTTTAGGGGTGTGTTCATTTCACAGACGTAATGAATTACCCCCCTTAACACAGCACTCTGACGTCACAGCGACAAGAAAAGCACGCTAATTGGCTCTTGTACAAGCACTATTTGAGTTAGTTTAATTATAGAAATACAATAAGCAAGCCCTTAAATAAAGGTACTTGCCACAAAGACGATCAGCCTTGCACAGGAAGCCACATAACTATCTCTTAGGCGACCTGCAATCACTCAGGCAAGCGAGATTAGACTTTGGGGTGGCTTTGCACAAGAAGTCATATATCTAGCTTTTAGGCGACCTGCAATCACTCAGGTAGGCGAGGTTAGACGTTGAGATGGCTTTGCACAAGAATGCATATGCCAATCTGCACAAAAAGGCATGTATCTATCTCTTAGTCGATTGCTCAGGCAGACGAGGTTAGACTGTGGGGGTGGCTTTGTACAATACTTCATACGTCTATCTCTTGGGCGACCTGCAATGGCTCACGCAGGCGAGGTTAGACTTTGAGATGGATTTGTACAAGAAGTCATATGTCTGTCTCTTAGACAATGTCTCAGACAGGCGAGGATAGACTTTGAGGTGGCTTTGGGATCTGATTGTATTAATTTGATCTGATTGTATCAGTTTCTTGTCGTTTCTCTTTTTAATTTGCACAAGAAGTCATATGTATTTTATTTAGGCGACCTGCAATGGCTCAGGCAGGCGAGGTTAGACTGTGAGGTGGCTTTGCACAAGAAGTCATATGTCTATCTCTTAGGCGACCTGCAATGGCTCAGACAGGCGAGGTTAGACTGTGAGGAGGCATTGCACAAGAAGTCATATGTCTATCTCTTAGGCGACCTGCAATGGCTCAGGCAGGGGAAGTTAGCCTTTGAGGTGGCTTTGCTCAAGAAGTCATATGTCTATCTCTTTGGATCTGAGTATATCGCTCAGATCTGATTGTATCACTCTTTCTACTTTTCAAAAGAAGTCATATGTCTTTCTGTTACGCGACCTGCAATGCCTCAGGTAGGCGAGGTTAGACTGTGAGGTGGCTTTGCAGAAGACGTCATATGTCTATCTCTTAGGCGACCTGCAATGGCCCAGGCAGACGCGGTTAGACTTTGAGGTGTCTTGGCACAAGACGTCATATGTCTATCTCTTAGGCGACATGCAATGTGTCAGACAGGCAAGGTGGGGTTTTGAGGTGGCTTCACACAAGAGGTCATATGTCTGTCTCTTTTTGTTGGCTGTACACGCACATTAAATTTTGAAAAACGTAAATTGGAGAATTCTAAGTGCCGTTTTTTCTTGGGTGAGCTTGGACGATAAGTAGATTATGGTCTACACAAACACGCCTATACAAATACATTATAAAATTTACTTCAAAAAAAAAAAAAAAAAAAAAAACAGAAAAAAACGAACAATTTTAGATGAAAAAATGTGATATTTTTCTTGTTTCTGCTCAAAATTTAGATTGTGGGTACTCGTTAGAACGGTTCTAACGAGTACACACAATCTATATTTTAGAGCAGAAATAAAAATAAGGTCCCCTGTAAACCCCAGTTTTACTATATAAAAATGGGGTACAAAGGGGTCAAAATTATATAGGCCTGTCTTCATGATGTCTTCGGTTATTTCCGTATGAAGCTACTACTCTGGTGCTGGAAAGTGACATACTATTTGGACTAAGGTATTAAACATTTCTGTTTAATGCTACTTTTTAGAACGAAATAAAATTTGATAGAAGACAGATTAAGCTCGAAACTTAAAAAGCAGATTTTATTTGCAATCTTCCATAACCTGAAATGGTTTGGACCCTATATAGTATAACTTGTTATACTGCAAAGAAATTTCCAGGCTTTGGATTGGACAGCACAGGGGCAATTCGTTACTATATACCACGTGAGCATAAATATATACCCCTCCCGCGCTTGCCTTTTCTGAATTGCGATGTCCGCCATCTTGGATTTACTGTAGTTGATAAAATATAAGCAAAATATTTTTTATAAACCACAATAAAATATAAACTTATGATTGTTTTCATTCATTCGGTACTTTATTTCATTGTTTTCTGTTATTTAACCCTTATCTTGCTGTTCACGACAACCCCTATCTTTGCAAACAGTATAGATCCAGATCAGATGGCTTCTGAAGAAGCCATCTGATCAGGATCTACACTGTTTTGCATTCAGTTTATGAATTTGTAGCAATAAATTACATCAAGTAATTTGATTGGTTGATATACAGAAATGGGTGTGGCTTAAATGAATATTCAGCAAGATGAGGGTTAACATTCCAACTGAGCGTCGTGATCATCTTAGTGCGTGCAGAAGGGCGCGTTTGATGACGTCACATATAAACATCTACTTCTCACAACGTTCGCTTTCAAACGAAAACATTGGAACGATGTACAAAATGTCATGAAAAAGCTCCCAAGCATTATGAAAACACGCCTATTACAAATACATTGTCAATTTTTCAGCCAAAAAGTGGAAATTTTAAGATGAAAAATTGGGATTTTTTTTTCTAATTTCTGCTCAAAACATAGATTGTGGGGACTCGATAGAACCGCCTCGAGGAGGCGGTTCTATCGGTTACCCACAATCTATGCTTTTAAGCAGATTTAAGGAAAATACTGTTTACCCCTGTAAACCCCAGTTTTACTATATAAAAGTGGTGTTGAAGGGGGTCAAAATTATATAGGCGTGTTTTCGTGATGGGCGGTCGTTCTTTTGCTGTGTCTTGCTGTTATCTGGCTTTGTGCCGTTGGTTCATGTTTCGTCTGTTTTTGTGTGTGTCACTGTGTCACTTTCTATAGGTGACTGGAGACGGCTGCGTTCTTCCTTAGTGACATTTTCTCACTAGTTTGCACTATTTTGATTCTTGGCTGGGAACATGGGCCCACATTAGGCTCGGGCAAATATCGCTTTCGGGCGGAGAATATGAATCCATATTCCACGTAAAGAACCAAAATAACTTATAACATATCAAGGAAGCGGTTTGCACGTAATCATCTATATATAATTTGTACTTTTGTTTTCTTCATTGCGTCATATAGCTATTGTATTTCATGGCCACTGCATACAATTCATGATAACAACAAACCAGATATCCCTTCAGATTTATGCAAGGATAGTATTTTAGTTACCTTTGACATTAATCGTTTGCGCGGGAATTTTCTGAAAGGAAGCAGACTGTTAGAGGTACACATACGCATGCATGTTTCCTTATTCTAACAGAGACTGGTTTTCATCAAAAGAAACAAACATAACAATCAATGAGGCAGTTCTAAAGGGCATGCATGATCTATTAAACACAGAAACGAAGTTTACCAGGAATAGAATTCAAGCAACTCTCTCTAAATAACAAAATTAAAATATTTTAGACAGTTACAAAAGCAATCAACTGGCATAGGATGGGTCACAGACCCAAGCAAACCACAACAACAACACAACTAGCATAATATTTCTTTTGGACGAGTATTTTTAGAACTATTTAGGTAATCGTTAAGGACGATTACTAATTCCGCTTGGCAGAAGCTACAATTTTAGCAAGAACTGTGTCAGTTATATGTGCCATCGAATTAACTAGTCCGGTTAGTGAATATCTTTGGCAGCCTCGATAGCTCAGTGATTAGCGCGTTCGACATACTCCAGAGGCAGTGGGTTCGAGTCCGGCCACCGGAGGCGAGGTGTGTCCTTGAGCAAGACACCTAATGCCACTGCCCCAAAACACCCAGGTGTAAATGGGTAGCAGTGGTGTAAAAGTCACTGCCTCTCTCTCGCGCGCGTGATAACATCCGAAATTAGTGTTCGAGAGCAATTCAAATAAGCTTGAGGCTTTCATCGCAATCGAACTAAAATAAATTAGTTTATCATATGACGTCGCGTCTGAGAGTGTAATAACGCCTTATATTACATGCATTACAGAGAAATACCATGATTTCTACCAGACATAAACTTGGTATTTTCCTTTTTGCTAAGAAGAAATATTTCCTCTTAGCCGGGGAAATAAATCCCTTCAGCTGGAACTACTTTATGTACAAGATACGAGATACTGCTTTGCAGTGAAATTGTTCTATTCAAACGCGGGACAGTTTCAATCACGGCGACGTTATTCATGACGTCATTGTAATGGCGTCTAAGAAATATCAACAGACATTCAGAATGCGTGACGTTTGAGTCGGATGCAACGCTGAAACAAAAGAAAACATGGATATGACCGTTGATTAGGATGTAAGTTTTGCTTTATTTAATCTAACGATTTACTTGTTTTATCACTGAAACACTTTGTTTCTTCTATTTTTGTTCAAAACTGCAGAAAGCGCTTTAAAAATGGCGCCCATCCAGTTGTTCTTCCACCCAGATTCTGTAACACTTCGCTGATTGAACCGTTTACATGGGCTGTAAACAGTCAACTGAACGGGCATTCAGATCCAGAATTCAAGATCCAAACTCTCCTAAAAGTCTATGGAAGTGCATGTAATATACAGATTATACATTTCTCCTATTTGAAATATGGGATTTATAAACCTCGGGAGGTAAAACAATCCGTTAAAGAAACTCGTGCTTCGCACTCGTTTCTTTATCGGATTGTTTTACCTCCCTCGGTTTATAAATCCCATATTTCAACTAGGAGAATGAATAATCTATATGTAATATTTTCGACAATCCACTAGTGGATTAAATATGCAAATGAGCTAGATACGTCCCGTAACGTTACATGTATGACGTCCTTAACGACGTCGCGTTTACTAATGGCGGAATATTGATAATTTTGTAAACAATCGTGAATAAAATGCGTTTTAAATGTCATATGATAAATAGAATCTTGCACTCGTGCTCATGTATTATTGAATTTATTAAACTCGTTGAGGAAAAGGGATAAAATGCGAGGCTTTTGCTCATGTATTATTGAATTTATTAAACTCGTTGAGGAAAAGAGATAAAATGCTCGGCACAGCCACGCATTTTATCCCTTTTCCGCAACTCGTTTAGCGAGCAGCGAAGGTTCTGGCGAGACTGCGCTGATGCACTGGTTCGCCTGAACCTTCGCTGCTCGCATAGGCGATAAGTACTAAAATCGCTAGACGGGGCCCACATATATTCCTTATTCTTACGATAACATGCAATAGTGTACTCTTTAAAACTATGTCATCGAGGCGGTTCAAGCAAACATCTTCAATCAGTGTCTAAGGAAATCAAATAAATATCAAATTCTTTAAACCGAAAAATACAGTCTTAACAGGTTGAAATAAAGCAGATAGATAGATAGATAGATAGATAGATAGATAGATAGATAGATAGATAGATAGATAGATAGATAGATAGATAGATAGAAAGAAATGTGTAGCCTCCGCCCATCGGGGCTTGAAGAAATAAACGGGCTGCATGATGCTTCCACTCAGAGCTGAAACCGACCCGCACACGAGTACTGTTAAACTGCTTAGAGGATCTATAATGTTCTAGAAAGGGCTATCCTTTGGAAGCAAGGACTACACCACAGAACTGGAAAATATGTAGTGTACATGTCAGGATGTGTAACTTCAGTATGCTTGTAACGTCTTATCAAATGGAATGCTTGAAACTGTTGGAGAAGTTAAGTAGAAGTTCGTTTTCATCTTTAAAAAGGCACATATGATTGTAACATCTTATCAAATAGAATGCTTGAAACTGTTGGAGACGTTAAGTAGAATGTCCCAGAAATGTGTTTTATACAATTAACTGTGTTTGGCAATATTCTAATATCCATGTTTTATCTTGACTTCATGGTTTTGTGACTTGCGCTCTGACAGGCGCGACATACATAGCCTCGGCGGATTTCTTGTTTTAATTTTCTGCTCTTTCATTATTCGCCATCATAACATGGTTATTTAAGGTCCCTCTAATGATAACGAAACCTTTCCTACTGACTACTTTCAATGGCCATTATAATTGCAGTTTCGTTCTTATCATATACGATCTTTTTTTCTATGTTCAGTAATGATTATAATTATACAAAGACCTTTCCTATTCATTATTTTCTTCTTTCAGTGAATGTCTAAGAAACGTTACTTTTTGTTCTTTCAGTACTCCATTATGACTGCGAAAACGTTGTTTTGTTACATTGTACTGTGTGTTGCGCAATTGTTTACAGGAATTTTCTTATTGTTTACTTTGCTTTTGGTTTTGTAAGAAAATCTTGTTTTGGTTGTAAAGTGTTTAAAATCTCGAGTCACCTACGTTTGCGTATGTCATTTTATCTTTGGTTCAAATAAAACCTAAAGTTTGCGGTTCGATACCGAACTTGTTACGGAATTGTTAACCTTTAAGTTGCAAATTTGGTTTGGTACTGTCATATGGACTTGAAATGATTCATCAGCATATAAGAAGACCAAGAAATTGACATGCGCTTAGTGTAGTCTACACTAGATTTGAACGGAATCAGTGGAATATAAATAGTTCAAGAAGATGCATTTACTTACATCATCTGGTTAAGGACATAAATGGTGATTTCTAATTTTGATCTCCAAATATGGTCATTGTCAAGAAAATAGTTCCTATATCATTAAAGTCATCACATATCTGAAAACAAACAGTTAATCAATTAATTTATCATTATGGCATTACGATAACACACCCGTGTGACATAGTGCATTGTTTCACATCTCCAAAATGGCAACTTTTCGGACGAAAATCCATGATATTTTTCTTATTTATACTGCAAACATAGGTTATGGGTGCTCGTTAGAACCGCCTCATTGAGGCGGTTCTAACGAGTACCCACAACCTATGTCTTGGAGAAAAAATAAGAAAAATAATGTTAACCCCCGTAAACCACAGTTTTCTCGATACAAAGTGGGGTGTAAGGGGGTGTTCATTTCACGGACTTGTTCACGTGATGCATATGTGTACCAAATGCCAACATACAGTGTAGTGAACTAAGCATACCCAGTATCCTGAACTACCTGTCAGTGGGTAATCGCTGTTTGTAATAACTAAGGTAAAATCTCAGCATTTTTCAATATTTTCTAAAGATTTTGATACATTATATGTTGGGAACAATTTAAAATAGAAGTGAAGGCAATGATATGCAATCGACACATTTACTACATACCCCCCATCCACGATACCACATCCTGAAAACACGCCTATATAATTTTGATCCCCTTGAACCCCACTTTTATATAGAAAAAAACCGGGGTTTACAGGGGTAAACCTTATTTTTTTCGTTTCTCATTTTTGCTCTAAAATATAGATTGTGGGTACTCGTTGGAACCGCCGACATGTTATACGATGGTCTCGAATTTTACCCAATCATGGCTGATAACAGTGCTTCCCTCTTTAATTGCACACCGGCTGGTCAGGCCACATTTTTATGGCGGTTCAAGCGTGAAGCCTTGCTTGAAATTTAAGTTCATGGTGTGCTGGTTGCTGCCTGATGTTCTGTCTCTGGTTGGGCCCACCGGAGTAACTGTTGGTTTTATTTTGCTGCATTATTCAGTTATTTCGTACTGTCAAGTCCTTATCGTTATTTCATCTCAGTAATTGTTTTTATCCGCGTGTGGTGTTTCCATTTGGGTTTAGTTAATTCATGTTTGTGTTTCTTTCTCTTTGATGTTTCTGATGGGATGAGTGGGGAAATTGTACCGATTCCTGATCATTGCATTACTTCTTTTTTTCCACCATAAAATTACGAAAACATGCCTATATAAATGCAGTGTAAACTTTCCACATGAAAAACGAATATTTTAAGACGAAAATTTGTGATATTTTTATTATTTCTACACAAAAATACTTTGTGGTTACTCGTCAGAACCGCCTCATTGAGGCGGTTCTAACGAGTACCCACAATGTATATTTTAGAGCAGAAATAAGAAAAATAAGGTTTACCCCTGTTAACCCAAGTTTTACTATATAAAAGTGGGGTTCAATTGGGTCAAACGTATATAGGCGTGTTTTCGTGATGATGAAAATGCCACAAGCGGAAAGCCAAGACAGTTACTTTTCTACAAAATGGCCAAAGGCTAGCGCTAGCCAAAATAAAAAAAAAGCTACCAGCAATGCATACATGCAAAGACAAAGTATAACAATAATAAACGACAACAGAAGAACCGTCTTGGAACTGTTAGCAAGACTTTTTGTTCAAATTTTCAGCATTTATTATTTCTAAAAATATCTCAAAGATAACAACGCAGTTTTCAAACGTTAAGTTGTTTGGTGTCGAATTTCTGTTTGGCAATTTTCAGCATTACATAACCCCACCAAGGAGTGTAATCATATTCATTTAAATACTTCAAACTATGATAAATAGCGGGCATGTAGACTTACTTTATGCTTTCCAAAATACTTAAATTTTGAAATTGTATGGGAAAACTCTTTTGTTAATGAAAATAAAATGTAACGCGCTGCACCTATCCAAGCCTGCATGAATGTC
Source organism: Lucinisca nassula (assembly GCA_963580285.1). Taxonomy (NCBI): domain Eukaryota; kingdom Metazoa; phylum Mollusca; class Bivalvia; order Lucinida; family Lucinidae; genus Lucinisca; species Lucinisca nassula. The sequence goes on from OY757023.1 coordinate 83,021,696, forward strand.
ACTGTGTACTGCACAATAATTGTGTACCCTTCTTTTTGTGATTAATATTTGTTTAGTACTGATCCTTCAGTGTCAGTGATACGCGGGCGAGTTAATAAAATCTAGCCTAGCTAAATTTTCTGTGCGAGATATCTTCTTTTTCGATGTAATTGCCCTTTAGAATGATAATCTTGGACCAACGCTCTTCCATTGCCATCAGCCAAGAACTGGAGAAGCCAGTGTCCTTGTCCACGAACCACTCATCAACTGTCGCCACGACTCCTTCGTTGGACCGGAAATGACATCCACGGAGATCCTTGTTCAAGTTTTGGGAATAGGAAATCGTCACTAGGCGCTACGTCCGGAGAATAGGGGTGTGGTATTAGCTGTTACCCATTCCGCTCAGCAGCATCCATTGCAATTTTGCAAGTGTGGACCCTTGCATTGTCCTGTTGGATCAGAAACCATTTGGAGAGTTTACCTCGACATTTTTTTACGGATCGCAGTTCTCAGTTGGTTTAGCCAGTTTGCTTAATACGCATCTATTATTGTACATTTCTTTGCTAGAATGTCCAACATAATAACGCCTCGTGCGTCACAAAATACAATTGCCATCAACTTTCAAGCAGAAGGTTGCGTTTTGAACTTCTTTGGCCTCGGAGTGCCCGGCTTTACCCACTGGTGGCTTAGAGTTCTATCCTCTGGCTCAGTGTAATGGATACAGGTCTCATCTACAGTCACGAGACGTGAATCATCTTCCTTTGACCTGGACCGCTTCAACAATGAACTGCATACTGATGCCCCGGTTGCCATTTATCCATCGCTAAGAAATTTTGGGACCCAACGGCCTGTTAGCTAACGCATACTCAAGCGATCAAGTAAAATTTTGGAAACGCTACAATGTGAAATGTGTATTGCATTAGATATTTCTTCTACCTCAATTCGCCTATCAGAGTATACAAGATCCCGTACTTTGTTACACATGTTTCCACCGGTGGCATCTGATGGGCGACCAGACCTGGTTTCGTCTTCTAAAGAATTCTGCCGCGTTTGAATTCACCAACCCAGAATTTAACTTTTGCATACGATGGTGAAGACGACCCATAAACATCGGCCGACTCGTAATGTATTTCCAGACCTGTTTTCCTTTCAAATAAAAGTAACGAATTACAGCACGGTACTCACCTTTTGACGAAAAGCTTGCCTTTGCATCGCTAGCCATGTTTGACGTTTAATACCTTATGAGTGAATGACACGATATGGGTACAATTTTGTCCTTATGCCTAAAATATGTATTGAAACAAGGCCTGAAGATCTTGGTTGTCTCTGTCAATTGGAAATGTGACAGGCTGTTTATTTATTGACTTGCCCTCGTTCTTGATTGTAACAACTTATTGGCATTTTATTTATTTATTTCGACAAGGGCTGATAATATTAGTCATGGAGTGTAATTTACATGTTTATACAGATGAATGACTGCTGCAACCGGTGTGAATTTCAAAAGACTCCCTAGTAACGACTGGGCACATTTTGATTTAATATAGGTATAATTAATTCAGGATAGGAAAAATATAAAGACGGTAACTTGTGCTAATACAGCGTACCCAAACCACAGTTAGAGCTTTAGATTAAACATACACTCAAGATTCTTACGCATGCTTGAACTTGCAAGTGCAACTTACATGAACCCTATCTAAGATTGCCTCCTTTTATTTCAGTTCGAATATTGTCTTATCTCATGTCTAATTACCAAACTGAAACGAAACGTAATTGAATCAAATAAGCTATATTTCTTAATTCTGGCACCGCATTACGATAAAACATCGGTGTGATATAGTACGTTTTTCAAACCTAAACTGATGAAAGTTTGTAATATTTTTCTTATTTATACTCCAAACATAGGTTTGGGTGCTCGTTAGAATCGCCTTCTTGGAGCAGAAATAAGGTAAATAATGTTTACCCACGTAAACCCAAGTTTTCTCTATATTAAGTGGCGTTTAGGGGGGTCTTTATTTCACGGACTTGTTCACGTGATGAATCCGGAATTAATGAAGTTGATGCAATTGGTACGACTTGCGTGTTAGTGGCTCGCCAGAGTTAGAATAACGATACTAATCTGTTACCCATGCAATCAGAGTTGATCAGTCAGATTTACCCCCCCACCCCACCCCCCTCAAGAACTTCAGTTAAATAAAGCAATTTCTTTTGATACCGAGACCCCGTTTCTGGGTTTACATCTATCTATTGTAAATGGGTTTGTTTCGTGCAAAAATTATGATAAATGTGATGAATTCGATTTTGAGATTGTAAATTTTCCTTTTTTTGATGGTGATATTCCTCGTGCGCCATCCTATGGCGTTTGTATTTTACAATTAATTCGATTTGCCAGAGTGTGTAGTCATGTAACTGACTTCAACACTCGTAATAAATTATTAACGGCTAAACTTCTTAATCAGGGTTATCGGTTCCATAAACTACGCCAAACCTTTCCAAAATTTTATAGCCGCCATTCTGATTTAATTTAAAAATTCATTATTTGACTTAAATCTCTTCTGCAACAAGGTCTATCGGAACCCGAATTGTATGGTGACTTAGTATATAAATTCAGAACAATATATAACGGCAATAACTTCAGCACCCAATTTCGTAAAATCATTCTTCGATATAAAAAGATTGGGTACAACATAAATGTTATACGGCAGACTGCATGCATGGTAGTAAACCTAATCACGGTTGACAACTTTGCTTCCCTCTTTAATTGCACGCATGTGGGTTAGGCCTCAGATTCTATGACGGTTCCAACGTGAAGGCTTTTTGAGAATTAGAGAGCTCTAAGTCAAGGTAATGTTGGTTGGTACCTGATGCTCTGTCTCTGGTCGGGCCCATCGGAGTCTAACTGTTGGTTTTCTTTTGCTCCAGCATTTCAGTGGTGTCTTGCTGTCGAGTCCTCACCGTTGTCTCACCTCTGTGGTTGTTTGATTATTTGTATTGACGGAGAGGTTGCACTGACGAGTTAGGAGGCCTTCATGCGGACTGAACAAATTATTTGTCTTAATCGCGACGGAAGTAAGGGCGAGGATTGTGGCCACGTTTAATCGATTTAAGCCCCCCCTCCCCCCCCCCCCCCCCACCCCTCAGTGGAATTCGTTTCCGCTGACCGTTCCAATGCGCTTCTTCTGTCGCGGTTTATTTTTGTTATGGTTTGTCTATGGGTGTTTATGTCGCTTATGTAATTTTATTATGGAAAGCCTATTGGTCATTTTGTGGGAAAGTAACTGTCCTTTTGGCTTTCCGCTGTTGGTGTTTCCATTAGGGTCTGTTTTTCATGTTTGTGTGTCTTTCCCTTTGGTGTCTCTGATGGGAGCTGTGGGTTGATTGTATCGATTCCTGATCATTGCCTCCACTTCTATTTTGATACAGATTATGATCTAAACTATTTACACTGATGCTGCTCCGCGGTCGGATAACGTAGTTATGAATGATAAACGTGATAGATTTATATATTGCAGAAACGATTGGTGTCTGTCTTGACTCAAGTCATGCTGCTTTGATCGACATACTTGGGATTAGCAAACTGTCCGAAGGATAGGGCCGCCGGGGTCAAGCTGTTGGTTTACTTTTGATCCAACATTTCAATTGTTCCTCATCTCGGCAGCACATCTGGACAGCGGAAGGTGACTAGTAACAGGTGTTGGTTAAAATGGATACTGAGTATCCATTAATAAATTTTGATGGTCAGCCAAACTTGCCTTACAATGAAAGAGGTCTGCCAATCAGATGTGGCCAATTTTACACGGAAGCCTACATATATGGATCCCTTTTTGGGTCCGACGGAAGGTCTCTAAGTAGCCGTTGTAATGTGCTCATCAGAGTCTTTACTGATTGCTTGACGTCATCACAGAAACATGCCTTTATAATTTTGACTCCCTTGAACCCCACTTTTATATAGAAAAATTGGGGTTTACAGGGATAAACCTTATTTTTCTTATTTCTGCTCTAAAACATAGATTGTGGGTACTCGTTAGAACCGCCTCATCGAGGCGGTTTGTAACAAATGCCACAATCCATGTTTTAGGTCGAAATAAGAAAAATATCTCAATTTTTCATCTGAAAATGTTAGTTCTTTCGGCAATAAAATTTACACTGCATTTGAATAGGCATGTCTTCGTAATGACACGGTAGCCGACATCTATGGCTCACGTTTTGGGTCAGTTATTTAGTAATCGACGGAAAGTTTCTATTTTGGACTTCAAAGTAGCCTTTAGTAGTGTGCTCATCAGAGTCTTCACTGTTTGCTTGATGTAAAGTATAATTAGAGGGTTAAACGAAATAGTCTAATTTCTCGTACAGGACCATTTTGCAACCTACTCTCAAAGACATTGCTGTTAGTGTAATGATTGTTTTTGAAAAAATCGAAATGATGCTTTTGTTTTTGTTTGATTTGAGATTTAACGCCCCCGTCAACACTGTAAAGGTCATTTTGGAGACGTTGCTTCCAATTTAGTGGGACTTTTACCCGATATGAGATGAACGAAATGATGCTAGATAGTAGTTTGTTTTCTAAACTGGAAACCCATTCGGACAGTGCAGCATAAAGAATATACGAAAAAGGATACATGCAAGATACAAATTTATATATACATCACGTGAACAAGTCCGCGAATTAAAGACCCCCCCCCCCTAAACCCCACTTTATATAGAGAAAACTGGGGTCTACGGGGGTAATATTATTTTCCTTATTTCTGTTCCAAGACATAGGTTGCGGGTACTCGTTAGAACCGCCTAAATGAGGCGGTTCTAACGAGTACCCAAAACCTTTGTTAGGAGCAGAAATAAGGAAAATATCACGGATTTTTATCAGAAAAATAGCCATTTTGGAGGTGTGAAAAAATGCACTATGTCGCACGGGTGTGTTTTCGTTATGTATGGACGTCTCCACAGCAGGCCCATGATGTGATGTCATATTAACGTCGCATCAACTCGATGCAACGTCATGATGTTGCTTCCACGTAGTGTTGCTGTTAGAAATAGCCTCACAGAATTACGTATATATGTATTTAACGCTTGAGGCTAAGACCTTCGATTATCAGATTCGTTTCAATAGTATCTTTAACATCAACTTAAACTGGTGTCTTGCTGCTCCAAACACCTGTATAAACCATTTAGAGGTACATATGATAATATTATGCTGATGCAGCATAACGATGCATGCAGTTCATCTCGATAAGTCCGTGTGATGACTAACCCTGAAAACAGCAAACAATTTGGGTAACTGGGCCCCGTCAAGCGATTTTGGTACTTATCGCCTATGCGAGCAGCGAAGGTTCAGGCGAGCCTGCGCATCCGCGCAGTCTCGCCAGAACCTTCGCTGCTCGCTCATACAAGCAGTGAATCAAGAGGAACCTCCAGACAGAAAGCCATATCCCTGGCCCCTCTGAACGGCTGGGCATGCGCAGTTAAAATTTGTCATGACGGAATGCTCGAAGACCCAAATTCGCTTGGCGGGGCTCAACTATAAAATTCTAAACGGTTGTGACTGGTGGACAGAAAATCCTTCTCGAGACTCACGATTTGACATCATGATGCTTGTCTAGTTAGGCTGGACGGTAATGCCGATGGGCGAATCGTTCTAAATAGTTCCGTTCCAACATCGAAGATGGCCGCCATCTTTACATCACTGCCCGAACCGGATGTGGGATCGAACTGAAACTTGATGGGTGACATGGAGATTCATATTTGTTTACATTGTTCCGTCCCGATGTCCAATATGGTCGATGTCGGTCATCTTGAAAATCTTGAAACTACATGTCCGCCAGAACCGAGAGTAGGATCGTACTGAAACCTGATGGGAGGCATCAGGGCGACATAGAGATTTAGATTTGCTATAATTGTTCCGTTCCGATATCCAAGATGGCTGCCCTGGCCGCAATCTTGAAATTCGTCAAATGACACGTCCTCCTGAACCAAGGCAAAGGTCGGCTCGAGCTGAACCCCAAGCAGCCAAATACCATAGCTCTGCGTTGCTGTTGCTGTTGCGTTCACATGATCGGGTGACTTGGTTTACCTTTCTGATAATAGAGAATTTCAAAAGCAAGCGCAAATAATAGCTCCGCCCCGCCAACCTATACAACCCCCACTCTAGTTTGCATTTCTGAGCGTGGATTTCTAATAACGCGGTCACGTCGATTGTCACGATTTTACGATGGCAATACTGCGATTATACTGCATGCATGATAGTAACCAAATCACGGTTGATAACTGTGCTTCTCTCTTTAATTGCACGCCGGTGGGTGAGGCCCCAGGTTCTATGACGACTCCAGCCTTACTTGGAATTTAAATTTAATTTTATGTTATGCTGGTTGGTACCTGATGCTCTGTCTCTGGTCGGACCCATCGGAGTCTAATTGTTGGTTTTCTTTTGCTCCAGCATTTCAGTTATTTTTTGCTGTTGAGTCATCGCCGTTGTTTTATTTGTGTGGTGGTTTGAATTTGGTGTTCTCGGAGATTTTGCACTGATGGAAGCCTTGAGAAGGACTGAACATCTTATCTGTCCAAACCGCGACGGAATTAAGGCCGTAGGTTACGGCCGGGTAAAATCGATTTAAGCTTCATCCACCCCCACCACACACACAACAAGTGAAATACTTTTCATTGACCGTTCCAAAGCGGTTCTACTGTTGCGGTTTATTATTGTTGTATCGCTTATATATTTTTGTTTTAGATAGCCAATTGGCCGTTTTGTTGGAAAATATCTGTCATTTTGGCTTTCCGCTATTGGCATTTCCATTAGGGTCTAGTTATTTCATGCCAGCATTTCTTTCCCCTTGATGTCTCTGATGGGATATGTGGGTTAATTGTATCCATCACGAAAACACGCCAATATAATTTTTACCCCCCCCCCCCCCCCCTGAACCCACTTTTATACAGTAAAACTGGAGTTTACAGGGATAAACCTTATTTTTTCTTATTTCTGCTCTAAAATATAGATTGTGGGTACTCGTTAGAACAGCAATGGTCATGTGTACTTTGGCAATGTAACTTGTGGTCACCAATAGGTCCAAAACTGGGACGAGGCGTGAAAAAAGGGCAATTGACATTTTCCAAGTCACGTTCTCCTATTGAGAAGCCTCGGAGGTGTAGTGGTTACGCTACTCGCCTTGTAAACCAGGGGTCGCAGGATCGATCCCGGGCTTCCCCAGTCTTTCGGATGAGTCTTTAAACCGAGGTCCCGTCTCCGTATGACCTTAGCTGTTGGTGGACGTAAAACTCGAACCCTCACTCACGTTCTCCTAGTATCTATTTCCCTAATGCGTGTTCAAATATATCTAATATGTCTAGACACATGGCCTCTTACATAGAACTGCACGTTTACAAGCAGCAAAGGCTCGGCTGGGATGTGCAGACACGTATGAGCCTTTATATGTGAGTATCCCTTTTTCCTGTGGCGGCTCAAATGATTTGAGACGCGAGCCATTAGAATATGCCGCCTTACGTTAATATCACAAAAACGCATCTATATAATTGTGACCCCCTTGAACCCCATCTGTATGTAGTAAAACTAGGATAAACAGAGGTAAACCTTATTTTTCTTATTTCTGCTCTAAAATATGGATTGTGGGTTCCCGTTAGAACCTCCTCAATAAGTACCAACAACCTTTGTCTATGAGCAGGAATAGGAGAAATAATTTATACCCCTGTAAACCCCAGTTTTCTCTATATAATAAAATTGGGTGTAGAGGGGTGTTCATTTCGCGGACTTGTTCACATGGTGTTCTGAGTAAATATGTGAAAAAAAAAACAAAACAACAACTTATATTTCGCAATGGATTCGCAAGAGGTCTGACTCCATCACAAAATCCATTACAAATGAATACCCAGATGGTGACACTTTTCTAGAAAGTACGGGGGAGTCTAACAGAAAATCGAAATGAAAATACACCAAAATAAACATCAAAGGCAACAGAGTGTTGCGGATTGGCAATTGCAACCGTTTGATCTTAGGTACCTGGAGAATAGACGTTTTCTGTAAACCTTTGTCACATGAACATTTATTGCTTGTCCTGAAAGCAACTCCTCGATTCAGAAACAAATAAGGAATATTCTACGCACTGTAATGCTGTGCTTAAAAGTCAATGGATGTTATCTGTAGTTGTTTTGTTTGTTCCAAAAGCAGACTGGAGGCCGGAGTTAATTGGTTTATTAACTCTTTCTTTTATATTCATCTCTCTTGAGCATAACTTTCTGCTCCCGGTAAATATTAAAACGCCAACACGTGTTATCATTTAATATTTATCAGCTGGGCAAATACCATCGCCAAAAAATATGAATATGACAAAAAATCTCAAGTCTGCAATTTGATTAGGGTTATAAATACCTCACTCAGTTGGGTTGAGCATAAATTGTTTTATAACATCGGGGCGAGATTTAATCAGTATTCGTACACAGCCCGCCTGAATAGGCATATAAGAATCTTATATGGGCGTGAGGGATGGATGGAAAAATCCGTCCCGAGGATCACTGTCCGGCATCATGAGGCTTGCCGAGTGATGACGGACAGTGATCCCGAGGGTCTGAGTTTTCTATCCACCCCTCATAAACCATATGGGATTCTTTTTCTTGCATATCTTCCATTTCTTAGCGTGGATTTTTAATGCTGCAGTCACTTCGGTTACTGACGTCCGCCATATTGAGATAACACTATATGAACTTAAGTGACGTCACGTAAAGTCACGTAAAGTGCTGTGACGTCAACTTAACGACGGCGCATATGAGGTCGTATTCAACCAGTGCACTTATCAAACACGCGAGAAGATTCGATTTAGTGTAAGAACACCAGGGTTAGAACAGAATTTCCATCCCAAGCTAAAACTATGGATTTCCTCACTGGTGTGCAAGAAGTAATATATTCTGCAGCAAATCAACGGGTGGAAGAGTGTGACGTGCAAAGCGGCCTTTTTATGTTTCATGTATTGTTGATTATTTGACGTTAAACGGTGTAACGTTATTTTCTCGCGTCAAATGTTTGCTTAAAGACTTGAACGATGCAGTCAAGCTTGTTGGCGGGATTTCTCCTAACTGTGGAGAGTTTTAGTGTTTTAGAATCGAAATAGGTTGGCTGTAGAAGTGAATTGTTGAACAACAGTTCACAGTTTGTCGGTCAGTAGTAAATAGACAAATCACTCGCATTACGCGCTCATGATATGATCTATTTTACAACATACCTATAAACTGCGTTGTATTGCTCACAGTTCACTGTTTCGCAAGCACACAAGGATTTATGGGAAGAAATAAGAGCATAAAGACTATTGCATTTTCAACTCCATTTTCTGTGGCAGTGACAATTTATGATACATAAGTTACAGTTTAAGTCACCAGATCGATTGAGTAATTTGACAACTACAAGTGTAGCCATAGAGCAGATCAGAAACTAGTGTTAAAAATAATGTCATGTAACGGAAGAACATAGATTTTGTTTCCATGTAACATGTGTCTCACAGGATCGTTAACGAGAAAACCTATATTGTATAGAAAGTGAACGGTACATATAATCATATCAACAGGAAAAACTCAATTTTTAACAAATAAAATCATTGTACTGTTACTTCGATGGCAATATATTATTCTCAAACTTAACAATTATACCAGGCACCAAGATGCGTTAAACCGTAATTGGCAACTAATTGTTTACATTAAGAAAATTTATGCCATTAATCATTCAAATGACATGCATGAAAATAAGACGAATCTAACGCTTGCATGCAGTGATGAGCTGAGAAAATCATCTGAAATTCATTTTGCGTCTTAGATGAAAATTATCTGAAAAAAGCAATCCTCAAGTCAGATAGTAGATGAAATTGAATGTGTGTGTTTGAAAGTTAAATTCTTCATGTTTAAATGTGTTGACAAAAATTAAAGCACAGTAGCAGAATGGGTGGATTCTGTGGGAAGTCAATGTTTGAGTCGGACAGTACCAAAGAATTATCAGCGGAAGGACATTCTAAGGTGAAAAAATTAACTTCGAAACAGAAGGAGATAATAAAATCCGGACGCCAAGTTTTTAGGCATCATATGGGCGAAATCGGAATTGCGGGACTCCTAGGGTAGGTATACATACAAATTCGCCATAAAAATGCTAAATGTTTTTAGCTTTCCAACCCTTATCATCTGAAATAGATTCTTCCATATCACGAAAACCAGTCCGTGAAACGAAAACCCCTCTAACCCCACTTTATATACAGAAAAGAGGGGTTTACGTGGGTATTTATTATCTGCCTTATTTTTGTGCAAAAACATAGATTGTTGGTACTCGTTAGAACTGTCTCATTGAGGCGGTTCTAACGAGCACCCACAATCTATGTTAAAAACAGATATAAGAAAGATGTCACAAGTTTTACCTAATATTTGTCATCTCTGACACCATGTTGAAAGCCCTTATTTCACAAGTACATGTTTTCCTAATGATCACTGAAGTAATGTAAACAGGAGTTCAGTCATAATCATTCCTTAGGAATACCTGTCCATGTGAAATAATGGCATCCAACATGGTGTCAGATATAGCAAATGTTAGTTAAAAATGATACCGTCTTTCTGATTTCCACAATGCTAAACGAATTTAGCTTTCAACCTCTTATCATCTGAAATGGACTCTTCCATCATGTAAGAAATGTAACATTACGAAAACACGTCTATACAAATACATTGAAAAATATATCTCCGAAAAATGAAAATTTTAAGATGAAAAATTGTGATATTTTTCTCATTTCTGCTCTAAATATAGATTATTGGTACTCGTTAGAACCGCCTAATTGAGGCGGTTCTAACGAGTACCAACAATCTATATTTTTGAGCAGAAATAAGAAAAATAAGGTTTAGCCCTTTAAACCCCAGTTTTACTATATAAAAGTTCAAGGGGGTCAAAATTATATAGGCGTGCTATCGTGATGAACAGGGGCTCAGTCAAAATCGTTCATTACGAAAACATATCCATGCGAAATAATGGCTTCCAACATGGTGTCAGAAATGACAAAAATAAGTTTTAAATGATGACATCTTTCTTATTTCTAAAATGCTAACCTTTTTTAAGCTTTCCAATTCTTATCATATGAAATGGATTTTGCCATCATTGATGTAATGTAAACAGGGGTTCAGTCAAAATCATTCATTAGGAAAACATGTCCATGCGAAATAATGGCATCCAACACGGTGTCAGAAATAACAAATATTGGATAAATAATGATTACATCTTTCTTATTTCTTGTTTATTTTTTTTTTGTTTTACGGCCCTTTCAAAATTATTTAACCCATATCGAGCCGATTGTAAATCAGAGGTTGGCGAAAACCGGAGTACCCGGAAAAAACCTCCTGACCTTCCGTTGCAGAACTTGGCGTCTCACATGTGACCCGAGCGAGGCTCGAACCACAGCGGTGAGAGACCTAGTGATCAAGAGTCAGCACTCTTAACCACTAGGCCACGGAGGCCCGTTTTCTTATTTCTGCTTTCAACATAGATTGTAGGTGGCCGTTAGAACCGCCTCAATGAGGGGGTTTTAATGAGTACCAACAACCAAAATAAGGCAGGTAATGTATAGTCCCATAATACAGAAGTGAAGGCAATGATCAGGAATCGATAAAATCAACCCATGCCTCCCATCAGAGGCACCAAATGGAAAGAAATACAGACATGAAATAACTAAACCCTAATGGAACATCAAAAGTGGAAAGCTAAAAGGACAGTTACTTTCCCACAAAATGGCTAATTGGCTATCAGAAATAAAAAGATATATGCGATTCACACACTCAACGACAAACCATAATAAAAATAAACCGCGACAGAAGAACCGCACTGGAACGGTCACTGAAACGAATTCCACTGGGGGCTTAAATCGATTTTACGTGGCCACAATCCTCGCCCTTATTTCCGTCGCGATTTACACAAATAATTTGTTCAGTCCGCATGAAGGCCTCCTATCTCATCAGTGCAACGTCACCGTGAACACAAAAATCAAATATCCACAGAGATGGAACAACGGTGAGGACTCGACAGCAAGAAACCACTGAAATGCTGGAGCAAAACTAGACCAACAGTTAGACTCCTATGGGCCCGACTAGAGACAGAAAAATGAACCCTTATCATCTGAAATGTATTTTTCCACCATTCATGTAATGTAAACAGGGGTTCAATCAAAATCATTCATTTGGAAAACATGTCCATGCGAAAAAATGGCATCCAACATGGTGTCAGAAATGGCAAATATTGGATAAAAATGATATATTTCTTATTTCTGCTTTCAAAATAAATTGTATGTGCTCGTTAGAACCGCCTCAATGACTCAACAACACAATAAGGCAGATAATGTATACAATGTACTCCCATAATACAGAAGTGAAGGCAATGATCAGGAATCGATAAAATCAATCTACGCCGCCAATTAGTGGCTCCAACGAGAAAGAAACGCAAACATGAAATAACTAGACACTAATAGAACCATCAAAAGCAGAAAGCCAAAATGACAGTTACTTTATCAATAAATTGACAAATGGCTATCCAAATCCAAAAGATATAAGCGATACACGCACTCAAAGACCAAACCAATACAAAAATAAACCGAGACGAAAGAACCGCCTTGGAACGGTCAGTGAAATGAATTTTAATGGGTGGGGTGAGGGTGGGGGCTTAAATCGATTTTACACGCTCGCAAGCCTAGCCCTTACTTCAGTCGGTTTAGACAATCACAGCGCGACACAACTGAAATATAAACCAACAAATGGACTCCGGCTGGCCGTCTGTGAACAAGGACAATCGGCCATCCAAAGAAACAGACACCAGCAACACATACATGCAGGCTAAGTATGAGAACTATAATCCACAACAGACGATATAAGCGGTAGACACATTCATAAACCCCCTTTTGTCTATATAAAAGGGGGTGTAGGGGGGGGGGGGGGGGGGGTTCGTTTCACGGGCTGAATAACTAGGAAAGAGCAATGACTTTGATTAGACCGCCCTTTCATCTGGATCTAATCAGTTTGGTCTTCATTTGGACTGAACAAATTATTTGTCTAAGTCGCGACGGAAATTAGGGCGAGGATTGTGGCCACGTCATGTAAACTCGATATAAGCTCCACAGTGGAATTTGTTTCATTGACTGTTCCAAGCCGGTTCTTCTGTCGCGGTTTATTTTATGCCCCCCCCCTCGAGAATCTTTGATTCGGGGGGGGGGGGGGCGGGGGCATGCTCGGGGGTCATATAGTATTTGCCCTGTCTGTCTGTTTGTTTGTTTGTCTGTCTTTCACAAAAACTGTAACCTTGATCAAAACTTCAAAGGTATTTGACCTAGCCCCATGAAACTTCACACTTATTCACCATCACAAGGGCTACATTCTGACCAAGGGCCATAACTCTGTTTTCATTTTGGCTGAATTATTGCCCCTTGAATGTTTGCAAAAACTCAGAAATTGGCTCCCACGGGGGGCATTGGTCACCTATAGTGACAGCTCTTGTTGTTATGGCTTGTCTTTGGGTGTTTGTGTCGCTTATATTAGTTTGTTTTGGATAACCAATTGGCCATTTTGTGGAAAAGTTACTGTCCTTTTAGCTGTCCGCTATTGATGTTTCCATTAGGCTCTGTTGTTTCATGTTTGTGTTTCTTTCCCTTTGGTGTCTCTGATGGGAGCTGTGGGTTAATTTATCGATTCCTGATCATTGCCTTCACTTCTTTTTTGATTATTTCAATATTATTTCTATGCCATGACAACATGGAAAGGCAATTTATCATTTAAAGGAATTTATTCTTGTAACGGTAGCATACACCGTGTGTTCATAATTGCTTTATTGCCCCTTTTGATATACTGTCTTTAACAGATCAAAGGCGGCCCTTAATTGGGTGATTAGTAGCTCTTGTTGAATTCCTTGAGACACTTAATGGGAAAATCAATAATGTACACTCTAGTCAACAGTCAGAAAACTAATGACTTTCCCCCAAGGAGGCCCCTTACCTGTAGTAAAACCAGAGAACTTCTCTTCAGTCAGCACTGGGGGCTACATAATATTATGTAATGAAATGATAGTCCTCAATAATCAAGAATAAATGCCTTTAAAACAGAAAAGATAAAATGAACGCGTTTTTTTTTATAATATTTCCTGTAAGGTGCATGTAATTGTAATCTTTTGCTTAATTCCTTAGACGGTAATACATTGGATGCATATGGCACATAGAACGTACTTGGTACGAGGATCTCGTATATGCAACCGTAAAATAGTTTCTTCCATTATGGCTCTTAGAAAAGTTTGTTCAGATAAACAAAATAAAACAACAACAACAAAAAAAAAAAAAAAAAAAAAAAACACCGTGAAAAACTTGATTCTATCGGATGTGGGTGTCGATCATCGAGTTGTATGGGTGACAATCAGGATGAATTGTGCAATGATGACTATAAAACTGCACACAGACATAAAACATTTTTTTGCAGCTATAATGTACAATATTTGCGTTATCCCGACACTGTTTATCTATGCAAATGCTAATCCATAGAATTCACTTTTTGAAGTGGGCTCTATCGAGTTGAAAGGGTGATCAAAACTGAGAGTGACATAAAAAATGCGATAGAGACGTAAAATGACCCCCACCCCCTCCAAACCTCTCTTTCTATAGAGACAACTCGGGTTTACGAGATATGTTTTATTTTCTTATTTCTGCTCGAATACATTGGTTGCGAGTACTCGTTAGAAATTGAGGCAGTTCTAATGAGTACCCTCAACCTATGTTTGGAGTGAAAATAAGAAAAATATCATAAATTTGTACCAGAATAAATCACGAAAACACGCCTATATAATTTTGACCCCTCGAACCCCACTTTTATATAGTAAAACTGGGGTTTGTAGCGGTAAACATTATTTTTCTTATTTCTAATCTAAAATATAGATTGTGTGTACTCGTTAGAACCGGCTCGATGAGGCGGTTCTAACGAGTGCCCACAATCTATATTTTGAGCAGAAATAAGAAAAATATCACAATTTTTCATCATAAAATATTCCTTTTTTCGGCGATAAAGGTGGCAATGTATTTGTATAGGCGTGTTTGCGTAATGTTGGAGATGTCAAAATGCACCATGTCGTGGTTTGTTATCGTAATAGAAAAAAATTACATCAGCCAAAGACATTACGAAAACATGCACATACCAATACATTGTAATCTTTATCACTGAAAAAACTGAAGATTTTAAGATGAAAATTTGTGATAATTTTCTTATTTCTGCTCAAAATATAGATTGAGGGGACTCGACAGAACCGCCTCGACGAGGCGGTTCCGTCGAGTACCCACAATCTATAGTTTTAAGCAGAAATAAGAAAAATAATGTATACCCCCTTAAACCCCAGTTTTACTATATAAAAGTGGGGTTCAAGGGGGTCAAAACCACATAGGCATGTTTGCGTGATGGATGTTTGATGTAAAACTGCATTTCGAGTCGTAAATATGAGACATTATTTTGTTTTGACTGAAGTGAGGTTTTACAAACAAGCCAACACTTTAAGTCAATTTGGAAACGATTTTTTTGTCAATTTTGTGGGACTTTTACCCGACATTGACATGATATTACATCTCAATTCCTGCCACTAATGGTTTATATGAAGGGACGGTCCGATGCGCACCGCTTTGCCTTGGCAGGCTTAGAATGTCTCTGGTCGGGCCCATCGGAGTCTAACTGTTGGTTTTCTTTTGCTCCAGCATTTCAGTGGTTTCTTGCTGTCGAGTCTTCGCCGTTGTCTCACCTCTGTGGTTCTTTGATTATTTGTGTTCACGGAGATGTTGCACTGTTGAGTTAGGAGGCCTTCATGCGGACTGAACAAATTATTTGTCTTATTAATCGCGACGGAAGTAAGGGCGAGGATTGATTGTTGCCACGTAAATCGATTTAAGCCCCAAAGTGGAATTCTTTCCACTGACCGTTCCAAGGCGATTTATTTTTGTTCTTGTTTGTGACTTACTGTGTGTATCATTTGTGTCTTTTTATTTTGGATGGCCATATGGCCATTTGTGGGAAAGTAACTGTCCTTATGGCCTTCCTTTGTTTAGGTTTCCATTATGGTCTGGTCGCTTGATGTTTGTGTTTCTTTCCCTTTGGTGCCTTTGATGGGTGGAGTAAGTTAATTGTATCGATTCCTGATCTTTGTTTCACTTCTACTTTAGACCCTCTAAGCGGTTTACCAGTACTCACGGACGGTGGGTATTTGCTCTGCATGGACGCATCATGCAGCCCAATCTATTTCCGCAAGCCCCGATGGGCGGGGTTTTTTGTTTGATTTGTTTAACTTGGGGTTTAACGTCCCCGTCAACAATGTAAAGGTCATTTTGGAGACGTTGCTTCAAATTTTGTGGGACCTTTACCAGACATTGAGATGAAATGACATCTCAAGCCATGTCGCCCAATGAAACCAATAGGGTTTATAAGCATGGACGGTCAGACTCGCACCGCTTTGCCTGGGCAGGCTTAGATCCTATAAGCGGTGTACCAGTACTCGTCGGTTTCAGCGTTGCGTGGCAGCATCATGCAGCCCAACTATTTCTTCAAGCCCCGATGGGCGGGGGACCGGGGTGGGGGCTAATTAGATAATCTACATTATACACTGTTAGCATCCGCAATAGAAATGTATTGTTAAAGGTTATCCAATATAGAAAAATTCCTATATTAAGATCACCTTTGGGACTGTTCAAAAGTGGTCTCCGACCAAAGGAGACTGTATGCAGATAACACAAAGAAAGAATAACTGCAACCTACATAATAAGTTTTATAAAGCAGAATAAGTCTTAATTGTATGAGGTCTTAACAGCGGAATTTCACTATAGCCTGAAGTCCACGTTACTGAGTGTATAATCAAAGTATTAACATCACTGATGGATCGATTGCCTCTCAGAGTCTCAGAGTAAGAAATAAAAAGTCTGATAAACGGGGACTCAGACAGTTTCGTTTAACCCTTGAAAATTGTATTTTGAACAAACAGTGTAAACTCCGATATGACGTCTGATCTTGGTTTTCACTGTTTGCTAACGACTCAGTACTCGAGCCCAGTCAAGATACCCTTTTTTACACAGCGTTCAGACGTACATTACCAAAACACGCCTATACAAATACATGGTAAAAATTTATCGCCGAAAGACTGAACATTTTGAGATGAAAAATGGTGATATTTTTCTTATTACTTCTCAAAACATTTTACAGCAGAAATAAGAAAAATAAGGTTTACCTCTGTTTTGTTTGTATTAGAAATAACGACCCAGTCAACACTATTTTAGGTCATTTTTGAGCCGGTCAGTTTACCTATACACACTTTACCTGGGCAGGCTTATACGTAAGCGGTTAACCAGTACAGCGCACATTCTTTCGCCAGAAACTGACAACTGCCCTTCTTGAATCAGCGGAAGGGATGAATGACCGTAGAAGCTAGTACATCGATTCTCCAGAATGGTTAGACAATGGGATAAATATATACATTGTGCACTACAGCTCATCTTTGCGCAAAAAGAGCTCATGTTACTGGCATACAGATGATAAGGTAATGGGGCATATCGCACTAAATTGTCTTGTATTGTTCGAGTTTGCTATTTAAGGGGGTCTGCATCTGTTACAGGCATTTCAAATTATTTCAACACATGTCAAACACTGAAAGCATTTGTAAATGCATTTACTAATCACTGCAAAGTGCCAACAAGAGAAACACAAAGAAAGACTTATTTATTTTGTTTATGCAAATTAAATATTTCAAACATACAGTTCGGTTTATGATAAATTGTTTACAATGCAAGTCGACTTCATTAGGTAGAAACGGTGAAAACAAGGAACATTTATGAATATCTAACAAGAGATCCAGTGTTTGCAAATTTTATTCTGTTTAAACTTGATAAGTAATTACACTGACTTTTGAGCCACTTTCTATAAGCATTCTTACGGTTCTTCTATGGCGGTTCCAGCGTACAGGCTTACTGAGAATAAAATAATAATAATAATAATAATAATAATAATAATAATAATAACGGAGTGGCTATTGACAGTCGACTGGTAATAACCAAAATACGTTAAACTAGCTAGTGACAGTCGACTGGCAATAGCCGAAATACGTTAAAATGGCTAGTGACAGTCGACTGGCAATAGCCAAAATACGTTAAAATGGCTAGTGACAGTCGACTGGCAATAGCCAAAATACGTTAAAATGGCTAGTGACAGTCGACTGGTAATAGCCATTTTAACGTGTATTGGCTATTACCAGTCGACTGTCACTAAGGCATTTTAACCTTTTTTTGGCTATTACCAGTCGCCCGTTTATCGTAAGTTTGCATCAAATTAAACTCTTGGATCCTGGCGATTTTCTCAGAAAACACAGTTACAGAAACCCGCTGATCACTGGAATTCCTCTGTGAGAAATTAAGTCCGATTAGCCAATTCAATTTATATAGAGAAAAGGACTGGGGTTGTTCATGGTAACGTTGTTCATGTTCACATCGAACTGACTGCATTTTATTCATATGGCCGGGTTTGTGAGCAGACACCCATAAACAACTAAGAGGGCTTATGTGCAAGGAATTCTGCTTTCTGCATCATTAGCGGGTGAGGACACAGAAAGTGCCATTATGGGGAGCGGACAAGCGCCCACTGGAACAAAAGCCCACTAGGGCAATAGCCCATTGGACACTATCCCACAGGACAATGGCACACTGCTAAACTTTGGCAGGGAGAACAAATTTTGTTTGTTTGATTTGAGGTGTAACATCCCCCGTCAACACTATATAGGTAATTTTTGAGACGTTCTTTCCAATGTTGCGTTTCTTTTTCCCGATATTGAGATGAAATGACACGTATCCAACTATGGGCGCCCGCCGTATCCGATTTTCCTGAAATAATAATAGCGTCAGTTTGCATGGTAATTATGATGTCTCCTTTGTGTCTTGCTGCATTCACACAACTTACCTTTTAATAATGAAATATCTTCCTTAATTTAAAGCTATATCTTATCGGGATATATGGAAAGAAGTTCCTAGGGTCTGCAGAATGAGTTCGAATCAGCCATGGTAAACGACCAATCGGTGTTCGAGCTAGCGAAGTTTCACTGCACATGTTTTTGCATGTATTACCCAAAAATACCCATATAATTTTGGCCCCTCGCCCCCGCCCATCGGGGCTTAAAGAAATATATGGGTTGCATGATGCTTCCACGCAGAGCTGAAAACGACCGCACATGAGCTATGAGGATCTAAGCTTGCCCGAGCAAAGCGTTGCGAGAGGGACCGTCTATGGTTATAAATCCTATAGGTTTCATTGGGCGACTGGGCTTGAGATGTAATTTCATCTCCATGTCTGGTAAAAGTCCCACAAACTTGGAAGCAACGTCTCCAAAATGACCTATACAGTGTTGACGGGGACTGTAAACCTCAAATCAAACAAACAAAACAAAATAATTTTGACCTCCTTTAACCTCACTTTTATATAATAGAACTAGGGTTTATAGGGGTTCATATTATTTTCCTTATTTCTGCTCTCAGTCATACATGTTGTGTACTCGTTACTTGCCGAGGCGGGTCTAACGACTTCCCACAATCTATGTTTTAGCAGAATTATGAAAATATATGAATGGGCCTGTTTTCATAATGTATGCATGGCATAAACAGGTTTCTTTCTCGTGATATTATAATGCTTGCATATAATTGATTGACCAGTAAAGGCCCAGATCAGCTGCGCCATATGGCTGTTTGCGTATATCAACAAAAGGGACGTCAGTATCATATATGGGTTATTTTTATACAGAACCTCTAATCTAGATCTGATTTTTAGAGAAAATATGATATATGAGGCAGGGCATGACAAAACCTGCAATAAGACCGTTGCGACCAGCAAACCAGCCAGCACATGCTCGCAGTCTGAATAGAGTCTTTGCTGTTCGAATGAATCTTCCAAGACATCCGGATTAGCCAAAGACTGTCCAGACTGAATTTATATACAGGTGATCTGAGTTTTCGCTGGTTGTACTAATATTATTGTAGGTTTTGTTATGCACAGGCTCATATTTTTGAGAAAGAACTCCTTTAACCCAAAAACGCCAAGAAAAACTGCATGTGAAAATATTGTCATTTTATGTCGTCTGCTTCATACTTGCAAACTTTCGAAAACACATTTGGCATGCGTGCAATTAGTATAGATCTCGATCAGACTGCTCCTCAAGTAACAGCCTGCTCTGGGTTTACAATGTTTTGCAACAAACCAGCTGACAACAAAGCCAACGAGAGTTGTTGTGATTGGCATCTTAAGGTTTAAGTAAATTTATGATTTTATAAGCTAAACTCAACTGTCCGAACTGTTTATTGCTCTATCCAGGAAAGCAATGATTACCTATTGTTTACCCCTAAGGGATCGATAAATAACCCTTTCACCTCCGAGATTAGGAATTGATAATAAGTAATGACTTCAAATACACATGTAATTCTATATAAGTTTACAAGTTTCATCTTTCGATGTATTTACCAAACATTAATACAAGACGTGCAATTATAAATTGTCTTTTGTTCGCAAATTTGTTTAATGAATCAAATATAATGAAATTAAGGCGCCTATGTAAATTTCTACAAAAAAAAAAAAAACCTGGATTCCGGGGTACGTCTCCGATAGCAATACATTCAAAGTAGAAGTAAAACAAAGATCAGGAATTGATACAATTAACTTACTCCATCCATAAAAGACACCAAAGGGAAAGAAATACAAACATTAAGCGACCAGACCATAATGGAAACCTAAACCTCCTATAATCTCGACGAATTTACATGATTCAGAAAGTCTGTATCTACTTTGTGCGTGTGTATGTGGTATGTAAGGGCTTTGCAGTGAGGGTGTCTACATGGTTAGCCGTCTACATACAGCCTATGTTCCAAATAATATTGTTTGCACCTCATATTACATGCTTATCATGTTCTGAAGGAATCAAATAAACTTGTAATATAATTCTCTGTACTAGGTCCCAGTTTAATTCGCTTACATGCTGATGAGACGGTGCAATTTGAGTCTAATCTGGATCTACACTGTTTGCAAAGGTATATGAACCGGTCTACATGGTTGGAAGGTTTAAGCCATAAACTTCTGCGATCAGCTTTTGTACAATTTGGTCATATTGAACCTGTCACTATCTATCCACATTTTTCGGCCCAGGCTTATAGGTATATTATGAGTACTGGTACCCATAACACGCTTCAATATAAGTATTATAAGGCGCTTCTAATGAGTGTCCACATCATGTAAACAATTCCGTGTCATAACCGCCTGAGTAAGTCTGAAATGGGTCTTCACGGTTTGTTCACTGTTAGTAAAGGCATATCCTTCCCAACATTACGAAAACGGGCCTATACAAATGCTTTACTTAAACGTCAAAAAAAAAAAAAAAAACAAAAAAAAAAAAAAACAATTATTTATGATAAAAAAATTGTGATATTTTTCTTATTTGTGTTAAAAAATAGATTGTGGGTACTCGTTAGAACCGCCTCATTGTGGTGGTTCTAACGCGTACCCACATTCTATATTTGAGAGCAGAAATAAGAAAAATAAAGTTTTTCTCTGTAAAGCCCAGTTTTACTACATGAATGTGGGGTTCAAGGGGAACAAAATTATATAGGCATATTGTGCTAACTCCATTTTATCTACCATCACATGAACTCGTCCGTGAAATGAAGACCCCCTTACACCCCAATATATATAGAGAAAACTGGGGTTTACGGGGGTAATCATTATTTTTCTTATTTTTACTCCTAGACATAGGCTGTGGGTACTCGTTAGAACCGCCTCAATGGGGCGGTTCTAACGAGCACCCGCAACCTATGTTTGCAGTAAAAATAAGAAAAGTATCATCGATTTTCATCAGAAAAGTAGCCATTTTGGAGATGTGCAAAAATTCACTATGTCGCACGGGTGTGTTATCGTAATGAGAACTGGCATTGTTCAGCTGAAATTTGAGTATTTTTTTTCAGTCTAAACATAGATTGGGGATACTGGGTAGAAACGCTTCAATCAGTTATCAAAAATATATGTTATAAGCAAAGAATATAGGACATTGAGGTATGCCCCTGCAAGGTCCATACTTTTTTCGGTATAATGTGGTTTTAACAGGGGTGGTGGTCCTCATAAGGACCTGTTAGCTGAAAAAACATACATGATAGACATACATTAGAACCGCCTCGTAGCGGCGCAGTATATGTTTGTATCCACAGAATCATAGTGTAAATGAAATATGACCTGCTGTAAAAATAATAACACTCGTATGATATAATAAAAAATAAATAAAAAAAAAACAAGAAGCAACTGGCAATAGCCAAAATACGTTAAAATGGCTAGTGCCAGTCGACTGGCAATAGCCAAAATACGTTGAAATGGCTAGTGCCAGTCGATTGTCAATAGCCATTTTAACGTGTTTTGGCTAGTGCCAGTCGACTGTCAATAGCCATTTTAACGTGTTTTGGCTATTGCCAGTCGACTGGCAATAGACCTTTCCTAATAATAATCGACCTTATTTATAGAGGGTAGCACATTTAGTACTAGTACTAATATTCCATGTGGCCCTCTTTTCCTGGGTAGGAACCAGTACTATGAATGAGAGAGAATTTAATTCTATGTAATGTTGGTTGGTGCCTGATGCTCTGTCTCTTGTCGGGCCCATTGGAGTCTAACTGTTGGTTTTCTTTCGCTCCAGCATTTCAGTGGTTTCTTGCTGTCGAGTTCTGTACGTTGTTTCATCTCTGTGGTGTTTTGATTGTTATATTCTCGGACAGGTTGCCTTTATGAGTTGGGGGGGGGGGGGGTGGGGTGGGGGCTTCATGCTGACTGAACAAATTATTTGTCTAAGGCGGTTCTTCTGTCCTGGTTTATTTATGTTATGGCTTGTCCTTGAGTGTTTGTATCGCTTATATTATTTTGTTTTGGATAGGCAGTTGGCCAATTTGTAGGAAAGTAACTGTCCATTTGGCTTTCCGCTATTGATGTTTCCATCAGGGTCTAGTTGTTTCATGTTTGTGTTTCTTTCCTTTGTTGTCTCTGATGGGAGCTGTGGGATAATTGTATCGATTCCTGATCATTGCCTATTTATAATTACATAAGATGCCAAAACGCTTGTTCGGAAATTAACTATTTTTTAAATGATATCTGATTGAATTGTTAGCGAAAGATCGAAATGATTTGTGCTTTTGGTGTTCCTCAGGGCACAATAATTAATAAAAATGCTGATTATATATCATGCTATACATGATAGTATAAACATAAAAATATTCATGTTTATTATTTATTGTTGAGCAATTTTTCGAAAATGTCACACCATATGATATCTACAAATGGTTTGAAAACATTTAAAAATCTGACCATTACTATTCAATGTTAAAATGCCGTATTTTGCCGGTCTCAGATTTTCCAGAAAGTTTGATAAAATGTTTTACACAAATATGGGCAATTTTCATATTAAAATGATGGGGTGACAAGAACTGCAACAGTGTGAAATCAAACGTCAAATATACTCCAAAAGATTTTATGGTTGTGAAGTCTGGGTCCTCCTTCATATGAAATTGAGCATGGTCTATGCAACTTTACCTGAACAATAGCAAATGTGATATAAAATAACCACACATGACCATAGTGATGCCTGATAACAAAATAACTCCAAAATATCAGAAACGGGAATGTGTGCAGACACTAATTTGGGGGTACCCCTATTTTCAGATGTGGAAATAAACAAAACAATGTAGATTTATAATGAAAACATATATTCTTTGCCGGATCCTTACAGGGTCACTGATGAGGCTTTATTAGCCGAAACTACGTAGTATGACCCATCTTTTATCTTATGAATGTTTTCATTGCTCTTAAAGGAACTCATTTTTTTATATATGAGAGTGAACTAGCTAAATAACGAACAATCATTTACCAGGCTGTAAATATACACAATATCATGGAATTCTGTGCGTGGACAGAACCATAAGGAAATTCACTATAGGCTGGAACTTCCTCTTTAAAGCGCCAATGATATCATTAGGCTGCCTCAAACAACCAAACGTGTTGAAAGCATCAGTGATGTATGCTCTATTCCGAACATCTGCATATTTGAAGTTTAAGCTAGAATTATTTCTGAACAACGCGTGTTAACCACACACCACGTCAGCACTAGTGCAACCTTACAACATATATTCGTGTCAGAATATGTCCGTCATAGTGTCTATAAACACATACTGGGCTATCCTAGTATGTTTGGAGCGCTGTGGTGCAGTGGAAAACATCGGATTTGAGATCGAGAGGTAGCGTGTTCGATCTCCGCATGCGCCAAGTGTTGTTTCCTTGAGCAAGAGATTTTATGCATGCAGCTTTTTACTGGTTTCTAACCAGGAGGAAAAAGAGGGCCACATTGAAGTGTTAGTTTACTTAATGTGTTACCCTCTATAAATAAGGTCGATTATTATTATTATTATTAAGAATGCGCTGTATTTATAAATCATCGGCTCTAAATGTGGCTGGTAAATAATGTTTCCCTTTGGTTATGTAATGGTCATGTTAGCGCCATTGTTGCGCGATGTTTGCCGCTTTCATTTCTATCTCATGTCAACTT
This sequence comes from Lucinisca nassula, assembly GCA_963580285.1. Classification (NCBI taxonomy): domain Eukaryota; kingdom Metazoa; phylum Mollusca; class Bivalvia; order Lucinida; family Lucinidae; genus Lucinisca; species Lucinisca nassula. Next base: position 83,046,288 of record OY757023.1, read on the forward strand.
TTGTACTGCCCCAATACTACAGCGGCCAATGGTTCTGCTCGCTACCGTCATGGTTTTACCTTCAGTAGGGATATCAGTGAAGTGGCAACGCTGGTCATAATTCAATTTATGCACAGTGCTTAGGAAGACCCTTGGTGGGTTTTTCTTATGGGCAGTACGTTTGAGAATGTGTTTAAGCGAATGTGTGTGGTTCTGTTGCACGCCTTACGTTTTTGTTTCGCACATGCAAGGCGTTTTCATTATATGTTGCTTACGGGTATAGTGCGATTAGAGCGATATTCTGAAAACATACGTAAATACTTAAAAAAGCTGGACATATTTTTTTGTTTTGCTGAGTTTGTATGCCTTTTGAGACTTCTGCAAATGAATCACCTGGTCTTTGAGCCAACTTGTTACTTCACTATTTCTGTTTATCGCGATAACATGATTTAGATGTTTTCAGATACTTAGATGTTATGTATTTTTGAAACCTTTTTACCTAAAATATCGGTTTTTGAAACAAGAGGTTCACTTCAATGTTGGACTTTATATTTCCAACACTATTGTAATATTTTTATGATTATTCGACCTGTGGTTCACATATATAAGTTATATGAGCATATCTCACGTAATATTTCAATTTTATTGGTATCTTGTTAGCTGATCCTCTGATTAGAAGGGAACATTTTTATTTCGATAACAGATACCCCCTCTGCGTCTGGCTTGTGGGGTTATGTTGCACAATAAATATAACAAGTATCAAATAATTGCACTTCATTAGAAAACAAAACGCAGCCTCATTAGAGGTTTAGTACAAGTTGGAAAACATAACTGTATTTTTGAATAGGCTCTCTGACAAATATCCAGAACATGTGAAAATAACAATGTCGTTTAGAGACACTGCCATGCAAACCCCATACAGAACATAATCCATTCACTTGGGTACATGAAATGGCTTCTATATATCAGTTTACATTACTTTTTTCTAAAATGAATAAGTGAGAAAAGAGAACAATAACTAATGACGTATTTTAAGGAAATATCAAGTTTTTTTTTCGGATTATATAAAGCACTCATGGGAAAGCCAAGCGTCAACACGTTAACAAACACGTATCATCGCGGCTGTTATGACGTCTTTCGTATTTCTAGAACTAGCATTTTTTTTAGATGAAAACGTTTGCTTTTTCCTTATTTCTAGTTCAAACATAGATCGTAGCAGGTGCTCGTTAAACCCGGCTCATTTAGGTGGTTCTAACGAGTACCGTCAACATCTGGTTTTAGCAAAAATAAGGAAGATAAGGTATACCCCCTGTAAAATGTTCTATAAAGGGGGTAAGCATTTGGAAACATGGACTACAACACATAGCTGAAAACGGTAGAATGTACAATTTATTTTTCTGAGCAAGACTAGTTTCGGCCAATTAGGCCTCATCAGTGACCCTCAAAATGTTTTCAAATTTCCGCAGTGAACATCACGAAAACACGCCTGTATAATTTTGACCCCCTCGAACCCCACTTTTATATAGTAAAACTAGGGTTTGCAGGGGTAAACCTTATTTTTCTTATTTCTGCTCTAAGATATAGATTGTGGGTACTCGTTAGAACCGCCCCGATGAGGCGGTTCTAACGAGTACCCACAATCAATATTTTTGAGCAGAAATAAGAGCTGTAAGATATAGAATGTGGGTACTCGTTTGGGCAACTGACGCGGTTCAAACGAGTACCTACAATCTATATTTTTGAGCAGAAATAAGAAAAATATCACAATTTTTCATCTGAAAATTTTCATTTTTTCGGCCAAAAATGTGTCAATGTATTTGTATAGGCATGTTTTTGTAATGAAATTGGATCAATGATCGCAAAGGACTAGAAAATATAATCCACACTATGATGTTGGGAAGGGAGACTTTTACGGCGGCCAAACATTCCCTTAACACCAACTGATGTGAAGTTAAACCTCATTTTGGTGCATATAAGGACCTGTTAAGAGGGATTTCTTCATTACACGGACTTGTTAACATGATGTTATACTTAATAGTTTAAAGGTGATGGCCGCCACATATACCCTTAAAACCGGCTCTGTCCAAGTGAAAATGCTCTATAAAAGGGTTAATCCTTTGGAAGCATGGACTTTAACACAGAACTGAAAGCCGTTCAGTGTACAAGTCTTTTTTTCTGGGCCAGACTAGCTTGTTTCGGCCATTTAGGCCTCATCATTGACCATCAAAGTATTTTCACATTTCTTCAGTGAAAATGGTATCAATCATCACAAAGGATTAGGAAATACAACCCACATAATGGTGACGGGCAGGGAGACTTTTTACGGCGGCCAAACATTCCCTTAACACCAACTGATGTGAAGTTAAACCTCATTTTGCTGCGTATAAAGACCTGTTAAGAGGTTTTTTTTTTCATTACACGGACTTGTTTATATGATGTAATACTTAATAGTTTAAGAACGAATTGGTTTGTTCGTAGTATCTGTCACAACCTCGTCAAAGGAATTCTTAGTCTTTCTTTTTGCCCAGGCAAATCACGCTACCAGCTTAAACAAGAAAACTCTATCTTACATCACGTAAGCAAGTCCGTATATTGGAACTCCACTTTATTGTAAAAAAAGTTCTAATTATAAGAAAATACACGATTCTCCTTATTCTTACCCAAAAGACACAGACTACTATATAGTAGTCGCAGATAAAATTGATTTGGCGGAGCTATTCAGGTGTTGTCAATATAGGTCAAATTCGCCGTGTCCACCAGAAGATTCGGTAGAGTGCATTTCGCATGCTTTCTTCAAGCGGACCAAATGACCATATATATACGCCATAGCTTTGTTTGTGTTACAGCTTACACAATCGGGTGACTTGGTTTACCTTTTTGTTGATAGAAGATTCCAAGGGCAGGTGCAAACGATAGCTCCGCCTTGTCAGTCTTATCTGCGATTACTATACACATAAGACGAACGGTCCTACGTGACCTAGTGATAAGAGCGCTGACTCTTAATCATTACGGGTCTCTCACCATTGTTGGCTGGAGCCAAATTCTGCAACGCAAGGTCAGAAGGTTTTTCCAGGTTTCGCCCACCTTTAATTATCGGTCGGCACCAAATAAGAGAAATACTATTGAAAGTGCCATGTAATCCAAAACAAACAAACTAAAAAAGAAAATATAAATAATAAAATAAAGTAAAAAAGGAAACATTATTAGACGAGACCTCGAATTCATCTTTTATCTTAGAAGCCAAAATATGGCATCGATCTTTTTTCTTTTTCTTTTGTATCTGCAAACTACCCGTTTATGTCTGGTATATACCTGTGCTGTCTTAATTTTTGAAATGGTTGTATTATACATACAGTGAAACTTCGATGGCTCCAACACCGATGTCTCGTTTACCATGGCTGATTCGAACGCATTTTAAGTAGCTAGAAAATACTTTCCATAAGGCCTGATAATACATAGTTAGGTATTACTTTGAAACAATGTCATTGTGAAAGGTATGTATTGTGTACGCATTAGATTTGCCTCCATCACGATAACAAGTCCGTGAAACGAAAACCCCTCTAAACCCCACTTTTTATAGAGAAAAGTGAGGTTTACGGGGGTATTCATTATCTGCCTTATTTTTGCTCAAAAACATAGATTGTGGGTACTCGTTAGAACCGCCTCATTGAGGCGGTTCTAACGAGCACCCACAATCTATGCAGAAAGCAGAAATAAGAAAGAAGTTTTCATTTTTACCCCAAATGTGTCACTTCTGACACCATGTCCGCCTCATTGAGGCGGTTCTAACGAGCACCCACAATCTATGCAGAAAGCAGAAATAAGAAAGAAGTTTTCATTTTTACCCCAAATGTGTCACTTCTGACACCATGTCGGACGCCATTATTTCACACGGACATGTTTTCCTAATGCGATGGCACCAACCCAAGTGAAATACTTCTCATTTGCAGTTCCAAGGCGGTTCTTCAGTCGCGGTATGTTTTTGTGACAGTTCGTCTTGGAATGTGTGTATCGCGTATGTCGTTTTGTTTTGGATAGCCAGTTGGCCATCTTGTGGGACAGTAACTGCCCTTTTGCCTTTCCGCTGTTGGTGTTTCCATTAGGGTCTAGTTGCTATATGTTTGTATTTCTTTCCCTTTGGTGACTCTGGCGGGGGTGGGGTTAATTTTATCGTTTCCTGATTATTGCCTTTATTTCTATTTAGAGGGTTGTTCATTTCACGGACTTATTAACCTGATACGTATCCTATTTTCGCCGTAAAAGAAATAATTTGCTCGGAGATGTTGCACTAGCCTTTTCGCGGACTGAAAAAAAAAATGTCTGTAAACTACGACAGAGCCAGGGACGAGCAAAATGGCCACGTAAAATCCATTTAAGCAACCCAGAATTGTTTTACTGACCGTTCCAATTGCTTCAGTTGTGACTTATTGTTGTCATTGCCGTTGTATATATGCAGTGTTTACATCTTGTATTTTGGTTAGCCTTCTAATCATTTTGTGGTAAAGAAACGGTCGTTTTTGCTTTCAGCTTACAGTGCTTAAATAACAGTTTGGTTGCTTTATGCTTCAGCTTCTTTCCATTTGGTGTCTTTTATGGAAGATCTGAGGTAATTCTATCGATTGCCGAGCTATGCCTTCACTTAGGGGATAACTGTATTCAACTTGTCATTTTGCGAGGTAAATCGGTCGGAAATTTCGTTTTTCGGCGATGCGCCAAATTACTATTTTCAATACAGTTATCCATTTTAAAGCACTTTTTAGGTTGTTTGCTAAAACCTGTACTATTTTACACAAAACGACAAGCGCTGTATGCTACGTAAAACCAAATGCCTGCCAAGGAAAAGCGACGTTACATGATGACATCAGGTTTCCGATAGGATATCGCAGACGTTATCCAATCAGACGTCGCGTTACATACGCAAGTGCACTAGAATTCTAGTTCGTAAACTTCTCTTTATTATGTTTTCAAAATCTTAGATTGTTGGAACGCGTTGCGACCACATCAGTCCCGCCTAATCAGATATTGGAACAAAAACGTATCGTATTCGTCGCTGTGGTGTACTTTACAGTGAAACTTTGATGGCTGGGACAATTTTTGGACTGTGAAAATGTATTCGAGACAGGTTGGTTCGAACTACGGAGGCTTGTATGTAGCTATTGTATGCTGTGTGTACTCATTAGAATCGCCTCAACGGGGCGATTCAAATGAGTACACACAACATACCTTTTCAGAATGACGTTTTTTCTAAGTGGCACCTAACTATGTTTTATCAGGCCTAATGGAAAGTATTTCCAAGGGACTCAAGAATGTATTCGAATCAGCCATGGTAAGCGAGACATCGGTTTTCGAGCCATAGAAGTTATTTACTGTGATGTCTCATAGTTAGATGTAGGAACCGCTCTGTGAGCCGTAACTTAAATATGTCTAATACAATAACTGAACACTGGGTAAAGAGGTGGGCCCTGTAAAATTGACTTAACGCTGTTGACCGTGTGTTGTTTATTCAATTTCGTTGATTCACGGATGTGTGTATTTTAAGTCCTGTTTTAGGCATTGATCTAGCATTGTAAGGGGAAGAGAGGTGTTTGCTCCCCGTCATAGTGTCCTTGGCTGCTAATCTTTCTTTGCATTTAGAATCATGAAACACTGTACTATGTTAGCGCGGTGAAATGAATGCACGGCTACTTGCGTTTATGAACACAGGACTATTTGAAGTCGTTCCGTTATCAAAGGACCCTTAGCTAAAATTTTAGTATATGTTCTATTAATTTTCATCGGGGTTCACGGCTGGTTCTGCAGCTGGTGTTGTGCCGTGTGGCGGCCGTAAAACGTCTCCCCGTACATCAACCATAGTGCAGTTTATATTTTACTTTTGGTCCTTTGAGATCGGCGTGAATATTCTGAGAAATCAGAAATAAATTATTGGTTTAGACTCATATTCAAGACAGGTTTTTAATTATTTGGACTCCATTTTGATTTATATCAGTCTTTGAATCGACTGCCTATTCGAAATTCGCAAAATTGCAGTATGTTTCCTCTGGCTTTCTTTGCCGGATCATTACAGGGTCACTGATGAGGCTTTATTAGCCGAAACTACGTAGTATGACCCATCTTCTTTCTTATGAATGTTTTCATTGCTCTTAAAGGAACTCTTTTTTGATTTTTTATTCACAGTGCGTGACACAATGGATTCGTTCATGGCTCGGAAAATTATATTTCTTTTGGAGGATAATATTTCTTTTTATGTTTGCTGTTGGTTGTCTTGAGTGCTATGTACAACCGCATTATTATGGTGGTTCTCAAAAGTACCTGAATTTGTCTTCTGACAGTAATCATTTAAACACTTTAAATTTTATAGCAACAGATTATGTGGGTATTTTTGATAGCTGAAGGATAATTTTCCTTATTTCTGCATATGAGCCTGTGCTGTGGTCATTAGAACCGCCTCGCCGAGGCAGGTCTAATGAATACCCACAAAGTAGGTGTTAAATGTAAATGTGGTAATTTGAATTCATATGGCCATTTTGTGGGAAAGTAACTGTCCTTATGGCCTTCCTTTGTTCAGGTTTCCATTATGGTCTGGTCGCTTAATGTTTGTATTTCTTTCCCTTTGGTGTCTTTTATGGGTGGAGTAAGTTAATTGTATCAATTCCTGATCTTTGTTTTACTTCTACTTTATGAAGATTTGACAATAACTATCCTTCAGTATCACAATATACCATCATATCTGTTGCTATGAACTTTGAACCCCGACTGGCTCTATGCTGATATTTACTGGCGTTTGCATGAACTCTCGTGGCAAGGACTTATGGACGTGATGTGACACGTCGTAGAGAAATTTCAGTAACACAGAAACTTCCAAGGTGCAAACAAGGACGAGTCTAAAATACGTCATTTGAATGATAGAACAATAAACATAGTAATTTAAATGCATAATGCTGCCTCAACATGTAAACTGTCCTAGTTTGACGACCCAACTACGTCCTTCTGACACCATTATGAAAACACGCCTATACAAATACATTGTAACCTTAATCGCCGAAAAAAAGAAATTTTTAAAATAAAAAATTGTGATATGTTTCTTATTTGTGTTCAAATGATTGATTTCTTATTTGTGCTCAATGATTGGTTTATACTCATTTACTTTTGTTCGATTGCGATGGAAGCCTCAAGCTTATTCACTCGCTCTCCAACACTCATTCCGGATGTTTTCACGCGCGCGCGAGAGAGGCAGTGACTATTACACCACTGCTACACATTAACTCCTGGGTGGAGTGAGGCAGTGGCATTACGTGTCTTGCCCAAGGACGCACCTCGATACTGGGTGCCGGATTCGTACGCACAACCTCACAAGGCGGTTCTAACGGGTACCCACAATCTATATTTCAGAGCACAAATAAATAAAAATACCCCTGTAAACCCCAGTTTTACTATTTAAAAGTGGGGTTGAAGGGTGTCAGAATTATATAGGCGTGTTTTCGTGATAATAACCACGCTAACGCGTTAACATTTAGACAATAACATCGTATCCTGTAAGTTGTAAAGGAACATTGCGTCAATATCAACAAAATGCACAGTTCAGCTTTATTTGAATATTAATTACCTTTTTGTACCAAATAGAATCTTCCTCCTCACATATGGAACAAGTCCATTTCAAATTGTAAGGGTGTCAGGCTGTGCTTTCTTCCAAATTTATTTTTAAAATGGCTGGACTTTCTGCTAACAGTGTAGACCCTGATCAGGGCCTGTACTGTTTGTCAGGGTACCCATTTTAGGGTTTCTGGTACAAAAAGGGTTAAGGAGATGATCAGAATCCTTGAAAGGAAGGCTATCGACTTAACAATTAGGAAATTTACCGGAGCATTATATGAAACAAGGAATTATATGTATTTTTGACAGGCTCTGTTAGATTTAATTACATTGCTACGCCAGAAAAAATGTATTTCAACAATTCAAATCCACACCCACACAACCCCTCCCCACATACATCGTCGTAAATGTGGTAATTTGAATTCATCAATCCGAGTGATTTCCAAAGGGTCATATCTGTTTTTCATCAAAGCAAGTATAATTGAACATTTCTATTTAGAATTATCTTGTAAGACAAAGTCGATCTGTATTAAATCGTGAAACTATCATTTAAATGGTTATAAATGGATCAATAAACATGATTTTGAAACCTGCAGACTGTCAAAGTTTGATTTTTTGGAACATCTCTATCACGGAACAAATGGTTACCATAGACAGCTGATTGGAAGTTTGCTGACGAAACACTCAAGCGGAATAGATGCATCTGGCATATTGCATTTCATTTCATTTATCTTGTCATCTTGCTGTGGCTTGGAGTGGGTGTGTCCTTTACTCCTTGCTTTTCTTCAGTATTTGACAGATGGGCAATGTCTGCTGTTTGTCCAGCATGCAAGATGTTTTAATATCTGTTCCGTTTCATCTCGTTCCCTCTTTCTTCATTGTCTAGATGATTTCTTTCTTTCTCCGGGTGCGACGGTAGACTCATATAAGAGGGGACGCGTCGCCGTTAAACGCCGCCATGACATCATTGGGTGTCCATTACGAAAACACGCCTATACAAATACACTGTAACCTTTATCGCCGAAAAAATGAAAATTTTAAGATGAAAAATTGTGATATTTTTCTTATTTCTGCTTAAAATATAGATTGATGGTACTCTTTAGAACCGCCTCATCGAGGCGGTTCTAAAAATACCGACAATCTTTATTTTAGAGCAAAAATAAAAAAAAATAAGGTTAACACATGTAAACCCCTGTTTTACTATATAAATGTGGGGTTCAAGGGGGTCAAAATTATATAGTGTCTATAAAAGGGTAATCCTTTGGAAGCAAGGAATACACCACAGAAGTGAAAAATATGGAGTGTACATGTTTTCTGGACCAGACTAGCTAGTTTCGGCCAATTAGGCCTCATCAGTGCCCCTCAGATATTTTCAAAATTCCACAATGGAATCAATGATCCCAAAGGACAAGAAAATATAATCTACACTATGATGTAGGCCTGTTTTCGTGATGGTCTTTCTAATATAATTTCTAAGAGCACTGACATGTGAAGAGAAGGTATTCCAGCATGGTTTGGTTTGTGTTAAGATTTTACGTCCTTATCAACACTATTTAGGTATTTTGGAGATGTTGCTTTGGATTTTATGGGACTTTTACCCGGCATTGATATAAAATGATATCTCAAGCCCTACCGCCCAAAGAAACTGCTAGGGTTTAAAGAGCGGTCCAACTCGCATCACTTTGTTGGACAGGCTTAGACCTTCTAAGCGGTTTACGAGTACTCATGATCGATTGATTTCAGCTCTACGCGAAAGCACCATGCAGCCCAATCTGTCCCGTTATACAGAAGAAACATGGATGTAAAGGGATTACATTCTTTTTGTGCTTTATGATACAAACAGAGATTTTTGATGCTCGTTAGACACGCCTCTAAAGGGTTATCCTTTGGAAGCAAGGAATACACCACTGATATGAAAAATATGAAGTGTGCATGTTCTCTGGACCAGACTAGCTAGTTTCGGCCAATTAGGCCTCATCAGTGACCCTCAAGTATTTTCAAAATTCCACAATGGAATCCATGATCCCAAAGGACAAGAAAATATAACTACACTATGATGTAGGGCAGGGAGACTTTTTTACGGCCGCGGTTCTAACGTGCATCAAAAGTTTATAATTTTGAGCAGAAATAAGTAAAATATGACAAGTTTATCACAAAATATCTTTTTGGAGATATATAAAATGCATTTTGTCTCCCGCCTGTGTTAGCCTAATGCATAACACATGTTGATTTTAATCAGGTTACTCTTGGTGCATCTATGCTATGATACACAGTGTTAAAAGGCATAATTCAATGATAAATATATGCATCAGCACATATTTCAGTGTTTCAAAATAGTGAGATTAATATATTTATAATCCTCTGGGACGCCGTGTGTAACACCTGCCTTTTACGACAACAGAATGTTAAGATTTATTTCTAACAAAAAAAAAACAAAAAAACAAAAACAAAAAAAACAATTATGCAACGCCTGGCCCGGACGACGATTTAGGGACATTGTTCATCTTCAAAAAATGAAGGTATGTTGCGTGTACTCGTTAGAATCGCTTCGTCGAGGCTGCGACTCTAATGGGTACTCACAACATACATTACCTCAGGGTCCAATAACCAGTTCGAATCCTCCACGGCAAACAAGACATCCGTACTCGGGTCCTCGAACTTCCACTGTAATTAGTTGAGATGACATAATTAGTCATTATTGCCGGCCCCGCCCATAGGGGCTTGAAGGAATAGATGGTCAGAAATGCATTTTTCACTTCTAAAGAGCATAATAATTATACACTTTGGTCATGTCAGAAAGTGTGTGATGCCCTTTCCTTTCTACTTGACAATATTTATATTAGATTCGGTACTAAGTTATTTAGACAAATTGTGGGCATTCCGATGGGTACGAATTGCGCACCTCTTGTGGCTGATCTATTCTTGTATTGTTATGAAAGAGACTTCATGTTGTCGCCTTCCATTGATAACCGATCTGAAATTATTGAAGCTTTAAGCTCCACGTCTAGATATTTAGATGATTTATTAAATATTGATAATACCTATTTCGATTGTTTGATCAGTCAGATTTACCCCCCAGAACTTCAGTTAAATAAAGCAAATTCTTCTGATACCGAGGCCCCGTTTTTGGATTTACATCTATCTATTGTAGATGGGTTTGTTTCGAGCAACATTTATGATAAACGCTTTGTCTTTGATTTTGAGATTGTACATGTTCAGTTTTTGGATGGTGATGTTCCTCGTGCGCCATCCTATGGCGTTTATATTTCGCAATTAATTCGATTCGCTAGAGTGTGTAGTCATGTAACTGACTTCAACACTCGTAATAAATTATTAACGGCTAAACTTTTTAATCAGGGTTATCGGTACCATAAACTACGCAAAGCCTTTTCAAAATTTTATAGACGCCATTCTGATTTAATTTCAAAATTCAATATTGGACTTAAATTTCTTCTGCAACAAGGTCTATCGGAACCCGAATTTTATGGTGACTCAGTATATAAATTCAGAAAAATATATAACCGCAATGACTTTAGCTCCCAATTTCGTAAAATCATTCTTCGATATAAAAAGATTCGGTACAACATGGATATTATACGACAGACTGCATGCATGGTAGTTAACCCAATCACAGTTGGCAACTTTGCTTCCCTCTTTAATTGCACACCGGTGGGTCAGGCCTCCGATTCTATGACGGTTCCAACGTAAAGGCTTATTGAGAATTAGAGAGATCTAATTCAAGGTAATGTTGGTTGGTGCCTGATGCTCTGTCTCTGGTCGGGCCCATCGCAGTCTAACTGTTGGTTTTCTTTTGTTCCAGCAATTCAGTGGTTTCTTGCTGTCGAGTCCTCACCGTTGTCTCACCTCTGAGGTTCTTTGATTATTTGTGTTCACGGAGATGTTGCATGATGAGTTAGGAGGCCTTCGTGTGGACTGAACAAATTATTTGTCTAAAGCGCGACGGAAGTAAGGGCGAGGACTGTGGCCATGTAAAATCGATTTAAGCCCCCCAGTGGAAATCTTTCCACTGACCGTTCCAAGGCGGTTCTTCTGTGGCGATTTATTTATGTTGTTTGTTTATTTACTGTGTGTATCACTTGTGTCTTTTTTTTTTGGATGGCCATATGGCCATTTTGTGGGAAAGTAATTGTCCTTATGGCCTTCCTTTGTTTGGGTTTCCATTATCGTCTGGTCGCTTAATGTTTGTGTTTCTTTCCCTTTGGTGTCTTTGATGGGTGGAGTAAGTTAATTGTATCGATTCCTGATCTTTGTTTTACTTCTACTTTGAAACCGATCAGAAACGAGGTTTGGTAAACCGCTTGGAGGATTTATGCCTGCCCAGGCAAAGTGATGCGAATCGGACCACCCATGCTTTTAAGCCTATTAGATGGTTTTATTGGGCGACAGAGCTTGAGATGTCATTTCACTTCAATGTTTGGTAAAAATTACACAGAATTGGAAGCAGCGTGTCCAAAATGAGCTATACAGTGTTGACGGGGACGTTAAATCTCAAATCAAACAAACAAATCTAGCCATTATTCCGATAAGAGAAAATATTTCCCCGCTTGCCCCGCCAGGACCAATTCCTGTCGTTTTAGGGTAAATTGCCTTAGGCCTATAATTGGGCTGTGTTTCCCGGCTAACCCGACCGACCATGATTTTTTTTTTGTACCGCCCCTGCAATTTTTATGGCCATCCAGAAAACAAAAATAACTAGAGCTGCCGCCTAACGGGCGCCATTTATACCCGCTACCTACAAATTTTTACAAATATTTGACCTTGAGGAAGGTCAACGTAAAGGTCAAGGTCAGGTTTGTGTATATCAATCTTAAGTACTAGTGGCAAGGTGTGTGGTGTGTGAATATTATAGAAATCGGTCAAAGAATAAGGAAGTTATGAGCAATGTTAAAGTTTTTGTAACGGACCGACGACAGACGATTTGTAACGGACCGACGACAGACGACGACAAGCTGACTCCTATATACCCCCTTCAAACTTCGTTTGCGGGGTATAAAAAGATGTTCTTATCTACCGACCTTAAAGGCTATTTTCTAGCAGTTTTGATCAAATATCATAAAACTGTCAAAAAAGCAAAACTTATACATGCACTTAAAATCATGTTCTTTCTCTAAACCTCATTATTTGAATGATTTTTCTGGTAATACGGTTGGAATTAAGCCCTTTTAAAGGCTTTTCCTCCTTTTCCATCAAATAAAAAGTTGACAAAAATAAAAAGATTAATCGACATCCCGACCCTATTTTTTTCGGCATGTTAGCGGAAACGCGTCTATTATAGGCCATACCACAGCTTTGTTGTAAATCAGTATTTGTAATGACCCAATTACAACATGTTCTGACCCACCACGAAAATACGCTAATATAATTTTGACCACCTTGAACCCCATTGTTTACACTAAAACTGGGCTTTACACGGTTAAACCTTATTTTGCTTATTTTTGCTCAAAAATATACATTGCGGGTACTCGTTAGAACCGCCCCGATGAGGCGGTGCTAACGAGTATCCACAATCTACGGTTTGAGCAGAAATAAGAAAACTATCACCATTTTTCATCTTAAAATTTTCGTTTTTCCGGTGGTAAAGATTACAATGTATTTGCCTGGGCGTATGTTCGTAATGACGGCAAAACATGGATAAGGAAAAGCATTTCGATTCAAGCATGACAGACGATTGGAGTATCACAAATGAGGGCGCCTTCGGAGATGACAGTGTCGCCACAATTATACGTCCCAAAACGTGATTCGCATATTATTGGTAGTTTCACACTTTGTTCAACGCATCAACATGACAATAGCCGATATATATGATTGTTTAATGTATGCTACTGTTGGACGTATATGATAAGAGAAGTCATACCTCCTGATTATTTTATAATACGTAAAATAGAAGTGAAGGCAATGCTCAGAAATCGATACAATTAGCAATGACACCAAAGGGAAAGAGACACAAACATGAGCTATCTAGACACTAATGAAAACAACAATAGCGGAAAGTCAAAAAGACGGTTACCTTCCCACGAAATAGCCAATTGACCATCGAAAACAAAATAATATAAGTGATACACACACTCAAAAGACAAACCATAACAAAATAAACGCGGCAGAAGAACCATCTTGGAACGGTCAGTAAAACGAAGGCTTACTGAGAATTAGAGAGAATTTAATTTTATGTAATGTTGGCTGGTGTCTGATGCTCTGTCTCTGGTCGGGCGCATCGGAATCTAACTGTTGGTTTTCTTTGGCTCTAGCATATCGGTAGTTTCTTGCTGTCAAGTTCTCACTGTTGTTTCATCGCTGTGGTTGTTTGATCTTTTGCGTTCTCGGAGATGTTGCAATGATGCGTTAGGAGGCCTTCATGCGGACTGAACTGTTTGTCAATATCGCGACGAACGTAAGGGCGAGGATTGCGGCCGCGTAATTCGATTTAAGCCAACCACTGGAATTCATTTCGCTGGACGTTCCAAGGTGTGGTTTGTCTTTGAGTGTGTGTATCGCTTATACATATATGTCTAATTGGCCATTTTGTGGGAAAGTAACTGTCCTTTTGGCCTTCAGCTATTAATGTTTGCAAATGGTCTAGTTATTTCATGATAACTTTGTGTTTCTTTCCCTATGGTGTCTCTGATGGGAGCTGTGGGTTAATTGTATCGATTGCTGATCATTGCCCTCACTTCTATCTTACAATCATGGAGGAAAACCTTTTCTCACCCATGGGAGGAGAAACGCCTTTCAATGGGCACTTCATATTTTTGTCCTCAGACTTGGGCGTGAAATCTGTTAACGTACATTGCACTGGAATTACCTTTTCAAAATTGTCTTCAGCTCCATATCCAGTAAAAACATGCTCAGCGAATGAATTGCAAAGTGATCAACTCAAACTGATGAATATGCCTTCTTGGAGGATAGAAGAATTTTATCATTTAAAGCAAATTCTTTAACGAATGTGGATGACAACAAAAGGTCAATAATAGGGTTAAGGTCTCGACTGGTAATCACAGATTCGTTTTCAGTTTACTAGAAGTAAAACAATGATCAGGAATCGATACAATTAACTTACTCCACCCATCAAAGACACCAAAGGGAAAGAAACACAAACATTAAGCGACCAGACCATAATGGAAACCTAAACAAAGGAAGGCCATAAGGACAGTTACTTTCCCACAAAATGGCCATATGGCCATCCAAAATAAAAAGACACAAGTGATACACACAGTAAGTAACAAACAACACCATAAATAAACCGCCACAGAAGAGCCGCCTTGGAACGGTCAGTGGAATGATTTCCACTGGGGGGCTTAAATCGATTTTACGTGGCCGCAATCTTCGCCCTTACTTCCGTCGCGATCTAGGCAAATAATTTGTTCAGTCCGCATGAAGGCCTCCTAACTCATTAGTGCATGAATCTTATAGAGTCTTATAAGAGACATAAAAATAAAAAATAAATAAACAAAATTGCCTTAGATGTCCTATCCCTTCATAGATTCTATATTCCCTTGTCTTGGCCTCGACCGTTCCACCGATTCTACTAATCCTAATCCCACAGTATGTGTTAATCTAGTCTATAATGCATGCAAATGGCATAAATATCAGTTTTTGTACTGACCTCCTTAGTAACATTGCCTTCTTTCAGGATTTGATAACACCTATTTAGAAAGCTCTATCTATAAAATGGAATGAGATTTCTTATTTTTGTCTCACCTAAATTGACTGCAATGGCGTATTCATGATTTGGCTTTGATCGGTTTAGCATGATCACATTTATACTTGAAATACAATCAAACTTAGCTGGAAGAGATTTTACAGAATATTCAGACCATTCCAGGTGGTGATTTTTTAAAGCTTGCCTGGCTTATTTATACTGTTGGCATCAGTACAAAAACATCATTTGGGCCCCGCCAAGCGATTTTGGTACTTATCGCCTATGCGAGCAGCGAAGGTTCAGGCGAGCCTGCGCATCCGCGCAGTCTCGCCAGAACCTTCGCTGCTCGCTCATACAAGCAGTGAATCAAGAAGAACCTTTAGACAGAAAGCCATATCCCTGGCCCCTCTGAATGGCTGGGCATGCGCAGTTAACATTTGTCATGACGGAATGCTCGAAGACCCAAATTCGCTTGGCGGGGCTCATTTAATGTCATGCTTTAACAGACGTATACCCGACCAGCACAAAACAGCAGACCAACGTCGGGCCGATACATGTAGCGATACGACATTGCCAAGTCGTATCGGTATCGGTCCGACGCTGACCCGGCATTCTTTGCTGGCTGCGTAGTCATATCGGCACACAGGGGAGTTTTCAGGCTCTTCGGTACTAACATTTTTATCACTCGAAATTATGTTCATCAACGACACAATAGAATTATGTTACAGGGATAGACTTTGCAAAAAAAAAAAAAAAAAATACAGACCGGAAATTGACGTCTAGGTTCACCGAGACCCTTCATAAGCAGACCTGATGGGGCCAGTTGGTGAAAGCATCCTTAACTAAATGAGCTGGTTAGTTGTTAAAGGTGGGCAGCACAGGCACAGTCTCATCAGAGCCGCTTTGATGGTAGTTATATAGTAACTGCATAGATTCCTGATCATTGCCGTCACCTATATTACGTGTACCCGCTTGTAGAGTATGCCAGTCATTGCACATATAATCTTTCAGAGGCGTGACACATTACGAAAACACGCCTATACAATTCCATTGTAAATTTTACCACTGAAAAATGAAAAAATTCAGATGAAAATGTTCGATATTTTTTCTTATTTCTGCTCATAACATAGATGGTGTATACTCGTTAGAACCGCCTCGACGAGGCGGTTCTAACGAGTACCCACAATCTATGTTTTTGTGCAGAAATAAGAAAAATAAGGTTTTCCCCTGTAAACCTCAGTTTTACTATATAAAAGTGGGGTTTAAGGGGTCAAATTTATATAGGCGTGTTTTCGTGATAACACTTAACGCAGAAAACACACACATTACAAACAAAACGGTAATTTTTGTTTTGCTTTTACGACCATTTCAAGATTTTTGCACTTATTTCGAGGCGCCGATCGTTTATCAGAGATGACCGAAAACCGGGTACCCGGTGAAAAGCCATCTGACCTTCAGTTACAGAGCATTGCGCCTCACACATGACCCGAGCCAGCCTCGAACCCACAGCGGCAAGAAACCTGATGATTAAGAGTCAGTGCTTTTACCAACTAGGAGGGCCATCACGAAAAAGAATAAAGAAAATACAAAAAAAAAAAAAAAAAAAAAAAAATCAACAAGGTGTAAAAGTGAGACAAAGAGGAAGAATGAGAGGAGGAAGAAGTCGAAAAAGACGACGATAACACATCCATTACGGTAACACACCCATGCGACAAAGTGCATTTGTTCACATCTCCAAAATGGCTAATCTCTTGTGAAAATCCGTGATATTTTTCTTATCTATACTGCAAACATAGGTTGTGGGTTGTCGTTAGAACCGCTTCAATGAGGCGGTTCTAAAGTCAATAAGGCGGTTCTAAAGAGTACCGCAACCTATGTCTTGGAGCAGAAATAAGACAAAACACTGCATATCCCCGTAAACTCCAGTTTTGTCTATATAATAGTTGTTTGGTTTAGGGATGCTCATTCCGCGGACTATTCACGTGATGTCCATTGGACATAGTGCATACTTTAATATCTAAAAAAGAGGTCATTTCTGGTTAAAATTTGTAATATATTTTGTTATAAATGTCTCGAACATAGGTTGCGGGTGCTCATTAGAACCACCTGATTGAGGCATTTCAATGATTACCCACAAACTATTTCTTGGAGCAGAAATTAGAAAAAAATGTATTCCCTTCAAACCCCATATATTATGTACAGGATAGGGATTTCATTAAAAGGACATGATAATATGATGTTATGCATGTGTCTTTTATATACACAATTCTCATTACGCACAAACTGCATATCATCTGACATATTTGTCCTCCTGCATCATAAGAATCACACTTAAAGAAAAGAATAAGTTCCCTTTAGGGAGCAAATTCTTTAAATTAAGGGTGGTCTCTATTCTGTAAGCCACCTCTTTGCTATTTCTCCTTGCTTGGCCACTGTCCTTTACTATATCTAATTTACGCAGCAGAAATACGTGGATATAAACAATTGGAGTGCAGTATTGTTACGAAATAAGAACCTGCACGGCTGGCTTTCTTCAGATGAAAGCAAATTAAACAATGCCGTTTTGCAAGGACGCGTTTCTGGGTATGAAGGTTACGCGTATTTACGTTCTTGAACAAGGTCAGTAACAATGCATTGCATCACAATATTCTGCGATAAGTGTCACAATGAACAAAATTGGCTGCTGAATCCTAAACGTGAGTTAAACAATCTGTTTTCACAAATAAGAATAAAGGATTAGTCATATATGACCTAAGTGGCTATACAGTAAAGTTGCTTTTATAAATCAACGTTCAGGACAATCCAAAAGTGGTATTAAAGACCACTTTTGATATCACGAAAACACACCTATATAATTTTGACCCCCTAGAACCCCACTTTAATATAGTAAAACTGGGGTTTACAGGGGGTAAACCTTATTTTTCTTATTTCTGCTCTGAAATATAGATTGTTGGTACTCGTTAGAACCGCCTCGTTGAGGCGGTTCAAACGAGTACATGCAATCTATAGTTTGAGCAGAAATAAGAAAACTATAACACTGCTCTGAAATATAGATTAAGGGTACTCGTTAGAACCGCCTCGTTGAGGTGGTTCTAACGAGTACCTGCAATCCATATTTTGAACAGAAATAAGAAAAATATAACAATTTTTCATCTCAAAATTTTCGTTTTTTTATCGGTGGTAAAATATACAATGCATTTGTACAGGCGTTTTTTCATGATGAACAGTACCAAAGGTTACCTCTTTATAATAAAGGACAGTAGATGAAAAAACAAAACACAAAGAAAGAAGATTTGGAATCTTTCAAATGTGTTTCTGAAAGAAGAATAAGTATCAATTTTTGGAGTCTTGATAACGGGATGTTACTGTAGTTGTTATCGTAGGACATTACGAAAACACGCCTATTCAAATAATTTGAATTTTTTATCACAAAAAAATGAACATTTCCAGATAAAAAATTCTCATATTGGTAATAATTTTTTGGTCAAATCATAGAGGGGGTTCTAACGAGTACACAAAATCTATGTTTTAGAACAGAAATAAGAAAAATAAGGCATAGCCCTGTAAACCCCAGTATTACTATATAAAAGTAGGGTTCAAGGGGGTCAAAAGTCTCATTACGAAAACACGCCTACACAAATACATTGTGAATTTTACTGCCGAAAAAACAAAAATATAAGATGTAAAATTGATGTTTTTCTTATTTATGCTCAAAATATAGATCGTGGGTACACGTTAGAACTGCCTCACAGAGGCGGTTCTAACGAGTACCCACAATCTATATTTTAGAGCAAAAATAAGAAAAATAAGGTTTACCACTGCAAACCGGTTTTACTTTATAAAACTGAGGTTCAAGGGGGTCAAAATTATATAGGCGTGTTTTCATGATGTACAGGCCTGATTCGTGATTTGAAATAACCACTCCTTCTAATGATATATTCAGTATAAATACCCTAAACGTAAGCTAGGAGCACTCGTTAGAAAGCCTAGGTGAAGGAAATATGTGGTTGCCTAAAAGTCTCACTGCCCTTCACCGCACACTGAATATTCCAGTCCTTTTCGGATCATTGGTTCAATCGTGAAGGAATTAAACAAAAAAAAAAAAAAAAAATGAGGGTCACTTTTGAAGCCTAGTTGATCGAAACTAGCTACCTTCGCTCCATCCTTTAAATTCCATTAGTGTATCATTTGCTCTGAGAAGTCAGAAGATAACCATTCTAAAGAACATATTTAAGTAAACCCTGTTTTTCTCTGTTAGAAGAAGGTTTTTAGGTCAATTTCAGTTATTAAAATGGAACGTTTCAGAAAAAAAAAGCGCAACTGTAGGATATAGGATGCGTACGACATGTACAAAATACAAGACGGCGTTCTTATCACCTACGTTCCGCATGTGTTTTTGAGAATTTAAATTTGGCACATTTAATATAAAGCAATTAAATTTTCTGCATTATTGCATTTGAATCGTGATACAGTAGAGTTTGTATATCATTCATTAAATTTCAGAAATGTTCCGAGTTTTGCTGTCTTCACTCATTATGTGAACCTTTGTCTTCGAATGCAGTTGTATAATTCTATATTAAAGTCACGTGCCTTGTGGATGACTTTGTTATGGCATAACTATTTCCGGATAAATGTATTTAGGCTTTGCTGATTTATCTGAAAAGGTTAATTCCGAAGGTAAAATGGGCTGTTTATGTTCAAAGGAAATCAAAGGAACTGACTTAGACCCAAGTCAGCCACGGAGCAATTGTGATCAAATGTTTGTACCGAAGCTGAGTGACAAACACAGGGACGTTATTAAATCACAGCGGGTGTCTATGAGATACCATCTCGGTGATATCGGCGTTGCAACATTCTTAGGGTGAGTAAATTTGATCTAGGGCATGGCTAAATCTACAAGAAGTCTAGAGCGACCAGCGAAGACTCAGATCAGCCTGCGGATTCGCGCAGTCTGATCAGAGTCTTCGCTGATCGCATGTACCTACTATAGGCTAATATCTATGCAAAGAGACGTAAGCAAAAGGTCTTGTCATAAAGGATGGGTGCACATGTTGATTTGAGTCTCTGCTGGTCGCACCGGTCTAATTGGAGGTTTGGTCATGCGCCGGCTCATTTTGTAGCTTATTTAACCCTTGTCCAACTGAATAAAATAAATTTAGCCACACACATTTCTGACTGTCAGCCAATCAAATTACTAGATATAAATGTATCCATTCAAATTTGAAAACGGAATAAAAAAAATAAATAAAAAAAAAGAAAAATAAATAAAAAAACTGTAGATCCAGCTCAGATGGCTGTTTCAGAAACTGTTATATTCTTTTAAACCTATTTAAAAGTCAGCCAGATGCAAAAGTTGCCTGATGCTGTTCAAAGTGCACAAGCAATCTCCCCATCAGCACTCTCAGTGCTTTGATTGTGTTCTCGGAGATGCTATACTCATGAGTTAGACATCCTGCATGACAAATCATTTAGAAGCCCCTGTGGCGCAGTGGTTATGCTACTCGCCTTGTAAACCAGGGATTGCAGGATCGATCCCGGGCTTCTACAGACTTTCGGATGAGTCTTTAAACCGAGGTCCCGTCTCCGTATGACCTTAGCTGTTAGCTGTTGGTGGGACGTAAAACTAAAACTCACTCACTCACTCATGACAAATCATTTGTTTCAACCACCACATAACCAAGAGCGAGGATTGTGGCCACGTACATTGATTTATGCCCTCCCCCCCACCCTCCACCCCCAATAAAAAACTTCTTACTGACCGGTCCAAGGCGGTTTTTCTGTTGTGGTTTGCTAATGCTAAAGTTCGTCTTTGGATGTATGTATGGGTAATATATTTTTATTGGCCATTTTGTGGGCAAGCAACTGTTCATTTGGCTTTCCGCTTTTGACGTTTTCACTCAGCATTACGCAAACACGCCTATACAAATATATTGCCACCTTTATCGCCGAAAAAATAAAAAATTATGATGAAAAATTGTGATATTTTTCTTATTTCTGCTCAAAATATAGATTGTGGGCACTCATTGAACCGCCTCATCCAGGCGGTTCTAACGAGTACCCACAATCTATAGTTTAGAGCAGAAATAAGAAAAATAAGGTATACCCCCGAAAACCCAAGTTTTACTATATGAAAGTGGGGTTCAAGGAGTCAAAATTATATATGCGTATTTTCGTGATGTATGGTGAAGTTGTTTAATTTTTGTGTTTCTTTCGCGTTGTTGTTTTGGATGGGCGGTGTGAGGTAATTGTATCGCTTCCTGATCACTGCATTCACTTTTATTTCTGCCGTATTCAGCGGGAAAAGTCTAAACACTTAGGCCGAAGTTTTGTGGTCCATCATAAGCATATGCAAGTGATCAGTAATCGATCAGTAAATAAATTTTTCTGATTGTGGGTGGATTTGATGATCTTGTGCGTCATTTCGTGTGTTCTCCAAGAGAAAGGGAGTGGAGAGATACAAGAGACAGTCAAGAATATGAAAGAGAGGACTAAAAGAAAAAGAGGGAGATGCATTAAAGTGATGAGATAACAACATTTCTCCTCTGCCCGTATTCGTTCAGTCTATAAGAAAATAATAATAAACAGATTTGTATAAGTTTAATAGACTCTATTTATAGACTGAAAGAGCATAATAATAATAATAATAATAATAATAATAATAATAATAATAATAATTAATGTGTTTGTCTTTTTACTCTCTGCGATTTAATGAAAGAAAATTCAACCGTCGCCAATCAAATTTCAATATAAGAATTAATGGCTTTTGTCCTTGGTTTGTCGTGTCGCTGAGTTGTCGTTGTCGATCATTTGGGTTGTAGGTGTTTTTTTTTTGGTGTCGATGAGTATTTATTTTCAAGCGTCGTCGAATTGTCTGTCGATGAGTTGTCCTGCCGACGCTAGGAAGGCCTTGCTAAAAAGCAAGCCAATATCAGTTGAGCCCACCCCCCCCCCCCCAGTTATGTAACATAGTAAAGATATATAGCTACTTTGCCTCACACAACTACCCCGATCAGTCAGTGGAATGCTAGATGTTCTTTATTAATAACTGAAGGTTGTGCATGCAACACACACCCACACATCTTCTGTGTATCATTGTTACATAAAAAGATTATGTTATATATAGTGGAAGAATTACGTCTATTCGGACATAGAAAACCAGGATCACATAATATGCACTCATTAGCAATTAGCAAGTAGCAATGAATAGACAAAAATAGAAGTGAAGGCAATGGTCAGGCATCGATACAATTAACCCACAGCTCCCATCAGAAACACCAAAGGGAAAGAAGCACAAACATGAACCAACTAGACCCTAATGGTAACATCAATATCGGAAAGCCAAAAGGACAGTCAGTTTCTCACAAAATGGCCAACAAAATAATTTAAGCGATACACACTCTCAAAGACAAACCATAATAAAAATAAACCGCGACAGAAGAGCCGCCTTGGAACGGTCAGTGAAACGAATTCCACTGGGGAAACCTGATCCAGATACGGTTCCATTGAGTTTACCAGAAATCCCTGCTTATTAAATGAAAATTGTGTTTTCTTATTTCCACTCAAACACAAAATGTATGTGCCTCTATGAGGCGGTTTCGACTAGTTGCACCGACATAGTAGAAGGGCGGAATGAGTACAATATCATTAAGTTTATCAACCCTAGATCTTTCATCACAGACCTCAACTCTGTACGTTTATTAACGTCATTACATGAACAAGTTGTGAGGGTTCAACAAAACTAAACGTATTAAAATAACTTATCGCCACTAAAACGTCCGCTGGTAAGCTTTTTACAGTTGCGAAAGGAATGTTTTCGATCATAGCAACTACAACTAAATTATGACTGGTAGTGTATCGCTCACCGGAGCATTTTACAACTGTTTGCATTTATTTGAGTAAAATGCTTTTGTTCAACAATTTTGCAACCATAACTTATGCATGTTTATTTGCTCTCTCTCTCTCTCTCTCTCTCTCTCTCTCTCTCTCTCTCTCTCTCTCTCTCTCTCTCTCTCTGTGTGTAGTAACCAAGTTAAAGCAACATTGACTGCTTTTCAATGACCGTTTTATCTTAGGATTGGAAGTCAAACGAATTGTGTTCCGTTAACTTTTGCTCAAACATCAAATAGAACGTTTGAGGTGGAGCTGGGGATTTTGTACATCGTCCCTGCATTTACAAACTTAACTACATTACGATAAAATACCCGTGCTGCATAGTGCATTTTTTACATCTCCAAAACGGCTGCTTTTCGGATGAAAATCCGTGCTATCATGCAAAAGGTTATGGGTATAGGTTGTGTGCTGTATATATGAGAAAAATGTCTCGGATTTTCATCCGAAAATTAGCGATTTTGGGGATGTGAAAAATGCACTATGTAACACGTGTGTGATGCCGTTACCGTTCATTTATTAGTGCTTGGTTTCCCTTCGGTGGCTTGGATGAAAGGTGAAAAGTAAATGTATCACTTCAATATTTAACCATTGTTGTACCAAATGGAATCTTCCTCCTTATACTTTGAACGTGTCGATGTACATTTCAAAATGTGTGGGTGTCAGTTTGTGTTTTCTTCAAGATTGTTTTCGAAAATGGCTTAACGTTTTGCAAACAGTGAAAGCCCTGATCAGACGCCGCGTTCTGCGGCGTCTGATCTGGACCTTCACTGTTTGCCAGTTACCCGTTTTGGGGTTTCTGGTACTCAATGGGTTAAAAACAATCAGTGCCTATCATGCCAGAAAAACACGCAATTCATCAAAATTGTGGGAGGTAAATGAGTTGAGATCTTGATTGATGCGGTGCATAATTGGACAGTCATCGGACACCAGTAAGCTTCAACAATTTTAATATTTAAAAAAACACTCATTTTCGTGCCGATTTCCCTTCAGTAAGGAGTATAAAAATGGTGTCATTTTCGATTCGTTGTAGTGCAAACATTTGGATAGCCTGCATAATGTTATATGATATTTTTATCTTCGCCGTTGGGTTTTATAGATATTTTAACATTTACGTGTTTATATCCCTTACGAAGATTTTGAATCCTCGTGAGAGCCGCCTAAATAAGGCCTACAAAATTTCACCTCGGCAAAATAATAATAAAATAAATAAATTCAAAGTTCCATCATTATGAACAGTTTGAGCGATTTGATTGGTTGAAATAAAAGTTTTATACTTCGATAAATTCCATGAGCAAGAATCTCAGATCTTTTAGCGACATGTAGTAATTTAATGTGAAGTCGAAGAGCACCTTTAGAACCCGCGCGTGACGTCACTGTATATACATTACGTCCTATACAATTTTGACTCCCTTGAACCCTACTTTTATATAGTAAAACTGGGGTTTACAGGGGTAAACCTTATTTTTCTTATTGCTGCTCTAAAATATAGATTGTGGGTATTCGTTAGAACCGCCTCTATTAGGTGGTTCTAACGAATACCCACAGTGTACAGACCAGCTACCGGTAATAACCCATATTTTTTTTCTCCGCGGTAATAGGCTTTTTTCTGGGAGGACAAGCAATAAATTTCTCCGAGAAGAAAATTATTTCGCGTTTCATAGCGGTTAATTTCTCCGCGAAACGCCGCGAAATTTCTCCGCGAACATCGCTGTTTCTCGGAGAAAGCCAATTAGTACAGGTGAAGACGTTCACGGTGATTCTCAAAGAAATCTGCCTATACCTACATGTATATTTGTTTGTGTGCATGTAGTTTTTTCATGCATTAAAATTTTGTACACAAAGTTTGAAGCATATGACGAAATGAATGTTCTTTGTACGAGTACAAAGATCGAAAACTCTAGCGATCGTAAAATATGATTTTGATCCGGTTGGAATCATAATGATGTGCATCTTATGCACTTTATAACGCAGTATGAACACGATGAATGTTTTCTGTGTTCTTTTTTTTACTATTGTGTAAACGCTACATAAATTGAAAACTGTTGATTTTCTATCGGTTCACCATATTGGGAGTACTTTATTTATTTCTAAAGTAAATACTTTAGAAAAATCAACTCAATGTATATAATAACGGGGATCCTGCTTGTACATGTATGTGTGGGCGCTGATGTCACTCTACATTTTGGTTGATCTTTTTCTTACACTGCGAGTAATTTAACATCACTGATGCTTACACTTAAGCTCACAGTGAGAGTAAGAGATCTAATGTTTAAGAGTAGGCCACGGAGGCCCGCTTGTGTTTCTTGCCTTTACAATTCAATTTTCCTCACACATTAACCCATTTCAGACTGGAAACCCCTAAACGGGTACCGTGGCAAACAGTGCATGCCCAGATCAGACGCCGCAGAACGCGGCGTCTCATCAGGGCCTACACTGTTTGCAAAAAGTTCGGCCATTTTCCTAATAAATTTTGAAGAAAACACAACCTGAAACCCCTAAACTTTGAAATGGACTCATGCTATATACAAGGAGGAAGATTCCATTTGGTACAAAAACGGTTAATATGTTGACATTGCGCAGCAAGCATTCAAAGGCTGCATATGTCTGATCTCTAACTTGGAGCAGAATTACAAAGATCTCGAAGATAATCAGCGAAGTTTGTACAGACATGCAACCTGGGTATCTTGTTAAGTCTACTGTACACCCCGAAGGTAACTGACTCCCGTGTCCTAATGGGTAAGAGCGCTGACTCTTAACCCGTTTAGTACCAGAAACCCATAAATGGGTACCTTGGCAAACAGTGCAGGCCCAGATCAGACACCACAGAACCTGGCGTCTGATCAGGGCCTACACTGTTTGCAAAACGTTAAACCATTTCCCGAACTAAATGTTTAAGAAAAAAAACAACCTGACACCTCTGAGTTTCAAAATGGACGCCTGTATATATAAGGAGGAAGATTCCATTTGGTACAAAAAGGGTTAATCATCGGGTCATAAGGTCTCTCCGCTGTGGTTTGCGCCTCGCTCGGGCCACATATGAGACGCCAAGATCTGCAACAGAAGGTGGTCGTACTCCGGTTTTAGCTCAACTCTGATTAGCGGTCCGTTCGAAATAAGTGAAATAATCTTGAAAGTGCCGTAAATCCACTAAACACCCCGAGGATAACGGGCATCCTTAAAGCGTATTTATTAATAAGGGGTGGGTGATTGGTCGGGGAAGGAGACTTGGTAGTCGCGACGGAAGTGGGGGCGAGGATTGTGGCCGCGTGGGGTCGATTTAAGCCCCCAGTGGAAATCTTCCACTGACCGTTCCGGGGCGGCTCTTCTGTGGCGGTTTGTTTGTGTTGTTGTTTGTTACTTACTGTGTGTAGCACTTGTGTCTTTTTATTTTGGATGGTCATATGGCCATTTTGTGGGAAAGTAACTGTCCTTATGGCCTTCCTTTGTTTAGGTTTCCATTATGGTCTTGTCGCTTAATGTTTGTATTTCTATCCCTTTGGTGTCTTTTATGGGTGGAGTAAGTTAATTGTATCAATTCCTGATCTTTGTTTTACTTCTACTTGGTAGCGCAAATAATGCGTGCGAATGCAAAGTAGCATGTCCTTTTTCACGCGCCTGCATGAAGCATGGCGCGATATAGGTGTCTGGTTTTTCGTCCGTTCGTCCGCCACATAGACCTAGCCTGCGGTGGAATTCATGTGTTCCTCTTTAACTGGTCACCAACTTTGCATTCAAAGCACCGCTTACTGTACCAATTTGACAGTTTGTAATCATAAATTAATGAGGCTAATCTGAGCTTTTGGTTTTGTTTGTTTGAGGTTTTACCTCCCCGTCAACACTGTAAAGGTCATTTTGGAGACGTCGCTTCAAATTTTGTTGGACTTTTACCCGACATTGAGATGAAATGACATCTCAAGCCCTGCCACCCCATGAAACCAACAGGGTTTATAAGCAGTGATGGTCCGACTTGCACCACTTTGCCTGGGCAGGCTTAGATCCTGTAAGCGGTTTACCAGTACTCGCATGCGCCTCACATCATTATGGTGTTAATAACCTACATGTACGACTCATTATGAGAACTCTCCTATTCAAATATATTGTAAAATTTTACCACTAAAAACGGAAAATTTTCAGATAAAAATCTGGCTTTTTTTCATATTTCTGCTCTAGATTTTGGGTACACTTTAAAACGACTCGGCGAGGCGGTTCTATCGAGTACCCACAATCTATGTGAGCAGAAATTAGATAAATAACCAGTGCTTCAGCTGAAGTGCACGACCCGCCGGATGCTTTTAGCTTTATAAGTGTTACCATATATGCGTATGGCGGCCATTTTGGTCATGTGACCTGGACCTAAAACGGTTCCCCCAATAAATGCGCCTTATCGTAAGGAGCAAAAATATATCTTATACTTTAGTACTGTATTCTGAATCGTTTGCAGGATAAAATGCATTCTCACTTTTACAATACAAAAGCATATGTGTCAAAGTTTGACCTAGGCACAAAGAAGGTCAAGGTCAACCCAGGGTCACCATTTTAGCAATTTATGATGGGCTTACGTCCCAGATGCTATTTATCAAGTTTCGTGGAAATCTGCCCAGTCGTTCTGGAGTAGACTATTTTTGAAGGGTTGGCGGCCATTTTGGTCATGTGACCTGGACCCCATGAGCAAATTTTGGTTTCCCCCATCCCACAGAGGCTCCATATAAAATTTGACTTCAATCGGCCCAAGGGTTTCCGAGGAGAAGCAGTTCGAAAATTTTCACATTTTTCGCCTCCGCGAGGCTATACTAAATGGAATGAAATATTTCGCAAGTTCATTGGTTAGATCTCATTGATATCTATCAGTATGCCAAAAATTGTTTAAATATTCCAAGCGGTTAAGTCACTATCACCAATTTTCACAAACAGGTTACGGACGGACAGACAGAAAGACCATATATGGCTTGGCGGCCATTTTGGTCATGTGACCTGGACCCCATGAGCAAATTTTGGTCTCCCCCATCCCATAGAGGCTACATATGGTATTTGACTTCAATCGGCCCAACGGTTTCCGAGAAGAAGCAGTTCGAAAATTTTCACATTTTTCGCCTCGGCGAGGCTATACTAAATGGAATGTAATATTTGGCAAGTTCATTGGTTAGATCTCATTGATATCTATCAGTATGCCAAAAATTGTTTAAATATTCCAAGTGGTTAAATCACTATCACCAATTTTCACAAACGTGTTTCGGACGGACAGACAGACTGACAGAATGACAGAATGACACAGTGATTTTAGGGCACTCTAAGAAAATCAACCGACTTCAGTCGGTCGCTTTTTCTGCGGGTCGTGCAATGTACACCCCAATAAACCCCAGTTAAAAGTGGGGTAAACGCGGGAAACAAATAAATAGATGTATTTTCGTGATGTGAATAAAAAGTGTCATGAGACTTTTAAAAAGGGATTATGCAAAGGAGATATAAATTACTAAAATGAAATCGTGTAACATGAAAGGATATTTGATTATGATCATCAAGTTAACAATGACTACCATTTGCCTTCGTTTACTATAACAACGCCAAACAAACGAACAAATAATAATGAGCCGAAAATTTCACGTAAGCCCAGTTGAATTTTTTTCTCCGCGAAACCCGGGTAATTTCATTTTCAATGAAAGCAATCGGTCAAATTTTCGCCGAGAATCTGTGAGAATTTTCTCCGCGAAACCGGGAGAAATTTCAGTGAGAAATATCGCGCTCATTTTATCTTTTCTCGCTGTTTTGCGGAGAAAATAGCCGATTTCGCGTTAGGCGGTTTCTTCGGGAAACGAAAAAAATGGGTTAATACCGGTAGCTGGTCTGTATGTTTTGAGCAGAAATGTGAAAAATATCAGGATTTTAATCTGGAAAATTTCATTTATTGGCGGAATAATTTTACAAATATATTTGAATAGGCGCGTTTTCGTAATGTAAAAGATGGAAAACTATAGAAAACGTAAATGCTAGAAGACAAATTGAGTTTATAGACGTTTGCTTTCAAAGATGGAAGCTTGTAATGGAATGATCATTCCGCCGTAGGCCTAGTTCATTCTTACGTTTTCGAAATTAGTCCAAAAAATACCATTTTGTTAGCGGTTCTAATATTTTGACGACATAGTTGGAATAATAAGGAATGAATTATCATTTATGTGGATTTTATTGATATGTAAACTCCGGGAATCACTCACAAACTTAGCATCTGACTAAGTGATTCGTCGGAGTTTGCACATCGACAGAAATGAAATTCATTCCTAGTAAATAAGTCAACGGAATACCTTCTAGTTTCTCATGATTGATAATTTGAGTTTGTAAGACTGATGGGTGAAATGCGTTGTCAATAGGAAGCAAACGAGGGTGATTTAATACACATTTTCTTTCGCATTATGAAAACACGCCTATACAAATACATTGTAAACATTACCGCCGAAAAAAACGAAACTTTTAAGATTAAAGATTGGGATATTTTTCTTATTTCTGCTCAAAATAACGATTGTGGGTAGATGTACACGTTAGAACCGCCTCATCGAGGCGGTATGAGGCGGTTCTATCGAGAAGCCACGATCTTTATTTTAGAGCAGAAATAAGAAAAAATGTTTACCCCTGGGGTTTTATTTTTTTATTTCTGCTGTAAAATATAGATCGTAGGTACTCGTTAGTACGCCTCGATGAAAATATCACAATTGTTCATTTAAATTTTTCGATTATCAGCGTTAAAATTTACAAGGTATCTGAATAGACATGTTTTCACAATGTGAAGCTCATAATAAACAGGCATCATATGGATTTGTTTTCCCGATTATAAAATGTTCCAAATCCACGCTCTTTTCTCTTAGGAAAAAACGACATTTATTTTTACTTTTGACATAGTTACGTTCTATGTGAAGACTTACTAATTGCGCACCTCTTGTGGCTGATCTGTTCTTGTATTGTTATGAAAGAGACTTCATTTTGTCGTTTTCCATTGATAACCAATCTGAAATTATTGAAGCTTTTAGCTCTACTTCTAGATATTTAGATGATTTATTAAATATTGATAATACCTATTTTGATGGTTTGATCAGTCAGATTTACCCCCTAGAACTTCAGTTAAATAAAGCAAATTCTTCTGATACCGAGGCCCCGTTTTTGGATTTACATCTATCTATTGTAGATGGATTTGTTTCGTGCAAAATTTATGATAAACGCGATGACTTTGATTTTGAGATTGAAAATTTTCCTTTTTTGGATGGTGATGTTCCTCGTGCGCCATCCTATGGCGTTTATATTTCGCAATTAATTCGATTTGCTAGATTGTGTAGTCATGTAACTGACTTCAACACTCGTAATAAATTATTAACGGCTAAACTCCTTAATCAGGGTTATCGGTACTATAAACTACGCAAAGCCTTTTCAAAATTTTATAGACGCCATTCTGATTTAATTTCAAAATTCAATATTGGGCTTAAATCTCTTCTGCAACAAGGTCTATCGGAACCCGAATTTTATGGTGACTTAGTATATAAATTCAGAAAAATATATAACCGCAATGACTTCAGCACCCAATTTCGTAAAATCATTCTTCGATATAAAAAGATTGGGTACAACATGGATATTATACGACAGACTGCATGCATGGTAGTTAACCCAATCACGGTTGGCAACTTTGCTTCCCTCTTTAATTGCACGCCGGTGGGTCAGGCCTCAGATTCTATGACGGCTCCAACGTAAAGGCTTATTGAGAATTAGAGAGATAATGCTGGTTGGTGCCTGATGCTCTGTCTCTGGTCGGGCTCATCGGAGTCTCACTGTTGGTTTTCTTTTGCTCCACCATTTCAGTGGTTTCTTGCTGTCGAGTCCTCACCGTTGTCTTACCTCTGTGATTCTTTGATTTTTGTGTTCATGGAGATGTTGCACTGATGAGTTAGGAGGCCTTCATGCGGACTGAACAAATTATTTGTCTAAATCGCGACAGAAGTAAGGGCGAGGATTGTGGCCACGTATAATCGATTTAAGCCCCCCAGTGGAAATCTTCCACTGACCGTTCCAAGGCGGATTTTCTGTGGCGATTTATTTATGTTGTTGTTTGTTACTTACTGTGTCTATCACTTGTGTCTTTTAATTTTGGATGGCCATATGGCCATTTTGTGGGAAAGTAACTGTCCTTATGGCCTTCCTTTGTTTAGGTTTCTATTATGGTCTGGTCGCTTAATTTTTGTATTTCTTTCCGTTTGGTGTCTTTTATTGGTGGAGTAAGTTAATTGTATCAATTCCTGATCTTTGTTTTACTTCTACTTTAAATAGGATGTTCTATCAAATATCAAAAAATGATTGGCGCAGAACCAGGGGGAAATGATTAAATGAAACATGTATGCTGTTCTCAGTTTTCAACTCTTCCCTTTTCCTGCTGCGTTTTCCTGTATGTTTTTCCAAAGCCTGGATACATGTAATTTGGTCAGTCACAGGAAACTAAACTATCCAAGCAGGAACATGGCGTAATTGTGACGTCACATCAACGTCGGTACAACGTCATGACATTTATGCAACATCATATCTATGTTCTTGACGTTGCACCGACGTTGATTTTACGTTGCCCTAACGACGTGTGCCTGCTGGGATGTAATAAAATACTCTATGTCTTCGCAGCATGAATACCGTTATCTACACGGTTATGGTCTTCTATTTACATTTCCATAAGCTTACATATTAATATTTGACACTGTACCTGATAAATCTGCATTTCAAATGGAGTTTCTTACCCCAAAACATAGTAAACAAACTGCCAACTACAAAATTATACCAAAAAACAAGGGTGTCATGTGGCAATTTCAAGCGTTCTAACTGTCTAAGGGAGGTAACCCTGCCTCAAAGTGAAAATTCAGTCTTGGAAATTCAGAGATACCACATGTACAATTATTATCACAACAGAAAATTCAGAAGACAGTTCACTTTGTTTCCTTTATGTGTTTAATGCACATATAATACCCTGCAAGAAAAAAAATAACAGCTAAGTATTTCTCATCAGTTTCATAATTATATCCAATCAAATGTGACTATTGTCTCATACATGGCTAAAAGCTGGGTCCACAACCTCCTTTTCCAGGATCATAACCTTAACCAAACCTTATTTTCTTCATAATCCATCAAAAGAATTGCCAAATAGAAATTTAGATCATATCTAATAATGTAGTCATACATACTAAATGTTCAGTGACACAGAATGTTTCAAGTTTGCAAAAAAAAGTTATCGCCTTCAGATTTTATGATGAAAGCCGAACAAACCATATTTTGTGAAAAAGCGCAAAGTTTACCTCTTTCTGGACTGGAACCCAGAAACCGGCTTGCATCAGTGGTTCTTCTCATGTGTCTTTGGAATACTTCAGTCCTAAAATGCACTAAATTATGCCTAAATAGCTTTCTTAAGTAGAAGTTATGGCTGTTCCTACACATATACCCCCTATTTTAAGTAAAAAAAAGGCATTTTGAGGATATTTTGAAGACAAAACATTGATGAAAATGATCATAAATGCCTTCATGCCATAAGAAACAGCTGAAAATATCTGTTCAGATCCAGTAACATGAATCTAACCAATTAGAACTTATAACGGATGAGAAAACTTGTCGCGATATTGCAGCGGGCTGTTCGGAGAGATAATTTTGAAATTTTGCTTTGGACCAAGCCTGATGCCATATATTCCAGATGGAGTAGATTCTTTTTCTTATGTTTATGTTCATACACCTACTGCAAGACTCTTTTTCAAACAGATCAATGACAACACTGATTAACATTGCTTAAGAGCAAAGCATCCCCAACCCCTAACAACCCCCCCCCCCTCATTTACATGGATCAGAATCACAAAATAGATCAAATGGCCCAGTTAGACCTAAATTAGCACTAAAGTTACAAATTTTACAGTTTTGGAAGCAAAATACATGTCAAGAAGATCCAATTTATGACACAGAATTAGATAGAACCTACACATTTGTGAAAATATTATGTAATGACCAAAAACAGGACAGAGGTGATGATTTTTTCTACTTTCGGTTTAGGTTATGGTCTTCTATTTACATTTCCATAAGCTTACATATTAATATTTGACACTGTACCTGATAAATCTGCATTTCAAATGGAGTTTCTTACCCCAAAACATAGTAAACAAACTGCCAACTACAAAATTATACCAAAAAACAAGGGTGTCATGTGGCAATTTCAAGCGTTCTAACTGTCTAAGGGAGGTAACCCTGCCTCAAAGTGAAAATTCAGTCTTGGAAATTCAGAGATACCACATGTACAATTATTATCACAACAGAAAATTCAGAAGACAGTTCACTTTGTTTCCTTTATGTGTTTAATGCACATATAATACCCTGCAAGAAAAAAAATAACAGCTAAGTATTTCTCATCAGTTTCATAATTATATCCAATCAAATGTGACTATTGTCTCATACATGGCTAAAAGCTGGGTCCACAACCTCCTTTTCCAGGATCATAACCTACATTTACCAACAGCTTAGATTTACCTGAATGAATCAACGCATAGAGCCAAATTAAATACGGATCATAAGTATGTCCCCCATAGAAGATATTGTCCCAGCGATAGCGACTTTATTTTTGATGGGATCCGCAGTACTATATATAAAGGATAGCTATAAAGTCGTGGACAAGTTCGCATATGGGGCAGATCGGATTATGCTCACGAGAGTTACTTGCCCTTTAGTTTCCCGTAGACTTATAATGGGGAAATATTTTGTTCTATCGACACTTATTTCAATTTTCATAGAATCTTAATTAAACTTGCAGATAACAAGGACAGGCATAAAAGCTCATACAAGTTGATTTTTGGCCTAGTTTCGACTACTGGCATGAGAGCAACCCGCCCTCGAGTGCCTCGGTGGCTTCGGGAAATGTTGTCCCGATACATCACGAGAACAAGTCCGTGAAATGAACACTCGCCTAAAGCCCACTATATACAGAGAAAACTGGGGTTTACGGGGTTATACATTATTTTTCTTATTTCTATTCCAAGACATAGGTTGTGGGTACTCGTTAGACCCGCCTGAGGGGTTCTTACGAGCACCCAGAACCTATCTTTGTAGTATACATGTAGATAAGAAAAATTTCACAGATTTTCATCAGAAAAGTAGCTATTTTGGGGCTGTGAAAAATGCAATGTGTCGCACGGGTGTGTTATCGTTATGAATAGCAGTTTCATTTTTGACGGAAACGGCATCCGACCAGCAGGTTATGTTGACAGTCATAAAGTTTTGGACGTGTTAAGTTTTGGGGCAGATCTGACTATTTACATGAGAGTTAGTATCTTAAAGGAAACTGACATATACTGGGGAAAGTGGTTGTGGCTGATAGTGACTTCATTTTTTTCCAATCGTCATTAAAGTTTCAGACATATGTAATAAGGACAGGCATAAAATCTCGCTCCCGTTCAAATTTTGTCCTCTTTAAACTATTTGTGTGAAAGATACCCGCCCTTGAGGGCCCCATAGACTTTAGAAAAAAATGCAGACTGATTGGTAAACTGGTAAAATGTTTTGTTCATTACAAAATCACGCCTATTCAAATACAATGAAAATTATACCACTAAAAATTTAAAAAAATAATCAGATAAAAATATCTGATATTTTTAATATTTCTACAAGAACCATAAATTGTGTGCACTTGTTAGAATCCCCTCGGCGAGGCGGTCCTAACAAGTGACCACAATCTATGGTCTTTATCGACTCCTCATCAGACTTGTAATAATTTGCAATAATGGGGACAACCATAAATTCTTTGACGAGTTTGATTTTGGGTTGCATGTGAAGATTGAACTGTTCACCTGAATGTTACTTGTCTCCAATAGTGATATAATGAACCCTTACGAAAACACGCCTGTATAATTTTGACCCCCTTGAACCCCACTTTATGTAATAAAACAGGGGTTTACAGGGGCAAGACATATTTTAATATTTCTGCTAAAAAATAAAGATTGTGGGTAATCGTTAGAACCGGTTCTAAAAAGTACCCACAATCTATAATTTGAACAGAAATAAGAAAAAATTCACAATTTTTCATCTTAAAATTTTCGTTTTTCCGGCGGTAAAGTTTACAATGATTTTGTATAGGCGTGTTTTCGTAATGAAAATATTGTCCAGGGGATAGCAATTGTATTTTTGGTTGGATTCTCATCAAATTTATAAGTGGGGACAGCCATAAAAATCATGGGCAAGTTCGAATTTGGGAAAGATCAGATTATTCTTATGAGAGTTGCTTACTTGCCTTATAGTATGCATTGGCTTATAACGGTATTGCCACGTAACTTTTTATGGGTTCCTCATCAAACTTATAGGTAATGAGGACACCTATAAAATCTTTATGA
This sequence comes from Lucinisca nassula, assembly GCA_963580285.1. Classification (NCBI taxonomy): domain Eukaryota; kingdom Metazoa; phylum Mollusca; class Bivalvia; order Lucinida; family Lucinidae; genus Lucinisca; species Lucinisca nassula. Next base: position 83,081,775 of record OY757023.1, read on the forward strand.
GAGTTGCTTACTTGCCTTATAGTATGCATTGGCTTATAACGGGCTATTGTCAAAGCAATAGCGACGTAACTTTTTTATGGGTTCCTCATCAAACTTATTTGTAATGAGGACACCTATAAAATCTTTATGAGAGTTGCTTACTTGCCTTATAGTATGCATTGGCTTATAACGGGCTATTGTCCAAGCAATAGGAACGTAACTTTTTTATGGGTTCCTCATCAAACTTATAGGTAATGAGGACACCTATAAATCTTTATGAGAGTTGCTTACTTGCCTTATAGTATGCATTGGCTTATAACGGGCTGTTGGCCAAGCAATAGCGACGTAACTTTTTTATGGGTTCCTCATCAAACTTATAGGTAATGAGGACACCTATAAAATCTTTATGAGAGTTGCTTACTTGCCTTATAGTATGCAATGGCTTATAACGGGCTGTTGTCAAAGCAATAGCGACGTAACTTTTTTATGGGTTCCTCATCAAACTTGTAGGTAATGAGGACACCTATAAAATCTTTATGAGAGTTGCTTTCTTGCCTTATAGTATGCATTGGCTTATAACGGGCTATTGTCCAAGCAATAGCGACGTAACTTTTTTTTTATGGGTTCCTCATCAAACTTATAGGCAATGAGGACACCTATAAAATCTTTATGAGAGTTGCTTACTTGCCTTATAGTATGCATTGGCTTATAACGGGCTATTGTCCAAGCAATAGCGACGTAACTTATTATAGGTTCCTCATCAAACTTATAGGTAATGAGGACACCTATAAAATCTTTATGAGAGTTGCTTACTTGCCTTATAGTATGCATTGGCTTATAACGGGGTGTTGTCCAAGCAATAGCGACGTAACTTTTTTATGGGTTCCTCATCAAACTTATAGGTAATGAGGACACCTATAAAATCTTTATGAGAGTTGCTTACTTGCCTTATAGTATGCATTGGCTTATAACGGGCTATTGTCCAAGCAATAGCGACGTAACTTTTTTATGGGTTCCTCATCAAACTTATAGGTAATGAGGACACCTATAAAATCTTTATGAGAGTTGCTTACTTGCCTTATAGTATGCATTGGCTTATAACGGGCTGTTGGCCAAGCAATAGCGACGTAACTTTTTTATGGGTTCCTCATCAAACTTATAGGTAATGAGGACACCTATAAAATCTTTATGAGAGTTGCTTACTTGCCTTATAGTATGCATTGGCTTATAACGGGCTGTTGTCCAAGCAATAGCGACGTAACTTTTTTATGGGTTCCTCATCAAACTTATAGGTAATGAGGACACCTATAAAATCTTGGACGAGGTCGATTTTGGAGCAGATCGGACTATTCACATGAGATTTATTTGTCATTTAGTCTCCCATATACCTGTTAGATGGACAATATTGTCTGTTTGACAGTAAATTCATTTTTGATAGAATCTGCCTCAAACTTGCAGGTTATGAGGACAAGCATAAAATCTCTGACAGGTTAGAGTTTGGCCTAATTTCGACAATTGACATGACAGTTACCTGCCCTTGAGAGCCTCATGGATTTAGGAAAATGTTATTCGGATAATTGCGATTCCAATTTTGACGGAAACATAATCAGACTAACAGGTTCTGAGGACAACCATAAATCGATTTTGGGGCAAATCAGACTATTCACAAATCGAGAGTTACTGGCCCTTTAGTCTCTCCTATAGACATATAATAGGGAAATGTTGTGTAGACGATAGCGACTTCATTTTTATCCATTCTTCAACAAGCTTGCAGACAACGCGGAGGACTCGACAGCAACACACCACTGAAATAACCTCCGTAAACCCCAGTTTTCTCTGTATAAATTTGGGTGTAGAAGGGTGTTCATTACACGGTCGTGTTAACGGGATGGTATATAACGTGACGTAACTCGTGTCTTTACATGGTAAAATTAATAATAATCATTTTTGTTTTCGATCTGATCTTGTGATTTGTCGCGTTTTTATTATTTTTCTCGACTTTGCTACAAAAATATAAATAAACAATGTTTCTTATGTATACACTCGTAATCTTACTTTTCTCTGTTCACACCGGGGCGGAGTGGAGGGGGGTGGGGGGAGGGGGTCCTTCGATAGCACTTAAATAACACATGCGTGCGACAAAATGAATTAGTTCATGTTTCGAAAATGGTGACTTTCCTGAAGACAATTAGGGGATAACTGTATTCAAAATTGTCATTTGGGGAGGTAAATCGGTGGTTTTACGGTCGGAAATTTCGTTTTACGGCGACGCGTCAGCGGAGCCGTAAAACGGAATTTGCGACCGTAAAACCACCGATTTACCTCCCAAATGACAATTTTCAATACAGTTATCCCCATTCTAATGCACTTATTCGGTTGTTTTGTTAAAAATTGTACTATTTTGCACAAAGCGGCAGGCGTTGTGAGCTGCGTTAAACCAAATGTCAGCCAATGAAAAACGACGTTACGTGGTGACGTCGGATTTCCGACAGTATATCGTGGAATATACTGTCGCAAATTTTTGACGTTATCCAATCAGACGTCGCGTTAAATACGTAAGTGCATTAGAATTTGTGATATTTTTCTTATTTATACTCCAAGCATAGGTCGTGGATGTTCGTTAGAACCGCATCATTGAGGAAGAATCCACAACCCATGTCTCCCGTTTACCTTAGGTTTCTCTATATAAAGTGGTGTGTAGAGTGAGTGTTCATCATCACGTGAACAAGTCCGTGAAATAAACACCCCCTTAAACCCCAATATATATAGAGGTTTAGGGAGGTAAACATTATTTTCCTTATTTCTGCTCCAAGACATAGGTTGTGGGTACTCGTTAGAACCGCCTCAATGAGGCGGTTCTAACGAGCACCCAAAACCTATGTTTGGAGTGCAAATAAGAAAAATGTGTCAAATTTTAATCAGAAAAATTACCTTTTTTGAGGTTTGAAAAATGCACTTTATCACACGGATGTGTTATCGTAATGTTACACGGACTTGTTAAAGTGACTACATCGGTACATGTACATGTAGTTAAACACGGATCAATGACATGTTTAATGTTTAGGGTATTTCTGGAGTTGAAATTAATTGTAGAATTTTCTATCCTGCGTTTCCGTCCCATTTAGAATCAGTACGGTTCTTATAAGAACAGTTCTAAAGTACAGTGTGTACTTTTGCTGTATTATATATAATCATATATCATCATAATGATTCTGGTAAACAAATCAGTATATACCTACAAAATATGTGGTACATTTCTTGTTAACACCTCAATAACACCTTTCATAACAAAAGAACGATCAATAGAAAATAAAATAATCTGTTGTCTTCAAGATGTTTTGAAATAAAGTAAAATTCCGCTATTGAGACAGCCTAAAATTAAGACTAATTCTGATTTAAAAAGCTTATTAAGAAGGGTGCAGTTATTATTTCTTCTGTTTTCTGCACACAGTGTCCCCTGGTCAGAGACCACCTATGGGACTGTTCAAAAGTGGTCTTTAATGGTCTTAAAGACCACTTTTGAACAGTTCAGAAGGTGGTCTTAATATATGGTGTTTATGTCTTTAAATGGGTAGAACGCCAAATACGTTGACTTCCGGATTAGTTCTGCCTTTGTTGGCGACTTGCAAATGAACTGAGAATAGTGATATTTTGAGACTAAAACCTGTCATTTGAATATACATTTACAGTCAATTCCTATATTAAGACCACCTTTGGGACTGTTCAAAAGTGGTCTTTAAGACCACTTTTGAACAGTCCCAAAGGTAGTCCCTGAAAAAGGGACATTTTTTGCAGAATTCACGAAGAAAGAATAACTGCACCATTTTAATAAGATTTTTAAATCAGACTTTGTCTCAATTTTAGGGGGTCTTAAAAGCGGAATTTCACTGTATATATATTTTACCATATATGTTCATGTACACGTAATATGATATATGATGGTAACACACGGACGAACATGTTGAAAAAAATATTGGTTTTTGAAAGATGTTATTAATGTTTCCTGTCACCTACAGTTAACGAACTATATACATAGTGTTAGCCGCCGGAAGGCGATTTTGGCACAGAATATTATGATGTTTAAACCATATGAAAGCAACAAATACAAATGTACATACAATGCAGCCAACAGGTTCATAAGTCTGAGAAAGGATCAGCTGTGTAAACCGCCGATAAGACGGAGAAAAGTTTGGATTACATGTGTATACCCCATGTTTTATTTATCATAACATAGGTTGTGGGTAGCTGTAATGACCGCCTCAAAGGAGCGATTCTAACAGTACCCACAACACGCGTACTGTTTTGCATAATGGTGACATATATCCCACTGTTTGTCAGAGAAAAGTCTTTTTAGACAAATTAAAATATAGAAATTACCCAGATGGTTTGTTCATCACGAAAACACGCCTATATGATTTTGGCCCCCTTGAACCCTACTTTTATAAAGTAAAACTGGGGTTTACAGGGGTAAAACTTAGTTTTGCTCTAAAATATAGATTGTGGGTACTCGTTAGAACCGCCTCGTCGAGGCGGTTCTAACGAGTGCCCACAACCTATATTTTTATCAGAAATAAGAAAAATATCACAATTTCTCAGCCTAAAATTTTCCTTTACAATGTATTTGTATAGGCGTGTTTACATTATGTACTGTAGTGAGTTGATGTCAGTGGTGGAATTCAGGTAGCTTTCGGTCCAGGTGTAGACCATGGGGTGCATCTGTGACAAAAACGGTAATCGGGCGAAACGAAAAAACAAAAATTCGAAGCACCCCAATAAATTACCATTATTAAGTGACTCTGAGAGAGATATGGTAAAATATGGACGGCGAATTCTGAGTCAAGATATCGGAAATATAGGAGTATTGACATTTGTAAGGTAGGTACGGAGCGATAGTAATTTTATATGGACGTGGATTGGTAAAATCTATGCGAACAAATCACGCAAGTGCATTTCGCAAACACGCCTATACAAATACATTGCCACCTTTAACACCGAAAAAATTTGAGGATGAAAAATTGTGTTATTTTTCTTATTTCTGCTCCAAATATAGATTGTGGGCACTCGTTAGAACCGCCTCGATGAGGCGGTTCTAACGAGTACCAACAATCTATATTTTAGAGCAGAAATAAGAAAAATAAGGTATACCCCCGGCAACCCCAGTTTTACTATATAAAAGTGGGGTTCGAGGGGGTCAAAATTATATGGGCGTGTTTTCGTGATGGACTGTTGCATTTCCTCAACTCTGCCTGATAACAATTGTTGATACATATATAGATACCTTGTTATTCTGCTTCAAACGTTGATTGTGAACATTCGTTAGAACCGCCTCATTGAGGCGGATCTAATAAGAACACACAATCTATTTTTAAGCAATAATAATTGCAATTATGTATATCCATGTAAACCTCACTGTTCACTTTTAAAACGCATCCAATTGGAGATTACATCGCGGATTCCAGCGCCCGTCGGGTCTGGCAACACAACATTCAGCCGTGGAGATTGTTCAAGAAAACATACTCCTCATTCGACTGATTAAGGGAAGTTGTAAGTTTCTAGTCATCACAAAAACACGCCTATATAATTTTTACCCCTTGAACCCCGCTTTTATGAAGTAAAACTGGGATTTAGAGGGGTAAACCTTATTTTTCATATTTCTGCTCTGAAATATAGATTGTGGGCATCGTTAGAACCGCCTCGTCGAGGCGGTTCTAACATGTACCCTAAATCTATATTTTGAGCAGAAATAAGAAAAATATAAAAAAAAATTTCATCTTAAAATTTACATTTTTTTCCGGAGGTAAAATTTGCGATGTATTTGTGTAGGCATGTTTTCGTAATGTAAAAGGTGCACTCTCTGTGTATAAGCTCCGTCCAGTAAAAATTTATTGGTTTTAGGCTAACTGATTGGTTCGACGTCACTGAAGTAAGGATGACCTTGCCGTTAAACTCAAAATCTTTCAACAATTATGCAATTAGTGATATACACCAGCCTCTCGGTTAAAAGATCGTCTTGTCGTCTTAGCATTACGTTGAAGCGTCCTTTCTGCTGTGCAATTGTTCACAAAATGCCCCCGCCCATCGGGGCTTGAAGAAAAAGATGGGCTGCATGATGCTTCTACGCAGAGCTGACACCGACCGCACACGCGTACTGGTAAACCGCTTAGAGGATCTAAGACTGCCCAGGCACCCGGTGCGAATTGGACCGTCCAATTGATTTCATTGGGCGACAGGGCTTGAGGTGTCATTTCATCTCAATTGCGGATAAAACTCCCACAAAATTAGAAGCAACGTCTCCAAAATGACCTATATAGTGCTGACGGGGACGTTCAACCTCAAATAAAACAAACAAAAATGGTGTCGTCACTATCAAATCCGAATATATGCGGATTCAGAAGGACAGTGTTTTATCGAAAATACGGTTGAATCGATAATATCCTAGTTTTGCATGTTAATCATTGAACTGAAACCGTATTGAAACCATATTCCATTCAGTAGAAATATGAATTTAGAACATCATTATTCAAAATAAATGATTCATGTTTCTAAATGATCTGTACAGAATAGCTCAGAAAGTCTTTTTATAGTACAGGTTCAACTCATTGCACAGTAAGAAAGTGAGAAGGGAATACAATGTCGAAAATCGATACAATTACCGTCTTCAAAGCCGTCGATTAGAAGAAGGAAACAGCATTATAATTGAAATAATTAAAAAAGAAAGCCAAAACGACAGTTTCTTTCCTTCCAAAAAAACCTGGTCGGGATCAAATAGCATAACGAAAACACGTCTTTATCATTTTGACCCCCCTCTTAAACCACATTTTTTATTCTAAAACTTGGGTATACATTTTTTGTATTATATCTGCACGAGGGTATGCATTATTTGTATTATATCTGCTCAAACTCTAGGTTAGAGGCCCCCGCCCATCGGGATTGGAAGAAATAGATGGGCTGCAGGATGCTTCAACTCAGAGCTGAAACCGACCGCACACGAGTACTGGTAAACCACTTAGGGGATCTAAGCCTGCCCAGGAAAAGCCATTAACCCTATTGTTAACCCTATTGGTATCGACAGGCGACAAGGCTTGAGACACTAAGATTTAAATAATAGAAGTGAATGCACTGATCAGAAATCGATACAATTAACCGACAGCTCTCATCAGAGACACAAAAGGGGAAAAAACACAGACATGAAATAGCTAGACCCTAATGGAAACATCAATAGCGGGAAGCCAAAATGACAGTTACTTTCCCACAAAATGGCCAATTTGCTATCCAAAATAAAAGTATAAGCGATACACACACTTACGGACAAACCATAACAAAAAATAAATCGCGATAGAAGAACCGCATTGGAACGGCCTGTGAAGCGAATTCCACTGGGGGAGAGGGGGAGGGGGGGGGGCTTAAATCGATTTTACGCGGCCGCAATCCCCGCCCTTACTTCTGTCGCGATTTAGTCTACCTTGCCCGGTAGTTCGCGAACATCATCATGTTTGTAAACCACAAACACAAATGACCAAGACCATGTTGGTTAAAGAATCTTTAGCTAAACAAGCTTCTTAGTGGTCAGAATGTTTAATGATGTTAAGTGTTCTAATATTTAACATAGTAAATATCTTGCTGAGCAATGTGAGTAGCTTTAGACAGTCATACATCTAATATATGTGTAGGGCGATTAAGCAAAATATACATAGAACAATGCAGAAAAAACCTGACAAAATCGATTTCTTTTTAAAATGATTTACAGGAGAACTTCAATGGCTCGAACACCTTTGGGACCTCGAAAATCTGTTCGAGACAGGGGTAGTTCGAGCCACTCATGGTTACTAACAGGAGACCTAAGGATATCCTTTTTGGCATCGTTTTGGTGTTCTATAATGACAATGCATGCTGTGTGTACTCATTAGATTCGCCTCATCGAGGCGATTCTAATGAGTACACACAGCATACATTTGCAAGCAAAAAAGGCGAAAATCTCTTAAATTATCCCACTACTTCTTACGTACAGGATTTCTCTAGGGGCTAAATAATGGGTTCGACTCAGCCATGGTAACGAGCCATCGGTGTTCGAGCCACCGGAGTTTTACTGTATTTAGTTTCTTTTTTGAATGTTTTTATTTTTTTTCCGCGTCATTTCATTTTTTTTCCACACTACACCCAGCAAAGTAGTTAAAGAGGAGAAGCTCCAATTATTTATTTACTTATTTTTATTTTTTATTTATTTTTATTTTTTTTCCTTTTTTTATTGTTTGGAAAACGAACCGGTCGTCGGGCTGATATATCTTTGGCTCTCAGGCTGACCTTTCACATTTTAAAAACAATGTCGACAAGAACTGTCCAAAACCTTCAATAGCACTATTGAAATAAAAAAACAAAATCTTCTTGAAAGTTTTTTTATATATATATACCAGTAATATCGTTATTACCATAACACATTCGTATGATATAGGGCATTTTTCAAACCTCAAAAAAAGTTTTTTTTTTTGTTTTTTTTTTCTGATGAAAACATGCTATTTTTTTCATCTATACTCTTAATATAGGTTGTGGGTGATAGTTAGAACCGCCATAGTGAGGCGGTTCTAACGGGTACCCACAACCTATGTTTTGGAGCAGAAATAAGGAAAATAAAGTTTACCCCCGTAAAACCCAGTTTCCTCTATATAAAGTGGGGTTTAGGTGGGTCTTTATTTCACGGACTTGTTCACGTGATGGTGAAGCCAACGAAGCGCCTGAAGACTGTCAAAATCATAATAACCGTGGTTTAGTGAAGAAACACTTGGCTGAGACCATATAGACCCTATGCCTTTGAATCATGGGAGTATGCATTAAATTTAACGCTGACTTGTCTCTAGGCTACATCAGCATACGCCAACTTGATGATATGCTGTTCGTTTTTCCCCTGGAAACAGGTTATGACAATTTATGCAAATAGACTCCTATGACGCAATTTGCATAAAAATAAAAAAAAAATCTTGGAAAAATAAGAGAAATATTTTAAAATGTCTACTACACAGACTGCTCATAGATAAAATGTTACAACAGTTTACATGTACGTTGGTTCAGACGCGGCGTGCGCACTGTTAAAACAGAGAATATTGGATTGTCCCACAAACTTATACATTCTTCAGTCAAGTGAGTAATAAGACAAGAAATCGTACAAAGAACACACAGTGAAGATGGGTCTTATGGAAACAGATTTTTTTTTTTTTGCACGAACTGGAAATTACAGATCTGTTCATACTTAACAAAATTTTTTAGAGGAGGTGTTACACTCCCTCAAGTGGACTAAATGTTTTTTTTTTTTTGGTTTTTTTTTTTTTTTGTCTAAACCGGCGAGTATTGTGGCCACGTAAAATCGATTCAAGCCCCCATTTCCCAGCCCCCACATTTAATAAAAGCTTTTTGCTGACCTTCGAACTGTCGTTCTTCTGTCGTGGTTTATTAATGTTCTAGTTCGTATTTGCATGTATGCATTGCTAATTTCTTTTTATTCTGGACAGCCCTATGACCATTTTGTGGGAAAGTAACTGTCCTTTTAGCTTTCTGCTGGTGACGTTTTCATAATAGCAAAGCAATTTTATGTTCATGTTTTGCTTTCTTTTGATATCTTGGATGGATTTTATTGATGCCTGATCATTTTTCCATTTCAACTCACACTGAACATGTTGTTAAGATAGAAGAGTAGCGCTTGCAAAGAGATGAAAAGGTCGGCTTTAATTTTACAGAAACTAAAGACCCCTTGGAAGCATACAGGTCTGTAATCACAGTGGCTCGTTCTTTTTTCCGTACATTTAAAATTTTTCAGGGATGTCTGATGAGACTTCTGCGACTGTAACACATGCCAGTATGCACCTGTTTGCGTGCATTTTGTTGGATTAATGTATTGCATAATAGATATCGTTCCAAATCTTGAAACAACCAATCATCTATCCTGATATTGATTATTATAATGGCTGCTAAAAACATAAATCAGACTGCTAAATATATATGTGTGTACTATTTAAGTTGTATTTTATGGGTTTGTTGATCTAATGCGTGAAGCGTTATCAGATTTTTCAGGCACTTACATCGTTACCTGAGCGTCATATCTGGCAGGCCAAACGTTTCGGATTAATTTATTGCGTTCTACAGTACTGCATAATTAACCATATATAACCCAAACTGAGGGAACTATAAAGGTGTATAGACTGCCGAAACCCTTACCAGATGACTTTCCCTCTATGCCCTCTATGAAAAGGGGATATCGGAATACACCTCGTCCGGACCGCAGGCGAGGGCAATATCAACAAGGCGACCGGCCGAGGCCCTTGCCCGAGGGGTTTGCCCTTTATGAAAAGGGGCTATCCTTTGGCAGTAAAATAATACACCTCGTCCGAGTTCCAAATCAACCCGGAGTACCAGGCCCCGTGCCCGAGGGTAGTCCATAAACTTTGATAGTGCCAGTAGCTTAGTTTTCTATTCCTTTAAGTACATTGAATAACTACTGCAAAGCGATATACCACAAACATACGACAAATGAAAGTTGAAGGACGTGTTGTCAGGCTGGCTGCCTGCATTTGGACGGAATTACAACCGGAAATAATAATAATAAAAAAAAAAAAAAACAATAAATTAACTAATTTACCGATTATCTCCGTAGCGGGCACTATGCGACTAGACTTTGACCGGTCCGATTCAAATCAGTTATACTGCCTGCTGTGCATCTACCGCAGATTAACGATTTGCACGTGATGTGTTTCTAGCCAATGAAACAACAACAACAACATGTTTCATTTGTGATATGCACTAAAACGTTTTACTACATTGTGAAGTCCATGACCTACATGTAATTTCATACGTTTTCATCTGTCGCGGTTATTTTTGTTATGGTTTGTCTTTGGGTGTTTGTGTCGCTTATATTATATTATTTTATTTTGGGTAGCCTACTGACCATTTTGTGGGAAAGTACTTGAACTGTCCTTTTGGCTTTTCGCTGTTGATGTTTTCAATAGGATCTGTTATTTCATGTTTGTCTTTCTTTCCCTTTGGTGTCTCTGATGGGAGCTGTGGGTTAATTGTATCGATTCCTGATCATTGCCTCCACTTCTATTTTGGACCGGCCCGATTCAAATGTTATACTGCTCGCTGTGCATCTACCGCAGATTAGCGACTTGGACACGATATGTTTTCTAGCCAATGAAACAAAAATAAAATATGTTTCATTTGTGATATGCACTAAAATGCTTTACTACATTGTAAAGTCCATGACCTATATGTAATTTCATACGCTTTCTAAATATGGCCCGAATCTCGCTGAAGGCAGAAACTGTTTCAAGCCTTTTAGTGTTGGATCATGCATTGCTAAAGGGGATAACAAAACATGCATGCAGTGGTTCTGGTAAAACCTTGGAAAAATTTAAGGTGATTACCAAAATAATTTTAGGGTGTTGGAATTTTTTATGTATTTAACACACAATATGAAATAATTTTAGTATTTACCGAAGAAAAGACAAATTTACTTTTTATTTATATGTGTGTTTGTGTGTGAATTTGGGTTTAACGTCGCTTTCAACAATATTTCAGTCATATCACGACGGTGTCTGGTTGCGACAGGGAGCTCAATGCTCACTTTTATAGTGCTGCCTCACTGAAGTATCATGTCCCAAACACCTTACATGATACCACACCCAGTCACATTATCCTGACACTGGGTCGACCAGTCCTAGCTCTACCCCGTAAATCTGAGTGCCAAGCGAGGAGCAGCTAGAACCCGTGACCTCCCGTTCCCCGGAGCGGACACTCTACCAACTGAGCTATCGGGGCCGGTAATTTTATATGTGACTTTGGTGGTCTGTTGTGACTAACATTACAAAAACACGCCTATACAAATATAAAGTAAATTTTACCGCCGTAAAAATGAAAATTTTGATATGAAAAAGTGTGATATTTTTCATACATGTATGTCTGCTCAAAATATAGATTGTGAGTACACGTTATAACCGCCTCATCGAGGCGGTTCTAACGTGTACCCACAACCTGTTTTTTTGTGCAGAAATAAGAAAAATAAGTTTTACCCGTGTAAACCCCGGTTTTACCATATAAAAGGGAGTTCAAGGGGGGTCAAAACCACAAAGGCATGTTTGCGTGATGAACAGCTGTAACGAAACCAGAAAAGAGTAGTCCGGGCTGCGACTGTTAAAGTAACACGATCGTGATGAGAAAAGTCATATCATTTCACAATCTGAAACTATAATTTTCGTTTGTTTCAGATAAGCAATGATTTCACTGTTTAGTACAAAAATAATAAGAAAACACTAGCACATTACATATTGAAAAGTAGAGTCTCTTCTAGCGCTTCTATTTTCAGATCTACTTAAATGGACCCAATTATCCCAAAGACAAATAAAAACAAGTATCGTAGCTTATTATAGTCTTTCAAACCGCAGTGAGACGTGACTGCACTTTTCATTTTGGGTTAGACCGTGTTTTAGGTAAGTCGCCCACTGATATTCGTACTGCATCATACTAACCACTTGGCCACGACTTCTACATACTGGCATTATCAAAAAACTTATTTATAATTTTAAAATCCCGTGAAAGAAGAAATGCGAAACCTGCTTTCCCTAAAACATGGAATAGTCTTGCCACGCTTGAACGTTGAACTCTTAAAGGTCGTTGATAAAATATACCTTACCCTGTCTTGGCAATGAGTTGTCCCGAGTAAATAACTCATCAGCTACAAGGGGTGTGTTACTTGAACCAAACGGAATTCCCACAGTTTGTTTGGATATCTTAGTACCAAAATCTAATATAAACGCTGTCCAGTGGAGAGGTGTGAGCTTTATGCACTTTCTGACGTGACCATAAGTAGTAATTATATTCTCTTCGTAAGTGAAAAAAACTATATATATTTCATTTCATGCAAGACTGAACGAACCCCTGTTTGGCATATCCATTCAATTAAATGAATATAACATTATAAGTTAGCGTAGTGTGAAGCATGGAAAAATCATTCGTTGACAGACTAATTGCACGAAAACGTCAAACCTTATACGTATTTTGAATGGGACAGATTTCTGCCTGATCTTTCATAGACAGTTATCCATCTCATTTGGATTTCAGTTTGTTCTAAATTGTAATTGGGCCCCGTCAAGCGATTTTGGTACTTATCGCCTATGCGAGCAGCGAAGGTTCAGGCGAGCCTGCGCATCCGCGCAGGCTCGCCAGAACCTTCGCTGCTCGCTCATACAAGCAGCGAATCAAGAGGAATCTTCAGACAGAAAGCCATATCCCCGGCCCCTGTGAATGGCTCGGCATGCGCAGTTAAAATTTGTCATGAGGGAATGCGCGAAGACACAAATTCGCTTGGCGGGGCTCGTATGTTATTCGGTGATGATCTATTGCCTTCAGGTGGACCAACTCATTTATGTGTTTTAAATAAACTTTGAACCTGGAGTGAAGGTTGGAGCCATTGAATATATTTAAACTCCCCAGTGGTAATCGCTATAGTCTTTCAAAACGAAGTGAGACGTGACTGCACTTTTAATTTTGGAGTAGTCTGTGTTTTAGGGTAAGTCGCTTTCAGTTGGGATTTTACATTTGGCGATATGGTTTTACTGAGATTTGTACTGCATCATATTAACCACTTGGCCACGTCTTCTACATAATGGCATTATCAAAAACCTTATTTGTAATTTTAAAATCCGGCGAAAAAAGAAATCCGAAACCTGCTTCTCCTAAAACTTGGAATAGTCTTGGCACGCTTGAACGTTGAACTCTCAAAGGTCTTGATAAACTATACTGACCTTCCTAATACGGTGGTTCAAATGCTGTATATTTTTAATGTAGCTTTGTCGGGTTTCCCGACGGGGCTCTTCATGCTGCATATGCATATGGTTGAAAATTGTTATGCGTTAAATATGGGTGCACCCGGTCCTTGTCCCATCCCCCAACTTAAAAAAAACGTTATATCTGAGAAACTGTTTAGATTCCTACCCTTAAACCGTGTAACTGTTTTCCTTATGATAAGACACTTTCAGTGACCTTAACCTGGAGGTCCCCAGGGCCAAAGGCCTTATATATCAGAAACCGTTCAGATCCCCACCCCTAAACTATTTATATTCTTATTCCCGATGATAAGACACATTTGGAGGCGCCAACAAGGGTGACCGCTGGATTGCGCTAAGGCCATGCCCCACCACTCCACTTCATAAAGGGAACCATTCAGATCTTCATCCCTAAACCATATATACTCTTGTTCCTTTTGATAAGACGCTTTCTGTGTCACCAGCCTTGAGGTATCCCGGGCGCGCCGGGACATGCCAACCAGCCTCAATTACATCAAATACATTAAAGGCCTTTAATCTCAGAAACCGTTCAGATCCCGACCCCTAAACCGTAAGACGCATTTGTAGGTGCCAACTAGGGTGACCCATGCGTTGCACTGGAGCTATGCCCCACCCCTCCACTTCATGAAATGACATATATTTCAGAAACTATTCATATCCCCACCCCTAAAGCAGACACACTCTTGTTTATTATGATAAGACGCTTTCAGTGACACCAACCTGGAGGTCCCCCCCCCCGGGGTGCGCCGGCACCATGCTCCACCCTCTCCATTTCATTAAAGGCCTTATATCTCAGAAACCGTTCAGATCTCCACCCCTAAACCATATATATTCTTGTCTCTTATGATAAGATCCATTCAATGAAATCAACCAGGACTTGCGAGAACAGCTGCGCTCTAGTTAAAAAAATAGAATTAATAGACCGAACTGGTTAGTTATACTTATAACAAATTACGGTTGTGTCAGTATTTTGATAATTAGTAGGAATGCATGAAATCACCAAACATTTTTTTTATCTATTTACGTTTGTGCTTAATATCAGAATCAATGTAAGGACGAAGGGCATCTTTAGTGTAACCTTTTAGTAACAGAGCTGCGTCATATAACTGATAAGAACCATCGTATAATGAATTCGCCTAAGTAAACCCCGTAGACCGGTGCCGATACACAATGTACTTATACAAACCTTGTAGATCCAACTGCGCCATTTGATCAGGTTCTTCACTGCTTCCCCTTCTGTTTATGATCTCGACTAAAATCCCACCTGGCAACACTATTTGCTCAACTTCAAAGCTGGAGAAGTCCATTTCAGAAATTCGTGGATTAACAGGTTAATGGAAAACGCGTTTTCAGATGAACAAAAGCCAAAAAATTTAAACTGTGAGTGCACACATCACGCAACAGAGACAGATGATTTCCGGATTAAACCAATCCTTGGCCTTGAAACGCTGGAACATCGTTGGCTTAGCATGAAATTCATCATAAAATTTATTAACTGATGGGCCGCGACAAACAAAACGGGTAACGCGCATGCGTGCTCAACGAAGTCACAAACATTACGATAACAAATTCGTGAGACACAGTATAGCTTTCATATCTCAAACATGGTTATTTTTCTGTCGAAAATTTGTGATATTTTCCTTATTAATACACCAAACATAGGTTGTTGGTGCTCATCAGAACCGCCTCATTGACAACCTATGTCTGAACAGAAACAAGCAAAATCCAGTTTTCTCTGTATAAAGTGGGGTTTAGAGTGGTGTTCATTTCATGGACTTGTGGACATGATGTCAGCCACTCAGTCATTATACATGTACATCATCCCCAATCAAATGGTACCATTATTGGGTCTCTGTTTTTTCCTTGTCACAATCTATATGAAGAAACGTGGGGTCAAGGGTAATTCATGATAAGGCTGCACCGATGCACATGATGATGTGTCTGCGCTGGACGCACGTTCTCGAAGACCCTTTACACGTAGCGCAACCCATATTTTCAGTTGAATTGATTCTAAATGCAACGCTCAAAATTGTTTGGGTCGGTTGTCTGTTTTGTTTGTGTGTTTGATTCGAGGTTTAACATCCCCGCCAACACTGTAAAGGTCATTTCGGAGAAGTTGCTTCCGATTTTGTGGGACTTTTACCCGACATTGAGTTGAAATGACATCTCAAGCCCTGTCGCCCAATGAAATTCGGTTGTCTGTAAATCGAGCAAAAGTTACTTAGTTATCTAAAAGCTTCTCCGCGATTTTCCACATGACCGATAATGTTAAAAAGCGTGCAATGTTTAGAAATCCCGGTAACAGCGCATTATATATAGTTTCACTATTCTTGTCGCTATGACACCAGCGTTATGTATTGAAAAGGTTATCTGTCATGACTGGGCAAGATATTTTCCAAAGTAGATTTGTTTGTTTGTATTGGAGTTTAACGGCCCTGTCAACACTTTTTAGGTCATTTGTGAGTCGGCTAGTTGACCTATGGCAGGCTTATACTTAAGCTGTTAACTCGCCATTACGAAAACACGCCTATACCAATACATTATAACCTTTACTGCCAAAAAACCCTAAAATTTTGTGATGAAAAATTGTGATATTTTTCTTATTTCTACTCAGAATATAGATTGTGGGTACTCGTTAGAACCGCCTATATATAGATTGTGGGTACTCGTTAGAACCGCCTCATCGAGGCGGTTCTAACGGGTACCCACAATCTTTATCTTAGAGCAGATATAAAAGTGGGGTTCAAGGGGGTCAAAACTATATAGACATGGTTTCGTGATGACGGTGCACAATCTTTCGCCAGAAACTGACAACTGCTCTTCTTGAATCAGCGGAAGGGAGATAATGACAGCAGAAAAGATTTCATGATCTATTTCCAAAGTAGACCTACAACAGGCACTGCATAACGCGGATTCTGATCAATGTCTACACCGTTTGCTTCCAGTAAAGAAAAAGGGCTAAACGAAACAGTTTATGATTCTAAGGACAGGAGAATTTCTCCAGCTTGCACTCCGAGACAAAAGACCCAGCAGGTGGGGGCCTCTTTGGTGTAAAACCCGGTGTCGTGAGTTCGAGTCCGGTCTTCTCCAGACTGGATGAATCTTTAAACCGAGGGACCATCACTATATGACCTTAATTGTAAGTGCATTTAGGATGTAAAACTCAAACACAAACGAACTAAGCAGTATTGTCAGTATTGTAATTTATTTGTATTGTACAGTTTGGTGGCCCCGCGCTTCGGGGCCTGTAGAAATAGATTTGGCTGCACAGTGCTCACACGCAGAGCTAAAATCGACAGCACATGAGTACTGGTAAACTGCTTAGAAGGTCTAAATCTACCCAGGCAAAGTATTGTGAGTAGGGCGGTCCCTGCATTTAAACCCTTTTGGTTTGTTTGGGTGGTAGGGCTTGAGATGTCATATCATTTCAATGTCGGGTAAAAGTCACACAGAATTGAAAACAACATCTTCAAAATGAGTTTAGTAATGCTAATGGGGACGTAAAACCTCAACGCAAACAAAAAATGTAAAATCTGGTTCCACTGTTAAAATGAGAGCTGCGTCCGGTTTGATTTTTCGAATGTATGCGTTCGAGTTCAGTGCGAGTTTGGAAAATAAAGCTTTTGAGGATTACGAGGACTGTTCAAATATGATTGCAACTAAGCACATAAAAATGATTCCGTGATAGATTTCGATGTTTATTTCGTCCCCTCAAAGTATTCCCCTTTAACAGATATACAAACTTTCAGTCTTCTGATCCAATCATTGAATGCATTTTGGTCGTCTGTTCGAGGTATACTATGAAGGCACTGGAATATTGCAGAACCGAGGTGTTAACGCTGTACAAATTTTCGACCAGAAAGGTATTTTTTTCAGCCGCGGGAACAAAAAAAAAAAGTCTCACGGGGCAAGGTCAGGGGAATACGGGGGGTGAGGGAGTTCAACAACCTTTTCCTGCTTCAGATAGTCTTGCACAATGAACGCCTTGTGCGATGACGCATTGTCATGTAGCAATCTGACATTGGCCAAACCAGTTACGGGTCTTCGTTCTTTGAAATATTTCTTCAATTTTCGAAGAACTTTATTCTTGTAAAACTTCGCATTAACAGATTTGCCTTTAGGCACAGCAACCTGAATAGCAGGGCCCTGGTTTGAAAAGAATATTGCATACATTACCTTCTTGACGCTCATGGTCCGCTTTGCAATGCATGGTCTTTTGCAATACTTTGTTACCCATATTTTGTTCTGAATCTTCATTTTGGCACAAAAAAGTGAACCCATGTCTCGTCACCTTTGACGACATTAGCGAAAGACCGCGCATTGTAATTTGGAAACTTTTTAATCAACTTCTTGGCGCACTGCTTCTGCTCATCTGTCTACAGATGGGGAATCCATCTAGCACAGGTTTTTCCCATTTTCAAATCCCGTTTCAGAATTGTATGAGCTGCTCCTAATGAGATGCCAACCATACTAGCTATTTGCCTAGTGGTGTATCGTGCATCGGTAGCAACTATTTCTCTCACTCTAGCAACCATCTTGGCATATGTTGCATTTTTCGGCCGACGATCATGTGGTGCATCTTCTGTTGAGCCTAGCCCACAGCTGAATTTCCTTCACCAACGAAATACTGTCGGAAAAGACATGTCATTATGCCCATAAACCGAACATATTTCATCAAAAATGTCTTTGCACCGTATACCAAGAATACAACGATTCTTAATATAGGACCGTATTTCAACGGCGTACTCTGACCTTCTTCCAAAAATGTTTTGTATTAGTATACAAGAGTAGACAGTGTTTATCGAACGATATGCATGGCTAAAGTGCCCGGATTTTAACAGGTTTGGTATCAATGTATAGGTAAAATCATTTTCTATGCTGTGATATTTATTTCCAGATGATTTTCGCATTAGTGCATGAGAAAACGTTCTACTTGCATTCATATTTGAACAGTCCTCGTACTTTGCTGAGTTGAACCAAAAAATATGATAGATAGGGCCTACATGTACATTTTGAAAATCGTATTTTTAGCTCACCTGAGCGAATATTCAGAAGGTGAGCTTATAGTCTAGGCAGGCTTCCCTCGTCCGTCGTCCACATTTTTAAACTTGAATATCTCAGAATTTCGAGTTCGAATTTGAGCGTCACGTGACCAACGGCTTTGGAGTTACCCGCCATTGAGCGAACATATAAGCGAATAATGATGTCTCCACATTTTCTCAGCTGTTTTCGATCTGATCTTTCTGAAATCTTCAGTAAACAAGGTCAAGCATAATATCTCAAGACGAGTTCGAATTTGGCTCGAATCTGACAACCGCTTCGCAGTTACCTGCCCTCGAGCGTAAATATAAACGAAAAATGATGTCTCCACATTTTCGCAGCTGTTTTCGATCTGATCTTTTTGAAAATTTTGGTAAACAAGGACAAGCATAATATCTCAGACGAGTTCGAATTCTGCTCAAATCTGACAACCGGTTTCGCAGTTACCTTCCCTTGAGCGTGACAAAAAATACCAAAGGCTTACAATGGAGAAAAAAACGATGTCTCCAACTTTTCTCAGTCATTTCTGATCTAATCTTTATCAGACTTGCAAATAACCAGGAAAGGCATACAGTCTACGTCGAGTCACAGGACCAATTGCTTTGTAGTTACCTGTCATGGAGTATAAATATGTACGAAAAATGGTGTCTCCACTTTTTCTCAGCTGTTTTTGATCTGATCCTTTTGAAAATTTACGTAAACAAGGACAAGTATAATATCTTAGACAAGTTTGAATTTGGCTCGAATCTGACAGTCGGTTTCGCAGTTACCTTCCCTTGAGCGTGAAAAAATATTCCATAAGCTTACAATGGAAAAACGATGTCTCCAACTTTACTCAGCCATTTCTGATCTGATCTTTATCAAACTTGCAAATATCCAGGAGAGGCATACCGTCAGCGTCGAGTTCGAATTTGGGCCTCGCAGGACCAAGGGATTAGGTGTTACATGTCCTTGAACATAAAAATAAGTGAAAAAGGTGTCTTCACTTTTTCTCAGCTGTTTTCGACAGGATCTTTTTTGAAACGTTTAGAAAACAATGACAAGCATAATATATCAGACGAGTTCGAATTAGGCTCGAATCAGACAACCGGTTTCGCATTTACGTTGCCTTGAACGTGAAAAATTTACCATAAGCTTACAACGGAAAAGCGACGTCTCCACATTTTCTCAGCCATGTCTTATCTAATGTTTATCAAAATTGCAGATAACCAGGAGAGGCAAACAATCTACGCAGAGTTCGAATTTGGGCCTCGCAGGACCAACAGCTTTGGAGGTACATGCCCTTGAGTATAAATATGAGCGAAAAAATGGTGTTCACTTTTTCTCGGCTGTTTTCGATCGGATCTTTGTTGAAAGTTTTAGTAAACAAAGACAAGCACAATATCTCAGATGAGTTTGAATTGGCCTTGAATCTGACAACCTGTGCTATTTCTCAGATGAGCGATCGTTGCCCCCTGGGCGACTTGTAAACACTGATGGAGTCAGCAGGCTCATTACACACATTTTTCAAAGATTCCAAAGCCTGTGTTTGCACTAGTCACATCAAGTGCAGTACAATAAAATAAATCTATAGTAAATGACCACAGCACAGTCTTATAACACCCAGAGGCCTCGGGTGCTTTGTTAATAGCAAACTATAAGTAATGAGATACTGATTTAACTTCTACAATAGTCCAGCTCCAACTGAGCCCCACCAAGCGAATTTGTGTCTTCGAGCATTCCGTCATGACAAATTTTAACTGCGCATACCCAGCCATTCAGCGGAGCCAGTGATATGGCTTTCTGTCTGAAGGTTCCTCTTGATTCACTGCTTGTGTGAGCGAGCAGCGAAGGTTCTGGCGAGACTGCGCGGATGCGCAGGCTCGCCTGAACCTTCGCTGCTCGCATAGGCGATAAGTACCAAAATCGCTTGACGGGGCCCAATTAATTAATCGTTATAGGTTTTTGATGTATACACTATTTAATTCTTTTTACTTGTGTTGTTCGCAGATACGCAAAGGCTTTCCTTCTCTATTTCTTGCTCAGTTCTCTAGTGAGAAGACTAAACCATATCATGTATTGGTATTTTACTGGAATTCCAATTATCCTATATTCCAAATGCAATTGTGATTTGGACGATGCTGTTTATGCAATCTTTCGTCAGATGAATGGATGTTCAGTTCGCATGTTCATGATCATACACCTATTAAACACATAAACATGCCCCTGCACACGCAAGTTGTTTAGCATATTTATTGTTAACATCTGTATAACACCTCTCACAACAAAAGAAAGATCAATTGAAATAAATCCGTTTGATTCCTCGTCAGCATTAATAATGTATTCTGATAACAACAAAGCATTTCTGGATATGTGTTTAATGACATATAAGGGATTTTTCTACATATATATGGAAAGTGGCACTGAATAGACGCCAATCACAATTAAGCTCTGATGCTTAACTGGATAACGAGTATGATATGATACAAAATCGTGAGAAATGGATTTCCAAAATACACAAAAACAATAAATACTCATATGGCGTCTTCGCTGCTTTAGCGTGTAGTTAATTTAGTGAAAAGAAAAGTTGAAGAAAAAGGCATAAAGTTTAGAGCAAATTTTGCCTTGAACGTTAGAAATCACAGTGGAGTTGAAACCATTTATTGCTGACCCTATATAACGCGTAATTTTACTTTTTGCTAAAAAATAATGGGCTGCATATGTAATAAAGGAACCAGTCTTACAAACAAAGTCAGTGACAGGTCTTTGAAACAGTTTAAGAAAATACCGTCATTAAGCAGCGACGACAGGAACTGGATAAAACACGGTTGGCAGAATATTAGTCAGAATATGGGAAACATAGGATCATTGACATTTGTAAGGTATGTATTTATAAACCGGTATACAAAACCATACATCGGACACCTAAGTAAAGACCGCTCAATGTAAAGGAACGTTTGATATACATTTATAACGGTGCACAATCGATCTTCATATGACCTAAGCTGTTGGTGGAACGGAAAATTTACACACACACATACAAGTTGCAGTGTATCATTCATCTTCATTTTCTTTACGACCATTTTATCACGAAATGAACACCTTCAAATATCATTGCTGTTAAAATTCTGAAAAGGAACTTTTAGTAAGATCCACTTGAAACATTTTTTGTTGTCGAGCCTGCTCCAGCAGGGGAATATAGGCGTGCAAGTTTCCGTCTGTTTGTCTGTTCGTCCTTTTAGTCATCCGTCTGTGCACTTAAGTCCACCATAGGCACAACCCTTGTGTTTATAGCTCAGAAACAATAAAAGATAAAATGTTCAGTAACTGTTGGTTTTCTTTTGCTCCAACATTTCAGTGATTTGTTGCTGTCGAGTCCTCGCCTTTGTTTCATCTCTGTGGTTGTTTGATTTTTGTGTGCTCGGATATTTTGCACCGAGGAGTTAGAAAGCCTTCATGCGGACTGTACAAATTAATTGTCTAAATTACGACGGAATCAAGGACGAGGATTGCGGCCGCGTAAAATCGATTTAAGCCCCTCTCCCCTCCCCAAGTGTCATTCTTTTCATTGACCGTTCCAATGCGGTTCTTTTGTCGCGGTTTATTTTTGCTATGGCTTGTCTTTGAGAGTGTGTATCGCTTATATATTTTTATTTTGGATAACCGATTGGCCATTTTGTTTGAAAGTAACTTCCGCTTTTGATGTTTCCATTAGGGTCTAGTTATTTAATATGTGTTTCTTTCCCTTTGGTGTCTCTGGTTGGAGGTGTGGGTTAATTGTGTCGATTCCTGATCATCGCGTTCACTTCTTTTTTCATATTTTTATGCATATACTTGCGATCATATGCTCTTAAAATGAGGTCATGTTTTTGAACTTGACTTTTGACGTTAACCTTAGCCTAGACAGGCGTGACACCACCCCCCTGCAACGGCATTTTGTTTCTCACGGTACAGCTGAATTGTTTAAATACAGTCAACCAATTCATAGCTAGACAATTGTTGATAAATCACTATCGTAGCAACCATTTTTTCAAGAATTTTCATATTTCTTTTTGTAATAATGTACAGTGAAATTCCGCTATTAAGACCACCCAAAATTAAGACTAATTCTGCTTTAAAAAGCTTATTTTGAAAGCTTCACTTAATTTCTGTTTGGGATTTCCGCCAATAGTGTCCTCTGGGCATGGACCACCTTTGGGGCTGTTCAAAAGTGGTCTTAAAGACCACTTTTGAACAGTCCCAAAGGTGGTCTTAATATAGGAATTTTACTGTATTAACCATCGTCGCTTTCGACAGCTCAAAAACGTGAATCATTATCAGGCTTGCAGACACATCACTTTTATCACACTATTTATTTCTTCTAACAAGCAATCTCATTTGGCCTTCTTGGTGCAATAAGGCGATGTAAAATAAACACATTTAATTGATTGATTCCTGTCTTATTTCATTTAATTGTCTGTTAAATGCGAATGGATAAACCTCTCAATTTTTTCAGTCTTGCATCACAAGTGAGAAAACTGGGGTTTACACGAGTTTACATTATTTTTTTCTTATTTGTGCCCCGAGAAATAGGTAGTGAGTAATCGTTAGGGCCGCCTCGGTTCTAACTAGCCCCTACAACCTGTGTTTCAGGTGAAAATAAGAGAAATATCACAGTTTTTCTTTTTTATCAGAAAATCAACCTTTTTCGAGATGCGAGAGAACGCACTATATATATCGCATGGGTGTGTTATTGTATAATGTTATGCGCCCCGCCCATCGGGGATTGAAGAAATAGATGGGCTGCATGATGCTTCCACGAGGACTAGTCCAGGTAAAGCGGTGCGAGTCGGTCCGTCCATGCTTATAAACCCTATCGGTTTCATCGGGCGACAGGGCTTGAGAAGTCATTTCATCTCAATGTTGGGTAAAAGTCCCACAAAATTGGAAGCAACGCCTCCAAAATGACCTATACAGTGTTGACGGGGACGTTAAACTTCAAATCAAACAAATTGAATAATGTTATTGTTATTGCTCGTTCGTGATCAAATTGTTAACTGATTTAGCTAGTGCAATGTCTTTACACCTGTGGTTTTGCTGGACAATGTGGAGAGCTACTCGCATTTTGGCAGCAAAAATAGCAGTTTGCTATGGTATTGAATGTACCAAACTTTTAAAGATATGTTATGTAACAACAGCGTAAGTTTTGAACAACTGGGGCCAGTTGTTCAAAACTAGCAACGTCGTTAGTTAACGTATCGTTAAAAGTTTGATCATTTATTATGACAAATATGCTGAAAAAAATTTTTTGCTGAAAATAAATGTGAGCAGCTTTTAAAATACCAAAATTTTAAATATTAAACGTACTAGAAGAGTTAACAATATGACCACTAACGAGCTCGTTAAGCTAACGATGCTTTGAACAACTGGACCCTGGACTCTAAGCTTTCCATTTGCTTTCCAATATACTGACTCCCTCTAAAATCGTTTTATTCCTGAAAAGGAAAGATTTTTATTACTTCTGGAGCAAATAATATACTCTAAGGGGAATGGGAACACTTGGCGGATTTTTTCCGCCATTTTTCAAAGAGAGACTACTTTCGGGAATTCCTGCTCGCTTTTCTGTAAATCATGTCCCACTGAAAAAGGGGTCTACTCTTAAAGGAAAGAATGTGCTCCTCCGGAGCAAATGCTTTCCTTTAAGAGTTGACCCCTGTTGCCTTGGAGACAAAAATACTTATGCAGGAGTTGCCTCCCCTGAAGGTGCATCCATTCCCCTTAAGTGTAGACTGCTTTTGTTAAGACAGACCAAACTACTGTTGAAAAAAAAAAAAAAAAAAAAAACGTTCTTTAAAGGTGTATCCATCACTACATAGAATCCTTCTGAATTGTTTACATTTATCTGATTTGTCTGTTTATTTGTTTGTGGTTTAACGACCAAGTCAACACTATTTAGGTCATATCGAGCCGGTCAGATTACCTAACCACATTTCCTTGGTAGGCCTACCCACAACCGGGCAGTTTTTCCCCTCGCCAGAACCTCACGAAAGCCCCTCTTGAATCAGCGAAAGGGATAGAATGACCGAAGAAACGATTTCATTATTAATCTCTTCAAAATGATGTTGCCGACCCGGATAGTATCGACCCGCGACCTCTTGTTCACCAGCCAGACGCTTACAGGCACATGTTTATATGTGGTTTCAAAGTGACCTCTTTACATGTGCCAGATTGTACAATTTATCTGAAGCATTCGAATATATATGGTAAACATTTGGGTTTAAGACCCCGTAAACAATTTTGAAATTGACCAAACATCATGACCAAGATAGCGTTACGTCGTTTTCTAATAACTGTCAAACAAACTTGCTAGTGTGAGAGCCCATACTGAATCATTAGTTCGAGAACCAGAATGAAAAAAAAAAATACGCTGATAAGTTTACCTTGCCATGAGTCATTTTCCGCTAAATGTCGTCATCAATTTGACGTTGCTTTCTTTTCCTCTCTCAATTTTACGTTTGTGCCTTAAATGACGTTTTTGACTCGTATTTCAGTAGAAAATAACCAAAATGAAAATTGTTTAAAAGGGCATGTTCATTTGGTCGTTAGGGCTAGCAAAAGAATAGGGATTTGGCGTCAACTTAACGCCGTGACATAGACGTACCGCGGTTTTAGTTTTCCCTGCCAGTGTGCAGATTAAAAGTACCTTTTTAAATCAGCATGCATGTAAGCTCAAAAGTCATTTCTTTTATTGCAGTTAAACACAGTAATCATTGCATACACAATTAAATAAAGTGATATGGGCGTCTTTGACGTCAGTAATCATGCGTTTGAACAGCAGTAACATTATGCAATAGTGAAACGTTATTTAGAATTAAAAGACGAAAACATCAAACAAAGAATTCATTACGATAACACAGCCGTGAAACATAGTGCATTTTTTCACATGTCCAAAATGGCAACTTTTCTGATGAAAATCCATGATATTTTGCTTATTTATACTGCACACTAAGGTTGTGGGTGCTCGTTAGAACCGCCTCAATGAGGCGGTTCTAACGAGTACCCACAACCTATGTCTTGGAGCAGAAATACGGAAACTCTTGTATATTACCGTAAACCCCAGTTGCCTGTATATAAAGTGGGGTTTAGGGGGTATTCATTTCACGGACTTGTTCACGTGATGCGAAATTCAAGCCTTGTTTTAAATAGGATGTCATTTTCGTTGGTGCAAATACAGCCTTGTAAGGGCATGTTGCCTTCTTCAAATCTATGTGGTTTCTAATGTCTAAGATGTTCAAGTAATGTTTTATATCCTATCTTCTGAGTTGGAATTTATTTCTTGAAATGTATAAGATATGTCTGAACTTATTTTACATAGTATACTTGAGGACACTGGATATCACGTTTTTTCACCCAAGATAAACAATTCTGAACAAGTTCGATGACTCGTATGAGTTTTCATGATTGAGTTTTTAAAGTCTGCAAATGCTTGCTGTGGATGTGTATCCAGGCATGAAAACTTCGATAAAAATGTTTTTTTTTTTTTTTCGCATAAAAAATTAATGAGTTGGTATTTATGCCGTATTTTAACATTTATGCTTCTGAATGAATATTGCATACTGCAAAACAATGCAGAAATGACGCAAATCTTTGAAAAAGGTGTTTTTATCGATAATTGAAAATTTAGAGTTTTCAAAAAATAGGGATGAATTTCAATTTTCGAAGATGCCCCTTTCAAAATCTGACCAACTGATGTTTTACAAGCACAGTGTGAAGGGTTACGTCACAATGTGACATTATGAGGCAAAGGGCTTGGTTCACGAAAGGCAAAAAATTGCCCTGTTTCAAAAATTGTTAAAAACTTTTGTGTTAATTGTTTATGGCGTGGTATCTTAAAAAACGGCAAAAATAAGTTCCAAGCTTATGTAGTATGGTTGCTATAGCAACAAAAGAACAGCAGGTGAAAACTTCATTTTTTGATTACATTTTATCCCGTGCGTGGTCAGAAAACATACAAAGGTAACACAAATATATGTAATTATTACTAGAAAGATGCATTCAAGGTTCTGCAACAATTTATATGGAACAACATATCGTTAAAATTTATGTTGCCATGGTAACGAACGGGTTTACATGCTTATCAAATACACATTATTATAACATAACTTGATCTGCCGCAATGTATCACAAATGTGACTGTTTCTTGATGAAATGTCACGAGATGCAATAATGAATGACAGATCAAGTTGACATAGTTATAATGTGTTTATTATATACCCGGCTTTTCTTCCAGTAAAAGTATTTTAAGCTCACCAGAACCAAAGGCTCCTAGGATGCATATAGGAGGATAGGCAATGGTCCATCGTCGTCTGCCTTCCGTCAACACTCTCTAACCACATTATCTCTGAATCCACTAGGCCAATCAGGCCCTAATTTCATCTGTAAATTCTTTGGACTGCGGGATTGAAAGTTTATGTATATTTGTGACATTTGGCGCTTTAGTTTGGTTGCTATGGCAACTTTTGCTATGGCAACTTAGAGTTAGAAAAATGAAAAACGGTATTAACTACCAAGTCATTGCAGATACTGTGACAAGCGTTCATAGAAATGTTCCTTAAGCCATGTACTATTTGCCATATGATTTAAGGCTGCAGCTCCTTTTTATTGGCTGCCATAGAAACGGGAATAAATAAATAAATAAATAAATAAATAAATAAGCATATCCTCAGAAACCATAGACTGCTCTTCCTCTCATAACATTGGGCTCCTCGGCAACCATATGCTACATCTGAGACTATAGAAATATTAACCATATTAGCCATTACAGGTTTGGTTTTTGTTATTTTTTCTTTTTATCTGACCAGAGCCGAACGTTGCTGGGGGAACTTATAGAATGGGCATTTTCCATTATCATATGTCATCTGGTGCCAGCACATTAAAAAACATCTCTGAAGTCACTTGGTCGAATGGGTTTAAATTGCATCCGAAGCAACCTTGGCTGGGGTCTGCATCTGCTTGATAAAACAGATGGCTTCCAGTGAGCAGTACCCACCTAAACTCTGGTGAGCATAGTGGTTCATCTGAGCTCTATCGAGCATAGTGGCCCATGGGCCTCTTGTTGCATGAACTTTTGACGTTACGCTACCTTAAGTAAGAAAGAAAGAAGGAAGGAAATCAATGAAAAATCATTAACTTCATAAACGTTTCAATGCAATAATATATATCTTACTTCAATTACATAGAAAGCTAATAAACTTCGTATACACTGCAGGATTATCTGGCATTTCGGATATTTTTTGCTGGAATACCACTGAGATGTTTGTATTTTCTTACTTTAGTGAACATACATTCGATTGTTAAATGTCATTGTAAAATCAGGGCTGAGCGCCTCTTCTTGTGTTCTTTTTATGACTGAAACACCCTGTGGCAAAACCCTGGAGCATATATTAGTAAGCAACATCAACAAGCACCTAATCTTTGAGAGGTGGGTTTCGGACGCTCACAATAAGTTGTACTTCTGATTCAGTCCCAGTTTTATCTGGTGTCCCCCAAGGTTCAGTCCTTGGGCCGGTTCTTTTCTTGGTATTCATTAATGTTCTCCCTGATAATATTAGGTCATCCGTCCGTTTGTTTGCTGATGGCTGTGTCCTGTAAAGGTGCATATAGCCTAATTCTGACTGTCTTATTTTACAAAAAGGCCTGGATAGACCAGCAGACCAGCACAGTGTGAGGCTGATTGGCAGATGAAGTTCAATGTGGCCCAATACCATTCAATGAGGGTGTCAAGACATCCTCCGTGCAAGCAAATTAAGTTTGATTATACACAATACAAAAAATTGAGCCATTAAATATCTGGGTATCACCATCACTGACGATCCTGATTTGGGTCAACACATTTCAGAGATAACATCGAAAGCAACTTGGACTTTGGCATTTCTAAGAGGTAACTTTGCCTTTGCACCTAGGCAGACAAAGGATGTAGCGTATAGAACACTGGCTCGCCATCAACTTGAATATGCAACACCCATTTGGCATGCCTATGTTAAAACTCAGATTCAGCAAGTGGGGAAAGGTGCAGAGAACAGCTTCTTGATGAACCCGCTGATGATGGCGAAGTAGAAGAAGAGTCCATGACATGCTTAACGATCTAGAATTGCCATCCCTAGAGGCCCTTCGTGAGCATTCATCTTTAACATTCTTCTATATAATACACTCTGGTACAGTGTCTATTAATAAAGACAGGTATTTAACCCCTGAGACAGCTTCAACCCAAACAAGAGCATCAAAAGTAAACACCTCACAATATCGTAGGCACCATGCAGTCCTGTAGTGATGCCCTGAAACATTCCTTTTTTCCTTAACATTCCTCAGCGGCATATTCTTTTCTCTTCTGCAGTGAATGCCAAGACCACAGAGATGTCCAAAAACCGTACAGTTTAAGACTGAGATCCAGAGGAATCAGTTTTATCATACCTCTGTAATTTCATATTGTAAATTAAATATCTTAATGGACTCATCCGGTGACTTTTTTTAGCTAAAATCTAAAGTAAGTTACCCAACAAACTGAGATAGATAGATAGATAGAGAGAGAGAGAGAGAGAGAGAGAGAGATAGAGAGATAGATAGATAGATAGATAGATAGGAACCAGATTTGGCCCAGTATTTCCATCTGTTAATTCGAGTATTTGAAGTCTCTACAACCGATCGTATATGAAAACAGGATCCAGTTTACTGAGTTACTTACATTTATCAAATACCACCTTTTATCATACATGAATTTATTTTATATATGACAAGTATTTACAACTCAATGGTAATGGCCAAATATGACCGACTCAGTATGAGAAGATAGATAGATAGATCTCTTTATTCCCGCATTTGAATTTCCCTCTACCCCAGAATCCAGTTTATTGAGCTACTTACATTATCATACATAGAATTTATCATACGAGCATCTTTTTGACCTTTGTCTTTTTAAAAAACACGAGTTCAACAAGCAGGGCATCGTATACCAACTTGCTGTCATAACTATTGTTGTGGTCTGCTGACGACGTGTTCGTTTGAATTGTGGTTTAACGTCCACATCAACACTATTTAGGGCATTTTGGAGACGTCCCTCCTAACTTTGTGACACTTTTACACGACAATGAGATGCAATGATACACCAAGCCCTGCTGCCCAATGAAACCAATCGGTTTATATGCATGGATGGTCCAACTAGCACCATCTTGCCTGGGCAGGCAGTTAACTGTACTTTTGTGTGCTCGTTTAAGCTCTAGGTTGAAGCACACGATAGACGGGGGCAATGATGACGGCAATAGCAGAAGTTTTCTTGCAATAGATTATTTAATAAAATATCTCAAACGCATTTTTCTCATGCTGATGACGCCGATGTTTTTTTTTCCTTAGAGAAACATTATCAAACATAATATATTCATAAAACTCGCCCATTTAGTAGCATGGCAATAATTAAAAAATAAACTGTGGAACATGAAAACAATGGTCCAAGCATAAAAAGTATTTTTCAAAGCATTACAGTAGTTAAAAAAAATGAAAAAAAAAAAAAAAAAAAAAAAAAGTGGGGATCGAACCAGGGGCCTTTTCATTGCTAACCGAAGTGTGTAACCATTCGGCCATTGTCACTGATGACGTCATCGTCTAATACAAAGATGGATATTGATATGGACGTGACGTAGCTGTCATAGTAATGAATCAAATCGTCTGTCACTGTACTCTGTATGAATGTCAAGGGTCTTTAAACTCTAAAAATATGCATGGTAAATGGCTCTGTTGTCGGGCAAACCTATTTTGAACTTGTTACATGGAATCGAGTCTCTTATCCGTCACCAATGACGCACAGCGACTTGCAGTAAGAGTAATGTCCCTTGTTTGGTAAACGGCGTTCTTGCCAAAATACCATGATTTTTTGGACAGCAATAGCGTTAGAAATAAAACATCATAAGCAAAACTTTCTAATGGGTCACATTTTCTTTGCCTTGATCTTGATTTATTTTTTTTTTCCTTCTAAATTTCGGCTGTTTGGCAGAAAAGATAGCTCGAGCCCTCGTACAAATTAGGTAGGGGGACAGGGTACATTTCCTTTAATTTAACAATGAATGCACATCTTCGACACCTTGGAAATTTAATCAAATGTTTTTCTTGTACTTTTGGAGCTTTCAACCAAAAATCTTTGTGTCGCATGTAGGTCTTCATATTTTTTTCTTGATTTCTTTATGATGAATATTGAGAAAATGTTCGATTTTGGTGTAGACTGTGTATACTTTTACATAAAATTCATTCAGATATTGGCAGTTTTGATGATTATTTCATACATTTTCGGGGACACAAGAGGTCATAGTTTACAAAAATTAGAAGATCATTTTGTATTGAACAGGTTGCTCACATAGGAATTTACAGGGCAGTTAACTGGCATTTGTGAACCAAGCCCTTTGAATATCTCAAAGTTGTTCGTTTCCTTCGCTTACAGTTCTAGTGCAAAAACTTTGAATCTTTGCAAAATGACATTTGAAAGGAAAAACTGTTAGAATCCGCGCTTTAGTACAAAACACTTTGCGCACAGACATGTATTAGACTAATCATCCAAATCGCAGAAAACTTAAGACACACCGTATCCCATCAGGTTAACCCTTATCTTGCTGTTCACGACAACCCCTATCTTTGGAAACAGTGTAGATCCAAATCAGATGGCTTCTG
Source organism: Lucinisca nassula (assembly GCA_963580285.1). Classification (NCBI taxonomy): domain Eukaryota; kingdom Metazoa; phylum Mollusca; class Bivalvia; order Lucinida; family Lucinidae; genus Lucinisca; species Lucinisca nassula. Next base: position 83,113,289 of record OY757023.1, read on the forward strand.
AAGAAGCCATCTGATCAGGATCTACACTGTTTGGCATTCAGTTTATGAATTTGTAGCAATAAATTACATCAAGTAATTTGATTGGTTGATAGACAGAAACGGATGGGGCTTAAATGAATATTCAGCAAGATAAGGGTTAACAACGAAGTCTATGAAATGAACACCCCTGCAAATCCTTTTTATATGATGAAAAATTGGATTGATAGGGTATTTTGTCCATTTATTTTTCTCAGAAGCATAGATTGTTGATACTAGTTAGAACCATCTCAATGAGTTGGTTAGAACGAGCACCGGAAATCAATGTTTGAACAAGAAATAACAAATATGTTTAAAAAGTTATATGAAAATGCTAGTTGGAAAGATAAGAAAGATAAGGATGTGCTGTCGCATTACGATAACACACCCTTGATTCATATGTCAAAAATGGCCACTTTTCCGAAGAAAATTGGTGATATTTTTCTTATTTATACTCCACACATAAGTTGTGGGTGCTAGTTAGAACCGCCTAGTACCCACTACCTATGTCTAGGAGCAAAAAAAAAAAAAAAAAAAAAAATCAGCAAAACGATATATACCTATGTAAACCCCAGTTTTCTCTATAATTGGGGTTTAGAGGGTTGTGGATTACACGGACTTGTCGGTCCCCGCCCATCGGGGCTTGAAGAAATAGATGGGCTGCACGATGCTTCCACGCAGAGCTGCAACTGACCGCACACGAGTACTGGTAAACCGCTTAGTGGATCTAAGCCTGCCCAGGCAAAGCGGTGCGAGTCCATGCTAGTTTTCTCTATAACTGGGGTTTAGAGGGTTGACGATTACACGGACTTGTCGGTCCCCGCCCATCGGGGCTTGAAGAAATAGATGGGCTACACGATGCTTCCACGCAGAGCTGCAACTGACCGCACACGAGTACTGGTAAACCGCTTAGTGGATCTAAGCCTGCCCAGGCAAAGCGGTGCGCGTCCATGCTTATAAACCCTGTTGTTTTCATTGGGCGACAGCGCTTGAAATGTCAGTTCATCTCAATGTCGGGTAAAAGTCCCACGAAATTGGAAGTAACGTCTTCAAAATGACCTATACAGTGTTGACGGGGACGTTAAACCACAATTCAATCAATCAATCAATCAATCGATCAAGTACACGGACTAATTAACATCCCCGCAGGCACAAAACGTTGACTCAACGTTGAACTAACGTTGAAACAACGTTTTCAACGTTGTTTCAACGTTGGTTCAACGTTGAGTGCCTGCTGGGATAATGTATTTTCACGTGAATCGACTCGAGTGTTGAGTAGTGGCAATGACCTGAGATTGATCCTGATTTAGAATTATACAGGTATAGTGCAAGCATTTTCCGACACTATTACAATCAATTAGGTTTCTATTTTGAGGTTTCAGCTGTTGTGCTAAGATGTAGTATATAAAAAAAATCTTGTAAATGTTACATCCCTGTGTCTCTGATGTGGAGTTTTCAATCATTTCCGACCCCGCCCATCGGGGCTTGAAGAAATAGATGGGCTGCATGATAAAGCTGAAAGCTTTTCACGTAAAGCTGAAACCGACCGCACACGAGTACTAGTAAACCACTTAGAGGATCTAAGCCTGCCCAGGCAAAGCGGTGCGAGTCGGACCGTCCATGCTTATAAACCCTATTGGTTTCATTGGTGGACAGGGCTTGAGATTTCATTGTTTTCATTGGGCAACAGGGCTTGAGATGTCATTTACATCTCAATGTCGGGTAAAAGTCCCACAAAATTGGAAGCAACGTCTCCAAAATTACCTATGCAGTGTTGACGGGGACGTTAAACCTCAAATCAAACAAACAATTTTCAATCATTTAAGGGTAATTGGAACACCTTCAGGGGAGGGAACTCCTACAAAATTACTTTTGTCTCCCATGTCAACGGAGGTCAACTCTTAAAGGAAAGAATTTGCTCCTAAGGAGCAAATTCTTTCTTTTAAGAGTAGACCCCTCTTTCAGTTGGACAGGGCTAAAAGAGTGGTCATGAAGTCCCGAAAGTTGTCTCCAATTCAAAAATGGCGGAAAAATCTGCCAGTGGTTCCCATTCCCCTTAATGCGTGTTTGTCCATGGTTTTCGGTGAAAATTATTTAGTGTACAGCAAATAGTAATTGATGTTGATTGATTGAGATTTAACGTCCCCGTCAACACTATTTAGGTCCTTTTGGAGACGTTGCTTCCAATTTTGTGGGACTTGTACCCGATGTCGAGATGAAATGACATCTCTAGCCCTGCCACCCTATGAAACCAGAAGGGTTTATATGCATGGAGGGTTCGACTCCAGCCACTTTGCCTGGGCAGGCTTAAACCTTCTAAACGGTTTACCGGTACTCATGTGCGCGATCGGTTTCAGCTCTGCGTGTTAGCATCATGCAACCCAATCTACTTCTCCAAGCCCCGACGGGCGGGAGGCAAATTGTGCAGATGAGACAGGTCATTTTCAGCCGTCTAATCTTAATCTACAGTGTTTGCACCTGTTACTGCGTCCATTCACAGGAATAAATAGGTAAAGGTGAAAAGATAAACTTGCCACGTATCCACCAGTTTTCCTAGAAACTGGACCCTCTGACCAAGGGGCCCTTTCTTTCCTTTTCAGGGGCAAATTATTTTCTTTACATCTAGAAAACACGCCTATATAAATTGGACCCCTTGAACCTAACTGTTATAGGTTTTCAGAGGTAAACCTTATTTTTCTTATTTCTGTTCTAAAATATAGATTGTGGGTACTCGTAAGAACCGCCTCGTTTAGGCGGTTCTAACGAGTACCCATAATCTATATTTTAGCAGAAATCAGAAAAATATCACAATTTTCCTTCCTACAGTTTTCATTTTTCGGCGATAAAGGTTACAATGCATTTATATAGGCGTTTTATCGTAATGAAGGAAAAGTGTCGTTTAGAAAGGTATGGTGGAGCCTCCTCCAGCACATTTTGTTGTCGAGGCGATTCCTATCATGAGTGTACAAAACATAAATCTAGCTATTCAAATAAGATAAGAAACATTCCAAACTTTCCCTATCTTTAATCTGCAGCTCTGAGGGGCACAAAACGGTTTCAGAACAATCCATGGTAGACGTATGTTGCATCCCTAAACGTCCGACATCCCTAAGTGTCCGACAAAATTTTAATTTCTCGCAAAATTGTTGGAAACGGTGGGGAATGTTCAATTATGACATTTTAAGTGAAAATTTCGAAAAAATTATTTTGGAAATATTCGAAATTTAACTTCAATTTTTTCTTGTCGGACATTTCGGGGTGCCCCATGCATCCCTAAGTGTCCGCCATCCCTAAATGTCCGACAACATGAAAATTGACTAAGAAAGCATTTTTATTGTTAATAATCAATCAATGATAAATAAAAAGACAAATTTAACGTTAAACCTATGTTAAAAATGTTCACCTTTGGAAATAAGCATTGCAATATATGGATCCGAATATACCGGCATCCTTAGATGTCCGCCAGCATGACAAAATCTTAGTTTCTCGGGAAGATGTCCGAAACGGTGGGGAATGATCAATTGTGACATTTTAAGTGAAAACTTCGCTTTTTTCTCGAAAATATTCGAAATTTAACTTCATTTTTTGTCTTGTCGGACACTTAGGGATGACCCATGCATCCCTAAGTGTTCGCCATCCCTAAATGTCCGACAACATGAAAATTGACTAAGAAAGCATTTTTATTGTTAATAATCAATCAATGATAAATAAAAAGACAAATTCAACGTTAAACCTATGTTAAAAATGTTCACCTTTGGAAATAAGCATTGCAATATATGGATCCGAATATGTTCGCAATCTCTAGATGTCCACCAGCATGACAAGTAACTTGGAAAATAGTTCTTACCGCTAATAATGAATAATGATTTATAAAGAAAAAGGTGAAGTAATTAAACCTATGCTAAAAAAGAATACCTTCGGAAATAAGCATCTTGATAAGGGATCCCAATATGGTCATCCCTAAGTGTCCGCCATCCCTAAATGTCCAACAACGTAAAAATTGGACGAGAACGCATGTTTTTTTTTGTTTATTAATTTTCAAATTATATTAAATTAAAAGACGTTAAATCCATGTTAAAAATTTTCACCTTCCGAAATAAGCATTAGAATATATGGATTCGAGTATGTCCGCAATCTCTAGAAGTCCGCCAGCATGACAAGTAACTAAGATCTTTTTTTTTTCTTCTTTTTTTTTCGCTAATTATCAATTATGATTATAAAAAAATAGACACCAGAGTGGTTGGCAAATCCCCCGACCAAAAGGCAATATTGCCTTCAGAAATTTTTTTCACAAATAGAAAGCGCATTACACACATTCTCAACCATGTGAACAATTATGCCAAGTATTGTCAATAGATCTTGAAGGGTTTTGGAGTTATGGTGATCACGAGATAGTCATATTATTTTATTGGAAGGGGATATAACTCTAAAACCATGGTACCAAGAGTTGTGGTTCTTGCGCATGACAACTATCATAAATATACCTTGCAGGGTATAGGAGTTATGGCGATCACAAGATAGTCATTCTATTTTATTGAAAGGGAAGATAACTCAAAAACCATTCTTACGCATGACACGCCGTCTCAACCTTGTGTACAAGTATGCCAAGTATCACCAATATATCTCAAAGGGTATTTAAGTTATGGCCATCACAAGATTGCGTATACGGACGGACGCCAGGCTGATCGCTTTATCCCCCGAACCTTTTCGGTCGAGGGATAAAGACAAAAATATGTTATACCTGTGCTAAAAACTTTACCTTAAATTACACAAACGCCTACTTAAACATATTAAAAAATTTACCTGAAACAAAAAAAAAAAAAAAAAAAAAAAATGAAACATTTCTGTTGAAAAAAAAGGATTTGTTTTTATTTCTGCTCTAAACAGATGTCGCGGGCACTTGTTCGAAACGCCTCGCCGAGACTGTACTAACTAGTACCAACGATCTATGTCGTAGAGCAGGAGTTAAGAAAATAATGTATAACCCAGCGAACCCCACTTTTACTTTTTTAAATGTGGGGTTTAAGGGTAAAAATTTTAGGCGTGTTTTATGTGATGGAAAATAAGCATCTTAATAGCGGGTCCCAATTAATATGGTCACCCAAAATGTCTGCCAACCCAAAATGTCTGACAACATTAAAAAAAAATGAGAAACATTTGTGAGATGCCAAGTTCTGCAACGGAAAACCATGTGTTTTTTCTCCAGATACTCCGGTTTTCACCAATCTCTGATTAACGATCGGCTCGATATGAGTGAAATAATCTTGAATGGGCCGAAAAACCCCAAAACCAAAGAAAAAAAATCTTTTTATCGTTAACAATCATAACACATACGATATAAGAGCCGGCGCATGACAAACTCTACAATTAGACCGGTGCGACCAAATCAACCTGTGCAATCATCCTCTATTACAATAGGGGGTGACAATGGGATGCGCATGCTGATCTGAATCTTCGCTGGTCGTTTAAGACTTCCTATTAGGTTTCGTCATGCGCTGGCTCATATGTAATAGACGAAATAACGTTACCATTTTATTATATGAGCCCGCGCATGAAAAAGTCTACAAGAAGGTTTGAGCGACCAGCGAAGACTCAGAACAGACCCTTTTTTAGGGTTTACTGCATCTTCCACGTTCAAGAGACACAACTGACAAAGTTTAAATTATACGTTGTCATGGATGAGAGACATCTCGCAATTCCTATGTAAGATCCTCGTATTGGTTTGTTGTGTGTAATATCAGTAGCTTAATTGCTAATAGACATCATCTTACCTCCCATCGACTGAATGATATACCTTAATATACATGAAATTCAGACTGAAATGTGTCACCTGGACCCGAATAAACAGCAAAAAAAAAAAAAAAAAAAAAATTCTCGCAGATGGCGTCAATGCGCTTTACCGTTTGTTCAGGTCTGGTTTAACTATAACATTTCTGTTTCAAACAAATAGTGTATATCTTGATAAGACGCCACGTTCAGCATCGTCTGATCTGGGTCTACACTGTTTGCTCATCCTGTCATTCCATGATAACCCTTTTAAGTCTTACGAAACACTCTGACATCACCGGCTATTTTCTATAAAAAGAGTTACTCTGTGATATTCACGTTGACTTTTAAAAGCAATAACGCTTTTCGTACTAATGGACAATCGACCCAAACAGAGCCATGTTATTGTCACTACCCTGATGTCCGAAGAGAGTCATAAGTAAACAACTGTTGGGCTTGGCAGACAGTGTAGACCCAGATCAGACGCCGAAGAACGCGTAGTCTTATCAGGGTGTATACTGTTTGCATAAGATGGAAGATTTTAATGATTATATAAAATAGTCCGACCCATTTCCCATCCTGCACTCAAAGACAAAGAAAAAAAGCGAAGTTTTCACTTAAAATGTCACAGTTGATCATTCTCCACCGTTTCGGACATCTTCCCGAGAAAATAAGATCTTGTCATGCTGGCGGACATCTAAGGATGACGGTATATTCGGATCCATATATTGCAGTGCTTATTTCCAAAGGTGAACATTTTTAACATAGGTTTAACGTTAAATTTGTCTTTTTTATTTATCATTGATTGATTATTAACAATAAAAATGCTTTCTTAGTCAATTTTCATGTTGTCGGACATTTAGGGATGGCGGACACTTAGGGATGCATGGGGCACCCCGAAATGTCCGACAAGAAAAAAATTGAAGTTACATTTCGAATATTTCCAAAAAAAATTTTTTCGAAATTTTCCCTTAAAATGTCATAATTGAACATTCCCCACCGTTTCCAACAATTTAGCGAGAAATTAAAATTTTGTCGGACACTTAGGGATGTCGGACGTTTAGGGATGCAACAGGCGTACCATAAAAGTTTACCTGTACTTTTATGCGTTAGACTGGTGTTACGCAAATAATCTCTGAAACTGACAAGATATACAACATATTAAAACTCAATAATGGTGCAAGCAATTACAAGAATGTCAAAAAGCGGCTGCAATGTTTCAATAAATTGCTGTTGCGATCTTTTATTGCCAGCGAATAAGAATTTTATCGTATTGCATCAAAGGTTCAAGGATTTAAATGGATACGCATTTTGTAATTTTGTACTAAAACAAAAGTATTTAGTCTGACATTGATCACCGACTGTTTAGCACATCACAAAATCACACATATTCCCCCCCCCCCCCCCCCCCCCCCACACACACACCTTAAAACCCTATTATATGTTGTAAAACCGGGGTTTACAGGGGTATATATAATTTTTCTTATTTCTGCTCAGAAACATAGATTGTAGGTACATGTACTCGTTAGAACCGACTCATCTAGGCGGTTTCAACGAGTATCAACAATCTACGTATGTTTTCAGCAGATATATGAAAAATTGTAGAATTTTTATATGTATATTTTCAACATTTCGTGGTAAAAATTCAATATATTTGAATAGGCATGTTTTCGTAATGGAATGTTTCCACCATGGACTTGAGCCAGGTGAATACCCAGATCTGCCTACGCAGATGCAGAGTCGGAGCAGAATGTTCGCAATGCGCGACAGGGTGTACCACAAAAGCGGTTCTAACAAGTGTATGTACCCAAAAATGTTATTTTTGATAAAGAATCAGGCAATAAAGATGAGGTTTAGAAGTATGAAGAGTTCATACAGGTTATGTGATATTACTCCGGGTGCATGTGCGATGTCAAGAGACAATTTCAATCTCCCTAAGACCCCTTATAGATTCGTACAAATTCAAGACCCTTATAGATTCGAACAAATTCAAACTTTATATTACGCTTAAAATAGTCAAAAACTCGCATATGTATCCTAGTAAATTAAATTAGAAAATTGAGATAAACATGTATATTTTCGCCATTCAGTCAGTCAGTCAGTCTGTCAGTCGGTCAGCCTGTTTTTTATGTGTGTGTTTTTTTTTTGTTTTTTTTTTTGCAATTTGATTATTCTAATCCTCATTAGGATTTAAATCGTGTCTTATGTCATAATGCCAAGTGACATCATACATTGTGACAAGCCATGTCTCTCAAGAACCGGATCTGACGTATATGTATCCATCATTGCGTTTCTTATCTTTTTAAGAAAAAAAATAGCATATATATTCATAAAATAGAAGTAAAGGCAATAATCGTGAATCGACACAATCACCTTACATCTTCCATCCTAGACATTACGAAAACATGCCTATACATTGTAAACTTTTCCGCCAAAAAAAAAAAAAAAAAACACTAAAATTTAAAGATTAAAAATTGTGATATTTTTCTAATTTCTGCTCAAAATATAGAATTGTTAGTACTCGTTAGAACCGCCCCATCGAGGCGACTCTAACGACTAGACACAGTTCATATTTTTGAGCAGAATTAAGAAAAAAATAAAGTTTACACCTGTAAACCCCTGTTTTAGTATATAAAAGTGGGGTTTAAGGGCGTCAAAATACTACAGACGTGTTTTCATGATGGACACTAAAGGGGAAAAAACACAAACATAAAGCTAACGTACCGTAATTGAAACATTTCAATTTGAAAGCCACAAAGACGGTTTCCGTCCCACAAAATGGTCAAACGACTGTCCAGAATATACAGGTACAGTGGATACGAGGTTATTTACTTTGCTTCTGGCACTTTTATATTTCTTCCAATCATTGAAGTTGCCAGATTTAATAGACTTCTTTTTAAGTCGATCTCGTATGCGTGCAAATGCCTTATTTCTGAATCAAACCATGGTTTGTCACTTCGACGGACTGTTATATCTTTATGGGGCATATAATTTCTAACAAAATTAATTAAGAAAACAGACTGTAAATTTAGAGCATGTTGCATAAAGAGATCTGTTATAGAGCCAATCCCAATCATGGCTTGAAGTTTTGTTTAAATAATAAATCTTCCAGGTTGTGCAAAGTTTGATTTAATAAGTCTTCGTTCAAGTCATTAAGTTTTTGGAAGATTCGAAAGCATTTTCAATATTTAGATCCATATTGTCAAAAACTACTGTGTCGGATGTCTTGTGTCTGTAAAAAAAAGCCCTACATCATAGTGTAGTTTGTATTTTCTTGTCCTTTGGGTTATCGATTCCATTGTTGAATTTTGAACCTTACTTTTACTGTATAAATTGGGCTTACCAAGGGTGTTCATTACAATGACTCATTAACTAAATGATATGTTACTGGGTTGTCATCAATGAAAAAACAACTACAACTTCGGCCATCTTTCAAAAGACAAAGTGACAGATTTAATAATCTGCACTGGCAATGCGGTTCATAATGTTTCAGTTTGCGACTTGCTATACACACCCCTTGCATTCTTACAAATGCTTCGTTTTGTTTTGGTTTTCCACTTCGACCATGTGAACAAACGCTTAATTTTGTTTCGTTTTTCTATGAAAACTCCTCTAAAACGGACCTTTTTATGTAGGACGAAGTGTAGGTTACAAGATCATACGAGGGCGGATTGATATATTGTGAGCCTCGTATTGAAGGAGGTACGCAGGGATGATCTTTTTTAAGTCCTACTTTTCTTTGCCTGTATAGGGCCGTGTACCCAAGGACTGGTCTAATTTGATCAGTTTATATCGGCGAGGTAGCACTCTAAAGTAAACAAGACAAGCAGCTTTTGCCAAATGGACAAAATCGGTGAAAGAGCAGTGACCAAATATTTGCATAAAAATAGTTTAACACATAATGATATCAATAATGACATGGTAGCAAGATTTGGAAAAGATGCCCCTTTATATACTGCAGTGCAAACAAAAGTGGGTGGCGGAATTCAAGCGCGGCAGGCAGAGCCTTGAGGATGACCCTCGTCCTGGAAGGCCTTTCAATTTTGCAACCCCAGAAATGGCCAATAAAGTCCATGATATTGTCATGACCGACAGACGAGTTACAAAAAGGTATATAGCCAGCAGAGTTGGCATTTCACAGGAAAGAGTACATTCCATTCTGGCGGAGTATCTTGCAACGAGATAGCTTTTGGCCCGATGGGTACCACGACTTCTGACAGTTGATCAGAAGCACATCAGGCGCACATTATCGCGTGCTAATCCTAACCTTTTTGAGGAAGATCTTGCCAACTGTCTTCAGAGATTTGTCACTATGGATGAAAGATGGGTCCATCATTTTACCCCAGAGGCCAAATAACAATCGAAACAATGGAAGCACACTGGCTCACCCCCGCCAAAGAAGGCAAAGACTGTTCTATCAATTGGGAAGTTTATTGCCTCGTTTTTCTGGGATGCAGATAGTATTCTGCTGATAGATTATCTCCTGATAGATTATCTCCAAAAGGGACAAACAATCAATGGCACATAATATGCTTCACTTCTGACGCAGTTACGGGAAAATATTAAACTTAATCACTAAAGGTGTGTTGTTCCATCAGGACAACGCTCCTGTTCACAAGTCTGTCATTGCTTTGTTATGGCTGTCATTCACGATTGTGACTTCTATTTTAAAGTGATTGAGCATCCGCCTTATTCACCTGATCTCGCTCCATAAGACTTTCATCTATACGTATTTCCAACACTGAAACTGGCTATTTCAAGCATCCACTTTTAGTCCGATGATGACGTCAAATATGCAGTTGACGACTTTCTGAAAAGCCAAGAAAAGGAGTTCTATAAAAGTGACAGGCCCTTAAACACCGCTGGCAAAAGTGTATAGATACTGAGGGGGTTATATTGAAAAATAATACAATATGTCCAAATCCTTCAATATGAGGCTCATAATCACCCTTCGAACATCACTTTTCTGTTGTTGTTGTTGTTGTTGTGAGTGTGTGTTTGATTTCGTTAGATCTGTAAATCATACTTCTAGTAACCAACATTAACCGAGACTTGTAAACGTAATGCATTTGCACTGAACAACAACAAACCATGTACCTAAAATGCAATATCTAGACTGATAAGCCATCCTAGCCCGAAAAATTTCTTTATAAATTGAATGCACTTAGTCGTTGGCAAACAAGACAGTTAGTTCTCAACAGTATACGATTTCTGCGAAGTTAAATGACCAAAAACGACCTTTAATTGATAACAGCTAAGGGGTTGGGAATCCTAATCCACAGACAGATAAGACTCAGTCATGACTCAATAAAAACCTACAAAAGCCTTTTTGGACTAGCGAAGGCTCGGATCAGACTGCGCATATCCGAGTCTTCGCTGGTCCAAAAGGCACTGGGCTGGCCAGGGATAGACAATCGAAGACAGGACAAAGTGCGTGGTTGGGCAGCTGGTATTGGTCTTGCGAGTAACACGTGTCTTCTTGTACGGCTTGTTATGTCCCGGCTGAATTGTGATCGTTGTTACTCAATATTATGTTATCAGTAAATTGTTTCATTTATATATGGGTGGTAAATGTGTGGAAGAAAGATAAAATGCTGTTAAAATTTTATTGCAAATATAATATTAAAAAAAAACAAACATATGCTTGAAGCTGATCGTCTTATGGAAAACATCAACATATGATTGAAGAGCGCAGTCGAAATCCTCGTTTTCATGTCTAGGAATATTACATGTTGAAAATTCGTTCTTGAGTCCCTATGGAATTCTTACCGTTGCTCGTCTGAATGTTGATATGTACGTACGCAAGACGTATGCACGGACAGTGGTAAAGCTACATGTATATGTCATCCTGCACTTCGGGGCGGGACGTAAAATGACCAAAACGCGCACGAGCGATCTCACCATGCGGTTCCAACAAGTAACAGTGTTTTTGTAAGGTGTCAGCACGGGAACAAGTCCGGGAAATGAATACCCCTAAAACCTATTTTATATAGAACAAACGGATTTTACGGGCTAAACATTATGTTCCTTATTTCTGCCCCAAGATATAGTTTGTGGGTACTCGTTAGAACCGCATCATTGAGGCGGTTCTAACGAGCACTCGCAAGCTTTGTTTGGAGTAAAAATAAGAAAAAAAAATCACAAATTTGCATCAGAAAAGTAACAAATTTATGAGATGTTACATAATATGACTGTTCAAAGTGGTCTTGGCGACGGAAGTAAGGGCGAGAATTGTGGCCACGTAAAATCGATTTAAGCCCGCCAGTGGAATTCGCTTCCGCTGACCATTCCAAGGCGGTTCTTCTGTCGCGTTTTATTTTTGTTATGGTTTGTCTTTGGGTGTTTGTGTCGCTTATATTATTTTATTTTGGATAGCCTATTGGCCATTTTGTGGGAAGTAACTCTCCTTTTGGCTTTCCGCTATTAATGCTTCCATTAGGGTCTGTTGTTTCATGTGTGCGTTTTTTCCCTTTGGTGCCTCTGATGGGAGCTGTGGGTTAATTGTATCGATTCCTGATCAATGCCTCCACTTCTACTTTAAGACCACTTTTGAACAGTCCTAAAGGCGGTCTCTGACCAAAGGACACTGCATGCGGAAAACACCAAGAAAGAATAACTGAAAGCTTCTAAATAAGAATTTCAAAGGAGAAATGGTCTTAATTTTACGTGTAGGTGTTCTTAGCAGTGGAATTTCATTGTATATATATTTTCCAAGCAGCAAACATTTAGATGCGAATGCATAGGCTGATCTACGTATTTAATGTTTGCAAATTCCAAATACAGAGTTTCTCATGACAAGGCTTATTCATATGCACGCACACATGCATGCACACACGCGCGTGCGCTCTTGTCATCAGATACATGTAACAATGTAATGAACACCCACCTTTATGGTTTACAGGGTATACATTATTTTTCAAATTTCTACTCCAAGACATATGTTGTGGGTACTCGTCAGAACCGCCTCGGGTACTCGTTAGAACCGCCTCACGATCAGCCACAACCTATGTTTCGAGTTACGCGCTATGTAACACGGATGTGTTATCGAAATGAGGTTGGATGAGGCAAAGGTGACGTGTATCTTGCGTCACTGGGGCGCCCATCGGATATTGGCTTACAGTTGGACAAGGCCTGCTGTTCTTGCAGCAGATAAGGGTAGAGGGGGATGCTGTTATTTCTTCTGTTTCTACAATTCCATTCATTTTCCTCTTTCTCCTCTGTCTCTCACTTTCATCTTTTTTAGTATTTCTTCTATCTTTTTTCTCCCTTTCTCTGGGAGATGACACAAATGACCCACAAGGGTTGATGTGTCCTTAAACCCAAAACAATCAACCAGCTCTCGTGATGTTTAAAACTGCCATTAATTTCACAGCAAAATAGACTGGGCTCCAAGAGCTGAAACTGACCACACGAGTACTGGTAAACCGCTTAGAAGGACTAAGTAGAAGTAAAACAAAGATCAGGAATTGATACAATTAACTTACTCCATCCATAAAAGAAACCAAAGGGAAAGAAATACAAACATTAAGCGACCAGACCATAATGGAAACCTAAACAAAGGAAGGCCATATGGACAGTTACTTTCCCACAAAATGGCCATATGGCCATCCAAAATTAAAAGACACAAGTGATACACACAGTAAGTAACAAACAACAACATAAATAAATCGCCACAGAAGAGCCGCCTTGGAACGGTCAGTGGAAGATTTCCACTGGGGGGCTTAAATCGATTTTACGTGGCCACAATCCTCGCCCTTACTTCCGTCGCGATTTAGACAAATAATTTGTTCAGACCGCATGAAGGCCTCCTAACTCATCAGTGCAACATCTCCGTGAACACAGAAATCAAAGAACCACAGAGGTGAGACAACGGTGAGGACTCGACAGCAAGAAACCACTGAAATGCTGGAGCAAAAGGAAACCAACAGTTAACTCCGATGAGCCCGACCAGAGACAGAGCATCAGGCACCAACCAACATTATCTCTTTAATTTTCAATAAGCCTTTACGTTGGAGCCGTCATAGAATCTGAGGCCTGACCCACCGGCGTGCAATTAAAGAGGGAAGCAAAGTTGCCAACCGTGATTGGGTTAACTACCATGCATGCAGTCTGTCGTATAATATCCATGTTGTACCCAATCTTTTTATATCGAAGAATGATTTTACGAAATTGGATGCTGAAGTCATTGCGGTTATATATTTTTCTGAATTTATATACTAAGTCACCATAAAATTCGGGTTCCGATAGACCTTGTTGCAGAAGAGATTTAAGTCCAATATTGAATTTTGAAATTAAATCAGAATGGCGACTATAAAATTTTGAAAAGGCTCTGCGTAGTTTATGGTACCGATAACCCTGATTAAGAAGTTTAGCCGTTAATAATTTATTACGAGTGTTGAAGTCAGTTACATGACTACACACTCTAGCAAATCGAATTAATTGCGAAATATAAACGCCATAGGATGGCGCACGAGGAACATCACCATCCAAAAAAGGAAAATTTACAATCTCAAAATCAAAGTCATCGCGTTTATCATAAATTTTGCACGAAACAAATCCATCTACAATAGATAGATGTAAATCCAAAAACGGGGCCTCGGTATCAGAAGAATTTGCTTTATTTAACTGAAGTTCTAGGGGGTAAATCTGACTGATCAAACCATCAAAATAGGTATTATCAATATTTAATAAATCATCTAAATATCTAGAAGTAGAGCTAAAAGCTTCAATAATTTCAGATTGGTTATCAATGGAAAGCGACAAAATGAAGTCTCTTTCATAACAATACAAGAACAGATCAGCCACAAGAGGTGCGCAATTAGTACCCATCGGAATACCCACAATTTGTCTAAATAACTTAGTACCGAATCTAATATAAATATTGTCAAGTAGAAAGGTGAGGGCATCACACACTTTCTGACATGACCAAAGTGTATAATTCTTATGCTCTTTAGAAGTGAAAAATGCATTTCTGACATTACATGCAAGATAGAGAGAATCTTCCCTGTGAAAAGTCCATTCAATTAAATCATTAAGCTTTTCTTTTATAAGATTATGAGGAAGTGTAGTGTAAAGAGTGGAAAAATCGTAGGTAGACAGACTAGAAGCACGAAACTAGAGCTCATTTGATCTAAGTTTTTTTCAGCATTTATCGTGTACAGTAAAATTCCGCTATTAAGACCACATAAAATTAAGACTAAATCTGTATTTAAAAGCTTATTGAGAATGTTTCAGTTATTCTTTCTGTGCGTTTTCCACACATAGTGTCTCCTATTGCAAGACTACCTTTGAGACTGTTCAAAAGTGGTCTTAAAAACCACTTTTGAACAGTCTCAAAGGTGGTCTTAATACAGGAATTTTACTGTCTATGTAACTCAGGGTGAAATGTTAAACAACCACCAACAGATGTACATGTAGAACCGGATAACCTGTTATAAATGCACAACACGATCTGCAAAGCCTGGCTAAAATGAATGACGTTATTCTAGCAAACACCATTCTCGTGGGGCAACTTACAGCGATAGTGATGATCAGGCAAATAACATAGACGTAAGCACTCAGTTGACTGTCGATATTCAATGGCTCGAATACATCCGGGACCATGAAAATCTGTTCTACATTACGAAAACACGCCTATACAAATGCATTGTAAACTGTATCGCCGAAATAACGAAATTTTAGATGAGAAATTGTGATATTTTTAAAATAAGGTTTACCCCTGTAAACCCGTTTTACTGTATAAAAGGGTGGTTCAAGGAGGTCAAAATTATATAGGCGTGTTTACGTGTAGCATACATAAGAAATGATCACTCATATACGACCTTGTATATGTCACGTAACCTCGTGGCTTTACGTCCGCAACAAATCATTTATTCAAGTCCGCGTTATGGAAACTATATAGAGAAAACTGGATTTTACAGGTTATACATCACTTATTATATTCTGCTACGGGACATGGTTATGGGTACTCAATAGAGCCGCCTAAATGAGGAGGTCCTCACGAGTTTTGTTTTGTTTGATTTGAGGTTTACCGTTCCCGTCAACACTGTGTAGGTCATTTTGGACACGTCGCTTCCAATTTTGTGGGACTTTCGGCCGACATTGAGATGAAATGACATTTCAAACCCCGCCGCTCAATGAAACCAATAGATGTTATGCATGGATGGTCCGACTCGTAACGCTTTTCCTGGGCAGTCTAAGAATCTCTAAGTAGTTTACCACCACTCATGTGCGGTCAGTTTCAGCTCTGTGAGGAAGCATCATGCAGCCCAATCTATTTCTTCAAGCCCCGATGGGCGGGGCCATTCTCACGAGCAGCATCACAAAAACACGCCTATATAATTTAGACTCCACCCCCCTTGAACCCCACTTTTATGTTGTAAAACTGGGTTTACAGGGGTTAACCTTATTTTCCTATTTCTGCAGAAATAAGAAAATTATCAGAATTTTTCATCTTAAAAATGTTCGTTTTTCGGCGTTAAAGTATACAATGCGTTTGCTTAGGCGTGTCTTCGTAATGCAATAACCTATGTTTGGAGTATAAATAAGAAAAATATCACAAAATTTCATCAGAAATATAACCACCTTGGAAATGAAAAGCATGCATTAAATCACGTGAACAAGTCCGTGAAATGAAGACCCCCTAAACCCCACTTTATATAGAGAAAACTCGGGTTTACGGGGGTCTTCATTATTTTTTTTATTTCTGCTCTAATACATAGTTTGTGGGCCCTCGTAAGTACCGCCTCAAGAGGCAGTCCTAACGAGCACACACAACCTATGTTATGAGCATTTGTAAGAAAAATATCAAAGATTTTCATCAGAAAAAGAGTCATTTTGGAGATGTGAAAAATGCACTTTGTCGTACGGGTGAGTTATCGTTATGACGTGACGAGAGTGTTTGTTTGTTTGTTTTTTGGTTTGAAATGAGGGTTTACCTCCGGCATTACGTTAACACTACTAAGGTCCTTTTGGAGGCGTTGCTCCCAATTTTGTCGAACTTTTACCAGACACTGAGATGATGGAATGACATTACAAGCCCCACTGCCAAAACAGACGACAGACTGTAAGCATGGTAGTTAATCAAATCACGGTTGATAAATTTGCTTCCCCCTTTCACTGCACGCCGGCGGGTCAGGCCTCAGATTCTATGACGGTGTCAGCGTTAAGGCTTCATCACTTGGACAAGTTCGTGAAATGACCCCCCCCCCCCATCCCTAAAGCCCGTTTTATATAGGGAAAACTGAGGATTACGGGGGTATACATTATTTTTCTTATTTCTGCTCCAAGACATAGATTGTGGGTACTCGTTAGAACCGCCTCAGAGAGGCGGTTCTCACGCGCACCATGACCTATGTTTGCAGTAAAAATAAGAAAAAATGTCATGGATTTTCAGTAGAAAAATAGCCATTTTTGAGATGTGTAAAATGCACTATACCGCATGCGTGTGTTATCGTTATGACTTAAAATTTTAATCGGTTGGTACCTGATGCATGTCTCTGGTCGTACCCACTGCAGTCTAACTGTTGGTTGTCTTTTGCTCCTTTGCTCCAGCGTTTCAGTTATTTCATGCTGTCGACTCATCACCTTTGATTCACCTCTGTAATCGCTTGATTTGTATGTTCTCGGGGATGTTGCGCTGATGAGTTAGAAAGCCTTCGTGCGGACAGAACTATATTTTTGGCCAAACCACGACATAATGAAGGGCGAGGTGTGGCCACGTACAATTCCAAGCGGCTCTTCTGTCGCGGATTAATACTGTTATAGTTCGTCTTTGCATACGTGTCTTGCTTTTATCATTATTTTCATTTTTGATAGCCATTTGGTGATGTTTCCCTTTGGATTTGATTATTTTATGCTTGTATTTCTGGGAGATATGGGGTATTTGTATCATTCCTGATCATTGCATTCACTTCTAGTTTAAAAGCAAGAACGGTCCGAAACGCACCACTTTGCCTTAGCAGGCTTAGGCATTCTAAGCGGTTTACAAGTGCTCATGTGCGGTCGGTTTCAGCTCTTCATGGAAGCACCATGCAGCCCAATCTATTTCCTTAAGCCCCGATGCGCAGAGGCCCACAAGACTGTTATCGTAATGTATATTCACGACGTTAATATGACGTAACCTAAACAAACGAGTATAACTTCAACCCTGCTGTCATTTGGTTTAAGAAATAGATCAGCTCTAACTGTGATTTGCTGTGTAATAAATCACAGTTTGGAGGTCAGTTGTAAAGTAGATCAAATCACGAGCGCCTAGCGCACGTGATTTGTCTACTTACAACTGACCGACAAACTGTGATTTATTACTCAACAAATTACAAACTAGTGCTGATCTATTTCGATTCTAACAGGCTGAAAATCGGCAATAATGCTGTTGTTTCCTTCAAAATTTCACAGCTTTTCGCCATTGTTAGAAGAAATCCCGCTAAAATTATCGACTGAAACACATGCATTTATAGCCTTTTCTAACGTTTTCGATGCGAGAAAATGACGTTTCACCGTCCAACGTCAAGGAAATCGACTAGTGACGTCATGAATTGGCAGTTTGTACTGACGTCACTCGTCACGTTCTTCGTTGCCGTGATTTGTTGCAGAATAAATCAGTTATTTTCCATTGCCTATATAGGCGCGCTGTGTTAGAATTCATGATTTTCCTCTGTTGTTCATGAGAGCAGCTAGCGTACTAAACGAAAAATGAATAATGCACATTTTTTATCTTCCATGATTTGATACAAAAATATACAACCGAGCGTGTAACTTCAATCAATCATCCCATTTTTTTTTTCTTATTTTTTTTAATATAACATTGAAACGGGCTTGGTCCAGCAGCGAAAAATTGAAATCGGACTGCATCCCACGCGACCGAAACATTCTCCTGACATTTTACTGTTTGGATGCATTGGGCTCCGCAGATGACTATCGCGATATCCGCGGAGACTGATCAGCATGTGGGTAAGCGCAGACTGATCTGATCCTTCGCTAATCGCATATACGAACTTATACCATTTTATGATCACTGGCTCAACTGGTGAAAAGAATTACAAAACCAGCATTGCCCGTATCAACGCTCTGTGGTATCTAAAGAGTATAACCGAGTCTTTTTACATATGATACATCTTTATTTTATGGCGTTTACATAGGCAGTATTGGTTTTTCTAGCAGCTACTTAAGATAACATATGTTTTTTTCTTGGTAATGCATGGTCGGTATCTTAATATACTAAAAGCATTGTCGATATCATTAAGATATCCTTGATTTGTATACGGGTATTTCATCATAGCGACATGTGGAAAATATGCGTGTAAAATACCTAGAAATGTCAGACGATAAGCTTAATTTAACATGGCAAATATCTGCGCATACACTGAGGGATACAACGATAAAGCAACGCCACAGCTTCAGATGCAAATTGAATTATTCAACCGATAAGTCAAGATTTAGTTCAAAGGTGTACCGTTAAAAAGGCACGTAGCATCTTTGTATAAACCTTAATACTGAATCCGGGAGAATATCTAGAATATTGGGTCTGGAAGTACATCTGGAAAAGGAGGTCAAATCTTTCGTTGTCCCATGAGTGTTTTATTTTATTTTCTTCTGTGAGTATTAAGACAGTTCATGCGAACTCCCGCGCCCATTCTTTTTATCTTGTCAAGCTTTAGGAGTTAAATATGCACTATAGGTGATTGATATGTTTTGAGCATCGTACTGAAGGAGGTATGCAGGGATGGTCGTTTAAGGTCCTACTTTTCTCTGAATATATAGGGCCGGGTACCCAAGAACTGGTCTCATTTTGTCAGTGTATATGGAGGAGGGAGCTCTCTAAAGTAAACAAGACAAGCGGCTTTTGCAAATTGACAAAATCGGCCATAGAGCAGTGATTCAATATTTGCATAAAAAGGTTTAAAAGCTACGGCTATCCATAATGATATGGTAGCAACACTTGGGAACGCTGCCACTTCATATGCTACAGTGAAAAGTTGGGTGGGGGATTTAAGCGCGGCAGTCAGAGCCTTGAGGTTGACCCTCATCCTGGGAGGCCAGTCAATGTTGCAGCCTCAGAAATGGACAATGAAGTCCATGATATTGTTAGGACTGACAGACGAGTCACAGAAAGATATATACCCAGTACAGTTGTCATGTTACACGAAACAAGAGTGCATGTCATTCTGGGCCCGATGGGTACCATGACTTCTATGGGAGCTGTGGGTTAATTGTGTCGATTTCTGATAATTGCCTCCACTTTTATTCTGACAGTTGATCAGAAGCACACCAGGCGCACATTATCGCGTGCTAATCTTAACCTTTTGAGGAATATTCTGCCAGTTGTCTTCAGAGATTTGTCACTATGGGTGAAACTTGGGTCCATCATTTTACCACAGAGGCCAAACAACAATAGATACTGAAGGGGATTATATTGAAAAATAGTGCAATGTGTCCGACGAAATTCAAATCCTTCAATATGAGGCTCACAACATATCAATCAGCCCTCGTAATTCACCTTGTTTCAAAAACCTTGCACCGCCATGATAAGCACAATTCTTATGCACTTGCGTATCAACGCGACTTCTGATTGGATAACTTCAAAATTTACGACAGTATATCCTGCGACATACTGTGGGAATCAGACGTCATCATGTAACGTCGCTTTTCAGTTGCTGAGATTTGGATTTACGCAGCTTTCAGCGCTTGCCACTTTGAGCAAATTAGTTCATTTTCGGGGGAGGGGGGGGGGGGCGTGTAAACGTGTAAATCGTTGGTTTTACGGGCTTAAATCCCGTTTTACGATTTCTGACCGTAGAACCGTCCATTTACCTCGCCAAATGGCAGGTTTGAATACAGTTATCCCCTAATTCACCTTGTGTCCAAAAAAATTGTGTACCGCCATGATTAGCACAGGATAGGAATTTTGTAGTGAGCAAGAGTAAAGAGCAGATGTGAGGAATAATAAAATCTAAAATAGGATTCTGTTGTAGATTGGCGTTTCCAACCCGAGTTATAGCCGTGCTGAGCGAATCCGAGGCTACGCCGATATTAGATTCTTTTTTTTGCACATCAACAGTGACAATCTTCATTTTATTTTTATTTAAAGTTTTATTTTTCGCGCACAATACTTATGAAGTTTGCCTGGCTAAGAACACCAGGGTAAGAACAGAGTTTCTATCCCAGGCCAAAACCACGGACTACCTCATCTTGTGTGCAATAATCGACTTGGTCACTTTGTATTAAGCTTTCTCTGACTCTATTTTCTGAAAGTTTCCTGCATCTTCGAAAAATCCTTCTTTTGACATTTAAAAGATTTCTCGAAGTTAAACATACAATAAGAAAAGATATGACACAAAGTGCCATATCAAGTGACTCGATTATGATTGCTTGTATCCATTCTGGAAAGAAAAAATGCAACGATATCTCATTATTAAAACCGTTTAGTTATAAACTTATAACAAGAATTGCATGATCAGTATCAAATGCCGGTTGTATTTTTTTTTTAATTCCATAGATTGAATATCTAAATTGACGAATAACACGGTATTGAATTTAACAATATATATTTCACAGAGTTGAATTCGACCAAGACTGATCAGAGAGCACAGCCTTAGCGAAACTATAAACCGACAAATACAATTAGCAAAACGTCTGGTCTTCTTCATACTGAACACCATCCTTTCGAACATCAAGAACAACACATTATTATTATTATTATTATTATTATTATTGTAATTATTATTTGTTATCATTATTATTATTGTTAAATGTTCTTTCCTACAAGCAATAGTAGCCATTTTTAGTGTTTATCCACTTTATTTTGCAACACATTAATAATAATAATAATAACAATAATAATAATAATAATAATAATTATAATTGAAGTAGTGGCAGTAGTTCAGTGATAGAAGCAGACGTAATATTAGAAGTAATAGCATTTGGAGTAGCAGCAAGATATAATTATTATTACCATCGTTTTGATTATTATTATTATTATTGCAGTACTGAGTTGTAGTAGACGGAGTAGTAGTAAGAGTATAATTATAACTGTCATCGTTTTTATTTTTAAAATTATTATTTTCGTTATTATAAGTAGTATCATAAGTACCAGTGGTTTGTTGGTTTGTATATGTATTGAGATTTTATGTTCCCGACAACGTTATTAAGGTCATTTTTGTGACGTTGCTTCCAATTTGTGAGACTTTAACCCGACATTAAAATTGAATGCCATCTCAAGCTCTGCCGCCCAAACAAACCAAAAGGGTTTATATGCAAGGATGGTCTGACCGCTAAGACCTCCTAAACAGTTAATCTGTACTCATGTGCGGTCAGTTTCAGCTCGGCGTGGAAGCATCTTGCAGCCCAATTTATTTCTTCAAGCCCCTATCGACGGGGGCCCAATGATAGTAGCAGTAGTGGAAAAAATAGTGACAGTATAATATTTATCATCGTTTTATTAATAAAATTATCAGCAGTAGTAGGAGTAGTAGAAGTAGCAGTAGCAGTAGTAGTTATTATTATTATTATTATTATTATTATTATTATTTATGTATATTCCAACAGACCTAGTCTGGCTCCAGACCCTTTCTTAACTTCTTCTCTCTTTCTTTTTCTTTTTTCTGGAAGGGACATAAAGCTTGCATAGCTTATAGAATTTTGTTTTACTTCAGTCCCTTGGCTAGAAAGAAAGGGGAAAGGTAACTTGAAATTGGATTAAAGAGGAAGATGATAAAATAATGTAAAGAATGAGAGAGATGGATATAAAACAAAAACGACTGGAGCCAGTCTACAACAGACCATGTTGGCTGGTTTTATCCAATTTTATTTTCATCACGTTAACATTCTCATGCAATACTCTTATGTCAAGAAAAATAAGGGAAAGTAACTGTCCTTTTGGCTTTCCGCTATTGATTTTTCCATTGGGGTCTGTTGTTTCATGTTTGTGTTTCTTTCCCTTTGGTGTCACTGATGGGAGCTGTGGGTTAATTGTATCGATTCCTGATCATTGCCTCAACTTTTACTTTTTATATTTCAACCCGCAATTTCGATAGAGAAATGCCATTAACATCACATGAACAAGTCCGTGAAATAAAGACCCCCCCTAAACCCCAAATTATATAGAGAAAACTTGGGTTCACGGGGGTATACATTATTTTTCTTATTTCTGCTCCAAGACATAGGTTGTGGGTACTCGTTAGAACCGCCTCAATGAGGCGGTTCTAACGAGCACTCCCAACCCATGTTTGCAGAATAAATAAGAAAAAATATCAATGATATTCATCAGAAAAGTAGCCATTTTGGAGATGTGAAAAATGCACTATGTCGCACGGTTGTGTTATCGTAATGAATACAGAATAATTATGGGTGAATAGCAAATTGTTTTCAGTTCCTTTCAATTAACTGTTATAAACTTCATTTCAAACAAATAACTAACAAGAAAAGTATAACATGTTTTATAACATGTTATAATGGGCGGTATCTTGAATGATGTGGGATTTGAAAGAAATAAGAACACTCTGCAAAGTCGCACTTATTGAATGCATCTGATGTATATGTTATGTAACGTTCAGTTTGAAGTACATTTAAGAAATGATTTTTTGCTGTCCATGAATGTATTAACGCAGTGTGTCGCGTGCAAAGTAAATGAACCCCCTTCGGGGTTCATGTAAACTTTGCTAGAAATCCGCTGTCGTTCATACTTTCATGAAAAGCAGAAAAAAATAAGAACATGTATATTTTTTATACATATTTGCGAAAAAATGTTTACAGGGCAAAAAATGAAAAACATTTACACGCTGTTTGTCACCAACGCCCGTAGAGAACCATGGTTTAGACTGACGTCACTGAAAATCATGCAACGCGATGCGTTCATCGAAGTGTAAGGGGAAGCGGACGAGCCTTCAAAATATGTAACGGGAAGCGGCTAGCTTTTTTAGCTCACCAGAGCCGAAGGCTCCGGGGGAGCTTATAGGATAGGCAGTTGTCCGTCGTCATCTGCGTCGTCTGTGTCGTCTGCGTCGTCTGCGTCGTCTTCGTCAACATTTTCAAACGACATCTCCTCTGAAGCCACTGGGCCGATTCAGCCCAAATTTCATCTGTAGCATCCTTGGGCAGGGGGATTGATAGTTTGTGTTTTTAATGAAAATCGGCTCATTAGTTTGGTTGCTATGGCAACTTAGAGTTTCCATAGACTTATAATGGGGAAAATAGAAAAATGGCATTTACTACCAAGCCTCTGCAGATATTTTGACAAAACTTTCATAGAAATGTTCCATAGGTAATCTACTATCTGCCGTATGATTTTAGGCCTTCTGCTCATTTTTATTGGTTACCATGGAAACCAAAGTGCAAAAAATAGACAAAAAATTACTTTAAAAAATCATGTCCTCAGAAACCATATGCTCTAGGAGGCTGAGACTTTATGAAAATATTCACCATATTTGCCTTTATAGGTTTTGTGTTTTTTATGAAATTTGGCCATTTAGTTTTGTTGCTATGGCAACTTAGAGTTTCCATTGACTTACAATGGGGAAAACTGAAAAATGGCATTTGCTGCCAAGTCATTGCAGATATTTTGACAAAACTTACATAAACATGTTCCTTGTGTAAACTTCTCTCAGCCATATGCTTTCATGTCAACCTGGGGGTCCCCTAGGTTGTGCCGGGGCCATGCCCCGCCCCCTCCACTTCATAAAATGCCTTATATCTCAGAAACTTTACAGATCCCAACCCCTAAACCATATATATTCTTGTTCCTTATGATAAGATGCATTGAGTGACACCAACCTGGGGGTCCCCCGGGATGTGCCGGGGACATGCCCCACCCCCTCCTCTTCATAAAATGCCATATATCTCAGAAACCATACAGATCCCCACCCCTAAACTATATATATTCTTGTTCCTAATGCTAAGATGCATTAAGCGACACCAACCTGGGGGTCCCCCGGGATGTGCCGGGACCATGCCCCCCCCCCCTCAACTTCATAAAAGGCCAAATATTCCAGAAACCTTACAGATCCCCTGCCCTAAACCATATATATTCTTGTTTCTGAGGATAAGACATAGGGGTCACCCAGGGTGTTCCTGGGCCATGCTTCACCCCTTGACTTCACAAAAGACCATATATCTGAGAAACTGTTCAGAGCCCCACCCCCTAAACCATATATATTCTTGTTCCTATGATAAGACGCAATCAGTGACACCAGCATGCAGGTCCACCCTGGGTGCCATGGGCCATGCCCCACCCCTTTACTTCATTAAAATCCATCTCAGAAACCATACAGATCCCCACCCCTAAACAATATATATTCTTGTTCCTTATGATAAGATGCATTAAGTGACACCAACCTGAGGTTCCCCCGGGATATGCCGGGGATATGCCCTGACCCCTCAACTTCATAAAAGGCCATTTATCTCAGAAACCATTCAGATCCCCACCCCTAAACCATATATATTCTTGTTCCTTATGATAAGACACATTAAGTGACACCAACCTGTGGGTCCCTCGGGATGTGCCAGGCACATGCCCCATCCCTTCCACTTTATAAAATGCCATTTATCTCAGAAACCATTGAGATCCCTACCTCTAAACCATATATACTCTCATTCCTTATGATAAGTTGCATTCAGTGACACCAAATTTGGGGTCCCCTGGGATGTGCCTGGACCATGCCCAACCCCCTCCTCTTCGTAAAATGCCAAATATTCCAGAAACCTTACAGATACCCACCCCTAAACCATATACATTCTTGTTCCTTATGATAAGACACATTCAGTGGCACCAACTTAGGGGTCACCCAGTGTGCGCCCGGGCCATGCTCCACTTCACAAAAGACCATATATCTGAGAAACTGTTCAGAGCCCCACCCCTAAACCATATATATTCTTGTTCCTTATGATAACACCCAATCAATGACACCAGCATGCAGGTCCCCCCGGGGTCCCACAGGCCATGCCCCACCCCTTTACTTCATGAAAATCCATATATCTCAGAAACCGTTCAGATCCCCATCCCTTAATCATATATATTCGTGTTCCTTATGATAAGACGCAATCAGTGACACCAGCATGCAGGTCCCCCCGGGGTGTCACAGGCCATGCCCCACCCCTTTACTTCATTAAAATCCATATATCTCAGAAACCGTTCAGATCCCCACCCCATAACCATATTTATTCCTGTTCCTTATGATAAGACTCAACTTCATAATAGGCCATATATCTCAGAAACCATTCAAATCCCCATCCTATAATCACATACATTCTTGCTCATTGTTATTAGACACATTCAGTCACCCCGTCTTTGGGGATCACAGGGGCCATTTCTCTCCCTGCCACTTCATAAAATTGCCTCATATCTCAAAAACCATTCAGATCCCCACCGTTTAACCGTATATACTCTTGATCCTTATGATAAGACTTATTCATTGACAACAATCTTGGGCTTTTCTGGGATCTGCCATGCCCGATTCCCTCCATTGCTTAAAAGGCCTTACATCTCAGGAACCATACATATTCCCACTGATAAACCATATATGTCTTTGTTCCTTTTGATAAGACGCATTTAGTGACACCAACCAGGGCTCCATTGGGTCCATGCCCTGATCTCTCTACATTATAAAACACCTAATATTTCAGATACAGTCCACATGGGTGCTCATTTGGGTATGGGGTTTGTTTGGGAGACTTTATAATTGTTATAATAAAATCATATCATGTTATAATACATGGCTGCCATTGGGCAGTGTCCACCTGAGCACTGGTCTATGAACTTTGACTCTTTGGTTTGTTTGCTATGCCAAGCTATGAGTTTCCATTGTCCTATAATGGGGAAAATTGAAAAATGACTAATGCCTTTCAAGATATTTTGTCACTTTCATGGCAATGTTCCTTTAATAATGTTCTTTTTTGGCCTATTTGTTGCCACAGATGGGAAATTGTCAATTGTCATCTGTTGTCCTGCAACAACACATTCAAGCGACATCGAATCTAAAGCCACGAGGCTTATTGGGTCCAAATTTTATCTGTAGCATCCTAGGGCACAGGGCTTCCATGGTTAATTAAAATACATTGCTGCCAGTGGGCAGTGGCCCCCTGAGCTCTGTTGAGCATTGTGGCCCATGGACCTCTTGTTTTTTACTGTTGAGTAATGACAGTACGTCGAACAAGCTGCTGTGCTAGCGTATAAGTAGAAGTAAAACAAAGATCAGGAATCGATACAATTAACTTACTCCACCCATCAAAGACACCAAAGGGAAAGAAACACAAACATGAAGCGACCAGACCATAATGGAAACCTAAACAAAGGAAGGCCATAAGGACAGTTACTTTCCCACAAAATGGCCATATGGCCATCCAAAATAAAAAGACACAAGTGATACACACAGTAAGTAACAAAAAACAACATAAATAAACCGCCACAGAAGAACCGCCTTGGAACGGTCAGTGGAAAGATTTCCGGGGGGGGGGGGGGATGGGGCTTAAATCGATTTTACGTGGCCACAATCCTCGCCCTTACTTCCGTCGCGATTTAGACAAATAATTTGTTCAGTCCGAATGAAGGCCTCCTAACTCATCAGTGCAACATCTCCGTGAACACAAATAATCAAAGAACCATAGAGGTGAGACAACGGTGAGGACTCGACAGCAAGAAACCACTGAAATGCTGGAGCAAAAGAAAACCAACAGTTAGACTCCGATGGGCCCGACCAGAGACAGAGCATCAGGCACCAACCAACATTACCTTGAATTAGATCACTCTAATTCTAAATAAGCCTTTACGTTGGAACCGTCATAGAATCTGAGGCCTGACCCACCGGCGTGCAATTAAAGAGGGAAGCAAAGTTGCCAACCGTGATTGGGTTAACAACCATGCATGCAGTATAACATCCCTGTTGTACCCAATCTTTCGAAGAATGATTTTACGAAATTTGGTGCTGAAGTCATTGCGGTTGTATATTTTTCTGAATTTATATACTAAGTAACCATAAAATTCGGGTTCCGATAGACCTTGTTGCAGAAGAGATTCAAGTCCAATATTGAATTTTGAAATTAAATCAGAATGGCCCTGTCTCACATAAGCTGTCGCAATCTCTCCCGTTATGAAAATCAAATAACAATATCTGCTCCGAATCCGCCTGGGCCGTCGGTGTTTACCTACAGTCACTCTTACCCGCATATGCGAGGTAAGAAAACTATGATGATGTACGAGGAGACGTTTTACGGCCGCCACACGGCACAACACCAGCTACAGTGAAAATAAATAAGTTCTGAAGTTAGATCCTTTGGAAGCAAGGAATACACCAACTAAACGAAAATAGCAGACTCGGTTTTATTGAGTCTGTTCATGACCAGTACTGAAATATGCAACACCGGCCACGCCCTCTATCACCGGATAAAGCAGAACTCTATTTTCAAAATGATACCAAATGAACTCAATGACTCCAAAGGACCAGAAAATATTGCCTGTCTGATCAATATCTGGTCAGGATATAGATATATCGAGTGATTAAATCAGCAAGGTGGACAGAATAATACATCTTTTAGAGAGGTTTTAGTTTTCATACAACAAAGAAATTCACAGAAACAAGACATTCTCATAAAAGGATATTATAAGAAAATTCCACCGTATGAAACATATTTTCATACCACATCAATTAGTTATACATATATCCGTTTTCCAGTCAAATAGAACATTTATTTTTAGAAATTCAAGGGAGGTTAATGTGCAGAAATCGTCTGACAGAAAACTGCAACTGCAATAATTGCCAAGAGGATGGAGAGGTCATATTTCATCTTAATATTGAGAAAATGTCCCACAATTTTGGAAACAACGACTCCAAAATGACCTTTACGGTGCTGACGGGGACGTTAAACCTAAAACTAAACAACAAACTGGGTTGACAATCGAACTTAGATTGTGAATGAAAAGCTTTACTAAAGCTTTTACTTGTCAGCTATTATTATGTCAAAGGGAAGACACTCATATTGCAGCTATGTAGCAAATTATCAGGTTGCGGTTAAATTAATGATACAGTGACATAAATTCAATATAAATATATGGCGCCAAATATATTCGATTTCAACTATCAGTGACATAGTTTTAATCAAACATTTACTAATAAAAACACTAGAAAATATGCTTACTAACTTTAATGCATACTAAACCACGCCCACTAAATAACATACAGATCCACTAGGTAATTACGTCAAAAATGATTGACAGAAAAGTAGTTTTATATTGGGCACTAAAGTATATATCTATGAGGTATATTATTCATAGTAAATACTGTTAGTAGAAATTTACTTGTATATATCTATGAATAAAATTCGCCCAAGAAAATAGTACAAGAAACATAATAAAACGATATCTTACGGAAAGCTATATATTATCTTTGTGACTAAAGTGCTACATATTATAAGTTAGCATATTGCATCGCTTCTCTCCAAAGTCAGGGCACAGCAAAATGCATATGTTGGAAGGTTTGAAACACAACTTCCAATACAAAAACGGCATTGGTACTGAATCCACTACGTTCTTTAAGCACCCTCATAATATCCGACAAATGATCTTTTAATTGTTTGATTTGAGATTTAACGTCCCTGTCAACACTGTAAAGGTCATTTTGGAGACGTTGCTTCCAATTTTGTGGGACTTTTACCCGACATTGAGATGAAATGACATCTAAAGCCCTGCCGCCCAACGAAACCAATAGGGTTTATGAGCATGGACGGTCCGACACTTGACCGCTTTGCCTGGGCAGGCTTAGATCCTCTAAGCGGTTTACCAGTACCCGTTTGCGGGTCGGTTTCAGCTCTGCGTGGAAGCATCATGCAGCTCATATATTTCTTCAAGCCCCGATGGGCGGGGGCCGAAAATGATCTTTTAATATTCTATCCAAAATAATCAGACCCAATCTTTTTTCACAAAGTGTCCATGGAAAAACTTTTAATTGCTGTCAATAAATGTGACATATGATTCCTTTTCTCTTACTGAACTGCAAGGAAAATACACAGTTCAACTAATAGATCGTGTAAGCAACTCGTGTTAGAATTAATGTGTTGAAGTATTGAAGAACGATATTAGTGACTATAAAGAGTGCTATAACCCTTTTATAGAACATATTTTAGGAAGTCAACATTCCGAGTAACAATCTCTTACTGAACTGTAAGGAAAATACAAACTTCAACTAATAGATCGTTTAAGCAACTCGTGTTAGAATTAATGTGTTGAAGTATTGAAGAACAATATTAGTGACTATAAAGAGTTAGGTAGTCAACAACTCAAGTCATAACAATGTACATCAGAGAAATATATGTTTGATGTTTTTAGGGCCCCGCACTGAAAGTGTGGGTGCCCTATAGTAATCACTCTGTCCGTCCGTCTGTCTGTCTGTCCGTCCGTCCGTCTGTCCGTCTGTCCGTCCACAAATTTTTTTATCCTCCATAACTTTTTATTATTCCTGGATGGATTTAAATATTACTTGGCATCATTCTGTCCGTCCGTCTGTCTGTCTGTCCGTCTGTCCGTCTGTCCGTCCACAAATTTTTTTATCCTCCATAACTTTCTTATTCCTGGATGGATTTAAATATTACTTGGCAGAAATGTTAACCATAATGTGATGGAGTGTTGCGCGTAAGACTCAGGTCCGTACCTCAAAGGTCAAGGTCATACTTAGAGGTTAAAGGTCAAAAAAGGGTCTTTCCTGTGTCCAATTAATAACTTTGTTATTATTCCTGGATGGATTTAAATATTACTTGGCAGAAATGTTAACCATAATGTGACGAAGTGTCACACGCAAGACCCACAGCCGTACCTCAAAGGTCAAGGTCATACTTAGAGATAAAATGTCAAAAAAGCGTCTTTTTTATTGTGTCCAATCTATAACTTTCTTATACCTGGATGGATTTAAATATTACTTGGCAGAAATATTAACCTTAATGTGACAGTGTGTCACGCGCAAGACCCAGGTCCGTACCTCAAAGGTCAAGGTCATACTTAGAGGTGAAAGGAAAAAAAAAACGTCTTTTTTAACATCAACATTTTCCTACTCCTCTGATAGCGCTGCCGGGGCCCTAGTCAGTTTCACTGACAGCTCTAGTTTTATGTTAATTATTTTCGAAAACGTACATACATCGAGAAGCATTAAACCAGATTTCTTTTGGTATACGCATTAAAATCTGTCATATCTCTAGAGATAGTGAAGGTTACGCATATAAGCTATTGCTAGACATCTTGAAATAGCGAAAATAATAATATAAATAATAAAAAATAATGCTGATGATCATGATAATGAAGTGGCTATTGAAAGCCTATCGCCTTGGTCAGCATAAAGTTGGAGTTGGAGTTTTCTTTAATTGGTGTTATATTTTTGTCAAGGATAAGTATTGATAATATCTGATAAAATATTTGATACATAATAAGAAATTATACCATTATAATTATGCTCATAGAGGATCTTACATTAGTGTTCAACTATTATTGAATTTATTAAACTCGTTGTTGAAAAGGTATAAAATGCTCGGCGAAATGTATTATTGAATTTATTAAACTCGTTCAGGAAAAGAGAACAAAATGCGAGGCTACTATCATAGGGGAGTGTGTGTGTGTGGAGGGGGGTGCGATTTGACAAAAACACCTCAATTGAACCCTTAAACTTGGAACAAACGGTTAATTTGACCTCGTCGTACGAGATTCATTAACAATAACAATTTTGTGAATTAGACACATCAAACAAGATTTTAAGTCAAAACTAATGTCATGCTGAAATACGGGAAACGAAGACGACTCTAATCCAAGTCGTATCGCATGTTCGTCTAAGAGTCAATTAATAAGATAAGATAATCAAGTGGTTTCGTATTGACCCAATTACAGATCCTCGACCTGCTGTATGGACAGTCGGCCTTGGGCAAATTACCCATCACGTGAACAAGTCCGTGAAATGAAGACCCCCTAAACCCCACTTTATATAGAGGAAACTGGGGTTTACGGGGGTATTCATTATTTTTTCTTATTTCTGCTCCAAGACATAGGTTGTGGGTACTCGTTAGAACCGCCCCAATGAGGCGGTTATAACGAGCACCCACAACCCATGTTTTGAGCATTTATAAGAAAAATATGAAGGATTTTTATCAGAAAAGTAGCCATTTTGGAGATGTGAAAAATGCACTATGTCGTACGGACGAGTTATCGTAATGGTTGACGTCGGACCTGTTCCTGGACCAGTATGGAGTCACGTGATTAACTTGATGAGAACAATAACACCATCCACAGAAACGATCACCACAGCATAAACACTTCATTAAATGAGCCCCGCCAAGCGTATTTGTGTCTTCGAGCATTCCGTCATGACAAATTCTAACTGCGCATGCCCAGCCATTCAGAGGGGCCAGGGATATGGCTTTCTGTCTGAAGGTTCCTCTTGACTTACTGCTTGTATGAGCGAGCAGCCAAGGTTCTGGCGAGACTGCGCGGATGCGCAGGCTCGCCTGAACCTTTGCTGCTCGCATAGGCGATAAGTACCAAAATCGCTTGACGGGGCCCAAATGCAGAAAATGGGGATTAATTTGAATACTGATGGGCCATATAATTATGTCGCAAAGATGTTTTTGCATGTTGTGGTATAGACAGACCAATCCTTCATCAAGGGCTCTCATTTTGTCTGAATAAAACTCAATATTTTGCTCTGTTTCAACCATTTAAATGTTAATATCCGACTGTTTTGAAGTTTCCGATCATATATTGGTGTTCATTCTCATAATTTACACTTAAATGTTTCTTATTAGAGATAAATCACGACACAAAACGAAAATTATCGACGTTTAAGCTTGTATGATGGTGCATTCAGGCATACTTAGGTACGTGTGTTACAATGCTGCACCAATTCTTGCTGCGGATCATGCGACGTCCTCATCACGATTATAAACGTTTCATGACAGAAGTCGAAATGGCCAAGACCGTTATATATTTGGTCATTTACCTAACCACACGTAAGGGAATACTTCACCTTTGGACAGTGGTCATAATGATTCTTACTCAACCTTTAAAATGCGCCATCATATTATATTGTTCATCGAATTCAAGCTAAGAACCTGAAATTTAATATAAGTTATTATATGTATTTAAAATAAAGTTGATTTTATGTTATCAAAGACAAAAAGCAAACAAACACCAGTTTTTACATTTCTATATTCACCTTTTTGAGACTTTGTTTTAAAAAGACCCCTTTTCATTGGATATCCATTACAAACCCTACGATAACTTATCCCAGACGTTTTGGGTAACCATGATCAAAAGAAAAATATAGCAATTCTTATTTTCTGGAATCAAATAAATCGGTCGTACAGAATAGAAGTTTCATTTAAACCCAAAGAATAAGATGTCAATAGTCTGAGATACATTTTTTTTCATCTCCAGTTGTGACTTCAAAGAACATTTGTGCCAAACAGTATGCAATTTGGGCAATAATTTAAGAATTCAAAAAGAATCACTTCGACGAGAGCCACCCACACGGAATGTTCTTTTGTATTGAACGCTGAAAAACGTCTGCTGTCCATTAAAACTATTTTAAATAACACAACGAAAACAGGCCTATATAACTTTGACCTCCTTGAACACCATGTTTATATAGTTTCTTATTTCTGCTCAAAAATATATATTGTGGGTACTCGTTAGAACCGCCTCGACTCTATATTTTGAGCAGGCATAAGAAAAATATTACGATTTTTCGATTTATGACGGTAAAATTTACAATATATTTGTATAGGCGTGATTTCATAATAGATTGTCTGGGCTTATTAAGCAGACCCTTGCCCAATTCATCAATCAGTTTTACCCCCAAAAAATCATTAGTATTATTCTGGGTGTGTTTTAATCATTAAATATATATATTTCTCAAAATTTGCATAATCTACTCATAGGCATACATTAGGTGCTGACATAAATGATTGACCATGATGCTAAATGACTACATTATTACTTCACACCTACTTACTGATATATACATATATTGATTGGATCCGAAACAAGGGAGTTTTATGGTCAATAACTAAAGCTGGGTCTCGTCTTTGATGTACCAATATGTAATTTGTCCCATGCCTATAAAATGGCCTTAGTGCTTAGTGAAACAAAAACAAATCTCCGAGATTTGCAGTTAATTTTACATTTCCTTAAACTGCAGGCTTATTAAAAAGAGAGAAGACCAGGGGCCAGTTGTTCAAAACTAACGACGTCGTTAGTTAACGTATCGTTAAAATGTTTGATCATTTATTATGGCAAATATGCTAATAGTGTTGCTGCCAAAATGTTAGCAGCTTTTGCAAATGCAAAAGCTGCTCACATTTTTTCAGCAAAAATACCAAAAATTTAAATATTAAACTTGCTAGAACAGTTAACAATATGACCACTAACGAGCTTGTTAAGCTAACGATGCTTTGAACAACTGGCCCCAGGGTTTTAAAATAAGCTGCGAAATATGAAAAGGAAAAAGTAAACCTAATTTATGAAAATGCAGTAAATATTGATTTTCTGGTATAGACTAAACTCCGTTCAGAAAATCTGAATCATCGATTTTATCGTTTCTTCCTTTTAATACTCATTTTAGCCCATACATCACTATGGGAAAGTTTTAGACCTGACCCTCCGCCGACTTCTCTAACAGGTCATATGCCTCTGCGACAGTCAGAGAAGGCTGTGATTATTTGGAGAAAATTGCAAAACAAAGAAATGAGATCACAGACTAAGTCCATTTGACGATGATTGTCAGGTAAAATAATAAATATTCAAATCCATGTGATGCACTATATAAATAGATATGCAATTACGACACACCTTATATTCGAATGGCTAGATAGAGGCCCACTGGGAACGAGGAGCCACTAGTGCGATGTGCTGTCAACAGTTGTCAAAAAGAAATATACCGATATCGGATGTGGTGTCACAGCTAATGATTTTCCATGAAGTGATCGTGCAAATAAAACATAGACGCCCTTGTAATTTACAAGAGCAGTAACCACTTCTATATATGGTTTAAAAGGGTGTGTCAAACCTGTCAGAATGTCTTAGTCTGTGGAAGAAAATTTAGATTTTGCACTTTTCTCCAAATAATCACAGACCTTCCTGGCTATCGCAGAGGCATACGACTTGCTGGAGAAATCGGCGGAGGGTGAGGTCTAAAACTTTACCATAGTGATGTATGGGCTAAAATGAGTATTAAACGCGAGAATCGAAAAAATCGATGATTCAGATTTTCTGAACGGAGTTTATCCTAAATGTGCAAGCTTACTCGTACATTAACGGTTCGGTTGGTGCCTGATGCTCTGTCTCTGGTCGGGCCCATCGGAGTCTAACTGTTGGTTTTCTTTTGCTCCAGCGTTTCAGAGGTTTCTTGCTGTCGAGTCCTCACCGTTGTCTCACCTCCGTGGTTGATTGATTATTTGTGTTCACGGAGATGTTGCGCTGATGAGTTAGTAGGCCTTCATGCGGACTGAACTAATTATTTGTCTAAAGCGCGACGGAAGTAAGGGCGAGGATTGTGGCCACGAAAAATCAATTTAATCCCCCCAATGGAATTCGTTTCCGCTGACCGTTCCAAGGCGGTTCTTCTGTCGCGGTTTATTTTGATATCCTTTGTCTTTGGGTGTTTGTGTCGGTTATGTTATTTTATTTTGGATAGCCTATTGGCCATTTTGTGGAATAGTAACTGTCCTTTTGGCTTTCCGCTGTTGGTTTTTCCATCAGGGTCTGTTGTTTCATGTTTGTGTGTCTTTCCCTTTAATGTCTCTGGTGGAAGCTGTGGGTTGACTGAACCGATTCCTGATCATTGCCTCCACTTCTACTTTACCAGTACACTTCTTTTTCGTTCACCAGAAACTGACAGCCGTCGTTGTCTAATATGCAGAAGGGAATCGTAGAAAAGATCAAGAAAAGAATGTTGCCGACCGAGGCGGGTATCCAACCTACGACCGCCTGATCACTAGTCAGACGCGCATCCAACTGACCTACACAGGCCGGCCTTATCTCAATCCACACTGTTTGTACATATAACAATGGCTGTTAAAGTAACCAATAACCAAGAAAACAGACAACAATATTGCTGTAATTGGTTAAACACAACTGTAGTGGAAACTCGGGTAACGGATTTAGCATGAACATGTTACAGCCCGTGTATCATATTTAAAACAGAAGTGGGGGCTATGATCAGGAATCGATACAATAAACCCACAGCTTCCATCAGAGATACCAAAGGGAAAGAAACACAAACATGAAACAACAGACCCTAATGGAAACATCAATAGCGGAAAGCCGAAAGTTACTTTCCCACAAATGCAAAATAAAATAATATAAGCGATAAACACACCCAAAGACAAACCATAACAAAAATAAACCGCGACAGAAGAACCACCTTGGAACGGTCAGAGGAAACGATTCCACTGGGGGGGGGGGGGGGCTTGAATCGATTTTGACGCGGCCACAATCCTCGCCCTTACTTCCGTCGCGATTAAGACAAATAATGTTTCAGTCCGCAAGAGGGCCTCCTAACTCATCAGTGCAACATCTCCGTGAACAAAAAAATTAAACAACCACAGATGTGAAACAACAATGAGGATTCGACAGCAAGAAACCACTGAAATGCTTGAGCAAAAGAAAGTTAGACTCCGATGGGCCCGACCAGAGACAGAGCATCAGGTACCAACCAACATAAGCCTTTACGCTGGAACCGTTATAGAATCTGAGGCCTGATCCACCGGCGTGCAATTAAAGAGGGAAGCAAAGTAACTGTTGTCATCCGCGATTGGGTTAATTACCATGCATGCAGTCTGTCGTATAACATTTATGTTATACCCAATCTTTTTATATCGAAGAACGATTTTACGAAATTGGGTGCTGAAGTCATTGAGGTTATATATTTTTCAGGATTTATATACTAAGTCACCATAAAATTCGGGTTTCGACAGACCTTGTTGCAGAAGAGATGTAAGTCCAATATTGAATTTTGAAATTAAATCAGAATGACGCCTATAAAATTTTGAAAAGGCTTTGAGTAGTTTATGGTACCGATAACCCTGATTAAGAAGATTAGCCGTTAACAATTTATTACGTGTGTTGAAGTCAGTTACATGACTACACACTCTGGCAAATCGAATTAACTGCGAAACATAAACGCCATTGGATGGCGCACGAGGAAAATCACCATTACAAGAAACAAACCCATCTACAATAGATGGATGTAAATCCCAAAACGGGGCCTCTGTATCAGAAGCATTTGCTTTATTTAACTGAAATTCTCGGGGGGGGGGGGCGGTAAATTTGAATGATCAAACCATCGAAATAGGTATTATCAATATTTAATAAATCATCCAAATATCTAGAAGTGGAGCTAAAAGCTTCAATGATTTCAGACTGGATTTCAGCAGAAAAGGACATCATGAAGTCTCTGTCATAACAAAACAAAAACAGATCAGCCACAAGTGGTGCGCAATTAGTACCCATCGGAATACCCACAACTTGTCTAAATAACTTAGTACCAAATCTTATGTAAATATTGTCAAGTAGAAAAGTGAGAGCTTGCCACACTTTCTGACATGACCATAAAGTATAATTGTATGCTCTTCAGAAGTGAAAAAAGCATTTCTTACATTACATGCAAGATAGCGACAGTCTTCCCCATGAAATGTCCATTCTATTAAATCATTAAGTTTTTCATTTATAAGATTATGAGGAAGTGTAGTGAAAAGGGTGGAAAATCTTAAGTAGACAGACTTGAAGCACGAACACGCCTGGATCTCAATTTATTTAAAACTTCATTAGATTTTTTTATAGACCAAAACAGATTTCTACCTGATATTTCGAAGACTTTGTCGCAATATTGTATCACATGCATTTGGATGGCAGTAAAACATGAAGATAATAATTTGGAGAGTTCATTGGTGGTACAAGAGCTTGAATTGGCAATAAACCGTGCTTTGTGTGGTCTTTAATGAAGTTTAGGTAACCAATATAACGTAGGAAGCTTGTCTTGGCCTTCTGTATCACAGACAGCAAACTTGGTGGTTGAATGACAAATGTGGTCATCAACTAAAGCCCTCTCCACAGCTAAAGGCTGAATGTTAACATAGTGAAGCCGTCAAACAACGACCACATTGTTAGCGGCCTTATCAGCTGGAGCCAAAACAAACTTCCTATGAAATTCTTGAATACCCAGTTTAAGGTGACGTAAGGTTTAATTAATTGATTTCAATAAATGTAGAGATGAAATCGCTGCTGCCTTGAAAGCATTTGGTAATCGATGGTGTAAACAAAGGTGCTGTATAAAGACGGCAGTCTGTTTTATTTTGTTATTATTATTTTTCAGCAAACTTAATTTTTTAAATTTCATGTGAATCATCAGCAGAAGAATCAGACCTTATTTTCGCAGAAACATTAGTCGTAGTACAATATACTTTGGGAATGCCAACTGCCTAACAACCCGATACTAAGTCCGTGAAATGTTGCATTACGATAACACATCCGTATGATACAGTGCATTTTTCAAACCTCAAAAAATGTATTTTTTTCTGATGAAAATTTGTGATATTTTCCTTATTTCTGCTCCAAACATAGGTTTTGGGTGCTCGTTAGAACCGCCTCATTGGGGCGGTTCTAACGAGTACCCACAACCTATGTCTTGGAACAGAAATAAGGAAAATAATGTTTACCCCCGTAAACCCCAGTTTTCTCTATATAAAGTGGGGTTTAGAGGGGTCTTTATTTCACGGACTTGTTCATGTGATGACCCTGTAAAACCCAATTTATATAGAGAAAAAATGAGATTTACGGGGGTATGCATGATCTACCTTATTTTTGCTCTAAAACATAGATTGTGGTTACTCGTTAGAACCTCCTTATTTAGGCGGATCTAACTGGCACCCATATAGATTGTGGTTACTTGTTAGAACCGCCTCATTTACGTGGATCTAACGGGCACCCACAATCTATGTTGAAAGCAGAAATAAGAAAGATGCTATCATTCTAGACTCTTTGATTTTAAATCAAATCCGCCATTGTTCCACCCCATTGTACAATACTGACCTTACTGTGACTATGTAGTAGAGTCACAATGGCTTTTATTTAATGCTTTGTTATGCCTTATCACAAGCAGACATGGGATGCATCTGCGGCAGGTTGACATCTTCTCTGAGATTGTCAAATTGCACAAAAGGAATTAGTTTTAAACCAGTACCTAGCATTAAAGACTCGCATATTAAACATATACAAAGTGGATGGCAAATTCTAAGCGAAGATTTGGCAAATATTGGAGTTTTGACTTTTATTGGGTATGTACAGAAAATTAACCCTTTTTGCACCAGAAACCCCAAAACGGGTAATTGGCAAACGGTGTAGGCCCAGATCAGAACGCAGCGTCTGATCACGGCCTACACTGTTTGCAGAAAGTTAAGCCATATTCAAAACACACTTTGAAGAAAACACAACCTGGCACCGCTAAATTTTGAAAAGTACTCCTGCTTTATATACTCACCGGAAATAGAAACTATACACTTTTAAATTGTCTTGCCTGACAAAACAAGTGGATAATTCAGTTAAAAATTACTGATTAAGGATTTGACTAACTATAGACATTAATCCTGTAACAATTTATAGAAAATCTGGTGTTCAAAATAAAAGTTTTTGGGGAAAATGTAAAAAAAGTGCATTTTTCACAAAATCTGTTTGTAATCAAATTTTGACTTCAACATTTTTGCGTATAGGTAACAAGTGATAAGCAAGGAATAAAAAATAACATAAAATTCTAAAATTTATCGAAAAACAAACATTTTATTGAAATCTCAAAAACTGTTGTTTTTTTTTCAGCGAAATTTTCAAAATAATTTTTCAAGCCAAAAATCGACTCAAAAGTGCCTTCACTCGTTTTAGCATCTTCAGCTGTGTCTTAAATATTGATTAAACCAAAAACCGCAATCAGAAGTGCCATACCTTTAGCTCACTTCCGGTGGTTTGGTCCAATATTTAAACGTCGATAACGTTTCAACCATTGTGAAAATTTTCATTTTGTAAACAATACTCCCTACGTTAGATGATACGTAATAACTGGTAAAAATGGGAATCACATTCGCGACACAAAATGTTTGACCCAATGGAAACTTGAACAGCAAGATTTGGACCCTTGCTTTGAACCCGTGGCTTTACCCGTTAAATCGTAGCTATCATTAAACATTTTATTCGAAAGATCAGACATGCCACTGATGATGATTTATATAATTGTAGTTCAAATTTCATTAAAATGTTTTGCCAGTGACAACTCAAAAATGAGTGTATAGTTTCTATTTCCGGTGAGTATATAAGGAGGAAGATTCCATTTGGT
This sequence comes from Lucinisca nassula, assembly GCA_963580285.1. Taxonomy (NCBI): domain Eukaryota; kingdom Metazoa; phylum Mollusca; class Bivalvia; order Lucinida; family Lucinidae; genus Lucinisca; species Lucinisca nassula. The sequence continues at coordinate 83,153,407 of OY757023.1, forward strand.
ACAATAAGTGTTAAATACACATGTTTTACATTTGGGACTTACAGAACTGTGGCCGTACTAGTCGGTGGTCGTAAAAACGGAAAAAAAAATATAAAAAAAAACCTTAGTTTGAACCGGAAAACGTTATTGATGCCCCCGACTTCGAGTGGCGAGAGGGACCTATTAGCGTTGGCCTGTCCGTTTATTGGGCCTTTACACCTGCATACGGAGCTAGAATCCTGAACATTGTATATATATATAGCTTTAGCATGAAAAATATGTAATGTATTTTGTACAGATTAGTTTGAAACTGTGTTTGCTCTTTCGTCATGGACTATAGATGTACACATGAGTTTGAATTATCGTCGATTAAGTTCTGCCACTTTTGCCGACTTTTGAACTAAACCATTTTGGGGCTTCGATACTATTAACCCATTTAGCACCGGAAACCCCTAAAGGGCTACTTGGCAAACAGTGCAGGCCCAGCTCAGACGCCGCAGAACGAGGCGTCTGATCAGGGCCTACACTGTTTGCAAAACGTTCTGCCAGTTTCCAAATAGATTTTGAAGAAAACACAACCCGACATCCCTAAATTTTTATATGAACTCCTGCTATATATAAGGAGGAAGATTCCATTTGGTACAAAAATGGTTAACGTTTATTACAGTGGGTAGCTTATTTGCGCGACTCTTCCAACATTTTCATACCGACCAAGTTCAAACTTTGCTGGCCCTTTTGTCATGGTATGTAGATGTGCGTGTGTTTTTGGCATAATCATCAGTGTAGTTTGTCTTACTTTTTCGACTTATATAGCGTCATCATATAAATTAAGCTGGCTTACATTTGCTGCGTTTTCTGTCGGTTTCTCCTTACGGACCTATTCCCCGTTATGGACTTAAATATTTACGGCAGACCGGGGAGTAGCTTGTGTGCGCAACGTTTCATAGACAGTCATACCAATTAATTTAAAACTTAGCAGGCGCTGTTGTGTACATCTGGTTTTGACATAATATCATCAATTTAATTGTTGTTACTTTTTTGGTTTACTTTTGGCCTTTTTGAGGCTTAAATACTTCTAAAGTGAATTACCATGTGTACCTCAGTTTGAAATTTGCAGGCCGGTAAATGTACATGTTTTGATATCATCGCCAATCCCTTGCTTGTTTAGGTTTCAAACCTTTGGGGTTTAGACACACTGATGAAGATTAAATATCAGAAAGGCATCTGTGTCACTAAATTTGGTATAGTTACACCTTAATTGTTAATGTTTCCAACGTTTGGAATCAGCCGTTGTTATACTTAAAATTCATGGTTTGAAGAAATTTTGAATATTCTTAGTATTCTGCAAAACTGAAGAAGACTCCAAGAGAGTTATTTAATTGAAAACCTCAGGAAAAAATCCCACTTCCAAACATTCTGGTACATGCCTATTTGTCTCTAAGTGTAACCTCCCTTGAGTTATCTTTAATTCAGACCCACAATCCAATATTCTATGATGGTTTTCAACTTTGTAATATAAGTTTTATTATGATAACATACCCGTGCGACATAGTGCATATTTTCTCATCTCCAAAATGGCTACTTTTCTGATGAAAACCCCTGACATTTGTCTTATAAATACCGCAAACATAGGTCGTGGGTGCTCGTTAGAACCGCCTCAGTAACCGCCTCACTGAGGCGGTTCAAACGAATATCCACAACCTATGTCTTGGAGTAAAAACAAGAAAAATAATGTATACCCTCGTAAACCCCCGTTTTCTCTATATAAAGTGGGGGATGGGTGGGGGGGGGGTCTTCATTACACGAGCTAGTTCACGTGATGTAACTATCATGTTTCCAATGTTAACGTTGCCGCCGTATACATTGTTCTCATGCCCTTAGATTACTGTGCATATGTTGTTCATAATTAAGGATATAAATGACAAGTTCAATTTCGAAATTCAAACTTAAATTTAAATTCAAAATATTACTTAAATGTTTATAAAAGCCAAGATATTTCGTATTTAAAAATAATAAAAATTTGAATTTGCACCTACAGGGACTGGTAATCAGGAGGTCGTGTGTTCGATACCTGCCGGGGTCGGCAATATTCTTTCGTGAAGATTGATCATGAAATCTTTCATACGATCATTCTCTCCCTTCCGCTGATTTAAGAGGGGCAGTTGTAAGTTTCTGACGAAAGATTGTGCACTGTACTGGTTAACCACTTACGTATAAGCCTGCCGAGGAAAAGTGTGGATAGGTAAACTGACCGGCTCAAAAGGACCTAAATTGTGTTGACAGGGTCGTTTTACTCCAATACAAACAAACAAAACAATCCGTACTGTTGTATATGACCTTAAACTATAACTGTCAGTGCATGTTAGCTGGAGACATAGTTCAAATATATTGAAAATTTTGCCACCAAAAAATGAAATTTTTTCGATAAAAAAATCCGATATTTTTCAAATTGCTGCTCTAAACATAGACTGTTGATGACTCGTTAGAAGCGCCCCTGCGAGGCGCTTCTAACTGGTATCCACATCTACGTTTTTGAGCAGAAAGAAGAATAAATATACCCCTGTAAACCCCAGTTTTACTATGAAAATGGGATTTGAGGTTGCAAAATTATATAGGGCAGTTTTCGTGATGACATTTCCATTTCTTTAACACATTACGAAAACACGCCTATACAAATACAGTGTACCTTTATCGCCGAAAAAATTAAAAAAAATTAGATGAAATTTTTTGATATTTTTCTTATTTCTGCTCAAAATATACATTGTGGGTACCCGTTAGAACCGCCTCATCGAGGCGGTTCTAACGAGTACCTTCAATCTATATTTTAGAGCAGAAATAAGAAATACAAGGTTTACCCTTGTAAATCCCATTTTTTTCTATATAAAAGTGGGGATGGAGGGGGTCAAAATTATATAGGCATGTTTTTGTGATGATATCTGTAAATGTAAATTCAAAATATTACTTAAATGTTTATGAAAGTCAATATATTTCAGAGTTAAAAAAAGAATAAAATTTGTGTTTTCATTGCTCCAGAACTAAACACTTTAGGTGAACATTTACGATTTTTCTCATTTTATCACCAAAAACGATTGTACGTTCTCGTTAGAACCGCATCATCACGAGAACATGCCTATATAATTGTGACCCCCTTGAACCCCACCTTCATATAGTAAAACTGGGGTTTAAGGGGTAAACCTTAGGTTTCTTATTTCTGCTCTAGAATATAGATTGTGGGTACTCGTTAGAACCGCCTCAATGAGGCGGTTCTAACGAGTACCCACACTCTAAAATTTGTGCAGAAATAAGAAAAATATCACAATTTTTCATCTTAAAATATTCTTTTTTTTTCGGCGGTAGAGTTTACAATGTATTTGTATAGGCATGTTTTCGAAATGCTGACAATTACCCACAGTCTATGTTTTAGCAAGACTAAGGACAATAACATAGACCCTTGTAAACGAAACTTTACTCCATAATGTCGGATTAACAGGGTAGTCCAATTCGCGGGCTTATTCGCTAGTTTGATATTGTATTAACTTTAATATCGGGTGACGGCCCCCGCCCATCGGGGCTTGGAGAAATAGATTGAGCTGCATGATGTTTCCACGCCGAGCTGAAACTGACCGCAAATGAGTACTGGTAAACCGTTTGGAGGTTCTAAGTCTACCAAGGAAATGTGGTGCGAGTCGAACTTTACATGTATATATGCCCTATTGGTTTCATTGTGCTTGAGATGTCATTTTATCTCAATGTCGGGTAAAAGTCCCACTAAATTGGAAGAAGGTCTCCGAAATGACCTATATAGTTTTGACGGGGACATTAATCTTCAAATCAAACAATAACAGTAATTTTTCTAGAACAGTCAACATTTTGAGATTGAATACTCCTCTGTTTTATATACGAGTAGAATACGAATAAAAAACTCGTATTCTAATGCACTTTCGTATGTAACGACTGATTGGATAACGTCAAAAATTTGCGACAGTATATTCTGCGAAATACTGTCGGAAACCCGACGTTATCCAGTAGGGCGGTATCTAAGGCCGTTGCTATGATTCTATTCGCAATCTGCTTCCGCCGGTTGGGACTATATTTTGTCAGAAAAAATAAGGAAGAAAATCACAAGAACTTCCGGTAATTTATAGGCCATTACATGTTGTTACGAGATGTAGATTGGAAAAAAACGAGAGACATTTAAAGAGAATCATCTTTTCTGAGGTCTACAGAAAAGGGTAGATAACTTGAATGCTTAAACCGACTAAGCAGACGCCGCGAAACCATGACCCCTCAATTTATTGACGTCCCGTTACTTCGATACACATGTCGGGAAAAAATGGCACAAAAAATGCTCCCCTCCAGATTTAGATAATTTTTCGCACATTGCTCAAGGACATATCAGTCAGTCCGTCTTACGGACTGAGTGAGAGTTGTCTCGAGCGTGTACATTAACAAAAACCGTGTTCAACTGGGAGCCAGTTCTCTTGTTGGGTTTCGGAGGTTACGCATGCGCGTTTCGATATCTTATCAAGTCATTATTTTCTCGCATGATTCAGGATTACGGGGAGGGGGGCATTGTTTAATGTGTTGTGCAGTCTGATGAGTTGAATTATTTTGGTAATCTAACCATACTTGGGAGAGAGGAGAGAGAGAGAGAGAGAGAGAGAGAGAGAGAGAGAGAGAGAGAGAGGAGAGAGAGAGAGAGAGAGACCCAGCCAGCAGAGCATGTCGGGACCAACGTCGGGTCGACAAGCGATACGACTGTGTCTGTCCGGGCCCGACGTTGGCCCACTATCTTGTGCTAGGATGAGGAGAGAGAGAGAGAGAGAGAGAGAGAGAGAGAGAGAGAGAGAGAGAGAGAGAGAGAGAGAGAGAGAGAGAGAGAGAGAATCAAAATGAACGTTTACAGATACGCGTAAGGAATGCACCATGAACCGAAAGAAATGACGACGAAGAGAGAGAGACCAATCTGTCAGTTGAAAAAAAAAATCAGTCTTATGCGGACTTTGATTTAGTCGAACAGATTTACCTGACGTCATTTAATATGACGTAATTTAATATGATTTCGTCACACCAAAACTGTCTACACAGCTGTGTCATGCTTGTGTAAATATACTGTACATTCAGTGTATTGACATATTTTTGATATAAATTATAAACAAACATGGTTGAAAGGTGGATTGTTCAGTGAAGAAGATGCGTATGATACCTCAAGACTTGTATTCAACTCGCTTTTCATTCGATGTTATCGAATACAGGGGAATTCTGTGAGTTTCACTTAAATCTTTTAGCCAAACCTGCCATTTTGGAAAGAGAAAATGGTTTTGTACACACGGGTAGAAAAAAATGGCACAAAAAATGCTCCCTCGCCGATTTTGGCACAAATTTCAAGGTGAACAGATTAATATATGCCGAAATTGATGATATAGGTGAGAATAATCGCGAGGAATATTATAATAGTTTATTTTTGGTTTTCCCGATGGTACCGACATGGTTGAAAATTCGCCATTTTCAAACCCTTGGTCTGCCCACACCAAAATGCTAACTCTTGTTTTAGTCTTTATATTGAATACAGCAATATTTATATTTATCGCTTGTACCTTTGTCAAAGCTAATAATTATACGACACTCACGTAATTTGATGTCAAAATAGTCAGTCGAATGGGAGCATCAAAATCGGAAGTAGTCCCATCGAATCGACGCACGAGAATTTTGTTTTTAAATCTACCTACGCTGGCCACTCTGATGCCCTACTGATCACGTTACGTCGCTTTTCATTGGCTGCCATTTGGTTTTACGCAGCTCACAGCGCCTGCCGCTTGGTGCAAAATTGTACAATTTTTTAACAAAAACACACGAATAAGTGCATTAGAATAGGGATAACTGTATTGAAAATTGTCATTTGGGGAGGTAAATCGTTGGTTTTACGGTCGCAAATTAAGTTTTACGGCTCCGCTAACGCGTCGCCGTAAAACAGAATTTCCGACCGTAAAACCTCCGATTTACCTTCCAAAATGACAATTTTGAAGACAGTTATCCCTTAATTATCTGTCTTAGAAGCAGGTTTAACCCTTTACCACTCAGGGATTTTGTGAATTTCGCTGATTTCCACAGTGTTGCACCTGACAGCAACTTCAACTAGCCATTGTTTCATAATGGATGGTCTGTTTTACAGCAAACTCGGTATGAATGTTCATTGGGCAGTGGCCTTTCAAATGCATCCTTTCATGACTTGATCATTGTTGTCATGGTAAAGTGGGGGTAGCTCAAAGTTGGCAAAAAGTGTGTTTTCGCATGACTTTTTGACCACATTTGAATCCTCACACAGCTGTCAAGGTGTTTGGCACTAGCCATTTTCACTGTTTGCAGCATGTTTTATCAGCATCAGTTTTCAGGCATTTTTGACCACAGACACCCTCAGATATAAATTTTAGCGGCCGGCTGGGCCATACACCCAAAAATTTTCGGGATGTGAGGGGGGCGTTGCCCCCCTTCAATCCCCCCGGAATATTTTTAGTGGGAGGCGCGCGAAAAAACAGGTCACTTTTTTGCCCAACAAATCCTAAAGTAAACATAACTATGCTTGGGGGGCAAACATGCAGATTTTAGGTGCTTCTGGGACTTAAAATGGGGGGGGGGGGTGCAGACACGTAAAAATACGTATCTGAGTGGTAAAGGGTTAAATATATAGTAGGAAAGACCAGAAACAAAACAAAACTATCAAACTGTGTGTTATTTGTTAATTTAAACGAATCGGATTGTAATCTTTTGACTGGAGTAGGTAACCAGAATGACATGGGGCTTCTGTTTTTCTTTGCATTGAAAGCGCTGTTGGAAATCACCATGTCTACCATTACTTTGATGCTTCTGATTTATAGCGCTATAATGAGAATCTGCAGTTACGTTATGGTTCTCGATTAGATATGAAATGTCTGTTTTGTCTAAAACATGTATTGTATTATTGCAACGACATTGTTGAATATAGTCGAAATCATCACGAAAACACGCCTATTTAAGTTTGACCCCCTTGAACCCCACTTTTATATAGTAAAACTGGGGTTTCCAGGGCTATACATTATTTTTCTTATTTCTGCTCTAAAATATAGATTGTGGGTACTCGTAAGAACCGCATCGATGAGGCGGTTCTAACGGGCGCCCACAATCTATATTTGAGCAGAAATAAGACAAATATCACAATTTTTTATCCTAAATTTTTATTTTTTTTCGGCGATAAAGGTGGCAGTGTGTTTGTATAGGCGTGTTTGCGTAATGATTCCGTGGTTCAAACGCCGTAGGGATCATGCACATATGTTCGAGACAGGTCAGGTTGAGCAACTGAGGGTAGGTCATAACCACTGATAATGTGACACTATGGAAGGTTAAGAGATACCTTAAAATTCCTGTAATAATACCACCTTAGGAACTGTTCAAAAGTTTTACAGTGTCAAAGGTTGTCTCCGATCAGGAGACACCGGGTGTTGAAAACACAAATGAAGAATAACTGAAACTTTCTCATTAACCCTTATCTTGCTGTTCACTACAACCCTATCTTTGCAAACAGTGTAGATCCAGATCAGATGGCTTCTGAAGAAGCCATCTGATCAGGTTCTACACTGTTTGACATTTAGTTTATGAATTGGTAGAAATAAATTACATGAAGTAATCCGATTGGTTTAAAGTCAGAGATGGGTGTGGCTGAAATGAATATTCAGCAAGAGAAGGGTTAAGTTTTTAAAATCAGATTAACTCTTTATTTTAGGTTGTCTTAATAGCGGAATTGTACTATATATTTTCAAAAGCCTGTTAAATATAGCTAAATCAAAGCTTTGTTTCTTAATTAGATTCGCCTCTATGAGGCTATTCTGGAGCCAGTTGGGTGGGGCGAAGGTGTCATGTATCTGGTGTCACTGGGGCGTCCTGCTTGTATTGGCCTACAATTGGGAAAGACTTGCAGTTCTTGCAGCAGCACGGGTAGAGCTGAGAATGTTGTTATTTCATATGTTTCTACATTTCCGTTTATTTTCCTCTCCTTCCATTGTTCGCCCCCGGCCCGTATATTTACGCACAGATCACAACACAAAACTCAGGCGTATGTCAATAGCATTTTTACCGAATTTCTGCTATTGCCAGACGTCTGGCAATAGCATGTTTACCGAGTTTCTGCTATTGCCAGACGTCTGCCAATAGCATTTTTAACGAGTTTCTGCTATTGCCAGTCGTCTGGCAATAGACACTCCGTGTTGTTAAGTTGAGGGGCTCCACAGACTATTTTTTCAAGCAGAATTTGAAAAAAAAAACCAACTGTAAACCCATTTAAAACAGAAGTAGAGGCAATGGTCAGGAATCGATACAATTAACCCACAGTTATCATCAGAGACACGAAAGGGAAAGAAATACAAACATGAAGCAACAGACCCCAACGGAAACTACAACAGCGGAAAGCCAAAAGGACAGTTACTTTTCCACAAAATGACCAACAGGCTATCCAAAATAAAGTAATAAAAGCGACACAAACACCCAAAGACAAACCATAGCAAAAATAAACCGTGACAGAAGACCCGCCTTGGAACGGTCAGCGGAAACGAATTCCACTGGGGGCCTTAAATCGATTTTACGTGGCCACAATCCTCGCCCTTACTTCCGTTGCGATTAAGACAAATAATTTGTTCAGTCCGCATGAAGGCCTCCTAACTCATCAGTGCCACATCTCCGTGAATACAAAAATCAAACAACCACAGACATGAAACAACGGTGAAGACTCGACAGCAAGAAACTACAGAAATGCTAGAGCTAAAGAAAACCAACAGTTAGACGCCGATGGGTCCGACCAGAGACAGAGCATCAGGTACCAACCAACATAAGCCTTTACGTTGGAACCGTCATAGAATCTGAGGCCTGACCCACCGGCGTGCAATTAAAGAGGGAAGCAAAGTTGTCAATCGTGATTGGGTTAACTACCATGCATGCAGTCTGTCGTATAACATTTATGTTGTACCCAATCTTTTTATATCGAAGAATGATTTTATGAAATTGGGTGCTTAAGTCATTGCGGTTATAAATTTTTTCTAAATTTATATACTAAGTCACCATAAAATTCGGGTTCCGATAGACCTTGTTGCAGAAGAGATTGAAGTCCATTATTGAACTTCGAAATTAAATCAGAATGACGTCTATGAAATTTTGAAAAGGCTTAATAGAAGTGAAGCAATGATCAGGAATGACGTCTATAAAATTTTGAAAAGGCTTAATAGAAGTGGAAGCAATGAGCAGGAATCGATACAATCAACCCATAGCTCCCATCAGAGACACCAAAGGGAAAGAAGCACAAACATGAAACAACAGACCTAATGGAAACATCAATAGCGGAAAGCCAAAAGGACAGTTACTTTCCCACAAAATGGCCGCTAGGCTTTCCAAAATGAAGTAATATAAGCATCATAAACGCCCAAAGATACTGTTGGGGGGGGGGGGGGGGGGGCAAATCGATTTCACGTGGCCACAATCCTCGCCCTTACTTCTGTCGCGATTTAGACAAATAATTTGTTCAGTCCGCATGAAGGCCGCCTAAATCATCAGTGTAACATCTCCGTGAACACAAATAATCAAACAGCCACAGAGATGAAACAATGGTGAGGACTCGACAGCAAGAAACTACAGAAACGCTGGAGCAAAAGAAAACCAACAGTTAGACTCCGATGGGCCCGACCAGAGACATAGCATTAGGTACCAACCAACATAAGCCTTTACGTTGGAACCGTCATAGAATCTGAGGCCTGGCCCACCGGCGTGCAATTAAAGAGGGAAGCAAGTTGTCAACCGTGATTGGGTTAACTACCATTTAGCAGTCTGTCGTATAACATTTATGTTGTACCCAATCTTTTTATATCGAAGAATGATTTTACGAAATTGGGTGCTGAAGTCATTGCGTTATATTTTTTTTCTAAATTTATATACTAAGTCACCATTAAAATCGGGTTCCGATACACCTTGTTGCAGAAGAGATTTAAGATCAGTATTGTACTTCAAAATTAAACCATAATGACGTCTATACATCACTGAAACACGCCTATATAAATTTGACCCCCTTAAACCCCACGTTTATATAGTATAACTGGGGTTTGAAGGGGTGAACTTCGTTTTTCTTATTTCTACTCTAAAATATAGAATGTGGGTACCCTACGAGTACCCACAATCTATATTTTGAGCAGAAATATGCAAAAAAACATCACAATTTTTCATCTTAAAAATTTCATTTTTCGCTGGTATAATTTACAATGTATTTGTATAGACGTGTTTTCGTAATGAAAATTTTGAAAAGGCTGAAACCCACATTCTGTATATTAAATGAACCTAACAAAGACACATTGTGCACGGAATTTATTACGAGATGTGTCCTGAGGAAAAGGAGCTTAACAATACGATGACACATCCGTCATTACGATAACACACCCGTCATTACGATAACACACCCGTCATTACGATAACACACCAGTCATTACGATAACACACCCGTCATTACGATAACACACCCGTGCAACATAGTAAATTTTTGCACATCTCCAAAATTGTTAATTTTCTGATGAAAATCCATGATATTTTTCTTCTTTGTACGGCAATGATAGGTGCGGGTGCTCGTTAGAACCGCCTGATTGAGGCGGTTCTAACGAGTACCCACAACCTATGTTTGAAATATGGAACATAATTTATATCCCCTTAAACCCCAGTTCTCTTTATAAATAGGGTTTTGGGGGTGTTTATTTCACGGACTTGTTAACGTTATGATACAAAACTGGCGTCTGTCCTATGTCTAGTACTTACAATGTTTTTCAGATGAAAATGTTTGATATTTTTTGTTCAAATATAGATTTTGGATAATCGCTAGAACCGCCTCAATAAGGCGGTTCTAACGAATACCAAAAGTATATCTTTATCAATCAAGTAAAATAATAACTACATCCGTAACCCCCTCTTTTATCTGTATAAAGTTGGGTTTAGAGGGGTGTTCGTTACATGTACACGGACTTGATAACCTGATGGTATGTTCCCTAACAGATATGATAAGCCGACATTTGGCCGGAGTGTAGGAATCGTTATCCCATCCTGCTTTTGTTTCCATACTATTTACAAGGCGTTCAGGGCCCAGTTGTTCAAAGCAATTTTAGCTTTAAAAGCTCGTTAGTAGTCAAAACGTTATCTGTTGAAGCATGTACAGTATCTAATATAGAGGTATTTTTGCTGAAAAAATGTGAGCAGCTTTTGCATTTGCAAAAGCTGCTCATATTTTTTTCTGCAAAACTATTAGTATTACGAAAACACGCCTATATAATTTGACCCCCTTGAACCCCACTTTATATACTAAAACTGGGGTTTCGGGGGGGTATACCTTATTTTTTTCTTATTTCTGTTCTAAAATATAGATTGTGGGTACTCGTTAGAATAAGTACATTAGAAAGGGAATAACTGTATTGAGAATTGTCATTTGGGGAGGTAAACCGACGGGTTCATTATGCAAACACGCCTATACATGAGGCGATTCTAACGATTGCCCACAATCTATATTTTGAGCAGAAATAAGAAAAATATCACAATTTTTCATTGTAAACTTTTCATATTTTCGGCGATAAAGGTGGCAATATATTTGTATAGGCGTGTTTGCGTAATGAACTGACCTCTAAGGAATATTGACAGAAAACTACAATTGAAAATTTGTAGTTGGTGCCTTTTGGGATTCAACAGAGTCTGCACTTGCTGTCTTTCCTTTTTTCAGATGCAATGTTTGCATTTCATCATGTTTCCATAACGATAACTCACCTGTGCGACATACTGCATTTTTCACATCTCCAAACTGGCTACTTTTCTGATGAAAATCCTTGACATTTTTGTTATAAATGTTCAAAACATAGTTGAGGGTGCTCGTAAGAACCCCCTCACTGAGGCGGTTCTAACGAGTACCCACAACCTATGTCTTGGAGCATAAATAAGAAAAGTAATGTATGCCCCCGTAAACCCCAGTTTTCTCTATATAAAATGGGGTTTAGGGGGGTCTTCATTTCACGGAATTGTTCACGTGATGACTACAAAGCGCTATTTATTGCCGGTCTTATTACGTAATACTATGCCTTGGCAACGCAGTAACAAAATTACGAGAAGAAACCCTGTCCACCAAAGGAAAACAAAATGTACCACAAGGTAATAAATAAAACGAAAAGAAAAGTTCGTGTTTAAAGCGAAAAAAGATCTTCATTATGAAAACACGCTTATTCAAATTCTTTGTAACTTTTACTGCCGACAAAAAAAAAAAAAAAAAAAAAACACGCCTGTATAATTTTGACCCCCTTGAACCCAACTTTTATATAGTAAAACGTGGGTTAGCAGGGATACATCTTATTTTTCTTATTTCTGCTCTGAAATATAGATTTTGGGTACTCGTTAGAACCACTCTATATTTTGAGCAGAAATAAGAAAAATATCACAATGTTTCTTCTTAAAATTTTCCCTTTTCGGCGAAAAAATTTACGATGCATTTGTATAGGCGTGTTTGCATAATGAACCCGTCGGTTTACCTCCCCAAATGACAATTCTCAATACAGTTATTCCCTTTCTAATGTACTTATTATATTCGCTTGTTTTTTTTGTGTGTGTTTTTTTTAACTTCACTATTTTCCACAAAGCCTCAAGCGCTGTGAGCAGCGTAAAACAAATTGCCAGCCAATGAAAAGCAACGTTATGTAATGACACCGGGTTCCCGTATACTGTCACATATGTTGACGTTATCCAAGCCGACATCGCGTTACACACGCAAGTATACCAACTGATAATCTAATATCCCAAGCTGCATAAACCAAGTTCTCACATGAAATGTTTGGAAAATTCGAGTTGTCTCCCTTATCCTGCAACGCACAACATTTGATGTCATTACCCATACGGCTCTGTTTTGATCAGACTGCACGGGTGAGCATTATCTGCCAAGTGCTACTTTTAAGTATGTTTTGTTAGTTTAGGGAGACCGAGGCATACTGTTACATTTTTCGAAATTTTCGATTTCCGATGCTATAGAATGGAGTTAAAGTTTCCATAAACACTGAGGCGCCAAATGGTAAAGAGCAAAATAAATAAATAGCGACTATACTGTGTATAAACAATTCAGAGCGCGAATAAATGCAAAACTGTGGCCTGGAATTTGAGGACAAACTGTTGCACCTCCCCAATCAAATTATTATGAAGTACCGTTTCAATACTAAATCGTAAATAGACGGATCCAATGTTAAGACACGTGACTTTGTTTACATTTCATTGCGCATGCGCCAATAACCTCCCCTGCTGAGCACATATACTCCTTTTACCTGCTTGTTTCCATATGGGAGCTTTCCACCAAATATTTTCCATAGGCGACAATAGTAACCTTTTACCTGCCCCCACAAAAACTACACATACAAAACTTTTCAAACTTTACTTGTTTATAGAACCATTCAAGCCAAACAAGTTAACGAGAAAAAATCCACATGTTGACCTGCTCCTTTACAAGTAACAGTCATCCATGTTTGTTTACATACTAGAACGGAGTGAATACAAACCAACACTTTTAAAGGAGGGGTGACCATATAAAATCAACAAAAAATTCTTTGAGCTTGCAGATATATTTATAAAATATGCACCATTTTAGTCCCTTATACCTATCATTTTCTCACATTGAAATAAAACATGGCATATATATCCAATGAAAGCAAGTCTGGTATTTAGAACGCAACTAAAAGCTCTGCCCTAAAGTGATAAAACTGTCTTAAAGTGATAAAACCCGGTACCTCACAGTATTTAGTGCAATGCTACCTATACCAAACCCTCATTTTCTTTATGATGCATCAAAAGAATTGCCAAATAGAAAAGCCATATCTAATAATTAAGTCATGCATAATAAAAGTTTAGTCACAAAGAATCTTTCAAGTTTGCGAAAAAGTTATCCCTTTCAGATCAACAATGAAAGCCGAACAAAGCATAGTTTTTGAAAAGCGCAAAGTTTATCTCTTTCTGGAATGGAACCCAGACACCGGCTTGCATCAGTGGTTCTTTTCCAATGTCTTTGGAACAATTCAATACTAAAATGCACATAATTATGCCCAAATAGCACCAATACTCATTTTTATGGCTATTTCCACACCTACGCTCCCTATTTAAAGTAAAAAAATGGCATTTTGAGGATATTTTGAGGACAAAAATGCCAAGAAAATGTTTGTAAATGCCTTAAAGCCATGAGGAATACCTGAATATATCCGTTCACATCCTTTCACATGAATACAATAAAATAGAACTTATAACGGATGAGAAAACTTATCCGGATATTGCAGCAGGCGGTTTCGGAGAGACAATTTTGAAGTTTTGCTTTGGCCTGAGACATAGTCCTAGTGCAATGAAACCTTACTCTTATATTCCAGATGGTGTAGATTTTTTCTTGTGTTTGTGCAAATACAATTACTGCAAGTCTCCTTTCCGAACACATCAATAAAACTGATTTACATGGCTATCAAGTACCCCGCCCCCTCCCAAGAATATTGATCAAAGGCAAAAATTCATCAAATACACCTAGTTAGACCTAAATTAGCACTACCATCACATTTTTACAGTATCTGTGGCAAAATACATGCCATGAAGATACATTTTATGAAACAGGCTCTTCTGTGGCGATTTATTTATGTTGTTGTTTGTTACTTAATGTGTGTATCACTTGTGTCTTTTAATTTTGGATGGCCATATGGCCATTTTGTGGGAAAGTAACTGTCCATATGGCCTTCCTTTGTTTAGGTTTCCATTATGGTCTGGTCGCTTAATGTTTGTATTTCTTTCCCTTTGGTGTCTTTTATGGATGGAGTAAGTTAATTGTATCTATTCCTGATCTTTGTTTTACTTCTACTTTGGACAGAACCTACAAATGTCAGGAAATAGTATGTAATGAATGAAAACAGGACAGCGGTCGTACTTTTGCTACACGGAGCTATCCACTAAATGTTTTCCATAGGCGACAATAATAACCATTTACCTGCCCCCACAAAAACTACACATACAAAACACATTCAAACCTTACTTGTTTATGGAACCATCCTAGCCCAACAAGTTAATGAGAGAAAATCCACATGTTGACCTGCTCCTTTTCAAGTTGCAGTCAGTCATGTTTGTTTACATACTAGAACGGTTGGTTGGTTGATTTGAGGTTTAACGTCCCCGTCAACACTGTAAAGGTCATTTTGGAGACGTTGCTTCCAATTTTGTGGGACTTTTACCCGACATTGAGATGAAATGACACCTCAAGCCCTGTCGCCCAATGAAACCAATAGGGTTTATTAGCATGGACGGTCTGCCTCGCACCGCGGTTCCTGGACAGGCTTAGATCCTCTAAGCGGTTTACCAGTACTAGTGTGCAGGCAGGATTCAGCTCTGCGTGGAAGCATCATGCAGCCCATATATTTCTTCAAGCCCCTATGGGCGGGGGCGAATACTAGAACGGAGTAAATGCAAACCAACATTTTTAAAGGAGGGGTGACCATATAAAATCAGCAAAAATTTCTTTGAGCTTGCAGATATATTTATAAAACATGCACCATTTTAGTCCCTTATACCTATCATTTTCTCACATTGAAATAAAACATGGCATATATATATACAATGGAAGCAAGTCTGGTATTTAGAACGCAACTAAAAGCTCTGTCCTAAAGTGATAAACCCGGTACCTCCCAGTATTTAGTGCAATGCTACCATATAGTGTCAGTGAGATTTTCGAATATGCATTGTTTAATTAAACTCAATTATTCCTAATAAAATTGACTAATCGTTGACAATTTGTGATTTTGAAGTATTAAATGAAATAGAACCAGTCTCTTTTGGCATTTATCGCACATAGCGTTCTAAAACTACCTACCAAAATGACGAAACGTAGTTTATTCGCCTTATCTGATGAACGGAAATAAAATTAAAGCAGATGTATTTTCCGTCAAAATTTATAGGAAAAAGAAGCAATTGAATGTCCAAAATGATTCTTGGCAAACATTGTTGATAGGCTATGATTAAAATAGAGGATCTTACACGAGTGGTCATTTCATATGTTTATGAAACGAGCCTTCGGCGAGTTTCATTAATTTCATATGAAATGACCACGAGGGTAAGATTCTGTATATCATATGACCACTTTAAATTGGATTTTATCGCCTTTAAATTTGGCAAATTTTCCGCAAAAAATGCATGGTTGACATGGACGTCGTCCTGACGTTACTTAATCGCGCCAAAGTGTTATTACGCGTGTGGTCATACGATTTTTATTACACGACGTTATCCACTGCTTATCAACGACGTCATATGATAACAATAGTTATTATATAAACTCATTCTTGCTGTATCAACGGAAGAATAGGAGCTGGAAGCCCTACAGAGAAAACGCTACCTTGTGTGACGTAGGAGACAAATGCGTAATGTGCCTCACTTTGATCCGTGTCATAAGTCTGCATTAACAAATTTGTGTCAAGTAAACGCTCTGATCAGCCTTCGTATAGGCCTATCTGCAGTCTGACAATGGCCTTTGGTGTCTGCGTTTATCATCTACGTACCGAAAGGAGATTGATGTCAAAGAACTGGATGGGCAGCTGATTTGATGCAGAATCTCACAGGCTTTCCAATTTTGATAATTTACTTCAGTTCAGCTATTTTTCATGTAAATAGGAAGACGAATGGAAGATGTAACTTCGTTTTTAAATTACTGTCTTATCCTTTTCATATGCCTATGTATGAAAACTGTTGAATGTCTTGTGAAATGAAACATCAAGCCTGTCCCTTCTCTAGCTACCCACTAATATTACAATATGTAAGCCATCGACACAATATAGAGAAACCCTAAAGCCAAAAACGAGATTCGTTCAACTGTCTTATATTAATGACATGGTGTTTCAGTTGCGTAGGGGATGCTGAGTTATTGCAATACTGTGTTAAAGTGTGTTTGTCCTTGCCCCGGACCTACTCTAACACTATACTCCAAGCACATCTATAGAAATAAAGTTATTTTACAGAAAAATCCGGAGCTCACCGAAACACAGTTCATTTAATGAGTAAAGATACTTCACAACATGATATCTACTCAAGTTGGCCTGTGTCTTCATACACATGTCCGAAATACACATTTTTTTGCTTTCCGCTATCATTACGACAACTTGCAATACCGCCATATCTCCAAAACACGGTCATTTTTCTAAAGTAAAAAGTGTGATATTCCACTTATTCATATCCCACACATAGGTTGTAGGTGCTCGTTAGAACCGCCTCATTGAGGCGGTTCTAACGAGTACCAACGACCTATGTCTTGGAACTGAAATAATAAAAAAATGCGTTCCCCCGTACCCCAGTTTTCTTTACATATAGTTCGGTTTATGGGGTGGGGGTGTTCATTTCACGGACTTGTTAACATGGTGCATATTTTGACAATAATTCATTTTTCTATTTCAGGTACGTATACAAGTATATCTAGTTTATATCTGTGTTATGGTTGTAAGAACACAAGGCTTATCTTCTAGTAAGAAAGTATCGAAAGGTAGGACGTTTATTATATTCTTTATCGAGAGAAATAGGTAATATGCCTTGTTTAATTCATTATGATATCAAGAGGCCAAGTTGGAACTGTTAGTCGGCCACGGTCAGTTTAGCAAGTCATTCTGATTGTATACTTTGCCAAGTTTGAAGTTTCTAGCTGTTTTTTTTTTTTTTTAGAAATCTTTAGAGAATGGAAGACAAATGGAAGAGGGAAAGAATGAAATAAATATAAATATAAACCAGTATAACCCAAGTTTGTCAAACCTGGAGTATAGAAAAAGCTTTACTCGCTGAGATGTACAGAGGATTTGTTTGGTTTGAGGTTTAACGTCCCCATCAACACTGTAAAGGTCATTTTGGAGACGTTGCATCATGGCGATTTTCTTAAAAATCTGTAAACTAATACGAAATCTGATTGGAAGTTACATCAAGAGCGTTTAATATCGTTCCGACCCGAAATCCCAGGTGACCGCCGTTGTCGTCATCAGGAAATAATGTATCTTTTAAACTTTTTTACCCTGGAGCGAAAGACAAATTCTCCCCAAATTTGGTAGGAAGTATTGGAGGAACTTCGAGATTATTTTGGACTAGCTAAAGCCTTAACAAACCGAAGTCCAAGATGGCCGCTACCATCGCCATACTGTAAAGATTGTATAGTTTTTTCACCTATTGTGTCGGGGCGACTTGTACATGTAGGTCAAAATAGTGAAAAAATTGTTTATATTTGAAATCTAGAATAGACGCCATAGACGCCTTCTTGGAAATTTATTTTTATTTTTTCAGTTCTCCTGAACGTACACGAAGGAAAAAAAACGACATGGTTGTTATAATGAAGGCGACTTGTAGATAAAAAAAATTTAAATGTAAACCCGTCCCGTTCCACTATTTCAGATGGCCTCATGGATATTGTTTGAACTTTTACTCCTCAAGCAAAAGGCCATTTCAGGTTTAACTTGGCAGAGAGTGTCATCAAAGGGATTTGTAGATTAAATTGCTAGAACTGTTCCGATTCAAAATCTCGTTAACAAGCCCATATAATGACCCCTTAAACTCCACTTTATAATGAGAAGACTGGGGTTTATAGAAGTATACATTATGTTTCTTAATTTTTAAGTCTATTGGTTGTGGGGACTTGTAACGAACACCCATGGCCTATGTTTTTGGAGGATACATTAGGAAAATTACACAAAGTTACGTCAGAAAAATAACAGTTTTGAAGATATTAAAAATACACTATTTTACACGGATGTGTTATCGTAATGCGTTGACGCAAAACTTGGCATGAAGTAGCGGGGTGACTTTTTGTATCAGAGGAACTTGTAGATTAACTTAAATATGTTCTATAAAAGGGTTATCCTTTGGAAGCAAGGAATACACCACAGAATTGAAAACTATGAAGTGTACATGTTTCCTGGACCAGACTAGCTAGTTTCGGCCAATTAGGCCTCATCAGTGACCCTCAGATATTTTCAAAAATTCCACAATAGAATCAATGATCCCAAAGGACAAGAAAATATAATCTACACTATGATGTTAAAGTAGCTTTTATATATCCGAAATGTAAGATGGTCCCTTTGACCGCCATCATTCAACTACAGTTTGAGCATCTTCTGAAACGCAACCACTCGTTCGGGACAACCTGCACATAAAAATGCTAAAATAATCCAATCCTAACTCCAACGTGGCAGCCACGGCCGCCGTTTTAAAATTCCATTTTGTAACTTGATCCTAAAGGCTGGTTAGTTCGAAACCAAGGAATCAGTAACTATTGTCTAGACTACGAGCCTTATGGAAACGATAGTTAAACTCGAGAGATGGCTGCCATGTCATTACAAAAACAAGCATATTTAAATATATTGAAACTTTCACCACCAAAGATTCCTTATTAATCTTTGCGTTAAGCTGAATATTAGCAATGGTTAACAAGAATATGTTTTATCGTCGTAAAGGTGAAAGTAGTGAAAATGCAGGACAAACTATTTTAAATAATTATGTTAATATATCCATTGCCGATTTTCTGTGTTTTACGCGAGATTCCTGCATAGGTATGTCTCAGAATGAACTCTGTCTGCATAATTATTTTCTTGAAAAGCCGAAACAGCATGACTGAACATCATAAACTAAATTCGGTCTTTGTGCAGATATTCTACTACGAGCATACGAAAAAAGAAATGATGAAGACTTGTGGATGTAAATGTTACATGTTTCTGTACTTGGGCAAATAATTCCAGCTGAGCGAACTTTGGCCGTAGGGACCTTTAGTTGGTTGAAACGAATGCAAATAAACTGCTTGACATGAAAGCAGAATAAAGATAGTTTCTAAAATATCATAAAAATTAAATCACGAAGACATTCAGTCATTTTGGAGTTATGAAAGAATGCAGTTTGTCCCACGAATGTGTTATCGTAATGTTTCAGCTGAAAATTTCTTAGATTGTACTGTTTCACATGGTTTGCTTATATAACGAGTCGTCATTGACAGAAGTTTTCTCTCATGAGCTTTTAGAACACTAACCTGAGTGGCAAACTCTCTTGTCAATAACCATGGCATCTTACACCCTTCGAGAGAAGCAGAAAACTCTTGCGCAGACGGCAATCTAGTTCTTATTTTTTAACAAAACAAGTAGCCTGTTATGTTATGTGAATAGTTTGCTTTGCTGAAAAATGCGAATGAAGAAAAACTTTGAAAAATGTCATCTGCTAAATTGCTTGGTGCTTGAAGGTTTCACAGGTGGTAAATGTATGACAACGTGTTTTATGATCCGGCGTTTGCCTCGATATTTCCAGATAAAGATTGTGACTAACGAGTACCAACAAGCTATGTATTAAAAAAAAAGAAAAAAGAAAGAAACTGGCGTGGACTACTTTGAAAGTCATTTTGCTTCCATATAAAGTATCTAGTACTCCATCAGGCAAACAAATAATCCCCGCTTTATATAGAAAGATGTGTTTTCTGGGATTTGCATTATTTCTTTCTTTGTTTGTTTGTATTGGATTTTAACGGTCCAGTCAACACTATTTAAAGTCATATTTTATTTTTGAGCCGGTCAGTTAACCTATCAACACTTTTCCTGGGCAGGCTTATACGTAAGCGGTTAAAGGCCAGGCTGCTGTAGGACCTATATCTAGAAATGGGCAGTCCCATACAAGAATATTAATGGGTTTTTTGGTAGCCAACAACTGCTGATATTTCCGAGAGAGACTGAAAAATGTTTGAATTTGCCACCATGACAGTTTGGGGGTGGAGCCTGCCCTTTTATACTGGAGCCTGGGGTTTAACAAGTATAGTGCACATTCTTTCGTCAGAAACTGACAACTGCCCTTCTTGAATCTGCGGAAGGGATTTATGGCCAATCTCCACGAAAGAATGTTGCCGACCCCGGCAGGAATCGCATTAGTTCCTTTTTTTTCAAACGCATAGATTGTAGTTACGCATTAGAACTGCCTCATTTTTCGTTTCCCATGAGCACCTACAATCGATAGTTGGACCAGAAATTAGAAAATAGCAATACGTTTCATTTGCAAAATGTAATTAATGAGATATCAAAGACACAATTTTAACACAATGGATGCGTTTTAGCCATCACGAAAACACGCCTATATAATTTTGACCCCCTTAAATCCCACATTTATATAGTAAAACTGGGGTCTACAGGGGTATACAGTATTTTTCTTATTTCTGCAGAGGCGGTTCTAACGAGTACCCACAATCTATGTTTTGAGCAGAATTTTGAAAAATATCAGGATTTGTCTCAAAAATTTCATTTTTTGGTTGGTAAAATTTTACCAATATATTTGAATAGGCGTGTTTTCGATATGGCAATGGGCGTTGTGGACGTGATAAACAATTGTAGACAAATGGCGCCTAACTGATATTTGAAAATTATTACAGAAACCAGCTCTGCACGAATAATGAAATTTAATATTTATATGAAAGTCCACTGTGCATAGGTTTGTTTGAAGAAAATGATATCTGCTTAAACTATGGTCTCAGGGGCACATATAATTTTCATTGTGTGAGCTTAAATTTCTTCTGACTAATTAGACAATGTGGTTTTAATAAGAGAACAACGTCATTGTACTGAGCTGGGAAACAGCGAAAATAGCGAAGACGCAAATTGACATGACTGACTGGCAACGACCCGGCGCAGTCTAATCAGATGCTTCACATTTGCGCATCACGAAAACACGCCTATATAATTTTGACCCCCTTGAACCCCATTTTTATATAGTAAAACTGGGGTTTCCGGGGGTAAATCTTATTTTTCTTATTTCTGCTCAAAAATATATATTGTGGGTACTCGTTAGAACCCCCTCAATGAGGCGGTTCTAACGAGTACCGACAATCTATATTTTGAGCAGCAATAAGAAAAATATCACAATTTTTCATAATAAAATTTTCATTTTTTTCGGCGATGAAGGTGGCTATGTATTTGTATAGGCTTGTTTGCGTAATGATATTTTGTGGCGTCAAAGAAGAGTTAACGGTACCATACTACACTGTCTGACCCTTCGGTGGTCACTACATGTTATTGTTGTGTATTTTGCTGTAGTATGGGTCTAAAAAGCTGCATCCTGCCAGTGATGATTATAATAACGGTAATGTGTCCTATGGCCACAAAAATCATCACCAGACTGCGCGTACGCTCGGCCTGATTAGCATTACGAAAACACGCCTATACAAATACAATGTACATTGTAACCTTTATCGCCGAAAAAAAATGAAAATTTTAAAATGAAAAATTGCGATATTTTTTATTATTTCTGCTCTGCAATATAGATCGTGGGTACTCGTTAGAACCGCCTCATTGAGGCCGTTCTAACGAATACCCACAATCTATATTTCAGAGCAGAAATAAAAAAAAATAAGCTTTAACCCTGTAAACCCTGGTTTTACTTAATAAAAGTGGGGTTCAAGGGGATCAAAATTACAAAGGCATGTTTTCGTGATAAGAGTGTTTGCAGCACATACCCGTCCGAAGACTCAGACGAGACTGTGCGGAAATGATGTCAGAAGCCTCTGCGGTGTTGTGGTACTCATCTCATGAACTAGGGGTCGTGGCTTACTTACTTTCGGATGGGTCTTTAAACCGAGGGCCTGTCCCGTTGTTGGTGGGACGTAAACCTTAATATTAATAAAATGGCCAAAAGTACATTTGCGCTTATACCAGCATAAATATGACGTTAAAGCCAGTATATGGATATGTCAGTAAAAACGTAAAGTGCCACATCAGCTTGCTCCGTCGAAGAGTCTTTCGAGGAAGCAAGCATACAGTATGCGTTTTATCGACTTGTGCATAGGGTCGGGTAGTTTTCAAGTCTCATACTATTATCTTTTATCAGCGTGCGCCTTACTTTTGACGGATATGTGCGTTTTGGAGACGTGAAAAGAATGTCTCCATTACGAAAACACGCCTATATAATTCTGAACCCATTGAACCTCACTTTTATATAGTAAAACTGGGGTTTACAGGGGTAAACCTTATTTTTCTTCACATTTTTTTCTTCTAAAAATTTTAGTTTTTTTTTCGGCGGTGCATTACGATAACACACCCGTGCGATATAGTGCATATTTCTTATCTCCAAAATGGCTACTTTTCTGATGAAAATCCCTGATATTTTTCTTATAAATACTGCAAACATAGGTCATGGGTGCTCGTTAGAAACGCCTCAATGTGGCGGTTCTTACGAGTACCCACAACCTATGTCTTGGAGCAGAAATAAGGAAAATAATGTATACCCCCTTAAACCCCAGTTTTCTCTATATAAAGTAGGGTTTAGAGGGGGTCTTCATTTCACGGACTTGTTCACGTGATGAAACTTTACAATGTATTTGTATAGGCGTGTTTTCGTAGTAGCGGTTAAAGATCCAATCCATTTTTTGGACTACGAATAATAAAACATCAAAACCTTTCAGCTGAAAAAAGGCTTGTTCTAAGGCTATGAAATACGGATACTATTTTAGCACATATCCTAGCACACGGATATGATACCATAATGCTTTGCACACATTGTATTTTGTTGACGTTTGACTGATGTGGCTTTTTCTTAAAAGGTTGTATTTAGTTTCAAACAAATTGACTTACATGATTCACGTAGGATATATATGCGCAATAATAAATGATTTACATGTTGATACATTTTCGTGCATTTGCGAGTGATGTAGATGAACAAACAGGAAGTGCATTGTATGATTACTTCTGGGATATTATTTTCATTTCTCAGTCATTTGGTAGGTTTGTTTGCTTTGTTTGGAGTTGATTTAACGGTCCAGTCAATTTTAGTCATATAGAGTCGCTCGGTTAACCTAATCACACCTTTGTACATGGAAAACTGGGGATTGCAGTTTATTTTATTCTGCAAAATGCTTAAGACAAAAAGAAACATGGTTTGTGGGTACTCGTTAGATCTGCAGTCATTGAGGCTGTTCTAATAAGTACCTACAATTTATGTTTTAAGAAACATAAGGAAAAAATGTTAGTTTTAGAGCAATAAAGAAGCATACCGTTATAATACACAATTGTGTTTTTGTTTTGTTTTATTATAGGTTTAGAGTCCCCCTCAACACTAAATAGTTAATTTTACATACGTTCCTTCCAATTTTCGGGACTTTTACCCACCATCGAGATGAAATGACATCTAAAGGCCTGCGGCCAAATGAAACCAATATGGTTCATACGCACCGCTTTGCCATGACAGACTTAGACCTCTAAGCGGTTTACCAGTACACCCGTGCGGTCAGTTTCAGCTCTGCGTGGAAGCATCATGCAGCATAATTTATTTCTCCAAGTCCAGATGGGCGGGCCCGACATTGTAGTGTTGTCTACCAGCGTACTTATGTCTGTATAGTAGAGCGTTACCATATGGGCCCCGTCAAGCGATTTTGGTACTTATCGCCTATGCGAGCAGCGAAGGTTCAGGCGAGCCTGCACATTCGCGCAGTCTCGCCAGAACCTTCGCTGCTCGCTCATACAAGCAGTGAATCAAGAGGAACCTTCAGACAGAAAGCCATATCCCTGGTTCCTCTGAATGGCTTGGCATGCGCAGTTAAAATTTGTCATGACGGAATGCTCGAAGACACAAATTCGCTTGGCGGGGCTCACTTATAGTGTTAATCACGTATGCGCAGAGCAAAGGTTCAGACCAATCTGCACATCCGCGCAGTCTGATCAGCATCTTGACATTGGCTGCTTGAACAGATTCCATAACTAAACTTCCAAGACCCATGCTACTCTGTACAGTTGAGCAGAGCGTTGTCATTACGAAAACACGCCTATACAAATACATTGCCACCTTTATCGCCGAAAAAAAATGAAAGTTTAAGATGAAAAATTGTGATATTTTTCTTATTTCTGCTCAAAATAAAGATTGTGGCACTCGTTAGAACCGCCGTTGGCACTCGTTAGAACCGCCTCGATGAGGCGTGTTTGCATAATGAACCCGTCGGTTTACCTCCCCAAATGACAATTCTCAATACAGTTATTCACTTTCTAATGTACTTATTCTAACGAGTACCCACAATCTATATTTTAAAGCAGAAATAAGAAAAATAAGGTATACCCCCGGAAACCCCAGTTTTACTATATAAAAGGGGGGTTCAAGAGGATCAAAATTATATAGGCGTGTTTTCGTGCTGTGTGTCTTACCTGTTGAATACTGTAAGGACAGTTGTTCACATAAGCGAAATAAAAACACTATTCCCAAACAACAGCAAATAACTGGTATGTCCATTCATCTGTACGTATAATTTCTACGTTACTCTAGCATTCTACGATAGCGTGTCTATGCCATATACATGTATAACTTCACAAAATAGCTGATCCATCACGAATACACGCCTATTCAATTTTGACCCCCTCCAACCCCACTTTTATGCAGAAAAACTTGGGTTTACAGGAGTAAACCTTATTTTTCTTATATCTGCTCTAAACTATAGATTGTGGTTACTCGCTAGAACCGCCTCAATGAGGCGGTTCTAACGAGTACACACGATCTATATTTAGTACACACAATCTGAATTTTTAGCTGCTCTAAACTATAGATTGTTGGTACTCGTTAGAATCGCCTCGATGAGGCGGTTATAACGAGTACAAACAATCTATATTTTGAGCAGAAACAAGAAAAAATATAACACATTTTCGTCTTAATTTTTTTTTTTTTTTTCGGCGATAAAGTTCACAATGCATTTATATAGGCGTGTTTGCAAACACTAAGGACAGATGTTTTCGTGATAGGATTCACACTATTCCTAAACATCATCAAATAACTCGTGTGTCCGTTCATCTGTACGTGTAATGTCTACGTTACTCTAGCATACAGCGATAGCGCGCCTATGCCATATATAACTTCATACAATAGCTGATAATAGCATTTCAATTCCTATCTTACATTGCGGGGACAGGGCTGTCGAAACAACCCATTACGAAAACACGGCTATACAAGTACATTGTAAACTTTACCTCCTAAAAATCGATTTTTTTAGATTAAAATTTGTGATATTTTTCTTATTTCTGCTAAAAATATAGATTTTGTGTACCCGCAATCTATATTTTAGAGCAGAAATAAGAAAATATGGTTTACCCCTGTAAACCCCAGATTTACTTTATAAAAGTGGGGTTCACGGGGTTAAAAATAATATAGGCCTATTTTCGTGATGTATAAAAAGAGTTTGTCGAACAGACCAGAAAAGAAGTCCAAGAACGACAACCTCGAGTTCTTGTCCGATTTGCGGTTTCTTAATACCTGGAGGAGTGAGCTCGCTTGGATACCTGTTTGACAGAATTAAGTGCCGCAGTTCGGTAGTTTGTTACTTCGTCTTTTAGACTTTTTTCTTGTAAAACAGACTTAATTTTTTCTTCGTAGAAATACAAATTTTATATTCGAGTTGTAGGAAATATAAAAAAATTGCAGTGACAGAAAAATGACTTTGTTTTTGTAAGTTATTTTGACCCATTCTCACAAGTTCAAGGTAACTGATAGGGGTATTCAGTTTTATCCATAAAAATTTTCAACGGAATCTTATTAAAAACATACACTTACGGAATGTTAACTCAGAAACGATGAACAATTATTTGGTAATTCAATTTTATAATGGAAAACTTGTTTGTAAAATAAAGTGTCCTATACCAGCCCATTATAAATTGAGGGCGTTACATGTATCTATCGAGGTAAATCGCGAAGCCATTTCTGGGAATGTTACATTTTGAGCAAATTGAAAACAAAAAAACATTACAATTTATGATATTTAAGCAAATCAAGTTCTACTATATATGGCATAGCCTTATTGTGTTAATGCTTTCCACTTAAGTTTGATCAACGAAGTAACACACAGTTTCATAGCTGCCAATAAGGAGGAAAAAAGGATATTTTGGGGGCATTTTTTTATTTGTCCATAAAATATCTGTTTTGGGTACTTGTTAGAAATGGTTCAGGATAATTGTATTTTTATCTTTCCGCGGAAAAACATGTTTCTCATAAAATACAGAAAATCATTCCTGAATTATCTTTGGTACTCTGGAGCTAAGCTGTTACCTTTGCCTTACACCTGGACACAAAAAGTATGGGATGCCTGTTTGAGAAGGTTGAAGTGCAGTGTGTTATTAAGTTGGTGAAAGTGCCAGGAACGTATAGCATTATTCCACACTTATCAAAGGCACAAAATGATGTGATAAAAATTGCATGGATTAAATTACGTGACAATCTAGGTTCCATAGGAGTACTAACATTTGTTGGGTAAGTAGACTTAAACAGATTGTTTTAGATACAGATCACGCGACGGTCCCGTTTTTGGATTTACATCTCTGTATTGTAGACGGGGTTGTTTCCTGCAAAATATATAATGAACGCGATGATTTTGATTTTGAAATTGTAAATTTTCCTTTCTTGGATGGTGATCTTCCTCGTGCGGCATTCTCCTCGTTCGGCATTCTATGTCGTTGATATACAGAGTATCTGGTCATGTAAATGACTTCAATACCTGTAATTAATTGTTAACTTCTTAATCAGGGTTATCGGTATCATAAACTACGCAAAGCCTTTTCAAAATTGTATAATCGTCATTCCGATTAAATTTCAAAATTCAATGTTGGACTTAAATCTCTTCTGCAACAAGGTCTATCGGAACCCGAATTTTATGGTGACTAAGTATATAAATTCAGAAAAATTTATACTTGCAATCATTTCAGCACCCAATTTCGTAACATCAGTCTTCGATATAAAAAGATTAGGTACGACCTAAATGTTATACGACAGACTGCATGCATGGTAGTTAACTCAATCACGGCTGACACCTTTGCCTCCCTCTTTAATTTTACGCCGTCGGGTTAGGCCTCAGATTCTATGACGGTTCCAGCTTAAAGCCTTGCTGAGAATTAAAATTTAGTTTTATGTAACGTTGGCTGGTGCCTGATGCTCTGTCTCTGGTCGGGCCAATCGGAGTCTAACTGTTGGTTTTCTTCTGCTCCAGCATTTCAGTGGTTTCCTGCTGTCGAGTCCTCACCGTTGTTTCATCTCTGTGGTTGTTTGATTTTTGTGTTCTCGGAGATGTTGCACTGGTGTGTTAGTAGTCCTTCATGCAGCGGAACAAATGATTTGTTTTAATCGCGACAGAAGTAATGGCGAGGATTGTGGTCTCGTAAAATCGATTAAAGCACCCCCCGCCCACTCCCAGTGGAATCCGTTCCACTGACCGTTCCAAGACGGTGTGTCTGTCGCGGTTTATTTTTGTTATGGTTTGCCTTTGAGTATGTGTATCGTTTGTATTATTTTGTAGTTGTTGTTGTTTTGGATAGCCGATTTACCATTTTGTGGGGAATTAACTGCCCATTTGGCGTTCATCTGTTGGTGTTTTCAGTAGGGTTTAGTTATTTCATATTTGTGTTTCTTTCCCTTTGGTGTCTCGTGGGAGCTGTGGGTTAATTGTATCGATTCCTGATCATTGCCGTCACTTCTATTTTTATATAGAGAAAAGTTGGATTTAGATTGGCATTTTTTCACTTTTTGTTTGCTCACAAAGCAGTTGGTTGATACTTGCTTCAACCGCCTGTGATTGGAACAGAAAAAGATTTACACATTTTCACTAGGAACAAATATCCTTCTTCCCGATTTGAAAAAAAAAAAACACAAAAAAAACAACAACAAAAACAACAAACAACAACAAAAAAAAAAAGAACATCTCACATGGAGATTATAAAAACTGACATTGTCGAAGCCGTTATCACATATGGTGTGCTTTCGGATTTCGAACATATTCCGTACTTTCCTGTTTCTGATACGGTGACAAGTCGAACTTGACGCAGTTTATCATAATTATTTTCAAGCAAAGTTTGTACTTTTGCTTGGTATCGATGAAAATATTATTGTTCAGCTGTCATATCAGAACAAATGTCTGTGATTCGTATCATGTGCCATGTGTCTAACAAACTACAGCAGTTTACATGGCGAAAGCAGTTATCTTGCCCATTTCACGCAATCTTGGCGGCATCATAATCGCCTCTGCTACAGATATAAGTTCAACCCTTCTGTCAGTGCGCAAAAGTTAAAAAAAAAAAAAAACACCGACTACAATGTTGGTCCTGAATGGAGAATTGGGCCGTTGTTGTTTAACCCTTTATTTCCCGTGATGTAAGCAATTGGTGTAGATTCTGCGGCGCGTCTGATCTTGTCTACACTGTTTGCCAAACCCAACACGTGATTCCAGTTCAGATGCTATAAAAAACGCTCTTACGAAAAACTTCACAAAGTCACAAATCTGGGTACCCAAATTCTCGCATAACAAGCCATTCATCACGCTAACAAGTCCGTGAAATGAACACCCCTTAACCCCACTTTATATAGAGAAAACTGGGGTTTACGGGGTAGTACATTATTTTTCTTATTTCTGCTCCAAGACATATGTTGTGGGTACTCGTTAGAACCGCCTCAATGAGGCGGTGCTTACCAGCACCCACAGTGTATGTTAGGAGTAAAAATAAGAAAAATATCATAAATTTTCATCGGAAAAGTAACCGTTTTGGAGAAATGAAAGAAGCGCTATGTCACCGGGTTTGTTATCGTAATGACTTAACAATGACTTAGTAATGACTTAATTGTTCTTCAAACTTAAAAAAGACGGTAATGAAGTCAGCAAGTCACACATCTGGGTACCCAAATTCTCGCATAACAAGCCATTCACCACGCTAACAAGTCCGTGAAATGAACATCCCCCTAAACCCCACTTTATATGGAGAAAACTGACGTTTATGGGGTAGTACTTTAGTTTTCTTATTTCTTCTCCAAGACATAGGTTGTGGGTACTCGTTAGAACCGCCTCAATGAGGCGGTTCTAACGAGCACTCAAAACCTATGTTTGAAGTATAAATAAGAAAAATATCACGAATTTTCATCAGAAAAGTAGCCATTTTGGAGATGTGAAAAATGCACTATGTCGCACGGGTGTGTTATCGTAATGCTTGTAATAATTTCTTGTTGTACATCACGTGAACAAGTCAGTGAAATAAAGACCCCCTAAACCCCACTTAATAGAGAAAACTGGGGTTTACAGGGGTAAACATTATTTCACTTATTTCTTCTCCAAGACATAGGTTGTGGGTACTCGTTAGAACCGCCTCAATGAGGCGGTTCTAAAGAGCACCCAAAACCTATGTTCTCCAAGACATAGGTTGTGGGTACTCGTTAGAACCGCCTCAGTGAGGCGTTTCTAACGAGCACCCAAAACCTATGTTTGGAGTATAAATAAGAAAAATATCACGGATTTTCATTAGAAATGTGGCCATTTTGAGATGTGAAAAAAATGCACTATGTCGCACGGGTGTGCTATCGTAATGCTTGTTTATAATTTCTTGCTGTACTTGTTTTTAATTTCTTGCTGTACATGTAGTACATGTATATCGTAAGGAAATCATTATATAATAGAAAATTTGTTTTTCTTTTTTGCTAATTGCACTTTTGCGTTCGTGTAAGTGCCACTCCTGGTCAGGTGATCAGTCTGTAATGTAGCATTTATAAAGTAAATGAAAAAAACAATTTAGATCTGAAGACTGATAAAAGACAATTAATTTTAAACAAGAATACTGCATAAGTATGGAAATGTGGAAACGTTGGATAGCATTATTTTCTAGTATTAATACATATGTAGGAGAACAAAAGTGTCATATCAAGGAATGTAAAATTTATTGGTGCTACCAAGCCAGCAAGGAGATTCGGACCAAAGTCGGACCAGTAGCGATATGGCGTGCAAACATCGTATCGAGATAGGACGTCGGTCCAATTTTTGTATTACGAAAACACGCCGATATAATTTTTACCCCCCCCCCCTTACCACACTATTATACAGTAAAAATGGAGTTTACAGGGGTATTCATTATTTTTATTCTGCTTAAAACATAGATTGTGGGTACTCGTTATAACCGCCTTGTAGAGGCGGTTCTAACGATTACCCACAATTTATATTTCGTGCAGAAATATAAAAAAATAACAGATTTTTTATCTGAAAATTTTAATTTTTTGATGGAAAAATTTCCAATATATTTTTGTACATGCGTGTTTTCGTAATGGTGCTGGCGGAGTGTAAAATGTCTGAAATATCAAAACATTACGGAACCCGGGAAGGGACATGATTTTTTTTTTATTTTAAAAGTTGTGCGCACAAGATAATATCTTGTGCGGACAAGATATTATCTTGTGCGGACAACATATTATCTTGTGCGGACAACATATTATCTTGTGCGGACAAGATACTATCTTGTCGGCACAACATAATATCTTGTCCGCACAAGATATTATCTTGTGCGGACAACATATTATCTTGTGCAGACAAGATATTATCTTGTCCGCACAAGATATTAAGTTGTGCGAACAAGATATTATCTTGTCCGCACAAGATAATATCTTGTCTGCACAACATAGATCTTGTGCACACAAGATATTATCTTGTCCGCACAAGATATTATCTTGTCCGCACAAGATAATATCTTGTCCGCACAAGATAATATCTTGTCCGCACAACTTCCCAAGATCTATGTTGTGCAAACAAGATAATATGTTGTGCGAACAAGATAATATCTTGTGCGCACAAAATTTTATGTTGTGCGGACAAGATCATATCTTGTCCGCACAAGATAATATCTTGTCCGCACAAGATAATATGTTGTGCGAACAAGATAATATCTTGTCCGCTCAAGATATTATCTTGTTCGCACAACATAATAAAAATAAAAAATCATGTCCCTTCCCGGGTTCCGTAAAACATGGATACATGTAAGATTTCAAGCTGTTCAGAACTATAAAACGTCTTTAATTCTGTTTTTTTTTTTTTTTCTTCAAATAAACAATAATACTTTTACATTGTCTGCTTCAGTCATTGACAACGGCTGCTCGTTCGAATGGTATTTTGTTTGTTTGTTTGATTTGAGGTTTTTCGTCCCCGCCAACACTATAAAGGCCATTTTGGAGACGTAGCTTTCGATTGTATGGGACTTTTACCCGTCATTGAGATGAAATGACATCTCAAGTCCTACCGCCCATATAAACCGCTAGGTTTTAAGGAGCGGTCCGACTCGCATCACTTTGCATGGACAGGCTTAGACCGAAGCTGTTTACCAGTACTCAAATTCAGTCGGTTTCAGCTCTGCGCGGAAGCACCGTGCAGCCCAATCTATTTCGCCAGGACCCGATGCGCGGGGCGCTATAGAACGGTATTAAATATGCACTGATATCGTGTCCACATAATCTGTGACATTTTTGCTGTGGGCGTTTAACAATTATGATATAATGCTTTCTGACACACGTTTACATGCCTAAGCTGAACTATTCTGCATAAAGGTATTTTTTTTTTTTTGTATTGCGTGCCAACATAAAGCGCGTTTGCAATTAGTTTATCCTTTTTTACCCATTTAGTACCAGAAACCCCAAAACAGGTACCCTGGCAAACATTGCAGGCGTAGATCACACGCCGCAGAACGCGGCGTCCGATCAGGGCCTCTACTGTTTGCTAATAGTTCAGTCATTTTCGTAATAAATGTCGATGAAAACACAACCTGACACCCCTAACTTTTGAAATGGACTCCTACTATATATAAGGCGGAAGATTCCACGATTAATTGAACTGCTAAACCTTAGTTACATGTATAGTAGTCGCAACAAATAAGCACTTGCTGACTTGCTAAATGCCAGTTTTGGTCGTAACAAAGCACCATCACGTGACCAGGTCCGTGAAATGAAGACCCCCCTATACCCCACTTTATATAGAGAAAACTGGGGTTTACGGGGGTATACATTATTTTTCTTATTTTTACTCCAAGACATAGGTTGTGGGTACTCGTTAGAACCGCCTCAATGAGGCGGTTCTAACGAGCACCTACAACCTATGTTTTGAGTATTAATAAGGATAATATCACAAATTTTCATCAGAAAATTGACCGTTTTGGAAATGTAAAAAAATTGCACTATGACGCACGGGTGTGTTATCGTAATGCGTTGCAGTTTCTGTCACCTGAAAATTTTAGCAAGCTGTAAAGATTTAGATTTAGCTACTGTTTTATATGGAGGCTGAGACAATATCACCTATAAGCATAAATCGCCCCTGCCCATCAGGGCTTGAAGAAATAGATTGGGCTGCACGTTGCTTCCACGCACAGCTGAAACCGACCACGCACGTAAGTACTGGTAAAGTAGAAGTAAAACAAAGATCAGCAATTGATACAATTAACTTACTCCACCCATAAAAGACACCAAAGGGAAAGAAATACAAACATTAAGCGACCAGACCATAATGGAAACCTAAACAAAGGAAGGCCATAAGGACAGTTACTTTCCCACAAAATGGCCATATGGCCATCCAAAACCAAAAGACACAAGTGATACACACAGTAAGTAACAAACAACAACATAAATAAATCGCCACAGAAGAGCCGCCTTGGAACGGTCAGTGGAAGATTTCCACTGGGGGGCTTAAATCGATTTTACGTGGCCACAATCCTCGCCCTTACTTCCGTCGCGATTTAGACAAATAATTTGTTCAGTCCGCATGAAGGCCTCCTAACTCATCAGTGCAACATCTCCGTGAACACAAAAATCAAAGAACCACAAAGGTGAGCCAACGGTGAGGACTCGACAGCAAGAAACCACTGAAATGCTGGAGCAAAAGAAAACCAACAGTTAGACTCCGATGAGCCCGACCAGAGACAGAGCATCAGGCACCAACCAACATTATCTCTCTAATTTTCAATAAGCCTTTACGTTGGAGCCGTCATAGAATCTGAGGCCTGACCCACCGGCGTGCAATTAAAGAGGGAAGCAAAGTTGCCAACCGTGATTGGGTTAACTACCATGCATGCAGTCTGTCGTATAATATCCATGTTGTACCCAATCTTTTTATATCGAAGAATGATTTTACGAAATTGGGTGCTGAAGTCATTGCAGTTATATATTTTTCTGAATTTATATACTAAGTCACCATAAAATTCGGATTCCGATAGACCTTGTTGCAGAAGAGATTTAAGTCCAATATTGAATTTTGAAATTAAATCAGAATGGCGTCTATAAAATTTTGAAAAGGCTTTGCGTTGTTTATGGTACCGATAACCCTGATTAAGGAGTTTAGCCGTTAATAATTTATTACGAGTGTTTACCGCTTAGAGGCTCTAGGCCTGCCCAGGCAAAGCGGTGCGAGTCGGACCGTCCAGGCTTATAAACCCTATTGGTTTCATTGGGCGACAGGGCTTGAGACGTCATTTCAACTCAATGTCGGGTAAATGTCCCACAAAATGGGAAGCAACGTCTCCAAAATGACCTACACAGTGTTGACGGGGACGTTAAACCTAAAATCAAATCAAACAAACAAACAAACAAACAAAACGGGTAAATTGAGCTACACGAATAGTAGGCGCAACAAATAAGCACTTGCTGACTGACTTGTTTGGTCGTAACAAAGCAAGTTGCTACGGAACCCGGGAAGCGACATGATTTTTTATTTTTATTATGTTGTGCGAATAAGATAATATCTTGAGCGGACAAGATATTATCTTGTTCGCACAACATATTATCTTGTGCGGACAAGATATTATCTTGTGCGGACAAGATATGATCTTGTCCGCACAACATAATATCTTGTGCGCACAAGATATTATCTTGTTCGCACAACATATTATCTTGTTTGCACAACATAGATCTTGGGAAGTTGTGCGGACAAGATATTATCTTGTGCGGACAAGATAATATCTTGTGCGCACAAGATCTATGCAGACAAGATATTTATCTTGTGCGGACAAGATAATATC
Source organism: Lucinisca nassula (assembly GCA_963580285.1). NCBI lineage: Eukaryota > Metazoa > Mollusca > Bivalvia > Lucinida > Lucinidae > Lucinisca > Lucinisca nassula. The sequence goes on from OY757023.1 coordinate 83,188,221, forward strand.
TTGTTCGCACAACTTAATATCTTGTGCGGACAAGATAATATCTTGTCTGCACAAGATAATATGTTGTCCGCACAAGATAATATCTTGTGCGGACAAGATATTATGTTGTGCGGACAAGATATTATCTTGTCCGCACAAGATAATATGTTGTCCGCACAAGATATTATCTTGTGCGCTCAACTTATAAAATAAAAAAAAATCATGTCCCTTCCCGGGTTCCGTAAGTTACAGTTTCTTTAACCTGAAAATTGTAGCAAGCTGTAAAGATTGTACGAAACTGATTTAGCTACTGTTCTATATGGAGGCTGAGACAATTATACTTGTCTTTATCACTTATAAGCATGCCATTTTGACATTTAATACTAAAATGCATTGCATTGCTTCAGTTAAAATTGTACATACATCTTGACTTTCATAGGTATCCATGTTTAAAATTACTCCCAAATACACTATGTTGGAGAAGACCGATGGAGTCCGATCACTAAGCCAGCACAGATTCAGCATCTTGCTGTCAAAATGATAAATTTGATCCCTGCAAGATTGACAGGGCAAGACAGCAATCAATGTCAAATTTGCATGAAGTTCACAAGATGAATCCTGCCCCGCCCATCGGGGCTTGAGGAAATAGATAGACTGCATGATGCTTCCACACAGAGCTGAAACCGATTGCACACGAGTACTGGTAAACCGCTTATAAACCCAATTGGTTTCATTGGGCGACGGGCTTGAGATGTCATGTCATCTCAATGTCGGGTAAAAGTCCCACAAAACTTGAAGCAACGTCTCCAAAATGACCAATACAGTGTTGACAGGGACGTTAAACCTCAAATCAAACAAACAAAAATCATAAGAGGAATCGATTGAGTGCTTTCGCATCACGTGAGCAGGTCCGTGAAATGAACACCCCCTATGCCCATCTTTATATAGAGAAAACTGGAGTATAATTTTTTTCTTATTTCTGCTCCTAGACATAGGTTATGGGTACTCGTTAGAACCGCATCAACGAGGCGGTTCTAACGAGCACTCACAACCTATGATTGCAGTGTAAATAAGAAAAATATCACTTATTTTCATAAGAAAAGTAGTCATTTTGGAGATGTGAAAAAATGCCGTATGTCGCACGGGTGTGTTATCGTTATGGGATGTGTTTTGCAAGCGTACCAAATGGTAATACACACCATAAAATTGTTTAAGTAACAATTGGATAGACCTTTTTGCCAATAGCAGGTGCATAATGTGCAACCCGCCTATTAGGGCATGATTTGTTTGTTTGATTTGAGGTTTAACGTCCCCGTCAACACTGTACAGGCCATTTTTGAGACGTTGCTTCCAATTTTGTGGGACTTTTACCCGGCATTGAGATGAAATGACATCTCAAGCCCTGCCGCCAAATGAAACCAATAGGTTTATAAGCATGGGTAGGCCGACTCGCACCGCTTTGCCTGGGCAGGCTTAGATCCTCTAAGCAGTTTACCAGTACTCGTGTGCGGGTCGGTTTCAGCTCTACGTGGAAGCATTATGCAACCCATATATTTCTTCAAGCCCCAAAAGGCGGGGCCATAATAGGGCTTGAAGAAATAGTTTTGACGGTATGGTGCTTCCGCGCAGTGCTAAAATCGACCGAGCTTGAGTACTTTTAAACCGCTCAGAAGGTCTAAGCCTGCATTGATGCGAGTGGGACCGATCCTTACACCCTAGCCGTATCTTTGGGCGGTAGGGTTTGAGATGTCATTTATAATCTCAATGTCGGGTAAAAACTCCACAAAACCGGAAGCAATGTCTCCAAAATGATCTAAATAGAGTTGTCGAGGGCCTAGAACCTTAACACACACAAACAACAACAACAGCAACAACAAAACTAAAGAAACACTATACCACCTTGAAACAGATTATTGCCTTTGTGAAATGATTTTCAAAAATAGTAACTGTTTTAAATAAGCCAGCGCATGACAAAACCTAGAATAATACATGTGCGACCGATGACTCAGATGAGCTTGCCAATCCGCGCAGTTTGATGCGTTTACGCTCTTCGCACGAGACTTTAACCTACACAAAGCTCAAGCGATAGCGCCGTTTAGACTAGCTACACATTGTCCACATTACGAAAACACGCCTATACAAATACATTGTAAATTTCACCGCCAAAAAGTGAAAATTCTTAGCCGAAAACTTGTTATATTTGTCTTATTGGTGCTCAAAATATAGATTATGGGAACACATTGAACACTTGTAAACCTTATTTTGTTCTTATTTCTGCTCTAAAATATAGACTGTGCGCCTCCATGAGACGATTCGGTTCTTAAGTTTGCCCTCAATCTATATTTTTAGTAGAAATAAGAAAAATATCAAAATTGTTCAGCTGAAAATTTTCGATATTTCGGCGGTAAAATTTACAATGTATTTGAATAGGCATTTTCGTAACGGCATACGTTTTGTCATGTGTTAGCTCAAAATACGAATATATTGCGATACACCAAATTGTTTACAAGTGTTCAATGGCAATCGGAGTCATAAGATTTACCTTTCGAAATAATACTTTCGCCAGGGGAAGAAATTGTTTAAAGCTTTCTTCCCTTGGTGTCTAAAATAGGCACTTCCTTTTTGAATTCGGTCCTGTCAATTCCATGTTAATTGGAGGTTTATTCAAAAGCATTAACAGGCATGCAAACGGTGTTGTTCCTGATGAGATGGCTCATTATGAGCCATCTCATCAGGATCTACACCTTTTGCATGGGTAGCTGAACCATCCTTTAAGGCGGAAAGGGTTTCATGAAACCTGAAACATGAAAATGAAAAGTGTCATTGTACTTTTATAGCAATATCAAGTTTAATGGCTTCTTCAAGGCTGAATATTTTTTGCTTATTCTGAGCATTGCGCTATTTTCTTAAGCCAGTTGTTTTATGAAGATATGTAATACTGTATAAAGTCTGGATAAAATAGTGAAATGGGTTGCATGTCAGTTAAACTTACCCGCAAGATCTCTTATGAAGATGGACAAAATAAAAGAATGGCACCAGGGTTGTCTAAAGAAGATGAGAAACGCATTAAGAACGTTTGGTGGAAACTAAAGAAGGACATAGCTAACATAGGCACGATGGCGTTTGTATGGTGAGTAGAATAGAATAGAATATGTTAATTAAACCAATCAAGGGCCATCTCTGGCATTCAGAATATACAAATCAATGAACAAAGCATAATAGTCATATTTTAGCTGTTCAGCAAGTAGTGAGACGAAGCATAACGACGAACACCCATTATAGAATAGTGCATTTAAGAAATAGATCAGCTCTAACAGTGATTTGTTGAGTAATACATGTTTATCACTGTTTGGAGGTCAGTTGTAAGGTATATCATTACGCAAACATGCCTATACAAATACATTGTCACCTTTATCGCCGATAAAATGAAAATTTTAAGATGAAAAAATTATGATATTTTTCTAATTTCTGCTCAAAATATAGATTGTGGGCACTCGTTAGAACCGCCTCATCGAGGCGGTTCTAACGAGTGCTCACAATCTATATTTTAGAGCAAAAATAACAAAAATAAGGTATACCTCCGGAAACCCAAGATTTACTATATAAAAAATTGGGGTTCAAGGGGTCAAAATTATATAGGCGTGTTTTTGTGATGAAATCACGAGCGCTATGCGCTCGTGATTTATCTACATACAACTGTCCGACATTCTGTGATATATCACTCAACAAATCTCGCAATAAAGCTGCTCATTTTCGATTCTAACACACTGAAAGTCGACTAGTTGCTGTTGTTTCCTTCACGTTCTGTCTACATTCCGCCATTGTCCCGCCAACATGCTTGACTGTAACACATGTATTTTCCTGTTTTTGTAACGTACATGTACTTTATATGCGAAAAAGACGTTCCCCGTCTAAAGTCAAGGAAATGATCGATTACGTCGCAAAACGTTATAAAATGACGGCTCTTCCAGTCACGCTTTTTCGCCTAGTGATACTGTTTGTCACTCAATATATCATCGGATTTAACCATTTGTATAGGCGACCAGTGTACCTTGTTTCATCTCTGTAGTTTTTTAATTTGTATGTTCTCGGAGATGTTACACTGATGAGTTAGGAAGCCGTCATGCGGACTAAACATAATTAGTGTATACCGCGACAGAGGTAAGGGCGAGAATTACATGGCCATGTAAAATCGATTTAAGCCCCCAGTGGAATTCTTTTCACTGACCGTTCCAAGGCGGTTCTTCTGTAGCGGTTTATTTATGCTGTTGTTTGTTACTTACTGTGTGTATCACTTGCGTCTTTTTATTTTGGATGGCCATATGGCCATTTTGTGGGAAAGTAACTGTCCTTATGGCCTTCCTTTGTTTAGGTTTCCATTATGGTCTGGTCGCTTCTCGTTTTGTGTTTCTTACCCTTTGGTGTCTTTGATGGGTGGAGTTAGTTAATTGTATCGATTCCTGATCTTTGTTTTACTTCTACCTTGAATCTTTCATATCTCCAAAATGGTGTTTTTCTGGTAAAATAATTGTGATGACTTTATCATTGATACTCCAAATATAGGTTGTGGTACTCTTTAGAACCCGCTCACGGAGACGGTTATAACGAGTACATTTGATTGTTTTGGGTTTAACCACACGTAGAGAGAGAGAGAGAGAGAGAGAGAGAGAGAGAGAGAGAGTGTGTGTGTGTGTGTGTGTGTGTGTGTGTGAATTCGGGTTTAACGTCGCTTTCAACAATTTTTCAGTCATATCACGACGGTGTCTGGTTGCGACAGGGAGCTCAGTGCTCACATTTATAGTGCTGCCTCTCTGAAGTATCATGTCCAAGACACATTACATGATACCACACCCAGTCACATTACCCCGTAAATCTGAGTGCCAAGCGAGGAGCAGCTAGTACCATTTTTAACGACTTTGGTATGTCGCGGCCCGGGATCGAACCCGTGACCTCCCGTTCCCCGGAGCGGACACTCTGCCAACTGAGCTATCGGGGCCGGTATAACAAAAGGAATTGGAATGCGGTTAAACGTTATTATGACCCAAAACTTTCTCTAGCTTTCAAGATTATTCACACCACATCATGTAGTTTTCGGAACAAACAGAGCTTTTCTAACTCAGTCAGAACACCAAAGATACAGATGAAACAAACTAAATTATTGATGGCTTGAAGATAAACGATTGAAGTCAGAGGTGAAGAAAACATTATTAGATGCTCTATCTCTGGTCGGGCCCATCAGAGTCAAGCTGTTGGTTTTCTTTTGCTCCAGCATTTTCAGTGGTTTCTTGGTGTCCAGTCCTCACCGTTGTTTCATCTCTTTGGTTGTTTGATTTTTTTGTGTTAACGGAGATGTTGCACTGATGAGTGAAGAGTCTTTGTACCGATTTTATTATTTTGTTTTGGATAGCCAATTGGCCATTTTGTGGGAAGGTAACTGTCCTTTGGTTTTCCGCTAGTGATGTTTCAATTAGGGTCTGGTTGTTTCATGTTTGTGCTTCTGTCCCTTTGGTGTCTCTGATGGGAGCAGTGTGTTAGTTGTATCGATTCCTGATCATTGCCTTCACTTCTAATTTAGACACACAGAGGCTAGACCAAAGTAAACACATAGGACACCAAACCTCTTCTGAAATATGATTTAGTCACCGTCGTGCAACCAAATAGGAAAATAGAAAAGCAAAATCTCCATACATACTTTATATCAAAAATAGAAGTGAAGACAATGATCAGGACTCTATACAGTTAACCTATATCTCCCATCAGACACAACAAAGGGTAAGAAGCACAAACATGAAATAAATAGACCCCAATGGAAACATCATTATAGCGGAAAGCCAAAAGGACAGTTAATTTCCCAATAGGCCTAAACTGTTAATATGCCATTATTATTAGAGTTTAAGACTTCAACCCGGCAATTCTTACACATTTTCCTTATACAAAGTAGAAGTAAAACAAAGATCAGGAATTGATACAATTAACTTACTCCATCCATAAAAGACACCAAAGGGAAAGAAATACAAACATTAAGCGACCAGACCATAATGGAAACCTAAACAAAGGAAGGCCATACGGACAGTTACTTTCCCACAAAATGGCCATATGGCCATCCAAAATTAAAAGACACAAGTGATACACACAGTAAGTAACACACAACAACATAAATAAATCGCCACAGAAGAGCCGCCTTGGAACGGTCAGTGGAAGATTTCCACTGGGGGGCTTAAATCGATTTTACGTGGCCACAATCCTCGCCCTTACTTCCGTCGCGATTTAGACAAATAATTTGTTCAGTCCGCATGAAGGCCTCCTAACTCATCAGTGCAACATCTCCGTGAACACAGAAATCAAAGAACCACAGAGGTGAGACAACGGTGAGGACTCGACAGCAAGAAACCACTGAAATGCTGGAGCGAAAGAAAACCAACAGTTAGACTCCGATGAGCCCGACCAGAGACAGAGCATCAGGCACCAACCAAACATTATCTCTTTAATTTTCAATAAGCCTTTACGTTGGAGCCGTCATAGAATCTGAGGCCTGACCCACCGGCGTGCAATTAAAGAGGGAAGCAAAGTTGCCAACCGTGATTGGGTTAACAAGTAGTTCTTGAAATGCAGCGTATCTTACATGAAGATTTTATATGATATTTTAGCTGTTCAGCTATCACATTTTGATTAATAGCATAAAAATTGACTCTGATTATTTTACATACTCGAGTACCATATAAAAAGATCAGATGATGAATATTATAAGGTTGTGAAAGGAACTTAGCGGACACTTTGTATGGGAAGTTGTGTTTCAAACTTACCAACATGTACATTTTGCTGTGCCCTGACTGTGGATATGCTCACTTAAAGACGTGTAACTGCTATAAGCACTTTAGTCACAAAAATTAATATAAAGCTGACCACAAGATATCGTTTTTTATGTTTATCATTTGTTTCAAATTACGTTCATAAGGACAGAAAAAATATTTACAATCCATCCATAATAATCAGATAATACCGTGTTTCTTGACTGTAAAAATTGCATTTTTTTTAACAATGAAATTGAAGGTTGTTGGTTGAAACATTGACAAAATAATGAAAATAACATAAAATCGGATTTGTAAGGGCACTACAAGATAGAAGTGGAGGCAATGATTACGTGAGCATTAAGAGCATGTTTACGCGATGAAAACGAAATTTAATAAAAACAAGCCGATACTGATTGTTGCAATGTACATAATAATAATAATAATAATAATAATAATAATAATAATAATAATATCACAACAACAACAACTACATGTTAATAATGAAAACGATGATGAAAAGAATTAAACTACTACTACTACAACAACTACTACTACTACTACTACTACTACTACATGGGCCCCTGCCCATCGGGGTTTGCAGAAATAAAATGTGCTGCATGATGTTTTCACGCAGAGCTGAAACTGACCACCGTCCATGCATGTAGACCCTATTCATGTATTGGTTTCATTTGACGGCCGGAATTGAGATGTCACTTCATCTCAATGTAGAGGAAAATTCCCACAAAATTGGAAATTGGTCTTCAAAATGATCTGAATAGAGAGACCGGGGACGTTAAATCTTATATAAAACAAACAATACTACACTTATTACTACTCCCACTACTTCTACCACTACTGCTACAACAATACTAATAATGATAACACTAATTAGAATAATACAAACGATGATTATAACAATTATACTTAACTATTTCCACCATTACTTCAACTGCTACTGCTACTTTTACAACAAGTATTATGATTTTGATTAATATTGTTGTTTTTATTATTATTATTGGAATATATGTGTTGGAAAAAATGAATGAACACTTGCTGAAAATTCTTCAGTAATAATAATAAATATAGAAAACGATGAATGAGTTAATAATAATTATAATAATAATAATAATAATAATAATAATAATAATAATAATAATAATAATATAAACACGCAAGGAATTAATGGACTCCTCTTGTTCTTGGTGTTGAAAAGGAGGGTGCTAAGTACATGTATAAAGAAGACCAGTCCCTTTGTTGATTGCGCTCCTCGGTTTGTTATATCCCTAGGGCTGTGTCATTTGATCAGTCATTGTCGAATTCAACTCTGTTACACTGTTAAAATCAACACAGTTTCCACATATGATCAAACTGACAAGACAATCGGTCATGCTGAATATGATATTGCAAATTCAGTTTTCATGTCGACACGGTTAAATAATTCTAGTTTATAAGTTTATAACTTAACAGTTAAATAATAAGATTTTATTGCATCTTCCTTTCCAAAAAAGTACACCTTTGTGCCATATCTTTTCTTATCCATATTTCTGCTTAAAATATAGACTGTGGCTACTCCTTAGAACCGCCTCATCGAGGCAGTTCTATTGAGTATCCATAATCTATATTTTAGAGCAGAAATACACAGAGTGAAATAATGGAAACTGGAGGAGCGCTTGCGTTTAGGACTTCCTAGTCATTTCCAGTTATTTCCCCCTATTGATCGTCGCTTTTCATACTCATATATTTCATCTTACATTAAGCATTCCTGAGTAGCGCATATCAATTTCCGGTGTCCTTATGTAAGTCTCCCGCGCGTTTCACCTCACTGATTAACACCGCATGTGCACATACTTACCTTAGCCTTTGGCAGTCTTCCTTTGTTCCTGGCAAGGGCAGGTCTTACGACCACCTGAAGGACACAATTTATATAGTTTTCCTTATTACTAAGGATATTTATATCTATTTATCAGGTATACGTTTACTTTATTTCATTATCATGTTGAACATTTGTAAATTATCATAATAATTATTGTCATTATTTCATGAATATTCACATCTTGCTATTCCGATCTCTCGACCCCGGGTCAGTCTTCCTTTGTTCCTGGCAAGGTTAGGTCTTACGACCACCTGAAAGACACAATTTATTACTAAGGATATTTATATCTATTTATCAGAATGACGAGGTCGAGAGAGAGAAGGTTCTCCTAGCGAAAAAAAAAACATGAAATCATCAAACAGAGTTGTCGTCCTTTGACCCCGAACCCCCTCGAGATAGCGGGAGAAGATCATCAAAGCAACATCACCATACCAACAAAACAATCATCACGTGGCCACAACCACCTTAAATTAAATCAGCCCCGTGACATAAGGTTTATCCCTGTAAACCCAATTTTACTATATAAAAACGGGGTTCAAGGGGGTCAGCGTTATATAGGCGTGACATATACAGTGCAAAACTACTAAACAATAAACCAACGGATGGACTCCGGTTGGTCCTCTGTGAACAAGTGCAAACGGCTATCAAAAACAAAAAGACACCAGCAACATACACATGCAAACGAAATATAAGAACAATAATCCACAACAGAAGAACCGTCTTGAAACGGTCAGTGAAAGCATTTTTTGAGATTTTGGAGGAAACATCAGCATTATTGCCGATTTTCCGCCTGTTAGAATCGAAAAAGATCAGCTCTAGTTTGTGATTTGTTGAGTAGTAAATCACAGTTTGGAGGTCACTTGTAAAGTAGATTAAATCACGAGCGCGTGGCGTGAGTGATTTGTCTACTTACAATTGACCGACAAACTGTGATTTATTACGCAACAAATCACAAACTGGAGCTGATCTATTTCGATTCTAACAGGCTGAAAATCGGCTATAATGCTGATGTCTCCTCCAAAATCTCAAAACTTAGAAGAAACCCCGCTAAAATTGTTGACTGAAACACATGCATTTAAATCCTACTTTAACGTTTTCGATGCGAGAAAATGACATTACACCGTCTAACGTCAAGGAAATCGACTAGTGACGTCATAAATTGGCATTTTAATGACGTCACTTGTCACGCTCTTCCTTGTCGTGGTTTGTTGCAGAATAAAATACAATTACTTTCCATTGCCTATATAGGCGCGCTGTGTTAGAATTATAAATGAAACAAATGAAGAAGTGCTTTAGAATGTGAATAACTTTTATGGAACCGCTATTTTTGGAAGAAGATCATCGGTTTTACAAAGTCTCAAAAGTTTCTAGGCATTCAAAAATGAAGATTCCGCCTGTAAATTACAAAGACCTGTAATCAGGAGGACGCGGGTTCGTTACTGCCGGGGTCGGCAATATTCTTTCTTGGAGATTGTTCATGAAATCTTTTCTTGTGACTGTCATTCTCTCCCTTCCGTTGATTCAAGGAGGGCAGTTGTCAGTTTCTGGCGAAAGAATGCGTGCTGTACTGGTTAACCGCTTACGTATAAGCCTGCCCAGAACAAGTGTGGATAGGTAAACAGACCGGCTCAAAATGACCTAAAATAGTGTTGACTTGGCCGTTAAACTCTAATAAAAAACTAACAAATTACAAAAAGAAACGATTAGGATTTGATACAATCAGATCCCGAATTCTACCCACAATATTACTAGGGAAAGAAGTCGAAACATGGAGTGTCGACAGTAAACAAAACGGACAACAGGTTAACCGAGCCAGCAGCTCTTTCCCAAACAGATGGTGACTCGGAATATCCAAACCTAACTAAAAAGGAGTAATATACATAATGGGGGAAATAATCCTTATCACCAACATGACAAACATTAAACTGGAAGGACAGACGTAACTAACAATGAACAACCAAATCTGGGGAAGAAGCCGAATCATCAACGTCACAGCAATCATGGGTTGCGGGTGCTCGTTAGAACCGCCTCATTGAGGCGGTTCTAACGGGTACCCACAACCTATGTTTGAAATATTAAATTGAGTTAAGAGGGTGTTCATTTCATGAACTTGTTAACGTGATGTTGAAGGCGTCTCTTCTGTCTCTAGTTCAAAATTGGAATCAACCGGTATCGAGGTGTGTCCTTGGGCAAGTGACACGTAATGACACTGCCCCACTCCACCAACTCGCAATTGAACTAAAATACAGTAGAACTTCGATGGCTCGAACACCGATGGCTCGTTTACCATGGCTGGTTCGAACTCGTGCTTGAGCCTCTAGGGAAATCCTCAAGATAAGAAATGGTGGGGGATGATTAAGGAGATTTTAGTCTTTTATCTTTCAAATGTATGCTGTGTTTACTCATTAGAATCGCCTCGGTGAGGCGATTCTAATGAGTACACACAGCATACATTTTCATTATATAACATCGAAAAGATGTTCAAAAGTATCTCGTTATGCCTCCTGACAGTCACCCGCAGTGGCTCGAACTACCCCTGTCTCGAATAAATTTTCATGGTCCCAAAGGGGTTCGAGCCATCGAAGTTCGACTGTAAATTATAAACCAACGTAACATCATATCTGATAAGGGAAAGAATCAGATCTACAGACACAAAACATGAAAGAACCACAGCAAAAGCACCGACTTGTAACGGTCAGTAAAATTACTGATGGATTTAAATTTACTTTACGGGATCCCAACCCTCACACACAATTACTGTAGTTCATCTAAGAAATCTAATTTGTTTTTCTCTCCAAGACAATTATTCCTCTACATAGTCATTTTCTGTTCATAAAGACCATCCTAGATATTTCTCATCAACACCAGACACACATGCAAAAGTTTACTCTTAAAAATATCCACATTAGTAAAATTTAATGGCAGTATAAAGTTTCACAAATGTTAGCCCCTATCAGTCCATCTCCGCATTCGTATCAGATTGCCAGATATATACTGGAAATGACATCCGTTTTACCGCTCGTCTAGGATGTAACTTTTTCTACATTCTTTAAAGCTATACATCAAGTATTACGTGAGTCACGTTGCAGTACAGTCGTCGAAAAAAGCAGTAAAAAGATATATGGTCTGAGGAATTCAGCATAAATGCTATGAAATGTTTCCTTGATGTTCTGCAGAAAGTTTAGTTTGAGTAAGCATTTATTTGGCAAAGTGAATGATGGGGTCTACTTGCAATAAAGTTGAGTTGGTGACTGTCTCACGTGTAGCAGTACTTACAACATCTGACTATGATCGACTGTCAAAATTATGTTTCTCTCATAAACGAGTGATTAAGGAGGGATGGCAATTTCTTAAGCAGCATATCGCGAACATTGGAGTTAGTTGTTTTACTGGGTAAGCATTAGGGACATATGAAGTATAGCGTAAAGTTTCATGGGCCTTTGAATGGCCCTTTTGAGGCAAAGCTTTGTTATATCTTTTCTTGTATTTTTGTTAAACATAGATTGCCAGTCCTGGATTGAACCGCTCTCATTACGAAAACATGCCTATACAAATACATTGTAAGCTTTATCGCCGAAAAAAAATGAAAATTTTAAGATGAAAAATTGTGATATTTTTCTTATTTCTGCTCTAAAGATAGATTCGGTTCTAACGAGTACCCGCAATCTATTTTTTGAGCAGAAGTAAGAAAAATGTTTATAACTGTGAACTCCAGTTTTACTATATGAAAAGGGTGATTCAAGGGGTGATAATTATATAGGCGTGCTTTAGTGATGATAGGGCGGTTCTGACAAGTATCACATTACGAAAACACGCCTATACAAATACATATACAAATACATTGTAATCTTTATCGCCGAAAAAATGACAATTTTAAGATGAAAAATTGAGATATTTTTCTTATTTCTGCTCCAAATATAGATTGTGGGTACTCGTTAGCACCGCCTTATCGAGGCGGTGCTAACGAGTACCCACCATCTATATTGTAGAGCAGAAATAAGAAAATAATGTATACCCCCGTAAACCCCAGTTTTACTTTATTAAAGTGGGGTTCGAGGGGTCAAAATTATATAGGCGTGTTTTCGTGATGCGCAACCATCAAGATTATGTTTAGCCTTGAAAGCTTCTTTTTTTCTCTTTGCGAAGTTACACGAGGATAGTACATCTATGCGAGTTGTTTTACATGTCTCCTAAATTAAGTCTCATTACAATTACACACCCTTGAGAGATTGTACATTATTTTATAGTTTCAAAATATGTTCATTTCGATAACACAGCCGTGCGACAAAGTGCATTTTTTCACATCTCCAAAATGGCTACTATTCTGGTGAAAGTCTGTGATATTTTCGTTATTCTTACTTCAAACATAGGTTGCGGGTGCTCGTTAGAACCGCCTCATCGAGGCGGTTCAAACGAGTACCCACAACCTATGTCTTGGAGCAGAAATGAGAAAAATAATGAATACCCCCGTAAACCCCAGTTTTCTCTAAATAAAGTGGGGTTTAAGGGGGTGTTCATTTCACGGACTTGTTCACGTGATAAGTTTTCTGATGATTTTTGATTGTATTCTTATCCATACTCCAGTCGTAGGTCGTGGGTGCTCGTTATAGACCGCTTCATTGAATGAATCAAACGATAACCCACAACATATGTATTGGAACAGAAATAACAAATAATGATATATACCCCCCTGTAAACTCCAGTTTTTTTATTAGGTCACCTGTCATGTAGTCATATTTTGTCCGTCGTCCGTGCGTACATCCGTGCGTTAACAATTTCTTCAAACAACATCTAGTCCTAAACCACTGATCGTATTTTGACCATACTTCAAAGGAATGATCCTTATGTAGCCCCCTTTCACGGTTGTTCAAATGGTTCTGGTCCTTTGCATTTCTAGGTCAAAGGAGCAAAAAATAGTTTTTACTGAAAACTTAAAAAAATTATCTGAAACCGGGCCCAGGTCTCTGATATTTGGTATGCAGCTTCATCCAGTAGACCTCTGCAACGTTTGTTCAAATTATAGCACTGGGGACAAAATGACCCCGCCCCGGGGCCCCCCGTTTTATTGTACCGCTTCCTGATCATTGCCTTCACTTCTGTTTTATGTGTAGAAGCCTCCTTGATGTAGTGGTTACGCTACTCGCCTTGTAAACCAGGTGTCGCAGGATCTATCCCGGGCTTCTCCAGACTTTCGGATTAGTCTTTAAACCGAGGTCCCATCTCCGTATGACATTAACTGTTGGTGGGACGTAAAACTCAACCACTCACTCACTCTTTTTTATATAGGGAAAAATCTTTAAAAATCATCTTGGCTGAAACCAGAAGGCCCGGGTCTTTTATACATGTATATGGCATGAAGCTTCATCAAGTTGTCCTCTACCAAGATTGGTCAAATTATAAATGGCCCCGTCACAAGGCCCACTGGTTTAACATTGATTTACACAGGCGAACATTTAAAACATCTTCTTGTCTGAAACCAGAAGGCCAATGTCTGCGATGTTTGGTATGAAGCTTCATCTAGGGGACCCCTACCAAGATTGTTCAAATTGTAGTCATTGGACCAAAACTAGTCCCGGCCCGGGGCCCACCGGTTTTACAAAGACTTATATTGGGAAAACTTGAAAGTCTTCTAGTTTGAAACCAGACGAACCAGGTCTCTGATATTTGGTTTGGAGCTTCATCTAGTAGATCTCTACCAAGACTATTCAAATTATATACCTGGGGACAAAAATTGATCGCGCCCTGGGGCCAAACGGTTTTACATAGACTTATATAGTAAAAATCCTTAAAAATCTTCTTGTCTGAAGCCAGAAGGCCCAGGTCATTAATATTTGGTATGAAACTTCATCCAACGGGTGTCTACCAAAATTGTTCAAATTATAGCCATGGGGCCAAAAATGACCCGCCTCGGCGCCCATTTGTTTTACTTAGAATCTTTAAAAGTTTTCTTTTAGCTTTGTATTCTTTTAAGTTTTTTATTCTTGTGTGAAACCAGAATGCCCAGGTCTTTGATATACGGTATGAAGCTTCGTCTAGTAGACCTTTACCAAGGTTATTAAAAATTGGCCCCGGGCACCGGTTTAACATAGAATTTAAAAAGCTTCTGTTCTGAAACCAGAAGGCACATGTCTTTGATTTTGGGTATGAAGCTTAATCTAGTGGACCCCTACCAGGATTGTTAAAATTATATCCCTGCTGGGATCAATAATGACCCCGCCCCGAGACCCCTCGTTTTAAATAGACTTTCATTTTGAAAACTTTTAAAAATCTTCTTGTCTGAAATCAGAAGGCCCAGATCTTTGATATTTGGCATGGTGCATCACGTAGGCGACCTATACCAAGATTGTTTTAATTATAGCCCCGGTGTCAAAAATGACCCTGCTCTGGGGCCCATTGGTATTTTCTAAGACTTATAAAGGGAAAACATTTTAAAATCTTCTTGTCTGAAACCCGAAAGCCCAGCTTTTAGATACTTTGTATGAAGCTTCATCTAGTGGCCCTCTTCCAAGATTGTTCAAATTATAGCCCTGGGTCAAAATATGGACCTCCCCCGGTTGCTTATTAATATTTTATCGTTAAAATTGGATGATTAAAATGGCATGTACACAAATACCAGGTTATTGCGCTGCGTACCAACGCAGCGCCATTTGTAATGAGTTTGAGACACGGACTATGTAATCATGAAACTTGACTTTTCAATGATGTAAGCGAATTGTCAGTTACAGAAGTTCGCGTTATTGATAAAATTAAAACACTTTTTTAACAATTTTAATTTGCTACTACATTCAATTATACATTTGAAATCTGAATTTTTGCCATTCGAATTCTATTTTTGATACATTCTGGATTTTTAATAACGAACTATGTTTTTTGTTATAATCATCGAAAGGGTATTCGGTTTTGATTATTATTTTATTTTCAGTCAGTACAGTCCTGAATATACTCCTGCTTTTTCATTGTTGAATTATCCCAAAATTAAAATTCATTGTTTGAAATGGATGACAGAAGTCTATGTGTGTTTAAAATAGATGACAGTGCTTCTACACAGAATGGTACAATCTACGGTTTAAACGTATCCCTTTCGATTCCAATGATTGTTTACTGCGCAATATTTAAGACTGTTACTGCAGCAAAGGTTAACCCTTTCAACCCTGAAGCCCGGCACAGATACTAATGCAAACATGTAGATCCTGATGAGATATGGCGCATAATGAGCCACCTTATAGGAATATATAACTTGTTATCCTGATGACTCTTTAGAGCTAGATACTATATAAAGTAGAATGGACGTGCCCAAAGTCAGTGATGGTAGAGCCCACGCCGATAACTCAGGGGTGGAAGGGTTGAAGAGGGGTAAATAAATCAAAGCACAGACAGCACTGATAGGTCGAGTATCTCTTAGTGTAGATTGAAAAAAAATGGCCCTGAAGGGGAACTTGAACTGTTTCGTTTAACCCTTTACCCTAAGCAAACAGTGTTGACCCTGAACAGACACCGCGTTCTGATATGGGTAAACACTGTTTCCAAAACCCAACACATGATTGCAATCCAGATTCTACAGATAATTCTCTAAGCTGTAAATAGCGCGGCTTTTTTTTTTATTATTATTTGATGTTTAACGTCCCCGTCAACACTGTAAAGGTCATTTTGGAGACGTTGCTTCCAATTTTGTGGGATTTGTACCCGACACTGAGATGAAATAACATCTCAAGCCATGTCGACCAATGAAACCATTAGGGTTTATAAGCATGGACTGTCCGACTTGCACTGCTTTACATGGGCAGGCTTAGTTCCGCTAAGCGGTTTACCACTGAGTCCTCGTATGGGGTCGGATTTCAGCTCTGCGTGGTAGAATCATGCAGCACATCTATTTCTTCAAGCCCCGATGGACGGGTGCCGCCCGACATTGAGATGAAAAGACAACGTTAGCCCTGCCGTCCAGTGAAACCAATAGGGTTTATAAGCATGGACGGGCCGACTCGCGCCGCCTTGCCTGGGCAGGCTTATATCCTCTTAGCGGTTTACCAGTACTCGTGTTCGGGTCGGTTTCAGCTCTGCGTGGAAGCATCATGCCGCCCATCTATTTCTTCAAGCCCCGATGGGCGGGGGCGTTGTTTATTTTTGTAAATGATCCTTACCTTGATTTCGTAAAAAACACGCCTATATAATTTTGACCCGCTTAAACCCCACTTTTATATACTGAAACTAGAGTTAACGGTGATACCCATTATTTTTTCTTATTTCTGATTAAAAATAGCTTGTAGATGCCCGTTAGAACCGCCGGGCCGAGGCGGTTCTAACGAGTAATCACAATCTATATTTTGAACAGAAATATGATAAATATCAGATTTTCTTCTATCTGAAAGTTTTTTGACGGTAAAATTGTCAATGTATTTGAATAGGTGTTCTTTGGTAAAGAGTGATAGTCACGTGAGCGCCAACGTTGAAAGTTGTGTGCTTAGTAACTTTGGGTCGATTGGCAAACAATCGACCCAAAAAGTGTTTTTGTGTGGGTCTGGGAGGGGTGGAATTAACAGCGATTTCCGACATTGTTGGTTACTTCCCATCAGGCACATGACGTAATTGTGACGTCACATCAACGTCGGTGCAACGTCATGACTTTATTGCAACGTCACATCTACGTCGGCACCGACGTTGAGTTGACGTTGCCCTTGCGACGTGTGCCTGCTGGGTTCTTGATATTCTCATACTGATTTTAAAACATTCATTATGCAATGAAAAATGGGACTGAAAATATAAGCAGAACAATTATTTTTCTTTCATCCAGTGTTAAATTTGAGAAAATCAAATAAAAACAAATTGGGTCATTTTGAGGTTGTTTTAATTTTTTCGGGATTTTCGGAGCTGGAAAAATGCCAGTACAGGTGAAGTCCCTTGATTTGACATGAGGCATGATGATCCCAATTGTCCCGTATGTACAAAGAATCTTTCTTCCGTCGGACCATTAGTGAGTGGAATGCTCTTTCCGATTCGATCATTTCCACAGTTGAAGGTGCTGATAATACTGAAGCTAATTTTGCCTCTTTCGTGAGAGCCAGGGATAATTTCACAGGTCCTGATCTTTGAGTGGCATTTGCCGTATTCTCAGTAATAATTCCGAATGCTGATTCTGTCTGGTATGTGACTCTACCGATAGAGAAGAACCAGCATTTCCTAGGGTCATCCCAGAAGGCAAATATAGAGTCACTCACCTCAGAGTGCATAGGACACTTCAGTGTTTTTCACACGGTGCATCGTGACATTGACATTTGACCCTTGACCTCGAAAATCTATAGTGTTCATCATCGTTCCACGGGAAACATTTGTGGAATGTTTGATACTTCAATGATGATAGCTTTGCCTTTTATCCTGTTCACAATGTTTTCAATGTCAAGTCCATTGTTAACTTGGCATTTGACCCTTGACCTTGAAAATCATAGGATATATTCTCTTTCCATGGGGAACATTTATGGACGGTATGATGCTTCTCCGATGATGGCATTGTCTTTAATCCTGTTCACAAGTTTCCGGACACACGGACACCCACACAAACACAAAGCTATAATTCTGAAGTCATTCAAAATTCCTAAAGTATTCTGTTGCTTATTTGTGGCGAAATGCTCTTTATGACCTGCTCGCGATGTTTCATACTCTTTTTCCACCTTCTCTGTTTATGATTTGTACTGCCCGCAATTGGGAATGGCCTTAGAAAACCTTTCCTATAATGAATCGGTAAGAAAAGGCTCATTCTCATGTATTAGGTCCAACCCTTTAAAGACATGCACAATAATGAAATCTTTTAATGAAATTTAAGGTAAACTAGATCGCGCAGTCGATGGTATACCATCACAAATACCCGCCTTTTCTATGAATAACACTAATGACTATGTATTAGCTAGCCAAAACTACATATAAGTTAAAAAAAAGTTGCAAAGAACATTCTAACTGATAAGCAAAGTTTCAGGAGTGTAACTCTTATAGTTTAGAAGATATGGCAAAGTCATACTTTTTACCTTTGACCTTGGGATCATGTTGAGGTCCACCAAAATTATCCCAATTTATCCTATATTCCAACGGCCATCCAATATCCAAGTTTCAGAAGTGTAACACCAATAGTTTAGAAGATATGACAAAGTCATACTTTTTAACTTTTGACCTTGGGGTCATGTTGAGGTCGAGGTCACACCAAAAGTATCCCAATTTATTCTATATTCAAAGGGCCATCCAATAACCAAAGTTTCAGAAGTGTAACTCCAATAGTTTAGAAGATATGGCAAAATCATACTTTTTGACCTTTGACCTTGAGGTCATGTTGAGAACGAGGTCACACCAAAAGTAGCCCAATATATTCTATATTCCAAGGGCCGTCCAATAACCAAAGTTTCAGAAGTGTAACTCCGATAGTTTAGAAGATATGATGACAAAGTCATACTTTTTTACCTTTGACCTTGGGGTCATGTTGAGGTCAAGGTCACACCAAAAGGAGCCCAATTTATTCTATATTCCAATGGTCATCCAATAACCAAAGTTCCAGAAGTGTAACCCCAATAGTTTAGAAGATATGGCAAAATAATACTTTTTGACCTTTGACCTTGGGGCCATGTTGAGGTCAAGGTCACGCCAAAAGTAGCCCAGTGCCATCTACATTCCATTTATTATCCACAGGCAAAGTTTGAAAAATGTATCTTAACCGGTTTCAGAGGAGATCCATTCCACAGAAACTCGACGGACGTATGTACACACACATATACTTCCATACAAACATACATACATACAGACCCCCGGACTGATAGACACTCGACTCTGACACGAAAACAATATACCCGATTTTTCTTCGAGAAAGCGGGTATAAAAAAGTTGTTTTCCGCAGCGCTTCCTCCTTTGCTCCAACATGGAGCAATTTTTTACTTGTTATGTATTGTACTTGCAAGAACAGTTAACGGTTTGGCCTCTATTGAAGCTAATATGCTTTGGACAACTCAGTCCTAGTCATATTTACGGGTTGGTGGGTTTCAGTAATTTTACGGAAAAGGCGTACCAGAGAGATCAAGGCAAATTAAAAAAAATACGGTGATGCTCCGCTTTACTATCACTATGAGGTGTATAAAAGATAAGTGAAGGCAATGATCCGGAGTGAAAACAATTACCCCACACCTCCATCAGAGACACCAATGGGAAAGAAACACGAACAGGAGATAACTAAACCCTAATGAAAACATCACACGAGAAAAGCCAAAAGGTCGGTTATTTTCCCACAAATGGCCAAACGGCTATCCCAATTAAACAGATATAAGGAATATGTACGTGTAAAGACGAACTATAATAATGATAAACCACAACAGAAGAACCGTCTTGGAACGGTCAGTTCAAAGTATTTCAAGTGGGGACGGGGTGCGTAAATCGATTTTACGTGGCCACAATCCTCGCCCTTGGCACTATCGTGGTTAAGACAAATAATCTGTTCAGTCCGCAGGCATCACCTAACATTTAAGTGAGTCTTTTCGCTGGAGCCGTCATAGAATCTGAGGCCTAACCCGCTGGCGTGCATATAAAGTAAGTTTCTAAACTGTCAGTAAGGCGATACTTTGATGTTCGTCAGTCTTAAGGGAAATGGGAACACCTTCAGGGGAGAAGATACATGCAAAAGTATTGTTGTCTTCCATGTCAATAGGGGTCAACTCTTTCCTTTAAGAGAAGACCCCTTGCTTTTAAGGGGAAGGGGAACACCTTCAGGGGAGACAATGCATAAAAAGGTACTGTCTCCCATGTGAATAGGGGTCAACTCTTAAAGGAAAGAATTTGCTCCTGAGGAGCAAATCCTTTCCTTCAAGAGAAGACCCCATTTTCCGTGGAACAGAATTTAAAGAAAAAAGCGAACAGGAAGTCCTAAAAGTTGTCTCCCTTTGAAAAATGGCGGAAAACATCTGCCTGGCGTATCCCTTCCCCTTAAGTTATTCTGTTCTAACTTCTTTTCTGGCTAGTTGGGTACGCAGGCTGATATAATCGTTTGCCGTGCGCAAATATGTGAAACAACGCTCTAGTTAGGTACCGTATTTACTCACAATATTCGGACACCTCAACTCCTTACCATACTTGTTCTAATATCTGAACAAGTAAAATTTACTACCCGAAGTTCTGTTTAAGTATAGCGGGATGAGTGGCAAACATTATAGGTTTTGATGAGACGCCCCGTTCAGCAGCGTCTTATCTTGGGCTACACTGTTTGCTCAGGCGCTTGTGTCCGAATGCATACGGTAATTATGGTAGTAATCGAAAACTAGAAACTAAACAATGAGTACAATGATGCGCACAATACAAATTAGCAAACCTTTTCAAATCTTTCAAAAATACTTACAGTTCATGTTTAACCACACCATTGCTTTAAGCAGACCCTGACTATACGACTTACAGAACTAGCAAAGACGCCGATCAACCTGTGTCACTGCACAGGCGGTGTTTTCGCTTTTCATAGTAACCACCAACAAACTACCCATAGACCATCTGAAGAGCGATGAAAGAAGACTTTATTCAAACTCTGATGTCGCACAACTTATTGTTTGTCGGTCACACTGATCTTCGTTTAGCTTTTGCCTTGTCCCGCATCAAATTTTCTTCTCTACAATTCGATTCCCCTTGCGTGATTTCCGTCGATTAAATCACATTGTAGCGCATGGTATGTCTTTTACAAGATAATTTCCCATAATATTATCTCACATGAAAGGAAGGGCATTAATACGCCAATATCAGGAAGGTCTGCGACAAAAAGATAGTGTCATCATTTCAGAAATGGAAGCAGTCGACTTACGCGTTTGTCAAGAATTTATGTGAAATAGCAGAAATGACCAAACGAATAACATATCTATTGTGTTCCTGGCAGGTGAATTGACGATTGGTGAGAATGTAGACGATAGATATAATACTTATAGGTTATTGACTTTATATTGTGAAAAATTCGGCACGAGTTCATATGGCGAAGGACGCACGAGCTTGCGAGTGCGTCTTCGCCATATGAACGAGTGCCGAATATTTCACAATATAAAGTCAATAACCTTTTTATTATATACCCAAAATTTCAAATGTCGGCTAGAATTCAGGATTGCCTGGTATGAATTTCTGAACGTAAAATCAGATTATACATCTTTAAGTGGTTTTATATGGAAAATAATGAAGGTCGTTAAGTGTCTCCCTACACGTTGAAAAACCACGCCCAATGGCGCCAAAGTGAAGACGACGTTAACGTTGGTGGATGTGACGTCATTAAAAACATTTACGTTTCCCAACACAGGACGCCATTTTTCCGAAGCGTCGGTTATATTTCCTCCAAAATACTCCTGATTTCTAAGAAGAAAGTATTGGAAATCTAAACAGATTGCAGGTAGTTCATATTTGACAGCATAAAATGCGGTTTAAGCACTTTGTCAGAATCTATATTCGTTGTGTTTTACGTTCTTACAGTCGATACGCACGACAAGATGGCTGCCGATTTTTAGTATCGAAATGTACAAATTTGAAAGTAGTTCTATTGTGAACGTGACTGCTTATCTACGGGCAATATGAACTTGACTGCGGGCAATATGGAAAAATATTGACCGGTAACTTCTGTAGAAAGTAAACGGGACATTTTCTGGGTATATAATAAATTTCCCAATTGATGAGCAAACCTGATCAGTGCAATATGAATTCACATGTATCATTACTGAACCCATTTAGTACCGGAAACCCCCAAAGGGGTACCTTGGCAAACAGTGCAAGCCCAGATGAGACGCCGAAAAGCGGCGCCTCATCAGGGCCTACACTATTTTCAGAAGTTCAGCCATTTTCCAAATTCATTTTGAAGATACTACAACTTCTCACCCCTACATTTAGAAACGGATTCCGGCTATATCTAAGGATAAAGGTTCCATTTGGTACAAAAAGGGTTAACACCGGCCAATATGCACAGTATTTTTTCAAAGACGGACCTTTGGAGAGAGGTACATATTTAATTAAACCCATGTAAAAAGCTAAACTGAAGGGTTTAAAACAAATTGCTTTACGTTTCACACTCGTTATCAGTTCACATTTTAATAGTTATGATGGTAATTGCTTCATTCACATCACGAAAATACGCCTATATAAATTAGACCCCCTTAAACCCCACTTTTACATGTATATAGCAATACTGGGGTTTGCAGGGGTATACATTTTTGTCTTATTTCTGCTCAAAAACATAGATTGTACAATCTATGCTCAAAAACATAGATTGTGGGTACTCAGTAGAACCTTTCACAATTTTTCCGTATTTTAGAGAAGAAATACGAAAAATAAGGTTTACCCATGTAAACCCAAGTTTGTCCATATAAAGGGATTCAAGGGGGTCAAAATTATATAGGCATGTTTTCTTGATGCTACAATTGCAACACATTTGATAGTCTGTATAGCTCAGCAGGTCGAACTATGGGTTATGTCGAAAACCTAGACAGCGATTTTTTCATAGCTCCAAAATGGCACACTGGAAAATCCAAGACAGGCTCTTTCTGACCAGCCAATCAACACGCACGTAGCATAGGCCGTTTAGCAAGCAGAACCAAATAGCAGAGGAAGATGTTTCTTTCCGCGATGCTTTAAAAACCTTTGAGTTTAGGATCTTTCATGGCTATGGATTCGACACACATTTCGAAAATACGCCTGTACAAATACATTATAAGTTTACTCGCCAAAATAATGAAAATTTTAAGATGAAAAAATGTGACATTTTTCTTATTTCTGCTCAAAATATAGATTGTGGGTATCGATGTGGTTCTAACGAGTACCCACAATCTAAATTTTTGCTCAAAATATAGACTGTGGGTATACATTAGAACCGCCTCTTCGAGGCGGTTCTAACGAGTACCCACACTCTATATTTTAGAGCAGAAATAAGAAAAATAAGGTAACCCCTGCAAACCCCATTTAAACTATAAAGTATCCATATTCTGTATCTGATTTCTCGTTTCTCGACCCCGGGGTGCCTTGACCGATTGGCACCTCGGCAGAGCCTTGTTCTGATTGGCTCGCTGGAAACGCCTGTGTCTGTCACGAAAACACGCCTATATAATTTTGACCCCCCACCCGAACCCCACTTTTATATAGTTGCCCGGCATTGAGATGAAATGACATCATAAGCCCTGTCGCCCAATAAAAGTGACCAATAGGGTTTATAAACATGGAATGTCCGACTCGCACCGCTTTGCCTGGGCAGACTTAGATCCTCTTAGCGGTTTACCAGTACTCGTATGCGGTTGGTTTCAGCTCTGCGTGGAAGCAGAGGCCGAGTCCGTGTAATGAGCACCCCTGAAAATTCCACTTCTGTATATACAGTCGAACTTCAATAGCTCGAACACCTTTGGGACCTAGAAAATCTGTTCGAGACGAGGGGAGTTAGAGCCACTGAGAGATACTGCTAGGAGGCATAACGAGATACTTTTAGACATCTTTTCGGTGTTCCATAATGAATATGTATTCATCGAAGCGATTCTAATGAGTACACACAGCATACATTTGTAAGATAAAAGACTAAAATCTCCTTAATTATCCCCCACTAGCTCTTATGTAGAGGATTTCGCTAGGGGCTCAAGAATGGGTTCGACTCATCCATGGTATACGAGCCATCGGTGTTCGCGCCATCGAAGTTCTACTGTAGGTAAATCAGGGTTGTACAGTGGTAGACCTTTATCTTTTCTGCATAAAGACATAGGTTATGAGTAACCGTTTGGCGGATTCTAACCGGCAGTATCTACAACCTATATTTTGGGTATAAATAGACAAATGTCACAATTTTTATATAGAAAATAAAGAGATATATAAGAAGCCAAAATGCCATTCGGAGATGTTTTCGTAATGAACGGATTTTTCACCATATGACTCGGTCATCCTAACGGCATGCTAGCTGTGCCGCTAGTGTAAGTCTTCACACTTGCGTAAAATCAAAAATCGCTCAGTCAGGTCTTAGATTGGTTTAAACATATTTATTACAAAATTCATCATATAACATGGTTACACATTTGACATACAAGTATTATAGGATTAGAACGAAAGCGTAAATAATTCACAGAGTTCTTCTCCTCGTCTTAGATTCAGTGCAGTTTGGTCATACATGTATTAGCAATATCTTTTTAGATTGTGGCGTTCTTTGGTTTTGCGCTTTCTCCTTACTATCGACATTGAAACGTATAAGGTTTCGCCGAAAACATATAGTTCATGTTTCAAAATGATCTGTCAGCTACCTGTCAGTATCTTTTCCTTTAATGGATGGTCCAATGACATCCCCACAATGGGAGCGGTGGAACGAACTTTGCATAGGTTAAGCAATTGATGTTAGAGTGTAATATACTGTGTTTTTTTGTTTGACTTGAGGTTTAACGTCCCCGTCAACACTATGTGGGTCATTTTGGGGACGTTGCTTCCAATTTTGTGGGACTTTTACCCGACATTGAGTTGAAATGACATCTCAATCCCTGCCGCCCAACGAACCATTGTTGCAAAACGTGTGGACCCAGATCTGATTTGGGCTCACACTGTTTGCCTTTATGCAAAAAAAAAAAAAAAAAACAAAAAAAAAAAAAAAAACAATTGTTTGAAACGTTTGCAAGCAGATGCAGCAAACATCATTAACAGACGACATTTTCTGATGCAGTTATTCATTGTCATTTTTAGAGTGCGCAATGTTGTAAATTTAGCTTACCAATTGACTTCCTAGATCCACCATATTTAAGCTAAATTCTGAGTCCTTATCCCGCTGTTCACATCAAACCCTACCTTTGCAAACACTGTTTATCATTCAGTTTTTTAATTTGAACAAAAACAGTATATCAAGTAATCTGATTGGCAGATAGTCAGAAAGGGGTGTTGCTAATTTAAATATTCAGCATGATAAATTCTACCACCGTGTGACCAGTATGAGCCTTCATACTTAGATGTTTCGGGAAAAAAAATCGTCTTGTCATGTCTCAGATTTCAGTACAGCTCGGTCATTCCTTTAATTATCACTATCTTTTTGCAGTATCTAAAACATTTATGTACGCTCTTGTTCACAGGTTATTCGCCCAAGAAATCCTTTAAGATATCAATGTTTCTCATTTAAAGTCACTGTGATCTGACGTAAATGTCGATGACTGCATACGTACATGTATTCTACAGGGATAGATGGAAGTGTGAATTTCACGGGTTACTGTAGATAGGGCGAAGTTATCTCGTAACTTTGTGATGCGAAACGCGATGTCTACAATGGTGTTTATTATTTAAGTAGTTCTTATTTTAGCTTACAAATATTAATTGTAGGCAAACACCTCATAGAGCCGGTGCTAAAGAGCACCAATGTAGAAATAAGAAATTTATCACAAACTTACATCCGAAGATGTCGTTTTCAGAGCTTTGAACAGCATTATGACCTCTCGTGTGTGTTTCCTCAATCCTTTTGTAGCTTTTGGATATTTCAGTTTTCACGTGATGTTCCATATACGAATCTTATATGGGTGTGAGGGATGGAGGGGAAAATCCGTCCCGAGGGTCACTGTCCGACATCACGAGGCTTGCCTCGTGATGCCGGACAGTGATCCCGAGGGACGGATTTTCTATCCACCCCTTACACCCATGTAGGATTCTTTTTCTTACATACCTTCCAGTTCTAAGCGTAGATTTTCAATACTGCAGTCTTTTCGGTTGCCGACGTCTGCCATATTGTAATGACTCTACAGTAATGTTGAGTGACGTCACGTAACGTGCTGTGACGTCAACCTTTATGACGACGCATGTGAGGTCGTATTCAACCTGTGCATTTATCAAACGCGCGAGAATATTCGATTTGGGGTTAGAAAAGAATTTCTATCCCAAGCTAAAATTATGGATTTCCTTATCATGTGCGCTTTGTTTGTTTGTTTGTTTGATTCGAGGTTTAACGTCCCCGTCAACACTGTAAAGGTCATTTTGGAGAGGTTGCGTCCAATTTTGTGGGACTTTTACCCGACACTGAGATGAAATGACATCTCGAGCCATGTCGCCAAATGAAACCAATAGGGTTTATAAGCATGGACGTTCTGGCTCGCACAACTTTATCTGGGCAGGCTTAGATAATCCTTTTATAGAACATATTTAGATCCTCTAAGCGGTTTACCAGTATTCGTGTGCGGCTCAGTTTCAGCTCTACTTGGAAGCATTATGCAGCTCATCTATTTCTTCAAGCCCCGATGGCCGGGAGCCCTTATTTGTGTACTGGAAACTACTTTCCGTCAAGAAAAGACGTACACTTATCATTATGGAATGTGTAAGCATGTGTAGAATGTTATCTGAGCCACAATAATGGCGAATTTTGATTCCATTTTCGAGAAGCTATATCTGTTTGCAATGAAACGTCAATAGCTCGAACTTCTGAACCATGAAAATCGTGTTCGATACATGTACAAGACATCACTAAAACACACCTGTATAATCTTAAAGCCCTTAGTACCCCACTTGCATATAGTAAAATAGGGTTTATAGGGGTATACGTCATGTCTGCTAAAATATACAGTGTAATGACTCGTTAAAACAGCCTCGACGAAGCGTTTTCTAACAAGTACTCACATCAATTTTTGATCAGAAATATGAAAAATATCACATTACCGTGTGACCTAGTGCATTTTTCACATCTCCAAAATGGCTTCTTTTCTGATGAAAATCTGTGACATTTTTTTTATAAATACTGCAAACATAGGTCGTGGGTGTTCGTTAGAACCGCCTCGGTGAGGCGGTTCTAACGAGTACCCATAACCTATGTACTGGAGCAGAAATAAGAAAGATAATTTATACCCCCGTAAACCTCAGTTTTCTCTATATAAAGTGGGGTGTAGGGGGTGTTCATTCTACGGACTTGTTCACGTGATGAGAACTTTTATATGAACATTTTCATAGCCTTAGGTGGTAAAATGTGCAAAACATTTGCATAGGCGTGTTTTCGTAATAAGAAGTTCGAGCCACTAATGGTTATATAAAGCATCTTGTCAACAGCCATAGTGCTTCTATGAAATATGTTTATCACCCAACCTGCAGAATAGAAAGTTATGAGCTATGCTTGGCTGCTGCCGTTTTCGTGATAATAACCGGGCAATAGTTCTGGATAATGTCTAGAGTTTGGTTCGCTGCTTCGAATGTATATTGCCTCCCCTGTGCTTGCGTAAATCGCGTTCCCAGATGAAACGGGATCGAGCAATTACTACCAAAACAACAACAAAATATGGCATACGGCATGTCTGACGACGCAGCTCTGGAAAACAACAACAACAACAACAAAAAAAGAACAATGCAGGGCCAGATCAGGCTGCTTTGAATAAACATTCTGATCATGGTTTACACTGTTTAACACGAATTTCATGTTACTGTCAACAACGTATATCTGCAACATCATAGTGTTGTTATTTGGTTGTTTATCAACAGTGTTCACGGAGATGTTACACTTATGAGTTAGGAGGCTTTAACAACTAAACAACGTATATGTCTAAATCGCGACGGAAATAAGGGCGAGGATTCTGGCCACATAAAATCGATTTATCGATTTAAGCCCCCCCCCCCCCCCCCCCCCCAGTGAAATTTGTTTCACTGAGCGTTCCAAGGCGGTCCTTCTGTCGCGAGTTATGTTTCTTTAGGTTTGTCTTTGAGTGTGTGTATCGCTTATATTATTTTGTTCTGGATAGCCAATTGGTCTTTTTTGTGGGAAGGTAACTGTCCTTTCGGCTTGCCGCGATTGATGTTTCCATTAGGGTCTACTTGTTTCATGTTTGTGCTTCTTTCCCATTGGTGTCTCTGATGGGAGCTGTGGGTTAATCATATCGATTCCTGATCATTGTCTTCACTTCTATGTTTGTCGTACACCTGTTGGGTAATAAAACAGTTATTTCATGAATGTTTTGAGAATAGTCAAAACTATTGGCCCTCGGCAGCTCGGACGGTCCCACGCACAATTACCCTCGACCTCGGGCAATACTGCATGGAGTCATCCTTGGCGCCTCAGAGCAATTGTTTTGACTACGTCCTAAACAGCCATAAAATAACAGTATATCGTTGGGCAAACCCAGTGTAGTACAGTTCAAGCAAGCTCTGGGGTTGGGCTTATGTTCCCGAAAAACGTTATATCATGATTTACAATATGTAGATATAGCACGTAAAATATAGCATTCATGTGGCTATATCGTATTTTGTTTTAAATGGAAACTGATTAATTTTGTGACGCATTAGGTCTACACAAGATCCCGTCTGTAAATCAGGATAAATATCTTGTCAACCGTAATAGAAGCAGCTAATTTGATACAATGCTGATAGCAAAGGCAATAATGTATCCAATTTTCAATTACACAATGCAGTATGTCAGTGTCAAGAAAGTGTCCATCTTTATTTTTCTCAAACCAATCGGTTAATACTATAATGTTATTAATCAAGTAATTTCGTATTGGCCCAGGTACAGGTCCGAGGTCTGCTTATTGGCCTCGGCCTTCGGCCTCGTGCCAATACAGCAGACCTCGGACCTGTATCTGGGCCAATACGAAATTACTTGATTAATGACAATTTTATTAATTGATGCAATTAAAAACATGATTTATGATTTTTGAATATTGGTTGACCTTGTGTAATATAGGATAATCAATTAATATATCCTGGTGATATGCAGAGGATCTTACCCGAGTGGACATTTTATGTGAAATTAATGAAACGAGCCTCTGGTGAGTTTCATAAATTTCGTTTCAGCTGTCCACGAGTGTAAGCTTCTGTTTCTTATATAACGATTTAAATTGGATTCTATTGACGAAAAAATAAAAAATAAGAAGTGCATTAATAAGTTCAAAGTTATCACGGACGGTGTCATGAAGTTTCGCGCTACAACCATGTGTTATTACATGCGTTGTCATTTAAATTTTAAGACATAATAACAGCTACGTTATAAATGTACTTTC
This sequence comes from Lucinisca nassula, assembly GCA_963580285.1. Lineage (NCBI taxonomy): Eukaryota > Metazoa > Mollusca > Bivalvia > Lucinida > Lucinidae > Lucinisca > Lucinisca nassula. The sequence continues at coordinate 83,217,803 of OY757023.1, forward strand.
TTTCATATTTCACACCTTTTTTTTTTCCTTTTGAAAATTGGAGATACTTCTTACCTCTGCTTTAAAATATAGATTGTGGGTGCTGGTTAGAACCGCATCAGTTTGAAAATAAACGAAACTATGAATACCCTTCTGAACACTGATTTTCAGGATATGAAGTATGGTTTACAAGGGTGTTCTTAATATGGAACTGTGAACGTTTTGACGTCATAGGACATATCGTGTCTTGATATGTATAGTTGAACTAACTGTTTGAAAAGTTGTTAAGTAACTGCGTTCCATGAAAGATTCGTATTTATTGTCGAACCCTTTTTTCAACCGCATTTATCGCAGTTGAGATTTGTGCAATACAGTAAAATTCCTAAATTAAGACCACCTTTGGGACTGTTCAAAAGTGGTCTTAAAGACCACTTTTGAACAGTCACAAAGGTGGTTCACGACAAGAGGACACTACTGGCAGAAAACACAAAGAAAAATTAAGTGCAACCTCTAAAATAAGCGTTTTAAAGCAGAATTAGACTTAATTTTAGGTGGTCTTAACAGAGGAATTTCACCGTCTTTGTAAAGGTTCAACACCCGTGGTGTGTGCTGTCAATTAATTCAGGTAGATGTTGCACATTAATCCTTTATCGAAGCATACACGTATTTTGTGCAAAACATTAAATGCATCAAAATAAGTCAGACAGTTTCTAGCTGAGACATAAGTAGCCGTACTTTGACTTCAAAAAAGATAATTCTTGAAGCAAGAGGAATGGGAAATGCATGTGTAAAAAGTGAGAATGACACTGGAGAGTTTGACGCGTTAGCAGCAGCCATGAAGAACTTTACCCCGGTCGTTATTGTGACTGTTTCGGATCATTGGGAAATAATTAAGCAGGACATAGCAAATATTGGTACCTCGACCTTTGTGCAGTAAGTAAAAGACTTTTGCTAATTGCATTCATTAAGAAAACAAGCCTATACAAATACATTGTAAGTTTTATCGCCTAAAAAAAGAAAATTTTAGATGAAAAATGGTGACATTTCTCTTATTTCTGCTCAAAATATAGATTGTGGGTACTCGTGAGAACCGCCTCATCGAGGCGGTTCTAACGAGTAACCACAATTTATATTTTAGAGCAGAAATAAGAAAAATATTTCTTTTACCCCTTTAAACCCCAGTTTTTCTATATTAAAGTGGGGTTCAAGGAGGTCAAAATTATTTTGGCGTGCTTTCGTAATTGTTGATTCCTGCGGGTCACTGGTCATTAAAAAATGGATGATTGGTTCCCAGCAGGCACGTGACGTAATTGTGACGTCACAACAACGTTGGTGAAACGTCATGCCATTTATGCAACGTCGGTGCATGCCCAAGCGACGTGTGCCTGCTGGATTATTTGAAAGTAGGACCAGTGCAATTAAATCAGCGTTTACTGTTAGCTCTTGTGTCATGGAAAGACTCTCTTCGAGCCCATCGGAGACTAACTGTTGGTTTTCTTTTGCTCCAGCATTTCAGTGGTTCCTTGCTGCCGAGTCCTCACCGTTGTTTCATCTCTGTGTTGTTTGATTTTTGTGTTCTCGGAGATGTTGCACTGATGAGTTAGGAGGCCCTCATGCGGAAATTATTTGTCTAAATCGCGACGGAAGTCAGAGTGAGGATTGCAGCCGCGTAAAATTGATATAAGCTCCCACCACTCCGCCAGTGGAATTCGTTTCATTGACCGTTCTAAGGCGGTTCTTCTGCCGTGGTTTATTTTTGTTATGGGTTGTCTTATGAATGTGTGTATCGCTTTTACACTTTTTGTTTTGGATAACCAATTGGCAGTTTTGTGGGAAAGTGACTGTCCGTTTGGCTTTCCGCTATTAATGTTTCCATTAGGGTCTAATTAATTCATGTTTGTGTTTCTTTCCCTTTGGTGTCTCTGATGGGAGTTGTGGGTTAATTGTATCGATCACTGCCTTTACTTATATTTTATCTCTCCTCCGTTGCGATAGTTGCTACGGATTGTGTACGGATTGTGCATTAGGAAAACATGTCCGTGTGAAATAATGGCGTCGAACATGGTGTCAGAAATTACACATTCTTTCGCTAAAAATGATAATATCTTTCTTATTTCTGCTTTTAACATAGATTGTGGGTGCTAGTTAGAACCGCCTCAATGAGGCGGTTCTAACGAGTACCCACAATCTATGGTTTTGAGCAAAAATAAGGCAGATAATGTATACCCCTATAAACCCCACTATTCTTTATATAAAGTGGGGTTTAGAGGGGTCTTCGTTTCACGGACTTCTTATCGTGATGGTAAACGTGATGCCTAATTTTAACCATCTATGTTTTTGCACCATCAACGTATGCCCGAACATTTGCAATTAGTAAACAAGTCTGTATAGGCAATGGAATTCTGGTGAAAGTTCGTTATATTTGCATTAGTTGTACAACAAACATGGGTTAGGAGGCGGTTCTAACGAGTTCCGACAACCATTATCCTGATTTGTTTGTTTGATTTGAGGTTTAACGTCCCCGTCAACACTGTCAAGGTCATTTTGAGGACGTTGCTTCCAATTTGTGGGACTTTTACCCGACATTGAGATGAAATGACATCTCAAGCCCTGCCGCCCAATGAAACCAATAGGGTTTATAAGCATGGACGGGCCGCCACGCACCGCTTTGCCTGGGTAGGTTTAGACTATATGGATGCGCAGGCTGATCTGAGTCTTTGATGGGCACACATGTAAATTGTAGGTTTTGTCGTGCGCTAGCTCATGTCAATTACTTACAATTGGAACCCATATGCTACAGTCAGTAGTGTTGGTGGGATTGTTTTCAGTCGATTCAGCCACTTGTTAGTCCTGCTACGCGCTCGTGATTCGAATTACTGTATAACGGGCGTCCAATCTTTTTTTTTTTTTTTACACAGAAATGTACTGCTAGATTGATCTATGTCTTAAATACCTATAAGGAAGAAAAGAAATCAAATTTGTGTAAATTCACTGTTTCTTGTTCAGCGTTACAAGACGTTGTTTGGTTCGCCAAAATAGAGTGCGTATCTCTCATATATTGTTATCAATAATTTAAAAAATTCGCAGCCTGAGGCCATGTATCTTAAACGCCATGATCGTAATCAGCAGAAAAATTGTTTTATATTTCTGTCTCAAATCTATAGTCACAGTATATTAAATCCTCTTCATTTGAGTGGTATTACTTTTGTCGAGTCTGCATATAAGACATGCTTGCTCGTCATCACGAAAACACACCTATATAATTTTGACCCCCTCCCCCCGAACCCCACTTTTATATAGAAAAACTGGGGTTTGCAGGGGTAAACCTTATTTTTCTTATTTCAGCTCTAAGATATAGATTGTGGGTACTCGTTAGCACCGCCTCATAGAGGCGGTTCTAACGAGTAACCACAATCTATAACTTGAGCAAAAATAAGAAAAACATCACTATTTTTCATCATAAAATTTTCATTTTTCGGCGATAAAGGTGGCAATATATTTGTATAGGCGTGTTTGCGTAATGGTGAAAGTGTTCATATACGGATGTTAAAGTCTAAGATAAGCACAAGTCTATTTTAAGAACTTAAACCGAATGACATTTTGATGATCACTGTTATCCAAACTGTCATTTGGGAGGTTTAAAATGGTGGATTTGCGAATACAAATTCATTTTACGGCGATGCGGCCGGGGAGCAGTAAAAAGGAATTAGCGTTCGCCAACCCGACGATTTACCTCCCAAATAAGTTTCGATAGAGCTCTCCTCATTTTAATGCATGCTTTCATCTCTTTTGGTAAAACATGGCAAAAAGCATGAAAATATTACAAGCGAAAAGTCAAAAGGACAGTTACTTTCCAACAATATGGCCAAACGGCTATCCAAAATAAAAAAGTATAAGCAATCACACCTGCAAAGACGAACTATAACAATAATAATCATCGAAGGAGGAACCATCTAGGCATGGTCAGTAAAAAGCATTTTATTTGCGGCTTAACCCGATTGTACGTGGCCACAATCCTCGCCATTGGTTCGGCCGTGGTTTAGACAAATAATTTGGTCAGTTTTTTTTCTGAAGAAAATTTGAATATTTTTCTTAGTGGGTGCTCGTTAGAACCGCCTCTTATGTCAGAAATAAGACAAATAATGTACACTCCTGTATACCCCGGTTTTCTCGATATAACGCCACTCATGAAATTTGTGTTTCGTTTTTGTGTGTGTTCATTCGATGAAATAAAATTCGATCTTACACTGACATGACGAAAACATGCCTGTATAATTCTGACCCCCTTGAACCCAGACTTTATATAGTAAAACTGGGGTTTACAGGGGTAAACGTTATTTTTCTTATTTCTGCTCTAAAATATAGATTGTGGGCACTCGTTTTAACCGCCTCGATGAAGCGGTTCTAACATGTAACCACAATCTATAGTTTGAGCAGCAATAAGAAAATATCACAATTTTTCATCTTAAAATTTTAGGTTTTTCGGCGGTAAAGTTTACAATGTATTTGTGTAGGCGTGTTTTCGTAATGAGAAACCAAATATCCTCTGTCTCTCCACGAGAGAAGTGGCTTTGTGTGGGAAAGTAACTGTCCTTTTGGCTTTCCGCTATTGGTGTTTCCATCAGGGTCTAGTTATTTCATGTTTGTGTTTTGTGTCTCTTTGGTGTCTATAATAGGATGAGAAGGTTGATTGTATCGATTCCTGATCTTTGCCATCATTTCTAGTTTTTAACTATCATGTCTTCTTCACCAGATGAGGATCTACTAGCAGATAACAGCATTAACTCCTGCAGAGTGTTGTGTGTCCTCTGAGCCCTTTTTTAAAAGGGGCACATTTTATTGGAAAGCGAACAGGAAGTTCCAAAATTCGCCTCCCCTTATCATGTCGTAAAATGAATATTATACATTATTTTCTCCATATAAATGTAGGGAATCTACAGCGATCGAATTTATACTTATTAACATCCTCTAAATCGTTAACATAGAGAGTTAGAATAATAATAAGAAGACGTATAGATTTTAGTGTCTAATTAAAAGTCAGACTGTAGTTTGGAATTAAACATAATGACAAAATTAGATGCTTTTACAAAGCATACAATTTTGTCATTATGTTTAATTCCAACACCACAGATTATTTCACAGATCATAAAAAACAGACATATGGCATTAGACTACCTTTAGTATGCAGTATAATGTATAATTCTTTGCTCTTGGGATGACTGTTTTGCAATGAAACAAATATGGTGCATTTCGCTTTCAGAGATAGCATATGGATAATATTGAGAAACGAAGTAATGAGCTGGAGCTAACGAGTACACAGAGTGTATCATTTCGAGTAAATCCGAGAAATACAGAGCTTACCAACAGGAATTGCGCTGGCGTCGCATAAAAGTATATAACGCTGTCATTCTGGTAAATACATGTAACTGTTAAAATCGAGTATGATGTGTGCTTGTTAGAACCATTTTCAGGAAGCGGTTCTATCGCGAACCCACAATGTATGTATGTAGGAAAAAAAGTAGAAACATTACGAGTTTAATCAACTATGGTGCTGTTCGCAAATATTTGAAGTAGTATTGTAATGCTCGCTAATTTTTGTCAAACAATCCGCAGACTTAAAACTGTATAAGAAACATTTTTATACATAAACGGACAAAAACAACAACATGGGTTGTGGACTTCATAAAATATCAATTAGTGATGCTAAATTAAGTGCTAGTGAAGCCATTATCATCCGTAGCAACTGGCGGCATATGGAACAGAGTATAGCTAACATTGGCGTAAATACCTTAGTCAGGTAAGTGTATTTTAATCCATTTTGTACCAGAAACCCCAAAACGGCTAAATGGCAAACAGAGCAGGCCCAAATCAGACGTCGCGCGGCGTATGATCAGGGCAATCACTGTTTGCAAAACATTCAGTCATTTTCAAATATATAGTTGGTGCAATTTGACATGAGACTGACCTCTATGCAAACAATAAATGAGTAAATGTTATCGCCTAGCACGTCGGTTTTCGTAAATAAAAATCAAAAATGAGTTCCTTTAAGAGCAATGAAAACATTCATAAGAAAGAAGATGGGTCATACTACGTAGTTTCGGCTAATAAAGCCTCATCAGTGACCCTGTAATGATCCGACAACAAAAGCCAGAGGAAACATACTGCAATTTTGCGAATTTCGAATAGGCAGTCGATTCAAAGACTGATATAAATCAAAATGGGGTCCAAATAATTAAAAATCTGTCTAGAATATGAGTCTAAACCAATAATTTATTTCTGATTTCTCAGAATATTCACGCTGATCTCAAAGGACCAAAAGTAAAATATAAACTGCACTATGGTTGATGTACGGGGAGACGTTTTACGGCCGCCACACGGCACAACACCAGCTGCAGTGAAGGCAAATAAAAATCAAAAATGAGTTCCTTTAAGAGCAATGAAAACATTCATAAGAAAGAAGATGGGTCATACTACGTAGTTTCGGCTAATAAAGCCTCATCAGTGACCCTGTAATGATCCGACAACGAAAGCCAGAGGAAACATACTGCAATTTTGCGAATTTCGAATAGGCAGTCGATTCAAAGACTGATATAAATCAAAATGGGGTCCAAATAATTAAAAATCTGTCTAGAATATGAGTCTAAACCAATAATTTATTTCTGATTTCTCAGAATATTCACGCTGATCTCAAAGGACCAAAAGTAAAATATAAACTGCACTATGGTTGATGTACGGGGAGACGTTTTACGGCCGCCACACGGCACAACACAAGCGTAAGCTTCTTCTGAATTTTCGGCATCGGCATCTCGTGAATGGCGACCCATTTACCGATAGGCTGTAGCCCCATTTTACCTATCTCGATAAAAAGTCATCGATTCTTACCTGGAAAGTAGGACAGCTGATTGATTGATTATTATAAAATGCTTAAACTATAGGTAATTCAAAACCACTGTATGGACATACGTTGCATATTGCGAATTGGTTGTATGGAAAGCAGTGGTTTCTTGCTGTCGAGTCCTCACCGTTGTCTCATCTCTGTGGTTCTTTGATTATTTGTGTTCACGGAGATGTTGCACTGATGAGTTAGGAGGCCTTCATGGGGACTGAACAAATTATTTGTCTAAATCGCGACGGAAGTAAGGGCGAGGATTGTGGCCACGTAAAATCGACTGAAGCCCCCCAATTGAATTCTTTCCACTGACCGTTCCAATGCGGTTCTTCTGTGGCGGTTTATTTATGTTGTTGTTTGTTGCTACTTACTGTGTGTATCACTTGTGTCTTTTTGTTTTGGGTGGCGATTTGGCCATTTTGTGGGAAAGTAACTGTCCTTGTGGCCATCCTTTGTTTAGGTTTCAATTATGGTCTGGTCGCTTAATGTTTGTGTTTCTTTCCCTTTGGTGTCTTTGGTGGGTGGGGTAAGTTAATTGTATCGATTCCTGATCTTTGTTTTACTTATACTTTTTTATTAGAATTACTAAAGTGACTTCAACGTGTTGTAAATGTTGTAAATAACGCAAACAGGATTATAAATAGCATTTATTTTGCTTAATAGATATTGTTGTACGTTCTGTCAACGGGAGACGACCGTTTGTTGTGAAAGTATCAAACATCTCGGCTGAAAAAAAAAAAAAAAAAAAATAAGTAATAAAATTAAGGGATAATTTTTCATATTTTAAGTAGGCCTATGCTATTCTTCTGTAACATGTGGTAACGAAATCTACATTTGATATGCCCACGAAAGTTTTTTCTTTTTTATTATTTTGTTTGTTTGTTTGTTTTTTTATTTGTTTATTCATTTTATTTTTTTTATATTTTTATACGTCTTGTTCAGCTTTCATGTTTAAATAGTTTATTTGTTTATTGTTGTTACACCAAAATTAGAGAGTAAAGAAGTACATTCCAAGAGAGTATATGTTTTAACCTAAAACAGAACAGTCAATTGTGAAAATTATTTTACAAACGTCAAAGTAAATTAAAAACCTGGATAGATATAAAAATCTATTGTACTACAATGTACAAGACTGCCCACTTCAATTAACTTTGAAATCAGCAAACCGTTTAATTTTACTTGTCTATACGCTCTACAACAACTGCATGGTTTTTACGCCAAATAATCATGTACTGTAACACAAAAATGTCATCCAATAATATTTCTATCCTAGCTATAGGCTTTTCGTCATCTTAACAATACTCAAGAATCTGTTTAAGAGATACCAATATATTTTAGATCTATTTGCAACCCTGGTTCGAAAAACAATGACTGTGAGTAAGTGAAACTATTAAATGAGTTATTTTGAAAAAAAAAAATAAAATAAATAAAAAGGTTTTGTGTAAGAAATTCATTTCGAAATGAATATTGGTTACATCGGTATTTTGATAGAAAGATAACTAATCCAATATCTACTAAGCAACATGGAAACCGGATTACAGAAATTTGACATAACCATAACCATGGTATTGTTTTATATGAATAGATACCTGAAGCTAGTTGACATGAAGATTTAATAAAAACGAACTAAGTGAGTGAGTGAGTGAGTAATAAGTAAGTTCCTTAATCTCAATTCAATAATCTAACGCTTTTTTATTTAGAGAGGTTTGCTCGTTAGTTAGACCAATCTTCCACGATACTCTGCATCAATCATACAATATCAACAACCAACAACAAACAAAATATGGGTATAAACAAATGAAACGAATGCATGTTACGTTGGCGAACGGACGTGCCGCTGTATACGTACGCAGTTATAGCAGGGCCATTTAGAAGTTTACAGAATTTTTACAAAAATAGATTTACAGGCCCTATCCAAATGGCAGCCATATTTGAAAAAAAAAAAATCTCACCGCTTTTGGGGATAATGTGATCTTAAAACAGTTATCAATTGTGTATTAGGAAATGATCTTGTTTAGTCATCTCATACACAATTGAGACTTAAGAAAACTTTATTTTTTCTTGTTACGTAGAGTACCCAATTTTGATTGCGTCAGGCTAAAACATATGTCATCAAAATTATAAGGGAATATGACGGACATATTTCAACCATTGAACGCCGTTTTTGTTTCAATATGTAAGCGCATAATTGAGATAATATCGGATTTTTGAGACTCATACAAGAATATAGCGTTAACGGGCTTATTATCTTTATTATCTGTGGCGACGTTCTGCAATTCAGAGTTGTCCATACAGTGGTTTCATATGCAGCATAGATTCAACTTCAAAGGTAAATCATCAAAAACTGTCCTACTTTCCAGGTAACCATTTTTGAGAAAAAAAATCTCTGGGCCCCTGCCTCCGACCTCTGTGTATTGTGTATTGAATAACAATATCGACCTCTTCGGAAAACGTCGAAGATAAAGTATATGCTTTGAGTCGGGTGTGAAATTATGTTAATAGAGGTTACCAGTCTCATGTCAAATTGCATTAGTTATACAAACTGACACCCATACATTTTGAAATGGACATATGCTTTATATGAGGTGGCAGATTCCATTAAGTATAAAATGGGTTAAATGTGTTTAAATACATGAATACATGTTTAAATACAAGTTCCAGCTGTTCAAAGCATCGCCAGTACTTCAGTCTCTTTAGTGTTCAAATTCTTAGCCGTTTCGGTAAGTACATCAAAATTAAAAACTCTGGCATATTCGCTGGCAGTTCGTGAGTATTGTGCATTTTAAAAAGTTACTCATTCCAGGTTGCACACAACGCTAGGGCAATGTCAAATCAACGTCGGTGTCACGTCAATATGATGTTGCATAAACGTCATGACGTTGTACCGACGTTGATGTGACGTCACTATTACGTCATGTGCTGCTGTGATGTTTAAGCAAACAAATAAGAACATTTGCCAAAAATGATGAGTTTTAAAAATATGTCACGTGACTACATCGTTTGGTTTTGAACAACTGCACTAAGCTGTATGAACTATACCAGCAGACACATGACGTAATTGTGACGTCACATCAACGTCGGTACAACGTCATGGCATTTATGCAACGTCACATCTACGTCGGTGCAACGTCATGCGGTGCACCGACGTTGATTTGACGTTGTCCTTACGACGTATGCCTTCTGGGTTTACTTCATGTGAAAACTTGAAAAATAGTTTCCATTCCTGTCCCAAACCTACAACATGTTGCTAGTTAGCTCACCTGAGCCTTTAGGCTCATAGGTGAGCTTATAGTATAGCCATGGTCCGTCGTCCGTCCGTCCATCCGTCCGTCAACCATTTTCAAAGATCTTCTTCTCCTATACTGCAGGGCCAATCAAAGCCAAATTTCATATGGAGCCTCAGTGGGATGGGGGAACGAAAGTTTGTTCGCGGGGTCTGGATCACATGACCAAGATGGCCGCCATGCCCATATATGGTAAAAAGCCTTCAAAAATCTTCTTCTCCAGAACCATAAGGCCAGTGGCCTTGAAACTTGGCATGTAGCATATGGTACTCGGGCCCATCATGGTTTGTACAAATGGTGACCCTGGGTTGACCTTGACCTATTTTACAGCAATGTCAAATTTGTCGACTTAGGCTTTTGCATGGGGCAAAGTGAAAATAATGGATTTATAGGAAACCATTGAAGACAGTGTCACCAAAATTTGTAGATCAGGTAAAGTAACTGAATACATGAATGTATATGGATCAGAAAGGTCAAGGTCATTCATTGGCCTTGTTCGCGAGTCTGGATCACATGACCAAGATGGCCGCCATGCCCATATATGGTAAAAAGCCTTCAAAATTCTTCTTCTCCAGAACCAAAAGGCCAGTGGCTTTGAAACTTGGCATGTAGCATATGGTACTCGGGCCCATTATGGTTTGTACAAATGGTGACCCTGCGTTGACCTTGACCTTTTTTACAGCAATGTCAAATTTTCCGACTTAGGCTTTTGCATGGGGCAAAGTGAAAATAATGGATTTATAGGAAACCATTGAAGACAGTGTCAACAAAATTTGTAGATCAGGTAAAGTAATTGAATACATGAAGATCTATGGGTCAGAAAGGTCAAGGTCATTCATTGGCCTTAGACCAAGGTCATTCAGGATCCATATTTCAAACATTTTTTCTCTCCAAAACTGCTGAGCCAATTTAAGTAAAATTTAATATGGAGCCTTTGTGAGTTGAACAAATGAAAAAATGCCAATACGGTCTAGATCACATGACCAAAATGGCCGTCACGCCCATATATGGTAAAAAGCCTTAAAAATTCTTCTCCTCCAGAACCGTAAGGCCAATGGCCTTGAAACTTGGCATGTAGCATATGGTAATCAGGCCCATCATGGTTGTACAAATGGTGACCCTGAGTTGATCTTGACCTATTTTACAGCAATGTCAAATTTGCCGACTTAGGCTTTTGCATGGGAAAAAGTGAAAATAATGGATTTTTAGGAAACCATTGAAGACACTGTCACCAAAATTAGTAGATAAGGTAAAGTAGCTGAATATATGAAGATCTATGTGTAAGAAAGGTCAAGGTCATTAATTGACCTTAGACCAAGGTCACGCAGGTTCCATATTTCAAACATTTTTTCTCAGAAACTACTGAGCCAATTGAAGTGAAATTCAATATGGAGCCTTTGGGAGTTGCACAAATGAAAAGCTGCCAATATGGTCTAGATCACATGACCAAGATGGTCACCACGCCCATATATGGTAAAAACACTTCGAAATTCTTCTTCTCAAGAACCGTAAGGCCAATGGCCTTGAAACTTAGCATATGGTACTCGGGCCTATCATAATTTGTTCAAATGGTGACCCTGGGTTGAAGTTGACCTATTTTACAGTAATGTCAAATATGCTGACTTAGGCTTTTGCATAGGAAAAAGGGAAAATAACGGATTTTAGCTCACCTGAGCCTTTAGGCTCATAGGTGAGCTTATAGTATAGCCATGGTCCGTCGTCCGTCCGTCCACCATTTTCAAAGATCTTCTTCTCCTATACTGCAGGGCCAATCAAAGCCAAATTTCATATGGAGCCTCAATGGGATGGGGGAACGAAAGTTTGTTCACGGGGTCTGGATCACATGACCAAGATGGCCGCCATGCCCATATATGGTAAAAAGCCTTCAAAAATCTTCTTCTCCAGAACCATAAGGCCAGTGGCCTTGAAACTTGGCATGTAGCATATGGTACTCAGGCCCATCATGGTTTGTACAAATGGTGACCCTGGGTTGACCTTTACCTATTTTACAGCAATGTCAAATTTGCCGACTTAGACTTTTGCATGGGGCAAAGTGAAAATTGATACAAGTTTTCTTTTTGTTTCATTTGCTTCTGTATACAGTATACCATTTATGTCCAATGGACAGTTCCTCATATTTTCCCTTTCTGTGAGCCAGGCACCGAGGGTAGAAAACTTTTTTCACGCTCAACTCACTTCAGCATGAAATTTACCCTGCTCATAAGTTTTAAAATACCAACAAATATTGAGATGGCATTTTAAAATTTATGAGCAGGGTAAATGACATTTTCTGCTGATCTAAGTAGGAAAATTGTTACCAGACAGGTGAGCGGTTCAGGACCACTGGTCCTCTGGTTAGAAGTCACATTGCATTTCAAAAATGTATGCTTCGATAAAATATAAGAAACAACTTTGTAACAGTATAATCGTTTTGCCCATGGTCTTTTTAACAAGCACGTGATGTCGTTTAGTCCGTGGTCTTTTTACACATTCTTGTTTAACGTGCACGTGATGTACAAAAAGCTCATTTCAGTCTGTAAAAAGGAGTTCAACATCCTATAACTTGTAAAAATTCGGTTTGCCTGGTCAGTGGAACGCCAGAGAAAAGTTATTAATAACATAGGTCCTTAAGAAATGAGGGTATTCAGTCGCATTCATCAGGTAGAAGAAAGTTGTTTTATTTAAACACTGTCTTTAAATTTAAAGACTGTCTGTAAATTTAAAGACATTTTAGTCTGTAGATTTAAAGACTAACACTGAGTAACACAACAGAAAATCATGTCAATGATGTTACACGAAAAAACGCATTCTCATACACAGCCTTATTATTCATATCATTAATGAAACGTGCATTGCTAAAGACTGCTTTATTTGATTGTCTTCTAATACCGTTTAATGATAGAAATAATTAAGAAAATAAACAACACAGTTCCTTCCCTTAGACCACAAATGCCGTGAAACTCCGCCGTAAGGGAGGAAAAAAATATCCGTCAAAGGTCGAACATAAGATGAGTTTCGTACTGACGTCATTTCGTTTTCGGACATTTTACTGTTGTAGTCCGTCAGAAACTTTCATCAATTTTAGAGTTAGAAAATCTGTCTGTCGAAGCGAGTTGTTGGTATATTGACAAAATGATAAAATCGTTATACACATTCATTCCTGAGCTCATTTTACATATGAATCTTATTACAAAACTGTTTTTCTGAGAACTCTTCAATTATGGCAGAAGGAATTTAATTAAATAGAGATATCTATATAATTTGCAGTTACACATAATTAAATATTCCATAGACAACGGCCAAATACTATAAACAGCAAAGTACGATTTTTCCGTTTTTCACCATTTTCATGATTTTATTTGTGTCAGTCTTTAAATTTACAGACTAAAACGTCTTTAAATTTACAGACAGTCTTTAAATTTAAAGACAGTCTTTAAATAAAACGACTTTCTTCTACCTGTTCATTGAAGTTGAAAAACGTTGGACCACGAACAAAGTTACTCAAACTTTGCTTTAATGAACAACGTCGGATTGCTAATAAGTTGAACTATATCCTTTCTTTTGACTCAGTGTTGCTCATACAAGTCATCACTGAACGTTAAAACAATGACCATGATTGTAATTTCTATTTATTTTTTCCGTACAATATGGCTTAAGAGACTATAATTGAAACAAGAAAACAAAAGCTCTCCTTTTTATGGTGACTTGGTGTATGAGTTCATAAGAGTGTCGGTGATTTTGGTGCCCCTTTTCGTAGGATCGTTCTTCGGTGTGGGAGGATTGGGCACAACATAAATGCAATACGACAGACTACATGCTTGGTACATGTAGCTATAACCCAATCACGGTTGAGATAGCTTTGCTACCTTCTTTAATTGCACATCGACGGGACGGACGTCAGATTCTATGACGGCTCCGGACTAAAGACTTACTTTTTAAGTTATGTCGCTTGGCGCCTGATGCTCTGTCGCTGGTCGGACCCTAAAGAGTACAACTGTCCGTTTTCCTTTTGCTTGTTCAAGCATGCCAGTTACTTCATGCTGTTATTTGAAGCCTCCGTGGTGTAGTGGTTATGCTACTCGCCTTTTAAACCAGGGGTCGCAGGATCGATTCGGGGCTTCCCAAGACTTTCGGACGAGCCTTTAAACCGAAGTCCCGTCTTCGTATGACCTTAGTTGTTGGTGAGACGTAAACCTTAAACACTCACTCTTCATGCTGTCGAGTCCTCTTCGTTGTTTCATGTCAGCATTCGTTTTAATTTTATGTTCTCGGAAATGTTGCAGTATTGAGTTACAAAGTAGAAGTGAAGGCAATGATCATTAATCGATAAAATTACCTCACACCTTACAATCGGAAAGAACCACAAGTATATAAAACAACTTGTTTGTTTTGTTTGATTTGAGGTTTAACGTCCCCGTCAACACTGTAAAGGCCATTTTGGAGACGTTGCTTCCAATTTTGTGGGACTTTTACCCGACATTGAGATGAAATGACATCTCAAGCCCTGTCGCCCAATGAAACCAATAGGGTTTATTAGCATGGACGGTCCGCCTCGCACCGCGGTTCCTGGACAGGCTTAGATCCTCTAAGCGGTTTACCACTACTAGTGTGCGGGCCGGATTCAGCTCTGCGTGGAAGCATCCTGCAGCCCATATATTTCTTCAAGCCCCTATGGGCGGGGGCGGAATAAAACAACTTGACCACAGTGATAACGTCACAAGCGGAAAGCCAAATGGACAGTTACTGTTCCACAAAATCATTGAACGGCCCAACGGCTATCCAAAATAAAAATATAGTAGCAGTACATACAGACAAAGACGATCTATAACTCTTATTTTTCTGTTCACGATAACCCTTTTCTTTGCAAACAGTGTAGATCCAGATCAGATGGCTTCTGAAGAAGCCATCTGATCAGGATCTACACTGTTTGACATTCAATTTATGAATTTGTAAGAATAACTTACATCAAGTAATCTGATTGGTTCAAAGTCAGAAATGGGTGTGGCTAAACTGAATATTCAGCAAGAGAAGGGTTAACAATAATAATCCACATCAGAAGCACCCCACACACACCATTTCGAAAACACGCCTATACCGCGAATATATTGGAAATTCTAGCGCCAAAAAAAAAAAAAGAAAAAAAAAGATCTTAAGATAAAAAAAATCGATGCGGTCTTAACGGGTTCCCACAGCCTATATTTCAGATATAAGAAAAATATGATTTACCCCTGTAAACCCCAGTTTTACTATATAAGTGTGTATGGGCGGGGGTGTTCTACTGAGTCGAAATTATAAAGGCGTGTTTTCGTGATCCGGACTGCGGAATAGAGTATTAGTGTGTCCATGGTGTAAGCGGTTTGTCGATGAAAATCGATGAAAATTTTATCATGGTCAAGAATGCGTAAATGGGCTCCCCTGTAGAAGTTTTTACAGTTTTGCATGCGAGTACTTCTTAACTTTCTGTTACGAAAACATGCCTATACATATACATTGTAAAATTTACCTCCGAAAAATCGATATTTTTAGATGAAAATTCGTAATATTTTTTTTTATATTTCTGCTCAAAATATTGATTGTGAGTACTCGTTAGAACCGCCTCATTGAGGCGGTTCTAACGAGTACCAACAATCTATATTTTAGAGCAGAAATAAGAAAAATAAGGTTTACCCCTGTAAATCCCAGTTTTACTATATAAAAGTGTGGTTTCAGGGGGTCAAAATTATATAGGCGTGTTTGTGTAATGGAAACGTACAATAAAATAGGTTATCGAGTTAGTTTAGGCGCCCTGGCCGCATGAGAACCATAATCATTTGTATAGAGAGCAAAGACGGCCTCGATAGCTTAGTGGTTAGCGCGTTCGACTTATGATCGAGAGGTTGTGGGTTCGAATCCGGTCACCGGAGCCGAGGTGTGTCCTTGGGCAAGACACGTAATGCCACTACCCGTCTCCACCAAGGAGAAAATGGGTAGCATTGGTGTAAAAGTCACCGCCACTCTCTCGCGTGCGGATTAACATCCGGAAAGAGTGTCCGAGAGCGGTTCAAAAAAGCTTGAAGCTTTCATCGCAATCGAACTAAAATAAATTAGTATAAACTATAATTGGAAAGTAGAAGTAAAACAAAGTAACTTACTCCACCCATCAAAGACAGCAAAGGGAAAGAAACACAAACATTAAGCGACCAGACCATAATGGAAACTTAAACAAAGGAAGGCCATAAGGACAGTTACTTTCCCACAAAATGGCCATATGGCCATCCATCAAAAAAATACACAAGTGATACACACAGTCAGTAATAAACAACACCATAAATAAACAGCCACAGAAGAACCGCCTTGGAACGGTCAGTGGAATGATTTCCACTGGGGGACTTAAATCGATTTTACGTGGCCACAATCCTCGCCCTTACTTCCGTCGCGATTTAGACAAATAATTTGTTCAGTCCGCATGAAGTCCGATAAAAAATGCCAAATTTTCAAGATTTACTCTGGTTCTTCCCCCTTTTTGGTTGTTCATTTTTAGGTACCTTTGTCCTTTAATGTTTTTGTTATGTTAGTTATTCTGACTGTTCTCCTAATTTTGTATACTGCTCAAGTATAGTTGGGTTTGGATATTCTTAGTCAACACCTGTTTGGGAAAGAGCTGCTGATTCGGTTTACCTGTTGTCCGTTTTTGTTACTGTCGTCATCTGTGTTTCGACTTCTTTCCCCAGTGATATTGTGGAAAGAATTTTTGACCTGATTGTACCAGTTTCTGATCGCTTCACGTTTTAATTAATGTAATTAAATATAGCTGCTACATTAGTTTACATGTATAAAGGCGCCCAATGCATAACCTAGCAACTAAATCGACCCATAACGATGCCTTCGCTGTTACCTTTTCACCCTAAATGACAGACCTTGAGATTCTCGGTTCATGTAATTAAAAACTTGTTCCACTAGAATATACGATAATTTACAGGTAGATGAACAGTATTTTGTTGAAGCATGGCCGCAACCGCAATATTTGTCAGTAAGTCTGTTATTATATTGTTACGCGAACTTTCTGGATCACATCCGTTAGATGGTCGGTTAACTGTCAGAGTGACGCATACTTTATGTATGATTACCCAGAAATAGCGGCGTTTTTAATATAAGGATGGCCAATTAACACGCATATGTTCTATACATGTCTTGAAAAATTATGCCTTCGGATCAATTTGGCCTCTTTATAAATGCTTCGCATAATACTGAGAGGTATTTGCAAAGCTTCCTTTTTCATCACGCAAAGCCCCAACACGCATGCAAACAACGTTGTCGCCATGTTGAATCAAAATTGAAACAACTTTTCCTACGCAGTTTCAATGTTGAATATACGTTGAGTGCCTGCTGGACAGATAAGTCCAAGATAGAAGGAAGATAACTGAAATGCATTTGTTTTCATTTTTTTTTATTCTGCCATGTCTATTGAGTACTTGTTAGAATGAGCTTGACGTGTCGAACTTATCGAGGACCAAAACACATAGTTCCACAAGAAAATTAAGAAACTTATCTCATAATTTTCCCAAACGCTCTTAGCTTGTCTGAAGTATAAGCTTGTGTTTTTTTGGAAACGATATTTTGTGCAGAGGAACAATATTGGCCATCACGAAAACACATCTATATAATTTTGACCCATTGAGCCCCACTTTTTAAAAGTAAAACTGGGGCTAACAGTTGTAAACCTAATTTTTCTTATTTCTGCTCTGAAATATAGATTGTCGGTACTCGTTAGAACCGCCTCGATGAGGCGGTTCTAACGTGTACCCACAATCTGTTTTTTAGAACCGCCTCGATGAGGCGGTTCTAACAAGTACCCACAATCTATATTTTGAGCAGAAATAAGAAAAATATCACAGTTTTTCATCTTGATATTTACGTTCTTTTCAGTGGTAAAGTTTACAATGCATTTGTATAGGCGTGTTTTCGTAATAAATTTATTTTCGCTTTTTAACACAATTTTTGGTCGACATATAATCAATTACCCCAAAAGTATAAACCGCTCTATTATGAAAACATTTTATTTTTTCCCAATTGTATCAAGGTTGGTTTATGAATGTTGCAGAACTTTTGAACAAATGTGTACCTTAATGGATACCCAAATGCATACCTTAAAGTATACTAAATGTGTCACAATTGATATTGAAAACATATTTTAAGGAATATTAAGGACAATCATGGGCTGTGGCTGGGATAAAATGGTTGTTCGCGGGTACTCCAAACTAGATAGGCAAATGAAAGTATCATCCATTTGCTCACTTTTGACAGCCCCGCAAGCAGCTGTCATTAAGAATAACTGGCATGTTTTGAAGGAACACATGGCAAATATCGGGGTTGCTACGCTTCTTGGGTAAGTATTTCAAGTCATATGTACAGCAGAATTCATTACGCAAACACGCCTATACAAATACATTGCCACCTTTATCACCGAAAAAATGAAAATTTTATGATGACAAAATGTGAAATTATTTTTATTTCTTTTAGAGCAGAAATAAGAAAAATAAGGTATACCCCCGGAAGCCCCAGTTTTACTATATAAGAGTGGGGTTCAAGGGGGTCAAAATTATATAGGCTTGTTTTCGTGATGCCCTGTTTTTTCTTATTTCTGCTCAAAATATAGAAAGTTGGGTACTTGTTAGAACCGCCTCATTGAGTACCCACAATCGATATTTTAGAGCAGAAATAAGAAAAATAAGGTCAACCCCCGGAAACCCCAGTTTTACTATATAAAAGTGGGGTTCAAGGGGGTCAAAATTATATAGGCTTGTTTTCGTGATGTCCTGTTTTTTTCTTATTTCTGCTCAAAATATAGAAAGTTGGGTACTTGTATGAACCGCATCATTGAGTACCCACAACCTATATTTTAGAGCAGAAATAAGAAACAATAAGGTATACCCCTGTAAACCCCAGTTTTACTATATAAAAGGCGGGTTCAAGGGGGTCAAAATTATATAGGCTTGTTTTCGTGATGTCCTGTTTTTTCTTATTTCTGCTCAAAATATAGAAAGTTGGTTACTTGTTAGAACTTGTTAGAACCGCCTCATTGAGTACCCACAATCTATATTTTAAAGCAGAAATAAGAAAAAATAAGGTATACCCCTGTAAACGCAAGTTTTACTATATAAAAGTGGGGATCAAGGGGGTCAAAATTATATAGGCTTGTTTTCGTGATGTGCGACACATGTAACTATCATGTTAAGAAGCCCAGGTAAGAAACATCCATTTAAAAACTACCTTTATGATTATAAATAGAATGTATAGGCAGGAGGTTACATTTTTACCTCTGTTCCAAGTCATAACTTGTGCATACCCGTTAGAGCGGCTTAAATGAAGAAGCTCAATGAGGCAGTTCTAACAAGCGCCCACAACTTATGTTTGGAGTATAAAGAAAAAAAAATATCACATTTTTTATTTTTCATTAGAAAACTAACCATTCTGGAGAAATGAAAGAATGCACTCTCGTAATGATATCGTAGTTATCGTAATGATATAAATCTTCAGGGTTTTGTCTGTCTGTTTGATTGAAGATTAACGTCCTCGTCAACACTATTTTGGTCGTTTCGGAGGCATTGTCTCCAATTTTTTGAGACTTTCACCCGACATTGAGATGAAATGACATCTCAATCCCCACCGTCCGATGAAACCATTCTACTTTTTATAGCACGGAATGTCTGGCTCTTTCAACTTTGCCTGGACAGGCTTACACATGTGCGGTCGGTTCAGCTCTGCGTGGAAGCACCATGCAGTCTAATCTTTTTCCTTCAAGCCCCAATAAGCAGGCGCCCTTAAAGCTTCATGGGATGCATATTTTGTTTCATATATACAGACTTTAAATTTTTGAGAAGTTGCAGTATGTGTATTAAACACAAATGGTGCTTCTAACACACGCGGGGTGTTCGAGAATAATGAATAGTTGGAGTTGAATTTTTTAGTTTTTTCCCTTCTATGATATGTGACATTTTAATGTACAAATAATAGTTTTATTTCAATTCAGGCCTTCACCTATAGTCCAACACGCAACACCAAGCTCCACAACACGGGGTCGTGTGCGATTATTTTATATCTGCAGCTTTGGCAGTGAAACTTTATAATCACGAATTGCTATATTTGGTCAAAATTGTATTGGAGGACGGTAAAAAAGTTCACATTTTAATATTCATTCAGTTTGGTATAATATAGATCAACAACTACATGTACAATATAGGCATAAGCACTTGACAAACTCTTTTTATACCACTAAACATGATAAATTATGTGCTTTTGTGGAAATGATTAATGAGATACCAGCGGCTGTGCACCCCGCCCATCGGGGCTTGAAAAGCAAAAACAATCATGATAACTTCACAAAAACGATTACACTTTGCTGATTTCGATTCCACATTAAGATCACACTTGTGTAGAATATATTAATAGTAAACAAACAATAACATTTCATAAATGTGATAAAGACTGGTCATTGTCAGTAATGGCAGCCGAACTATTATTATTGTCTACTCCCACGGTCGACTATCTTAAGGATAACTCTTGCTACGGAAACATTAATAAAAGGTCTTGACTGGTTTTCTATTGACTGGTTTCACTTTTCATACACAGGACTATATGCCAACTGATTACCCCAGGACACCTCAAGTCTGGTTATTCCGCAACACCCCTTGCGTATTCAAACCCGGTAATTACCGGAAAACTGCCTTAAAGTTATCGCGTGTATATGCACGATTGCTCTCAAGCTAGCAAAATAAACACATATTCGTGGTTTACATGATGTTGACATCGCCCTCACCTTGTTCTTCGCACATTCAGTTCTTTTTGCGAGCTAGGAAGTTTTTCATTTCGTAAAGTTAACCTAGAATATAAAATGAAAGGTTAACTTAGAATGCGAAATGAAAGGAGCGAGTGTGTTTGGACATCCGTTGTAGCTATCACGTCTATTTACGTCACAAAGAGCACACATGAACAGTAAAGTAATTTCCAAATACTTAAATGGAGTTTAGAACACCTTTGAGACAGTTCAAACATGATCGTTAAGAACAGTAAAAAACTTGGTGTCTGACAAGAGGACGTGGGTGTAGAATACATACAGAATGAATAGCTGAAACCTAAATTTATATTTATTTAAGCTGGTCTTAATAACAGAATTCCACTGTGTATAACTGCACTATGATGAAGTACAGAAAGACCTCCCACCACTAACACATTGCGATTAGACCAGCATGTCGACTCCGATGAAGCTTCATCGATCTTAATCACTAATATACAAATGCACGGTTAAAACAGAAAACCCATACAGTATGATACAAAAATGTTTTTCATCAGAGATAAAGCCTTATGTGGTCAGTCATAATGTAAAACTTATACGTGAGGTGTTGTATGTGTGAACCATGATTGACAGTTTTTTAAACAAAAGTACGACAGACTGTAATCTGACTATTTTATCAATAAGGCCTTCGGTGTCTTTGAAGACTTCCTGCTGTCTCAATTAATGCTGCTAATGACCCTAAACATCTTTTTCTATGGTGCCCAAAGCATCTCGAATTACATTTTATAGTAATGCCTGATATTTAGTTGAAATGCGAGAATGCCGTAGGTTTTCTGCATATAAAACAGCTACAGACTGCAAATATTGCTCCAAGAAATAAAAGTATCGTAAGAAACTAAGTGTGAACAATGTTCCTAATAATGTGTAACATTGTCATTTATGAAGATTCTGATTTTTCGAAGGAGTTAACAAACCGCGCATCTGTTGTGTCTACTGTTAACTATGGAACCCGGGAATGGACATTCAATTTTATTTTTAATATGTTGTGCGAACAAGATCTTATCTTCTCGCGCAAGATAAAATGTTGTACGCACAAGAGACAACATAATTTATATTGTGCGGACAACATATTATCTTGTGCGCACAAGATATTATCTTGTGCGCACAAGATAATAGCTTGTTCGTATAACTTAATACCTTGTGCGCACAAGATATTATCTTGTTCGCACAACATATTATCTTGTTTTCAAAACATAAATCTTGGGAAATTGTGAGAACAAGATATTATCTTTTGCGCACAAGATATTATGTTGTCCGCACAAGATAGTAAGTTGTGCGGACAAGATATCTTGTGCGCACAAGATATTATGTTGTCTGCACAAGATCTATGTTGTGCGAACAAGATAATAACTTGTGCGCGCAAGATATTATGTTCTTCGAACAACATTGTAAGATGTGTGCACAAGCTATTATGTTGACCGCACAAAATCTATTTTGTACAAAAAAGATACTATTTTGTGCGAACAAGATAATAACTTGTACTCACAAGATAATACAATATATTGTGTTGTGTAGAAAGATAATAAGTTGTGCGCACAAGATAGTATATTGTCCGCACAAGATCCATGTTGTGCAAACAAGATAATATCTTGTGCGCACAAGATATTAAGTTGTGCGAACAAGATATTATCTTGTGCGCACAACATATAAAATGTCCCCTCCAGGTTCCGTAGTTAACACATCGAACCTTATGTGTTTTTTTTCAATCTACTTTTATACGTTTTCTCATTGCTTTAGCATGTCCATGTATGGCTTCATAGTATATTGCTGATGAAAGAACCATACAGCAGTTTATATGTCAGAATTGTTTTCATAAAAAACAGCAATGGGATGTTCTTGTGGCAAAGCTAATGTCAGAGGACACAATAAAGTCACACATTTGCCTAAATCGAGACTACAGACGTTTGTGATAAATAAAGATCTAGTAAGAAAGAACTGGCAGGTTATGCAGCAAGATATGGTAAATATCGGAGTAAATGCATTTATCAGGTAGGTGATCAGCTTTTCTGTCACTAGGTTTATCTGAGCACCTTATACAGTGACATTCCGCTATTAAGACCACCTAAAATTAAGACTAATTCTGCTTTAAAAAGCTTATTTGGTAGGGTGCAGTTTTTTAGCTCACCAGAGCCGAAGGCTCCGGGGGAGCTTATAGTATAGGCATTGGTCCGTCGCCCGTCGTCGTCGTCGTCGTCTGTGTCTGCGTCTGCGTCTGAGTCGTCAACATTTTCAAACAACAACTCCTCTGAAACTACTTGGCCAAATGAAACCAAATTACATGTGGAGTTTCTATGGAATGGGGGAACGAAAGTTTGTTAGTGAGGACTGGGTCACATGACCAATATGGCCGCCATGCCATATATGGTAAAAACCTTTAAAAATCTTCTCAAGAACCGAATGGCTGACGATCTTGAAACTTGGTATGCAGCATTAGGAACACTGGCCCTACCAAGTTTGTTCAAATGATGACCTTTGGTTGACCTTGACCTGTTTCGCGTCAAGGTCAAACTTGGCACTTAGACATTTTCATGGAAAATTGGCAAAACAGTGGATTTTTTCTGATTGTATATTAGCTAGTGGCATCAGAAATGGTATTTACAATCAGCTGAATGGAAGTTTGTCAGTTCCAAAGGTCAAGTTCATTTACCGACCTTTGTCCAGGACGGCTCAGATTGTGTATTTTTATCTTCTACTTCACTTAAACTACTTGGCCAATTGAATCCATATTACATGTGGAGCCTCTATGGAATGAGGGAACAAAAGTTTGTTCGTGAGGACTGGGTCACATGACCAATATGGCCGCCATGCCCATATATGGTAAGAACCTTTAAAAATCTTCTTCTCAAGAACCGAACAGCCGATGATCCTGAAACTTGATATGCAGCATCGGAGACTCGGGCCCTACCAAGTTTGTTCAAATGATGACCTTTGGTTGACCTTGATCTGTTTTACGTCACGGTCAAATTTGGTCACTTAGACATTTGTATGGAAAAATGGCAAAACAGTGGATTTTTCTGATTTTATGTTAGCTAGTGGCCTCAGAAATAGTATTTGCAATCAGCTAAATGGAAGTTCATCAGTTTCAAAGGTCAAGGTCATTTACCGGCCTTTGTCCAGGACGGCTCAGATTCAGTATTTTTATCTTCTTCTTCACTTAAACTACTTGGCCAATTGAAACCAACTTACATGTGGAGTTTCTATGGAATGGGGGAACGAAAGTTTGTTCGTGAGGACTGGGTCACATGACCAATATGGCCGCCATGCCATATATGGTAAAAACCTTTAAAAATCTTCTCAAGAACCGAATGGCTGACGATCTTGAAACTTGGTATGCAGCATTAGGAACACTGGCCCTACCAAGTTTGTTCAAATGATGACCTTTGGTTGACCTTGACCTGTTTCGCGTCAAGGTCAAACTTGGCACTTAGACATTTTCATGGAAAATTGGCAAAACAGTGGATTTTTTCTGATTGTATATTAGCTAGTGGCATCAGAAATGGTATTTACAATCAGCTGAATGGAAGTTTGTCAGTTCCAAAGGTCAAGGTCATTTACCGACCTTTGTCCAGGACGGCTCAGATTGTGTATTTTTATCTTCTACTTCACTTAAACTACTTGGCCAATTGAATCCATATTACATGTGGAGCCTCTATGGAATGAGGGAACAAAAGTTTGTTCGTGAGGACTGGGTCACATGACCAATATGGCCGCCATGCCCATATATGGTAAGAACCTTTAAAAATCTTCTTCTCAAGAACCGAACAGCCGATGATCCTGAAACTTGATATGCAGCATCGGAGACTCGGGCCCTACCAAGTTTGTTCAAATGATGACCTTTGGTTGACCTTGATCTGTTTTACGTCACGGTCAAATTTGGTCACTTAGACATTTGTATGGAAAAATGGCAAAACAGTGGATTTTTCTGATTTTATGTTAGCTAGTGGCCTCAGAAATAGTATTTGCAATCAGCTAAATGGAAGTTCATCAGTTTCAAAGGTCAAGGTCATTTACCGGCCTTTGTCCAGGACGGCTCAGATTCAGTATTTTTATCTTCTTCTTCACTTAAACTACTTGGCCAATTGAAACCAACTTACATGTGGAGTTTCTATGGAATGGGGGAACGAAAGTTTGTTCGTGAGGACTGGGTCACATGACCAATATGGCCGCCATGCCATATATGGTAAAAACCTTTAAAAATCTTCTCAAGAACCGAATGGCTGACGATCTTGAAACTTGGTATGCAGCATTAGGAACACTGGCCCTACCAAGTTTGTTCAAATGATGACCTTTGGTTGACATTGACCTGTTTCGCGTCAAGGTCAAACTTGGCACTTAGACATTTTCATGGAAAATTGGCAAAACAGTGGATTTTTTCTGATTGTATATTAGCTAGTGGCATCAGAAATGGTATTTACAATCAGCTGAATGGAAGTTTGTCAGTTCCAAAGGTCAAGGTCATTTACCGACCTTTGTCCAGGACGGCTCAGATTGTGTATATTTATCTTCTACTTCACTTAAACTACTTGGCCAATTGAATCCATATTACATGTGGAGCCTCTATGGAATGAGGGAACAAAAGTTTGTTCGTGAGGACTGGGTCACATGACCAATATGGCCGCCATGCCCATATATGGTAAGAACCTTTAAAAATCTTCTTCTCAAGAACCGAACAGCCGATGATCTTGAAACTTGGTATGCAGCATCGGGGAGTCTTGCCCTACCAAGTTTGTTCAAATGATGCCTTTGGTTGACCTTGACCTGTTTTATGTCAAGGTCAAATTTGATCACTTAGACATTTGTATGGAAAAATGGCAAAGTAGTGGCTATTTCTGATTTTCGGTAGGCTGTGACATCAAAAATGATATTTGCAGTCAGCTGAATGGAAGCGATGACGCATTGTCATGTAGCAATCTGACATTGGCCAAACCAGTTGCGGATGTTCGTTCTCTGAAATATTTCTTCAATTTTCGAAGAACTTTATTCTTGTAAAACTTCGCATTTACAGATTTGCCTTTAGGCACAGCAACCTGAATAGCAGGGCCCTGATTTGAAAAGAATATGGCATACATTACCTTCTTGACGCTCATGGTCCGCTTTGCAATGCATGGTCTTTTGCAATACTTTGTTGCCCATATTTTGTTCTGAATATTTCGTTTTGGCTAAAAAAGTGAACCCATGTCTCGTCACCTGTGACGACATTAGCGAAAGACCGTGCATTGTAATTTGGAAACTTTTTAAGCAACTTCTTGGCGCACTGAACGCTTGTCTTTTTCTACTCATCTGTCAACAAATGGGGAATCCATCTAGCACAGATCTTTCTCATTTTCAAATCCCGTTTCAGAATTGTATGAGCTGCTCCTAATGAGATGCCAACCATACTAGCTATTTGCCTAGTGGTGTATCGTGCATCGGTAGCAACTATTTCTTTCACTCTAGCAACCATCTTGGCAGATGTTGCTCTTTTCGGCCGACGATCAAGTGGTGCATCTTCTGTTGAGCCTAGCCCACAGCTGAATTTCTTACACCAACGAAAAACTGTCGGAAAATACATTTCATTATGCCCATAAACCGAACATATTTCATCAAAAATGTCTTTGCACCGTATACCAAGAAAACAATGATTCTTAATACAGGACCGTATTTCAACGGCGTACTCTGTATTAGTATACAAGAGTAGACAGTGTTTATCGAACGATATACATGGCTAAAGTGGACGGATATTCACAGGTTTGGTATCAATGTATAGGTAAAATGTTTTTCTACGCTGTGATATTTATTTCTAGGTGATTTTCGCATTAGTGCATGAGAAAACGTTCTACTTGCATTCATATTTGAACAGTCCTCAATGCGAAGCCACATCCGGTTGTGGATCAAACGGAACTCCGAGGCACTGCCTAGCAAAAGGCTGTTCATGTAACCCTTAGATAAGGCATCAAATTTTATGCAACAAACAACAGGCATGTCGATCCTTTGAATCAGAATGACTGAGGTCATAACTTTAAACTGAGGACTGAGGACATAAACTACGCAAAGCCTTTTCTTAAGTTTGTGGACGTCATTCCGATTTGGTTTCGGGATTCAATGTTGGACTTTGGGATCATTGAGCCCAATCTGGTAACATTGAAATCGAATACCGCTAAAGCAGTCGCTAGGGGGCGTATACAGTCTTGCAAACTACATTGCAACCTAAATCTCTTCTGCGACAGGATCTATCGGAACCCGAATTTTATGGTGACTTAGTATACTACTCAAAGTTTGATAGGGATCACTTTTTTAAA
The DNA here is from genome assembly GCA_963580285.1 of Lucinisca nassula. Taxonomy (NCBI): domain Eukaryota; kingdom Metazoa; phylum Mollusca; class Bivalvia; order Lucinida; family Lucinidae; genus Lucinisca; species Lucinisca nassula. The sequence goes on from OY757023.1 coordinate 83,245,064, forward strand.
GCAAAATAAATTTTGGTTAAATTAATCAGCTGAATCCAAATTTGATATTTAATGATAGAAAACATATCCTTCACAAAGACTAGTGATTAATTTTGTCAACTGGCACTGCACTCAAGCGTGACAACAGCAAACGTCTAGGCACCCACAAAATTTGCCGTAACACGAAGGGATTTGGACAATTGAGTTTTCACAAATTTCCAAATTTGTTTTGACAGAATTGCTTAATAGCGTGTATGGCGTCCACGGGCATCAATTACAGCACGAAATCGCATGCACATGCTCGTAATCAGAGTGTGTATCAGGTTTTGTGGAATCAGCCTCCATTCAGCACCAGTGCATCTTTGAGCTCTTGTAAAGTCCTCGGATGCACAGGTCGGGCTTAAACAGCAAGCTGTAGCATGTCCCACGCATGCTCAATCGGATTTAAGTCCGGTGATCGAGCAGACCAGTCCATACGAACGATTGTCTCGCGTTCCAGATAGGCATCAGTGACGTGAGCACGGTGGGGACGGGCATTATTGTCCATTAGAATAAAGTACGGTCGACAGTACTGGCGTATGTTCTCACGAACTGATCAAGAATCCCATTACAGTACCTAACTGCCGTTAACGTTCCGTTTTCAACGACGTACGAGTCAGTTTTACCATTCACGCTTATCCCAGCCAAACACATGACTGATCCCTTTCCATAGCGGTTATGCTCTGCCACATTCAAGTCATCGAATCGCTCTTTAGACATTCGCCACACTAATTGACGTTTATCAGTGATGTTTAGACAGAATCTGGACTCATAAGTAAACAATACTGGCGTCCAGTCACGAATCGTCCACCTGACGTGAGTTCTGGCAAAGTCCAACCGGCCTTGCACGTGCTGTCTCGTCAAAGGAACAGGTACAGCAGTCCTCCTGGCATTCAGCCCGGAATCGTGGTGCCTGTTTCTGACAGTTTGTGTAGAAAATCGTACTCCAGTTCCGTTCCTAATCTGGTTATTCAACAGCGTCGCGCTCAGGAACCGTTGACGTCGAGACTGAATCAACAATAAACGGTCCTGACGTTGAGTTGCAGCCCTTTCTCGACCGCCGCCGTGTCTGTGTGAAGGATTCCCGTGGGAAAGATGCTGACTTAACATTCGGGAAACCACGGTCTGCGACACATTCAGAATCCCAGCAACACGACGTTGAGTGACGCCAGATTCCAACATTCCGACGCCACGGTTCATTTCTTAGGGGCATAGGCGGTTTCTTAACTGTCCCCTAGGCATTTTAAAGTTTCACAAATCAAATGAATTCCGTTTTACGCTTAGTAAAGGAACACTGACAAGTTTGATTTTTCTTTTGGAATGCAGTGTTACGCAAGATTTTTGGGGTGCATGAGTTCATTTGCTGAGTGTGAGAAGTGTGCACTTTCATGTGTACTGAATTGCACATGAGTTTCTGCTTAAGAGATTTATCAATATTCGGAGTACAAATTCTGTCATAAAATTTTTAATTTTCAGTGCAAAATTTGGTATATAAAAAGTGATCCCTATCAAACTTTGAGTAGTATATATAAATTCAGAAAAATATATAAATGTAGTGGCTTCGGTGCCAAGTGAATCGATTTAACGTGTCCACAATCCTCGCCCTTATTTCTGTCCCGATTTAGACAAATAATTTGTTCAGTCCGCATGAAGGCCTCCTAACTCATCACTGCAACATCCCCATGAACACAAAAATCAAACTACCACAGAGATGAAACAACGGTGAGGCTAGAGCTTCGTATCAACTGCGTGGATACAACAAATTTGTATGAATCAAGTCGTGAATTGGACACTGTAAAATCGATTTAATATCTACTTCCTCTCCAGCATAAAAGTAGGCAATGATCAGGAATCGACACAATTACCCCACACCTCCCATCGAAGACACCAAAAGGGAAAGAAACACAAACAAAACAACTTAGGCGCAAATGGTTACTGAGAAATAGAATTTGATTGTATGTAATATTGGTTGGTGCCTGATTCTCTGTCTCTGGTCGGGCCCATCGGAGTCTAACTGTTGGTTTTCTTTTGCTCCAGCATTTCAGTGGTTTCTTGTTGTCGACTCCTCACCGTTGTTTCATCTCTGTGGTTGTTTGATATTTGTGTTCACGGAGATGTTGCACTGATGAGTTAGGAGGCCTTCATGCGAACTGAACAAATTATTTGTCCACATCGCGACGGTAGTAAGGGCGAGGATTGCGGCGGCGTTAAATCGGTTTAACCCGCCCCCCCACCCCCTCCAACCCGTCCCCCTACCCCCCCCCCCCCCACCCCCACCCCAGTGAAATTCTTTTCACTGACCGTTCCAAGACGGTTCTTCTGTCGCGGTATGTTTTTGTTATAGTTTTTCTTCGACTGTGTGTATCGCTTATATTTTTTTTTTGTTTTGGATAGCTTGTTTGCCATTTGCTGGGAAAGTAGCTGTACTTTTGGCTTTCCGCTATTGATGTTTCCACGAGGGTCTAGTTATTTCATGTTTTTGGTGTCTCTGGTGGTAGCTGTAGGTTTATTGTATCGAATCCATTTTACCGTACTTAAAACACCAAAGGCAGAAAGTCAAAAGGAGAGATTCTTTCTCACCAAAAGGCCAAACGCATCAGGAAAACACGCCTATAATTATGACCCCCTTGAACCCCTTTTTTATATAGTAAAACTGGGGTTTACAAGGGTCAACATTATTTTTCTTATTTCTGCTCTAAAGTATAGATTGTGTGTACTCGTTAGAACCGCCTCATCGAGGGTAAAGGGCAAACATAATTTTCCTTATTTCTGCTCTAAAATATAGATTGTTGGTACTCGTTATCGAGGCGGTTCTAAAATGTTCCGACAATCTATATTTTGGGCAGATATAAGAAACAAATCACAATTTGTCATCTGAATTTTGTGTGTGTGTGTGTGTTTTTTTTTTGTTTTTTTTTTTTTTGGCGATACAATTTACAATGTATTTGAATAGGCGTGTTTTCGTAATGGGTTATCAAAAATAAAAATATGTCAGCAGTCCTACATGCAAAGACAAACAATGACAAAAATAAAACACAACAAAATCACCGCATTTGAACGTTCAGAATTTTAGCGGGGTGGGACGGGGTGGGGTGGGGCGCTTATAAATTGATATATTTGCCTTGTCTTGGCCTAGACAAATAATTTGTTCGGTTCGCGTGATGGGTTTCTCTTGGCGCTTTCCGCTATTGGTGTTTCTATTGGTTTAAACTTTATTTCTTTGTATAATACATACATTTTTTTACACATATAATGTTGACAAAGAATACAAGTATCATACAAAGGGATTCAGAAAAAAGTCAAATGACTTATTCAAATCTGTATCCCTCGATTACAATATCAATGTACTAAGTATAGTTGTGATTGTCAAGTTTGTTCGAATTTGCAAGTTATTGTGAAGATATCCTAGGTGAATTTCATTTTGGTTACAAAATGAAAAGTATAGTAGTGAAATAAAGCATAGATATATGGCTCCACGGGGAATGGATTTTAAGGTAATTATTTTGTTTCATTAGCACTGATATGGTGTTTCTATTAGGGACGTTCCCTTCGGTGTCTCGGATGTGAAGTGTGGATTAATTGTATCGATTCCTGATCATTGCCTTCTTTTCTATTTCTAACTCATCAGTACAAAATCTCCGAGAACATAAAAAACAAATGGATGCAGAGAAACTATGATAAGGGCCCGAAAGCATGCGATTACTGTACTAAGGCAGTGATTTTGGGTCTTTTTGTTATAAAGCGGTTCTAACAAATACCATCAATTTATTGTTTTGATAAATGATTTAGAAAATAACGTATACCCTTGCAATATACAGTTTTCTCTACTATTATATAGATCATGCCACAGCTATGTATTAAGGGCGGCTCGAGTTTTCAAATGCGACAAAAGTTATCACTCTGTAAAAGTTTCTGCCTCCACTGAAGAAGAAAAGAATATTCTCCTCGCGAGCATTTATTCTTGAAAAATAATAATAAAAAAAACAGATCCCAATTAAAAAGGAAAGAAAACATATTTCCAAGTCTTCCCATTATCAAAGTCTTCTAACATTGCATCAATGTTCTTCTCGAATGTTTATGGTGTATGTGATTTCAAACAACGTCGCCAGCTTGTCGAGGAGCTCTCATTATACTGGCTGATTGCATGACAATACGGCTCACATAATATAATGATCACGATAACACACACGTGCGACATGGTGAAGTTTTCACTACTTTTCTGATGAAAGTCTGTGACATTTTTCTTATTTATATTACTTAACATAGGTTGTGGGTGCTCGTAAGAACCGCCTCATTGAGGCGTTTCTAACGAGTACACACAACCGATGTCTTGGGGAAGAAATAAGAAAAATAATATATATCCCCATAAACCCCAGTTTTCTCTATATAAAGTGGGGTTTAGGGAGTGTTAATTCCACAGATGAAAGATTGAAAATATACGAAGTACATGTAGGTCAGTAAATCTACCATTTTATGGAAAAGTACCTTTTTATGGATTGTTTGTGTTATAAACACTGCATGTAACCAAACCATCGCGAAAGCATGATCCCCCGTGATCCCCACTTTTTATAGTAAAAGTGGGGTTTACAGGGTAGCACTTTTTTCATATTTTTTGCCCTAAAATACAGATTGTGGGCGCCCATAGGGGCTTGAAGAAATATATGGGCTGCATGATGCTTCCACGCAGAGCTGAATCCGGCCCGCACACTAGTACTGGTAAACCGCTTAGAGGATCTAAGCCTGTCCAGGAACCGCGGTGCGAGGCGGACCGTCCATGCTAATAAACCCTATTGGTTTCATTGGGCGACAGGGCTTGAGATGTCATTTCATCTCAATGTCGGGTAAAAGTCCCACAAAATTGGAAGCAACGTCTCCAAAATGAACTTTACAGTGTTGACGGGGACGTTAAACCTCAAATCAAACAAACACACAGATTGTGGGTGCACGTTAGAACCGCCTTGCTGAGGTGGCTCTAACATGTACACACAGTCTAATTGTTGATTAGAAATAAGAATATATCAAAATTTTTCATCCTAAAATTTTCATTTTTCGGCAGTAAAATTTACAATGTATTTGAATAGGCGTGATTTCGTAATGTAAGCCGTGGAAACTAAGTAAATATGGGCCAGATGCATAACCTTATCGTTATTACGTACATGTATTGAATCATCACGTCAACATTTCCATTACGTTGATAAGTTTGTTCGAAAACATGCCTATATAATTTTGACCCCCTTGAACCCCATTTTTATATAGTAAAACTAGGGTTTACAGTGGTAAACCTTATTTTTCTTATTTCTACTCAAAATATAGATTGTTGGTACTCGTTAGAAGCGCCTTGATGAGGCGGTTCGAACGAGTACCAATCTATCACAATTTTTCATCTTAAAATTTTCGTGTTTTTTTTTTTTCGGCGGTTAAGTTTACACTGCATTTGTATAGACGTATTTTCGTTATGTGAAGACCTCCACAAACACCACCTCACACAGAGAAATGTAGGGTATGCAGGTAAAGACTGTGAATATTTGTTCTAACATGTGCCCATAATCTATATTTAGAATAGGACGTCATGTATACAATGTCGTGTGATGAACACCCCTCTAAACTCCACTTTATATGGAGAAAACTGTTGTTTACAGGGGTATATATTATTTTGATTATTTCTGCTCCAAACACATAGGTTGTGTGTACTCATTGGAACCGTCTCGTTCGTCTGTTGTCGTCAACACCTTCAAATGATATCTCTGAAGCCACTGGATCGATTTGGCCCACACGTCATATGTAGTATCCTTAGGTTGGAGATTGAAATTATAAAGGGAATGTTCCTTGGGTAATCTTCTGTCGGCCATATGATTTTATACTGCAAACAGCAATTCTAGTAATGTACTTTTGATAAAGGGGGTCGAATAACTGCGCTCTATAATCGGTAGTGACCTATAATACCTTCTACTAACTTATATAATACATGTATGTCTAGTGACCCTTTATAGACCGGAGCTACTTTTCAGATCACTAATTTACAAGTGTGAACAACATGCAAACTTTTATACACGGAATCACGTAATCTTTGCAATATTTAGTCAAACAGATTTTCATAATTTTCAACTAAATTCTTACCTTCTCGGGCTAGGTCCGTTGCAATAATTGCGCACTGCTACTGCAGTTGCGTCTCAACCTCGAAAATAAATTCTAAAGCTAAAATAAACTATTTATTTGCAGTTTCATACAGAATGTTAAAGCGCTGACAAATTTTTATTCGGGCGTCCCGGTTGTTTCCTACGTATCTGGTGCGCGGTGACGTCAGAAACTTTGCACTCATTGACGTCACGTTGTATAGTTCGAACAAATTGACCTGAGGCTGGTGAACTCTATTATCATAATTTAACACCCGACTGAATGCATGTATTTATCTTCGCCGTCTCCCGAAAATGGCGATATTGTTATTCAATACATAGAGGTTGGTAAATGGGTCGCAATTCACGTGACACCGAAAATTCACGAGAACTTTACGAAAGCCGACGTATTAGGCGATAACATTGACAAATTTATTCCATGCATAAAGGTTAGTCTCACGTGAAATTGTTCGAACTATGCTACATGTGCGCGCCATCACTGAATGTCGTAAAACCTGCCACGCCGTCTGCTGTATTTTTGCTCAAATTTGCCAAATTATTGCAAAACCCTTGATCATTTTGAATTGCGGTATAAACTAAATAGTACATGATCAGTGTCTTTAATAATAAAACATAATCGGTTCGCCGCGACAATTTTATACGGGCTCGCTGAGGCTCGACCCAATAAAATTGTCTAAGGCTCACCGATTATATATCATTATTAAAAACACTAACCATGTATTTACTATTTATGCCCGCTGGCCGTATTTGTTGGTTGCGATGGAAATCAGAAAATCAAAAAAAAAAAAAAAAAAGGAAAAATACTTTAAACTTATCATCTCAGAAATCATGAACCCTATAACGTTTATTCCCGATATTAGCATTTACCAAATTGACTGCTGAAAATCAAAAACTTGTATTTACTGCCAGCCCGTTTCAGACTTTTTTTTTTCTTTCTAAAGCTCCAGATAAATGCGGGCGAGATATAGTACAAATTATAAAATTGTCGCGGCGAACCGATTATATTTTGTTATTAAAGACACTAGTTATGTATTGAGTTTATACCGCAATTCAAAACAATCAATGAGGGTTTTGCAATAAGTAAGCCAATTTAAGCAAAATAGACAGTAGACAGGGTGGCATCTGATCTGGATCTACACTATTTGCAAAGATAGGGGTTGTCGTGAACAGCAGGCTAAGAGTTAAGCACTCAGGCTCTGTTAATGCAGATTTACTTAAAAAAAATAAATTTAAAATACCACACGTTATAAGCGGATTAATTTGTGGAATAAAACCGCCTTGAAATTGAAAATAGCACATTATCACCATGGATACTTGTTTAACGTGTTACAGATTTTAGGACATTGCCCATTGCATATATGGTGCCATAATTTTTAATCAGCCTATATATGCGTGTTATCCGTTTAAGAGATATACATTACATTAACCCATTACGAAAACACACCTATAAAAATACATAGTAAATTTTATCGCCGAAAAAACATGAAGATTTTAAGATGAAAATGTGTGATATTTTTCTTATTTCTGCTCAAAATATAGATTGTTGGTACACGTTAGATGCGGTTCTAACGAGTATCCACAAATTATATTTTATAGCAGAAACAAGAAAAATAAGGTTTACCCCTGTAAACCACAGTTTTGTTGTTTGAATGTAGGCGTGTTTTCTTGATGCCATATTTGACAATGCAATCTTCCATCTTTTAATCTTATAAGTTTGATTCGATTTTTGGTAAATTTTACAAAACTGAGAGAACGTTAAGCTTACAGTGTAGACCCAGATCCGTGGTTGCAAAATGTTCAACACATTTATGGTATGTAGTCGAATTTAGAACTACACGTCCTGTTTCAATGTATAAATACCCATGCAGTGTATTATTTTTTTTTTACTCCAAAACGGACGAAATTTAGTAATACAGCCGAAATTCAATAACTCAAACAGCCCGGGGACCATGAAAATTTGTTCGGGATAGGAATAGTTGTAATTATTGAGGTTTACTTATAGTGCCAGCCCCGCCCATTGGGGCTTGAAGAAATAAATGGGCTGCATGATGCTTCCGCGCAGAGGTTTTGCCCATGCAAAGCGGTGCGAGTCGGACCGTCCTTGCTTATAAACCATACTGGTTTCATTGGGCGACAGGGCTTGAGATGTCATTTCATCCCAATGTCGGGTAAAAGTCCCACAAAATTGGAATCAGCGTCTCCAAAATGACCTTTGTAGTGTTGATGGGGACGTTAAACCTCAAATCAAACAAACAGACAAACACATCATACTGCCAGGTCATGAGATATACTGGGGATCATTTTAGGATATCTTTACAATTTTCAGTAAATAAAGGTATGTTGTGTGTACTCATTAGAATCGCCTCATTGAGGCGATTCTAATGAGTGTACACAGCACACCTTTTCAAGATAACATCAGAAAAACATGTATTATCCTTAATAATGGATATATGTGGCGTTGGGATATGCTGTGAGTGAGTGAGAGTTCGAGTTTTACGTCCCGCCAACAGCTAAGGTCATACGGAGACGGGACCTCGGTTTAAAGACTCATCCGAAAGTCTGGAGAAGCCCGGGATCGATCCTGCGACCCCTGGTTTACAAGGCGAGTATCGTAACCACTGCACCACGGAGGCTTCTTGGATACACAGTGAAATTCCGCTATTAAGAACACCTAAAATTAAGACATATTCTGCTTTAAAGAGCTTATTTAGTAGGCTGCAGTTATTTTTTCTTGGTGTCTTCAGCATACAGCATCATCTAGTCAGTGACCACCTTTGGGACTGTTCAAAAGTGGTCTATAAGACAGTCCCAAAGGTGGTCTTAATACAGGAATTTTACTTTACTCTCAATGGACTTCAGAACGCGTTCGAACTCGCCGCAGTAAATGAATTAACTGTGTGCGAGTTATCGAGGTTTCACTGTATGTTTAATATGTCTGCTCCAAACAGAGATTGTACTCGTATGTACTTATTAGAACCGCATCAACACATTATTTTCATATTTTTTGGACAAAAATTTGCTATACCTTTTGTTGATTGTTTAAGGTGCCTATCGAAATGATTAAAATATATAGTAAAATGTCTATTTCTCTTCTAGGGTTTATTAACAAAACTTAAAAAAAAAGAGATTTAAATACCATGTTTGGAAAAAGTTGCTGGAAAAAAAAAACGTAATAGTGATAATTATGAACAATTTAGTTTGTGTTTCAATTAAATAGAATGAAAATTACTATGTCCTTTTGGCATTTTTTTTAGTAGTGGTATTCCTTTTTTTTCTTCTAAAATTCTGATTCGGAAATTATCGGAAGACAGCGGAAAATATCTAGTTATAATTCGGGACCAGGCCTTAACACTTTTTATACCGGAAACCACTCAAGGGGTGATTGGCAAACAGTGCAGGCCAAGATCAGAACGCGGCGTCTGATCAGGGCCCACAATGTTTTCAAAATGTTCAGCCAATTTTCAAATAAATCCGTGAAGAAAACACAACTTGACGCCCCTAAATATTTAAATGAACTCCTGCTGTATAAAAGAACGGAGATTCCATTTGGTACAAAAAGGGTTAATAGCGACAATTATCTTTTCTTTAATTAGCGGAGTAGAAAAATATTATGATTGCAGTTTGTTTGGTAATTATGATGTTTCCTTTGTGTCCTGTTGTTTTTCAAGTAGGTGTTAATTAGAATAAGCCCTTCTTGAATAAGCGGAAGGGAGAGAATGATGCATGATCAATCTATGGAAAGAATTTCCTAGGGTGCAGAATGTGTTCGAATCAGCCATGGTAAACCAGCAATTGATGTTCGAGCTAGCGAAGTTTCACTGTATATTTTTTGCATGTATTACCAAAACATACCTATATAATTTGATTGTAGGAAAAAAAAAGTCACAGGAAAAATATTTTCGCACACCCTCTTAAACCTAACTTTTATATAATAGAACTGGGGTTAAAGGTACAGTAAAAATCCTATATTAAGACCACTGTTCAAAAGTGGTCTTTAAGAACATTTTTGAACAGTCTCAAAGGGGGACCCTGACCAGATGATAATTAGTGCAGAAAACACGAAAACCTTATAAAGTGCAGCTTTCAAAATAAGCTTTTTAAAGCAGATTTAGTCATAATTTTAGGTCGTCTGAATTGCGGAATTTCACTGTATTTTCCTTATTTCTGCTCCGAGTCATACATGTTGGGTACTCATTACTTGCCGAGGCGGTTCCCACAATCTCTGTTTTTTTGAAAATATCAGACTTTTTTATCTGCAGATATTTATGTATATATAAATAGGCGTGTCTTCGTAATGTAGGGCATAAACAGGTTTTCTTTCGCGTGATAGTATATAATGTTTGCATATAATTGGTGGACCAGTGAAGGCCCATATCAGATGCGGCATATGCTCTGGGTCTTGACTGTTCACGTATATCAACAAAAGGGTCTTCAGTATCATATTGGTTATTGTTATACAGAACCATTGATCTAGATCTGGTCTGAACTTTTTCCTTATTCGAAAAATAATGATATATGAGCCTGCGCATGACAAACCTGCAAAAGGACCATTGCAACCAGCCAACCTGAGATATGCACAGTCTGATCAGTCTTTGCTGTTTGAATGAGTCTTTTAAAGCATCCGGATTAGCCAGAGAGCAACACGGGAAGGCTGGCCAGTCTGAATGTAAATGCAGGTTGATCTGTGTCTTCGCTGGTTGTACTAATCTTATTGCAGGTTTTGACATGCACAGGCCCATATGTTTTGTGAAACCTTAAGATGCCAAGAAAAACTGCATCTGAAAATATGAGATGAATATGAATATTGTCATTTTATGTCGTCTGCTTCATACTTGCTAACATTCGAAAACATTTGGCACGCATGCAAACAGTGTAGATCCCGACCAGATTGCTCCTCAGGTAGCAGTCTGCTCGTTTTGCAACAAACCAGCTGACAACAAAGACAACGAGAATTGTTGTAATTGGCATCTTAAGGTTTAAGTAAATTTATGATTTCCATAATTCAGCCAAACTGTTTATTGCGCTATCCAGGACAAGCAATAATTGCCCCTAAGGGATAGGTGAATAACTCTTTCACCCCCGACTTTCTGAAGTACATTATTTCGCCTTCTTATTAGGAATTAATAATTTCTGAAAATAATGTTTCATATTCATTATGATGAGCTACTCGTTCAGAGTTCAGATATATTACTCTGAGTATTAATACGCTTACTGGCAAACCGTGTTGATCCTGATGAGACGGTGCATTTTGAGCCTCATCTGGATCTACACTGTTTGCATAGGTATATGAAGCGGTCTACAAGGTTGGAAGGTTTAAGCCATAAACTTCTGGGATCAGCAGCGTAATGGCTCGGTCAACACTATTTTGGTCATATTGAACCTGTTGCTTTATCTATCCATACTATGAGTAATGGTACCCATGACACGTTTAGTAAAAAGCGCTTCTAGTGAATAGCCACAACATCTTTATAAAAATGACACTTTTAAAGAGTACTCACAATAGTTGTATTATTTAAGCGCTTCTAATGAGTGTCCACATCATGTAAACAAGTCCGTGTTATAATCACCCCACTGAACCCCTCTTTATATAGAGAAAACGATTTTTTTTATTACTGCTCCAATACATAGGTTGTGAGTACTCGTTAGAAACGCCATTTTTTATTGTTAAAAACAATGCCAACAAAAATGCTGGCATTTTAAAAGTTGTGAGCAGGACTCAAATGAGTTGATCACAAAAAGTTTTATCACTTGGGCGCAAGGGTTGAGACCCACCATTCTACCCAACACAAGAGACTAAACGGTCTGTTTTACTACACGTTGGTCTTAGATGAGTGGCAAAGAATGTCGGTCTAGGCCAGACGTCAAAAAGTCTGAAATGGGTCTTCACTGTGTGTTCACTGTTTGTGAAGGCATATCCTTCCCAATTTTATGACAATATTCAAATACACAAGAACATAAGACAATGTAAAATAAATGTTTTGAGTAATAGTGTCTGGTCAAGCACCTGGTCACCTAGATGATCGCGTCACCCCAACGCATGTACACAATTGTGGTTATGGAATAATAGATAAACTGAACACTTGGTTAACCGGATTAATTCGACACGAGTGTTGAATTATAATAAAGATTTTTTTTTCTTCTTTTCGCATTTTCTCCTTCCTATCGGTTTAGAAAAGGCTTGCTTAGCTACATTTAAATAACGAAAATGGGGGTTAGAGTCACTTTGATAAAAAAATAAATAAAAACGACACTGAGGAAATAATACTGGCAAAGATCAGCCTATGCATCCGCATAGTCTGATCAGCGATTTTGTTGTTTGCGTTTAATTGATCAGAATTGCGTTTGATACAATAAGTGAAAAAAAAAAAAAAACTTTCACAACCACGCAGCCTCAGTGTCCATTGCTTGTGCTGCTTGCGTTCATAATTATGCATGTACCCAATACAGTCGAGGTGCAGTAGTATCAGGTTTATTTTTATTATTATTATTATTATTATTATTTGCTGCATGTGAGCCATGTTTGAGCACAAAAAAATGTTTCTATTTTAGGTGCATACTTTGCGACTTCTATCCATGCACTTTGTCTCAATGTCAAATCACAGACTCGTAAATAGTCAGTTTCTTTTTTGTCACAGCGCCATTTGTTACAGCCTAAATAAAATACTGCAAAGTTCCACCCACCCATTTTCATGTTAGCATTGTACAAATAAATTATAATTTCCGATCGATCAATATTCTACCATCACGAAAACACGCCTATATAATTTTGACCCCTTGAACCCCACCTTTATATAGTTAAACTGGGGTTTACAGGAGTAACCCTTATTTTTCTTATTTCTGCTCCACAATATAGATTGTGGGTGCTCGTTAGAACCGCCTCAATTATCCGGTTCTAACGAGCGCACACAATCTACATTTTGATTAGAAATAAGAAAAAATATCTTATTTCTGCTCCCCAATATAGATTGTGGGTACTCGTTTGAACTGCCTCAAATAGGCGGTTCTAACGAGTGCACAAAATCTATATTGGAGCAGAAATATGATAAAATATCAAAATTATTCAACTAAAAATGTTCGATTGTTCGCAGTAAAGTCTACAATGTATTTGTATAGGCGTGTTTTTCATAATGGCTTATTTTGACGGGATTCTTTACAACTGCTCGGGTTCCCAGTTTTTATTGATGAAGCATCGTCCAGGTGATGCGCAAATAAACAGGTAACCTTCGTATTTATCCTCTCTTTCGTGAAAGATAATCGGTAAACTCCGCTGGTCAATAAAGCAAGGTAATTCGCGAGGATTAGCAATCAGGAGAGAAAATTGGATTATGCCCCTTGATCTCAGCGGACCTTCAAAGTTCCATATGAGCACACAAGTTCTGGTAAACCGTGTTGACGGGGACGTTAAACATCAAATCAAACAATCAAACAAATAAAAACAACTCTTTAGACATTCCTTCTTTTAGTCCCCGCTCAAGAAAAGAAAAACTTAATATACATATCTAGATATGAAAAAAGCAGTGCACACAATGAAACCAATCAAGTTCTGTCGGATTGTTTGAAAAATGACAAAAGTTTGTCAAAAGTACGGAACCCGGGAAGGGACATGGTTTTTTTTAAATATGTTGTGCGAAAAGATCATATTTTGTGCGCACAAGAAATTATCTTGTGCGGACAACATAATTTATCTTGTGCTGACAAGATAGTATGTTGTGCGGACAAGATCTTATCTTTTTAGCACAACTTTATATCTTGTGCGCATAAGATATTATCTTGTTCGCACAACATATTATCTTGTTTGCACAACATAAAACTTAGGAAGTTTTGCGGACAAGATATTATGTTGTGCTGACAAGAAATTATCTTGTTCGCACAACTTAATATCTTGTGCGCTGAAGATATTATCTTGTTCGCACACTTAAGTATCTTGTTCGCACAAGATAATATGTTGTCCGCACAAGATAATATATTGTGCAAGATAATATGTTATCCGAACAAGATGATATCTTGTCTGCACAAGATATTATCTTGTGCGCACAACTTTTATAAAAAAAACAACAAATCATGTCCCTTCCCGGGTTCCGTACAAAAGAGACCTGCTTATTAGATTTTACTGAAGGCTGAGTATAAAAAAAATCCGGCAATATTTTCCTACGCCGTTGCTGTTTATTCTTGAAAACCCCATCTAGCTTTGATATTCGGTGTGCCAATTCTTATAGAAAGGTGTTTTCTACAAGTCACTGACATCTAGCAAACGGTGTAGATTCTGATGAGACTCGTCACATGCCGTCGGATCTTGATCTATAAGGTTTGTATCGGTATATGTACCTCTATCGGTATCTGCAGCGATGTACTGGGTTGAAAGGGTTGACCCGCTTCTCTATGCTTATAAGTGATCAAACATAGTACATGTATTCCGACCGCTTTGGAGAGGTCAAATTATAATTTCAAAATGGAAATTTTATTCGCTGTGAATTTACATAACGTTCCGTAGGCTACTTTAGCCAACTAATGAAGATATTGATCAGAAGCCGCATTCGGTGGCCTCTAATCCGGGATTCCAGTGTTTTTAAATGCACCTTTAAAGGAACGCTTGTCATTTATTGGCAAATAATCTGCAGAATATACGCTCATGGTGAGACGAATCAGTCAAGTTGAAGTTCATAAAATCATAAAACGCGGCATCTGATTAGAGCCTACACTATTAACTTAAATTGCAGATGTTTAATGGCCAAACGACTGACAATGAATATTTATTTATGTTTGCCTTTCCTCTATCGAATTTATAATTTATCTTATCTTATAAAAGAAAAGCTTAATGATTTAATTGAATGGGCTTTTCACAGAGAAGATTCTCTCTATCTTGCATGTAATGTCAGAAATGCATTTTTCACTTCTAAAGAGCATAAGAATTATACACTTTGGTCATATCAGAAAGTGTGTGATGCCCTCACCTTTCTACTTGACAATATTTATATTAGATTCGGTACTAACTTATTTAGACAAACTGTGGGTATTCCGATGGGTACGAATTGCGCACCTCTTGTGGCTGATCTGTTCTTGTATTGTTGTGAAAGATCTTTCATGTTGTCGCTTTCCATTGATAACCAATCTGAAATTATTGAAGCTTTTAGTTCTACTTCTAAATATTTAGGTGATTTATTAAATATTGACAATACTTACTTTGATGGTTTGATCAGTCAGATTTATCCCCTAGAACTTCAGTTAAACAAGGCAAATTCCTCTGATACTGAGGCCCCCTTTTTGGATTTACATTTATCTATTGTAGCTGGATTTGTTTCTTTAAAATTTATGGTAAATTAAGAAAATCCGAACATTTTAGGCTGGTGTTACCGGTCTGTTGTCACCGTACATCAGATTTTTGCGCACCTCTTTTGAAGAAATAGATGGACTGCATGAGGCTTCCACGCAGAGCTGAAACCGACCGCACACGAGTTATGGTAAACCGCTTATAAGATCTAAGCCTGCACAGGCAAAGCGGTGCGAGTCCGCCCGTTCATGCTTATGAACCCTGTTAGTTTCATTGGGCGACATAGTTTGAGATGCCATTTGACTGACCTATACAGTGTTGACGGGTTTCGAGATTGTAAATTTTCCTTTTTTGGACGGTGATGTTCCTCGTGCGACATCGTACGGGGTTTATATTTCGCAGTTAATTCGATTCGCAAGAGTGTCTAGTCATGTTTCCGACTTCAACACTCGTAATAAATTATTAACCCCTAAACTTCTTAATCAAGGGTATCGGTATCATAAACTACGTAAAGCCTTTTCTAAGTTTTATAGACGCCATTCTGATTTGGTTTCAAAATTCAATGCTGGACTTAAAACACTTCTGCAACAAGGCCTATCGGAACCCGAATTCTGTGGTGACTTAGTATATAAATTTAGAAAATACATGCCTGTAATGACTTTAGTACCCGATTTCGTAAAATCGTTTGTCGATATATAAAGATTGGGTACAACATAAATGTTATAAAACAGACTGCATGCATGGTGGTTAACCCAATCACGGTTGGCAACTTTGCTTCCCTCTTTGATTGCACACCGGTGGGTCGGGCTTAAGATTATATGACGGTTCCAGCGTAAAACATAATTGGAATTTTATTTTATTTTAGTATTCTTTATGTTGGTTGGCGCCTGATGCTCCGTCTTTGGTCGGGCGTCTCGGAGTGTAACTGTTGGTTTTGTTTTGCTCCAGCAATTCTGTTGTTGTATGCTGTCGAGTCCTCAACCTTGTTTCATCTCTGTAGTTTTTTTTTATTTCTATGTTCTCGGAGATGTTACACTGATGAGTTAGGAAGCCTTCATGTGGACTAAACAAAATTAGTGTATACCGCGACAGAGGTAAGGGCGAGGATTATGGCCATGTAAAATCGATTTAAGCCCCACAGAGGGTACAACATAAATGTTATAAAACAGACTGCATGCATGGTGGTCAACCCAATCACGGTTGGCAACTTTGCTTCCCTCTTTGATTGCACACCGATGGGTCGGGCTTAATATTATATGACGGTTCCAGCGTAAAAACGTAAATGGAATTTTATTTTGGAAGAGGCTGGTGACAGACGTCTGTCACCAGCCAGTTCACGTGGAATTTGCTGCTGACAGACGTCTGTCACCAGCTAATTATCGCAAAAATTGCTGCTGACAGATGATACGAATTATGAGATCATTTTCATTATAACTTTGAATATTACGACAGGGGAAAATATTTGTATTGCTATTAATCGAAGCTGTGGAAAGCGAATCACCGAAATCAAGGGAAGAATTTTCAATCTCTTAGTCCACATGTTATTATAGCGTCCATGCATATCAATACAGGTCTATTCGATAGGCCGAGCCCTAGTAGCCCAGTCGGTTGCGCGTCTGACAGGGATCAGGTGGTCGCTCCTGGAAATAATGTTACCGACCTGGCAGGTATCAAACCCACGACCTCATGATCAACAGCCAGACGCGTATCTCTCAGAGCCACGGATGCCAGCTAATTTTTCAGGAAAAATGATCAAATTGTTCTCGTTGCATGGTATCAAACCCGCGACCTCATGATCAACAGTCAGACGGGTATCAGTCGGAGCCAGGAAGCCGGCTAATTTGTCGGAAAGATCAAGCTTGCAAGGATGACATTTCAAGCCCAACGTTAAGTTATAACTTCTGAGCTGTTTTCGAGAAGAGGTTGGTTTCAGCTTTGCGTGGAATTTTCTTGAACAACTCGAAAAAAAAAATCAGACCAGAAAATTTTGTCGGCATTATTGAGATGAAATGACATTTCAAACCCAAAAGCAATGCATTTCCTGGGCACAGTTATAACTTCTTAACGGTTTCCTAGTACGGTAGGTGTTCGGTAGGCTTAAGCATTGCGTGGAACATCGTGCAGACCAATCTATTTCTACAAATAGATTGTATACGGGCGAGGATACGGCTTTCATATGGTAAGTTTATAGCATACATCTGTCAGCAGCAAATTTTGCGAAAATCGGCTATTTACAGACGTCTGTCAGCAGCCAATTCATGTGTAATTTGCTGCTGACAGACGTCTGTCACCAGCCAATTTACGTGAAATTTGTTGCTGACAGACGTCTGTCAGCAGCAAATTTCACGTAAATTGGCTGGTGACAGACGTCTGTCAGCAGCCACTCCATTTTATATTATTTTGATATTTTTATGTTGGTTTGCGCCTGATGCTCCACATTGGTCGGGTGTCTTGGAGTCTAACTGTTAGTTTTTCTTTTGCTCCAGCAACTCTGTTGTTGTATGCTGTCGAGTCCCCAACCTTGTTTCATCTCTGTAGTTTTTTTATTTGTATGTTCTTGGAGATGTTACACTGATGAGTTAGGAAGCCTTCATGCGGACTAAACAGAATTAGTGTATACCGCGACAGAGGTAAGGGCGAGGATTATGGCCATGTAAGCCCCCAGTGTAATTCTTTCCACTGGCCGTTCCAAGGCGGTTCTTCTGTGGCGGTTTATTTATACGCAGCAGAATATGAGTGTGTTGAAAACATCAGTATTATCACGAGTGCGATACACGAGTGAAGTTTCTATTGTTTTCAATACACTGGATGATAATTTGTAGGTGTACCTCTATAGATATGTGATAGTCAGCAAAGTGGGAGAAAATAATCCAGATACAGGAAGGTACATGCAAATAAATAAATAAATAAATAAATAAATAAATAAATAAATAAATAAATAAATAAATAAATAAGTAACAGTTTCTTCCAGTTAACATCACGAAAACATACCTATAGTATTTTGACCCCTTGAACCCCACTGTTATATAGTAAAACTGGGGTTTGCAGGGGTAAACATTATTTTTCTTATTTCTGCTCTAAAATATTGTGGGTACTCGTCAGAACCGCCTCATCGAGGCGGTTCTAACGAGTACCCACAATCTATATTTTGAGCAGAAATAAGAAAAAATATTAGGATGAGGCGATTCTAACGAGTACCCACAATCTATATTTTGAGAAGAAATAAGAAAAATATTACCATTTTTCATCCTAAAGTTTACATTTTTCCTGCAATAAAGTTTACAATGTATCTGTATAGGCGTGTTTTCGTAATGAAAAAAAAAGAGTCAACTTCTTGGGGACACGCATTCTGTATGTGGTCTTTTATTAAAATAGCCCATTTGAAGATAAATCACACAATGATAAACTGAAGAGCAATTACATGTACTAAAGCGTAAAAAGACCGCAGTCATTTCGTTTTTTTTCTTTTCTTTTTTTTTTTTTTTTTTTTATCAAGTTTTATTTAGGTAAATTCGATATGAAGTTTCAAACGTTCGCTTCTTTTTAGGAGCGTTGTAAGGAAATGAAATTACTCGCCTGCCTCTCAGTAATGTTACTACTTTGATTTTTAAACAGCATTTTCGCGTAAAAATAGGCGATACATTCGATAACATAATCTTCTTACGCACGAGGCAAATGCTTTGAAGAGTTTTGCCGCTTTGAATGATATTCCAGTGAAACAACTTGTCAATTAAAGCATTTGATGCCACATGTAAGGCGTTAGGAAACCGTGTTGTTTTGTAGCTCATCTGTCACGTAGTAACGAGGTGAGCTATTGGGATCCCTTTTTGTCCGTCTTCCGTCGTGCGTGCGTGTGCCCGTCCGTGCGTGCGTCCGTCCTTAAACAATTTCTTCAAACGATATCTCCTCCTAAACCACTGATCGGATTTTGACCAAACTTCAAAGGAATGCTCCTTAGGAGGTCCCCTTTCAAAGTTGTTCAAATGGCTCCGGTCTGCTGCACATCTAGGCCACAGGAGCCAAAAATAAATTATTTTCACTTAAAACTTAAAAAAAATCGGCTTCTCTGAAACCACAAGGACCAGGTCTTTGATATTTGGTATGAAGCTTCATCTACTGAACCTCTACCAAAATTGTTAAAATTATAGCTCTGGAGCCAAAGAATGCCCCCGCGCCGGGGCCCACCAGTTTTATATGGACTTATATATGGAAAACATTTAAAAAAATGTCTTGTCTGAAACCAGAAGGCGCAGGAATTTGGTATGTGATATGAAGTTGTATCTAGTGGACCTCTACCAAGATTGTTCAAATTATAGCCCTGGGGCCAAAAATGCCCCCGCGCCGGAGCCCACCGGTTTTACATAGACTCATAATATAGGGAAAACCTTTAAAACTCTTCTCGGCGGAAACCAGAAGGCCCAGGTCTTTGATATTTGGTATGACGCTTCATCTAGTTGATCTCTACCAAGATTGTTCAAATTATAGCCCTGGGGCCAAACATAGCCCCATCCCTCGGGTCCACCGGGTTTGCATGGACTTATATAGGGAAAACCTTTATGAACCTTCTTGTCTGAAACCAGAAGGCCCAGACCTTTGACATTTGGTATGAAGCTTCATCAAGTGGACCTCTACCAAAATTGTTCAAGTTATAGCCCCGAGGCCCAAAATGCCCCCGCGTCGGGTCCAACTGGTTTTACATAGACTAATATAGGGAAAACCTTTAAAAATGTTCTCGTCTGAAACCATAAGGCTCAGGATCTTTATATTTGGTATGAAGCTTTATCTAGTGGACCTCTACCACGATTGTGCAAATTATAGCCCTGGGACCAAAATGGCCTCACCCTGGGGACCACCGGTTTTACATAGACTTACATAGGGAAAATCTTTAAAAATCTTCTTGTCTTAAACCAGAAGGTCCAGCTCTTGGATATTTGGTATGAAGCTTCATCTGGTGGACCTCTACTATGATTGTTCTTATTAAAGCCTTGCGGCATAAACTCGCCCTGCCGTGGGGCCAACTGGTTTAACATAGACTTATATTGGGAAACCCTTTAGAAATCTTCTCGTTTGAAATCACAAGTCCTAGGTCTATGAGGTTTGGTTTCATCTAGTGGACCTCTACCAAGATTAATCAAATTATAGCCCTGTGATCAAATTTGCCCCGCCCCGGGCTCACTGGTTTTACTTTGACTTATAAGGGAATATCTTTAACAATTTTCTTGTCTTAAACCAGAAGTCCCAGGTCTTTGATATTTAATATGAAGTCTATTATGAATGTTCAAATTATAGCCATGTGGCCAATGGTGGCCCCGCTTCAGGGCCCACGGTTTTACCTAAAAACTTTATAAATCTTTAAATCTTTTTCTCTGAAACCACAAGGCCCGTGTCTTTGATGTTTTAGCAAATCAGACTTTTAGGGTGATGGGCTCAAAGTCAAGGTTCTTGGGCTATTTTTAGATAAGCTTTGTCTTCACTGTAGCCCCTATATTTATTGATAAATATTAATATAACTTCACACAAATGTTTGATATAATAATATCTCCAGCAAATCAGACTTTCCATTGCAGTGGCTATTTTTTTTTTGAAAAAAAAAAAATCATCACTCTGGCGCCTACATTTCTCAAAGGATTTTGCAATTTTACACAAACGTTGGGTATGATAATATCTCAAGCAAGTTTGACTTTCGGAACCTGGGCTCCAGGTCAAGGTCACTGTGGCTATTATTAGAAGAAAAAAACTTCGACATATCGCTCTATCGCTCCCCCCATCGGGGCATGGAGAAATAGATGGGGCTGCACGGTGCTTCCGCGCAGAGCAGAAACCGGCCGAACTTGAGTACTGGTAAACAGCATAATTCAAAGCCTGCCCAGGAAAAGTGATGCGAGTCGGACAGCTCCTTAAACCACAGTGGTTTCTATGGACGGTAGGGCTTGAGATGTCATTTCATCTCAATGTCGGGTAAACGTCCCACAAAATCGGAAGCAATGTTTCCAAAATAACCTTAATAGTGTTGACGAAGACGTAAAACATCAATTCAAACAGATAAATATATCACTATAACACCTACATTTATTGATGTATTTTAATGTAGCTTCACACAATGTTGCGTATGATACTGTAATATATGAAGCAAATTCGACTTTCAGGGTCCTGAGCTTAAGTCAAGGTCCCTGTGGCTGTTGTCATGGGTCTAGCTAGCACATAGATATATCAATGGATTTTGATGTAACTTCACGCAAATGTTACGTAATACGGTATCATGATAATATTCTCAAGCAAGATTAGCATTCAGGGTTCTGGGCTGAAGGTCAAGGTACTGCAGCTATTTTTATTAAAACCTTGTTATAGCTTATGGATCGATTTTGCTCAAATGAACATGATATCATATCCAAAGTAGAAGTAAAACAAAGATCAGGAATCGATACAATTAACTTACTCCACCCATCAAAGACACCAAAGGGAAAGAAACACAAACATGAAGCGATCAGACCATACTGGAAACCTAAACAAAGGAAGGCCATAAGGACAGTTACTTTCCCACAAAATGGCCAAATGGCCATCAAAATAAAAAGACACAAGTGATACTCACAGTTAGTAACAAACAACAATATAAATAAACCGCAACAGAAGAACCGCCTTGGAACGGTAAGTGGAAAGAATTCCACTGGGGGCTTAAATCGATTTTACATGGCCGTAATCCTCGTCCTTACCTCTGTTGCGGTATACACGCGGTGGGAAAGTAACTGTCCTTATGGCCTTCCTTTGTTTAGGTTTCTATTATGGTCTGGTCGCTTCATATTTGTGTTTCTTTCCCTTTGGTGTCTTTGATGGGTGGAGTGAGTTAATTGTATCGATTTCTGATCTTTGTTTTACTACTACTTTTCATGTTGTCGCTTTCCATTGATAACCAATCTGAAATTATTGAAGCTTTTAGTTCTACTTCTAGATATTTAGATGATTTATTAAATATTGATAATACTTACTGGTTTGATCAGTCAGATTTATCCCCTAGAACTTAGTTAAACAAGGCAAATTCTTCTGATACCGAGGCCCCCTTTTTGGATTTACATTTATCTTTTGTAGATGGATTTGTTTCTTGCAAAATTTATGATAAACGTGATGATTTTGATTTCGAGATTGTAAATTTTCCGTTTTTGGACGGTGATGTTCCTCGTGCGACATCCTACGGGGTTTATATTTCGCAGTTAATTCGATTCGCTAGAGTGTCTAGTCATGTATCCGACTTCAACGCTCGTAATAAATTATTAACCCCTAAACTTCTTAATCAGGGGTATAGGTATCATAAACTACGTAAAACCTTTTCTAAGTTTTATAGACGTCTTTGATGCTCCGTCTTTGGTCGGGCGTCTCGGAGTGTAACTGTTTGTTTTCTTTTGCTCCAGCAATTCTGTTGTTGTATGCTGTCGAGTCCTCAACCTTGTTTCATCTCTGTAGTTTTTTTTTATTTCTATGTTCTCGGAGATGTTACACTGATGAGTTAGGAAGCCTTGATGCGGACTAAACAAAATTAGTGTATACCGCGACAGAGGTAAGGGCGAGGATTATGGCCATGTAAAATCGATTTAAGCCCCCCAGTGGAATTCTTTCTACTAACCGTTCCAAGGCGGTTCGTCTGTGGCGGTTTATTTATGTTGTTGTTTGTTACTACTTACTGTGTGTATCACTTGTGTCTGTTCATTTTGGATGGCCATTTGGCCATTTTGTAGGAAAGTAACTGTCCTTATGACCATCCTTTGTTTAGGTTTCCATTATGGTCTGGTCGCTTCATGTTTGCGTTTCTTTCACTTTGGTGTCTTTGATGGGTGGAGTAAGTTAATTGTATCGATTCCTGATCTTTGTTTTACTTCTTCTTAGATCCTCTAAGCGGTTTACCAGTACTCGTGTGCGGGTCGTTTTCAGCTCTGCGAGGAAGCATCATGCATCCCATCTATTTCTTCAAGCCCCGATGGGCGGGGACCAAATGCTCGGTAATGGAAAGATCGGTAGCTAATATTTTCCTTTAACCATTTCGATCCCAGTAACCCAGTACAGCATTTATTTTATTTTTTTTTTTTGGTTTTTGGTTTTACGGCCCTTTTAATATTATTTAACTCATATCGAGCCGATCGTTAATCAGAGGTGGGCGAAAACGGAGAAAAACCACCTGACCTTCCGTTGCAGAACTTGGCGTCTCACATGTGACCCGAGCGCGGCTCGAACCTACGGCGGTGAGAAACCTAATGATCAAGGTCAGCGCTCTTAACCACTAGGCCACGGAGGCCGGTCCAGTACAGCATTCATCAGAAACAAAATGTGTATGTCTATGCGTTAGTGTGTGCGAGCTGTGTGCTTGAGTGCGCACGTGAGTGATGTCCTAATGTTTTTACTTCTGCAACAGATTATTGGTACATTCTCCGGAAAATACAAAATTTGTAACCTTTACAAATTTTGATTTCAGTCTGTAATCACTTAACCCTTATCTTGCTGTTCACGACAACCCCTATCTTTGGAAACAGTGTAGATACAGATCAGATGGCTTCTGAAGAAGCCATCTGATCAGGATCTACAATGTTTGACATTCAGTTTATGAATTTGTAGTAATAAATTACATCAAGTAATCTGATTGGTTCAAAGTCAGAAATGGGTGTGGCTAAACTGAATATTCAGCAAGAGAAGGGTTAAAAGTAATCAACACGTTTATCAAATCCTGAAAATTAGAATGAAATATCTACATAGGTTTTGGTGGAAGCCTCCTTGGTGCAGTGGTTACGCTACTCGCATTGTAAACCAGGGATCGCAGGATCGATCCCGGGCTTCTCCAGACTTTCGGATGAGTCTTTAAACCAAGGTCCCGTCTCCGTATGACCTTAGCTGTTGGTGGGACGTAAAACTTAAACTCACTCACATAGGTTTTGGAGATATGGCAGTTTAAATTTGGATATTTCCAAATACGGTCATTTGAGAGAAAAGTGTTAGTATTTTCATAAATAACAATAAAATTGTAAATGTAAAATCACCATTGTATAGATATATTATGTAGGCACATGCCTGCCAAATATGAAATAATTTAGGTAAGAAGTATGAATGCTATGCATTTTTAATACAGGGAACCCATTTGGATAAAGTATGATAAAATTGCTCATCTGTACCTACATGTACCTAGGTACAAGCTATGCAATTTGTTATATACATGCATACAATATGTTTTTGTGTGGCTGTTACTACGGAATTTGTAAAGATTTCGGAATTTCTTAGTTTCATAGAGGTCAGAAAATGAATGAAATTTCAAAGGGCTAGGTGAACAAGTTTTAAAGTTGGCATTTTCCGGATAAGCCCGGGTGTAAGGTGTGCCAGAGGGGCGGTTTGAACTAGTATCCCACTTTATACATGGATGCATAAATAAGAATACATGTATTGCCTCGTATAAAGTGGTGTTCACAGGGGTGTTCCATTTACATACGTAATAATGTGATGCATGCAATGAAGTAATATCGCCAGTCGTATTTCTTCGAGCTGGTACAGGATTACGCGTCAAAAAGTGATAAATGGGAGGAAGTGATACATCTTCTAGCCATGCAAACGAAAGGAATACGTTTAAAGCGACACCTTTGATCAATGGTGCAGAGAAAAACGGATTACTTTACGACAGTTTCAAATGTGATTTGTATCTAAATCACGGAATGCGTGGGCCACCGATTTATAGCCTATATGCTTGCAAATCGCAACTCGGGTCAAATAATAAGCCGTTTTTGTACCGAAAACCCCAAAATGGGTACCTTGGCAAACAGTGCAGGCCCAGATGAGACGCCGCAGAACGCGGCGTCTCATCAGGGCCTACACTATTTGCAGAAAGTTCAGCCATTTTCCAAACCAATTTTGAAGATTCCACAACCTGTCAAATGGACTCTAGCTATACTCACCGGAAATAGAAACTATAGACTCATTTCTAAATTGTCACTGGCAAAACATTTTAATGAAATTTGAATTCTAATTATACAAAGTATCATCAGTGGCATGTCTGCTTTATCGAATAAAATGTTTAATGATAGGTAAAACCACAGGTTCAAGCTTCCATTGAGTTAAACATTTTGTGTCGCGAATTTGATTCCCATATTTACCAGTTATTACTCATCATCTAGCATTGCAAAATGAAAATTTACACGATGGTTGAAAAGTTATCGACCTCTAATATTGGACCAAACCACCGGAAGTGAGCGAAAAGTATGGCATTTCTGATTGCGTTTTTGTTTTAATCAATATTTTAGACACATCTGAAGATGCTAAAACGACTGAAGGCATTTTTGGGTCGATTTTTGGCTTGCAACATTATTTTGAATATTTCGCTGAAAAAAAAGCAGTTCTTGAGATTTCAATAAAATGTTCGTTTCTTGATAATTTTTAGATTTTATGTTGTTGTTTTTTTTTTATTCCTTGCTTTTAACTTATTACATATACGGAAAAATGTTGAAGTCAAAATTCGATTACAAACAGATTATGTGAAAAATGTACTTTTTTTTTTTACATTTTCTCCAAAACACCAGATTTTCTTTAAATTGTTAGGGATTCATGTCTATAGTTAGTCATAATCTTAATCAGTAAATTTTATCTGACTTATCCACTTGTTTTGTCAGGCGATGCAATTTAACCCTTCTATTGCTGAATATTCATTTTAGCCACACCCATCTCTGACTTTGAACCAATCAGATTACTTGATGTAATTTATTCCTACAAATTCATAAAGTGAATGTCAAACAGTGTAGATCCTGATCAGATGGCTTCTTCAGAAGCCATCTGATCTGGATCTACACTGTTTGCAAAGATAGGGGGTGTCGTGAAAAGCAAGATAAGGGTTAAAAGTGTATAGTTTCTATTTCCGGTCAGTATATATGTAAGGTGTAGATTCCGTTTGGTACAAAAAGGGTTAAACGGCACTTGTAGGGATATTTGTAAATATTGGTCCTCGTTGGGATATCGACTGACACTTGCTAGCTCGTACCTTCGAAAACCCGATGGTCACGAACACCGACATCAGTGTGAACCCTTTTTGTCTACACCCATGGGCGTAGACGTTATAGACGTAGGGTTTAACACGGAAATGTAGCCATAAGTTACCCATAATGCCTGTTGACCTTTTATTTTGTGCAACAACAAGTATAAGATTTCGTAAGAAGAAAAAAAATGGTCCATAACAAGTATAAGCGGCCCCCGCCCATCGGGGCTTGAAGAAATATATGGGCTGCACGATGCTTCCACGCAGAGCTGAAACCGACCCACACACGAGTACTGGTAAACCGCTTAGAGGATCTAAGCCTGCCCAAGCAAAGCGGTGCGAGTCAGCCCGTTCATGCTTATAAAAAGAAGTTGAGGCAATGATCAGGAATCGATACAATCAACCCACAGCTCCCATCAGAGACACCAAAGGGAAAGAAACACAAACATGAAACAACAGGTCTAATGTAAACATCAATAGCGGAAAGCCAAAAGGACAGTTACTTTCCCACAAAATGGCCAATAGGCTCCCAAAATAAAAAATATAAGCGACACAAACACCAAAAGACAAATCATAGGAAAAATAAACCGCGACAGAAGAACCGCCTTGGAACGGTCAGCGGAAACGAATTCCACTTGGCGGGGGGGGGGGGGGACTTAAATCGATTTTACGTGGCCACAATCCTCGCCCTTACTTCCGTCGCGATTTAGACAAATAATTTGTTCAGTCCGCATGAAGGCCTCCTTATAAACCCTATTGGTTTTATTGGGCGGCAGGGCTTGAGATGTTATTTC
Organism: Lucinisca nassula; assembly: GCA_963580285.1. Classification (NCBI taxonomy): domain Eukaryota; kingdom Metazoa; phylum Mollusca; class Bivalvia; order Lucinida; family Lucinidae; genus Lucinisca; species Lucinisca nassula. The sequence continues at coordinate 83,272,268 of OY757023.1, forward strand.
CAAAATAACCTTGCAGTGTTGACGGGGACGTTAAACCTCTAATCAAACCAACAAATAACAAGTATAAGCTTTCACACAAAACGGCCCTCTGGCACGGGATTGCTATCACAATTATACAATCCTATATTTGCTGTCATATTTGTACAGGCTAATACAAAATATACGCTCGACCACGACGGACCACTGCTTATCCAATAAGCTCCACAGGAGCCATCGGCACTGGATAGCTAAAAGAACTTGCCTCGCCGTTAGCAAAATTGTTGGTTAATCTTCAGTTTGTATTCTATGAAGTGTAGGAAAGTTGTCTACTTAACTTCCCCCAACAGTTGTCAAGCATTCCATTTGATTAGATGTTACACGCATATTGAAGTTGAACATGTGCCTTTTTAAAGATTAAAAAAGTCCCATTTTCTTTACAAAATTACAGCATTTGCAACGTTGATATTTCATTACACTTCAGTCGGCAGGATTCTGAGTGCCGACTGGCTATAAGAGTATTGCCAAAGACATTTAATTGTATAAAATACATTTCTGGGATATAACTCTAGACATTCACATTTAATATGTGCGAAGCGTAGGCGTAGCTTTTTGTAAAAGCTAATCTTGTATCGTTGAGCTATAATGTCCTTAGTTTAAGCCTCGAAATAAGCTGAATAATTGATTAGAAGATTTTAGAGCAGAAATAAGGAAAATAAGGTGTACCACTGTAAACCCCAGTTTTACTATATAAAGGTGGGGATCAAGGGGGTCAAAATTATATAGGCTTGTTATCGTGATGACGTTACAATGTATTTGTATTCGTAATGTAATTAAAATCAAATTGAAAGAGAATATATACTGAATTGATATCCATCTGATTACATTTGAAGAACCGTTCAAGCAACGATGTTTTGATAAACATACATGCTTGTTGTTCATAGAGTTCTGGCAGCTGTTTACTACATTGTAAACAGGTCCTGTTTGTTTGCTTCAGTGAAAAGATATTGGCAGATAAAATGTAAAAAACAGTGTCCTGTCTCGGCAAGGGCTTTTCCTATCGTTCTCTGGTCACCAAATACGTGTAAATAGCAAGTGGCATTGAGGCAGGCATACGCACATATAAACGCACGCACGCTTTGACTCTACAACTACACAGACAAACAGTCTCCAAACAAAACACAAAGACATTACGAAAACACGCCTATACAAATACATTGTTAACTTTACCGCCCCAAAATTGAAAATTTTAAGATGAAAAATTGTGCTATTTTTTCTTATTTCTGTTCAAATTATAGATTGTGGGTACCCGTTAGAACCGCCTCATAGAGGCGGCTCTAACGAGTACCCACAACCTATAATTTAGAACAGAAATAAGAAAAATAATGTTTACCCCCTATAAACCCCAGTTTTACTATATAAAAGTGGGGTTCAAAGGGGTCAAAATCATATTGGCGTCTTTTCGTGATGCAATAAGACGCATAGCTTATTCGAACCAAGACAGAAATGCAAATATCGCGAACAAATATTAAAAAAAAAAATAAAATTCTTTATCTAACTTGATTTTTTTTTTATGTTAGATACTTAGGGATGACCAAAGCATCCCCAAATGTCAGGCATCCCTAAATGTCCGCCAGCATGACATTAGTTTAGAAAATATTTATATTTAATTATAAATAATTAATTTATAAAAATACAAAATTACGTTAAAACCAATGTTAAAACATTCGCCTTCGGAAATAGGCATCTTTTCAATGCAGCCCTTAATGTCTGCCATCTCCAAATGTCGACTAGCATGACAAGTAATTTAGAAAATATATTTAAACCGCAATCAGGCATTCTAGTAACCCAATAAACGGGGTCGAATAACTGCACGCTATAATCGGTAGTGACCTATAATACCTTCTACTGACCTATAATACGTCAAGTGACCGTTTATAGACCGGACCTGCTTTTCAGGTGTAAACAATAACATGCAAGATGTTATATATTGGAAAAATTAATATCTTTGCTATATTTATTTGAACAGATTTTCAGAAATATCCGCTAAATTCTTATCTTCTCGGCCTTTCCTGGTTTAAATGGCTCGTTGGAATAACTGCTAATGTAATTCAGTCTCGACCTCGAAAATAATTTCTAAAGCTAAAATAAACTACTTATTTGCAGATTTTCAAACAGAATTAAAAGCGCTGAGAAACTTTTATTCGAGCGTCCATGTTATTTCCTACGTCTTTGTCGCGTGGTGGCGTCAGAAACTTTGCACTCGTTGACGTCACGTTATACTACGTGTGCGCGCCATGGGACTGAATGTCGTTTAACAAGCCACACTGTCTGCTGTGTTTTTTGCTTAAATTTGCTAAATTATTGCAAAAACCCCTTCATTTCTGAATTGCGGTATAAACTAAATACTAAAGCTCGCCCCTATAAATTGTCTAAGGCTCACCGATTATATTTTATTATTAAAGACACTAACCATGTATTTACTATTTTACGTTAGATAATGACTTATTGTTTTGATGTTAAAGGGCAAAAATAACGTTAAACATATGTTGAAAGCATCCACCTTCGGAAATCCGCGATTGTTTGTCTTGTTTTAGATCGTAATAATTACACATGTAACCCTAAAATATAACTCTAAGTCTCTAAGTTAACTGTCATGCTGGTACATGTATCATGAGATGCTTATTTCCGAAGGTAAATGTTTTTATCCCCCCCCCCCCACCGAGAATCTTTGAATCGGGGGGCATATTATTTGCCCTGTCTGTCTGTTTGTTTGTTTGTCTGTTTGTCCGTCACAAAAACTTTAACCTTGATCATAACTTCAGTAACTTAAGTATTTGACCTAGCCCCATGAAACTTCACGCACTTATTCACCATCACAAGGGCCATAACGCTGTTTTCATTTTTGACTGAATTATCTCCCCTTGAAATTTTGCCAAAACTCAGAAATTGGCTCCCATTGGCCACATATAGTGACAGCTCTTGTTTAAAGACAGGATTTAACGTTATTTTGTCTTTTATGTCATAAAATGATTATTTACAATATATTTTCTAATTTTGCTTAAGGCTAGTGGACATTAAGGGATAAGGGACAATTAGGGGTCAATTGGAAAGATGCTTATTCCCGAAGGTGTATGCTTTTAACATAAATTGAACGCTAATTTTATACAATAATAATTGATTATTATAGGTGTAACGAACCAAGCATTGAAAATTTGAATAAAAAAAAAACAAATAACTAACCAATTTTGTTCGAGCCAATTTAATTCAATGTTGGTTTTAATTTGGCGATGACGGTTATCGTGATGTATTTGCAGTTTGTTTAATTGTCAAGACAACATCAACTGTTTACAATTAAGGCGTAACTATACCAGTTCATTCTTCTTTCAATTTCAGCCTTTTGCATCAGCTAATGGATGGCAAATAATTTAAATATAAGTGATAAAGATTACGTTCGACGAAGTATGAAGTGTGATTATTCATTCTTGCATTAATACCTATGCGCATGGCTGTTGGAAGCCATTGTCAAAATGGACCGAAAGCCGTGCTCAAGCACCAAAAAACCATGTTCAAATCATGAAATTCGCGTGCTGTTTGAACATGGATTTTGAGCTTTTGATATCACAAGACGGGCCTTGCTTTGTTTACATGACGTTCAGCCAACTAGCGTTTTCGCCCTTAACGTAGCGTTTTAGGGTTCTATGATGACGTCAGAGGGTTACTGCGTGACAACATCATTGTAAACAACATTCTGAACTGGCCGCCATTTTGGTTTGCCTGTCGCATTTGAAGAGTTTGTAGGGAATTTCTATGGAGCTTTTGGCGTTTTCGACAAAAAATTTGCTGTCCGAATCGTAAGTATGCAAGAACAACGATCCCCCATGGTTATTTCATTGTATTAACATTTGCCGGATCCCGCGGAAGATATTTGAACATTCGGCCTACCGGCCTCATGCTCAAACAGCTTCCTCGGGATCCGGCAAATGTTAATGCATGAAAAACCATGGTTGATCCCTATATTGGACGTTAAAAACACATTCAATTCGTCATTATTTCGTACACGATTTGCTGCACCATCACGTGGACAAATCCGTGAAATGAACAACCCTAAACCCCACTTTATATAGCGTAACTGGGGTTAAGCGGTAAATATAATTTTTCTTATTTCTGCTCCAAAAGATATGTTGTGGGTACTCGTTAGAACCGCCTCGATGAGGCGGATCCTACCTGCATCCACAACATCTATTTGAAGTATTTATAAGAAAATATCACGGATTTTCATCAGAAAAGTAGCCATTTTGGAGGTGTGCTATCGTAATGCGAGCCATTTTCCAAAATCGCGGGGAAAATTACCTTTGTGCCGTCAGTGCTTTGATTTCTTTGACATCTGCCTCAGTATCATTTTCTTCTATCATCCAAGTACTCCAAGAAGTGCCCCTTCAGTTTGCAGTAGCATTCAATCTGTTGATCAGCACGTGATTTTGCCAAACGATATAGTTTACTGGTAAAATTCGCTTAGACAACAAGATAAGATTATATTTATTTGCTCTCTTGCAATTCAATAGCAATTATAGCCTGCAAAGACAGAACATTGATCAAACTGTATTGTTCAATTGGATGAAACCATAGATATGTTCTTATTTCTGATTTAATTCAACGATTCTGTTACGAATATAGCTGCCATGAAAACAACGATTCCGTATCATTGCGCAATGAACGCCATTCCCTTTCTGCTAGTCGTCTATTTTGCTCTTAGCGCTGGCAAAGTAGCACGTAGCTACAACATTACAAATGCATGTTTACACGTACAGCAAGCATTTTGTAATCTCTGGTTAAAAAGTATTTTTTAAAAAAAATTCGGTTGACTCAAGAAAGGTAAGATATTCGGGCGAAATTAGGTTCATAACTTGGTAAAGTGTATGCTATTTGTTCTGTTTTCAGGGTGGACGAACGTATGTACTTTAACACATTTAGTACCAGTGACCCCAAAACGGGTACCATGGCAAACAGTGCAGGCCCAGATCAGACGCCGCAGAACGCAGCGTCTGATCAGGGCCTACACTGTTTGCTAAACGTTCGGTCATTTTCCAAATAAATTTTTTGATGAACACACAACCTGACACCCCTATATTTTGAAATGAACTCCTGCTCTGTATAAGGAGGAAGATTCCATTTGGTACAGAAAGGGTTATTTTTTCAGTGTTGAAAACCTATACAGACAGATCACTAGGACACGGTCCCCGCCCATCTGGACTTGAAGAAACAGATTGGCTGCATGATGCCTCAATGCAGAGCTGAAACGAACCGCACACGAGTACTGGTAAACCGCTTAGAGGATGTAAAATAGAAGTGGAGGCAATGATCAGAAATCGATACAATTACAGCTCCCATCAGAGACACCAAAGGGAAAGAAGCACAGACATGAAACAACAGACCCTAATGGAAACATAAATTGCGGAAAGCCAAAAGGACATTTAATTTCCCACAAAATGGCCAATTAGCTACCCAAAATAAAATATTATAAGCGACACAAACACCAAAAAAAAAAACAAATCATATCAAAATAAACCGCGAGAGAAGAATCGCCTTGGACCGGTCAGCGAAACGAATTCTTGTGTGTGTGTGTTTGTGTGTGTGGGGGGGGGGGGGGGGGCTTTAATCGATTTTACGTGGTCACAATCATCACCCTTACTTCCGTCGCGATTTAGACAAATAATTTGTTCAGTCCGCATGAAGGTCTGCCCAGAAAAAGCGACGGGAGTCGGGCCGCCCATGCTTATAAGCCCTATTGGTTTTATTGGGCGACAAGGCTTTAGATGTCATTTCATCTTAATATCGGGTAAAAGTGACACAATATTGGACGCAACGTCTCCAAAATGATCTATACAGCGTTGACGGGGCCATAAAACCACAAATTAAACAAACTGAGCATTAGGGTAATACATCTGTGCGCCATAGGGCATTCTTTCATATCATTTTGTTTCTGTTGAAAAAGTGTGATATTGTGATATAAGTCTTATTCAAACTCAGTACATTGGCTGTTGGTATTCGTTAGAACCGCCTCAATTTAAGGCATAGGCTTTGGGTATTCGTTAGAACCACCTCAGTTTGAGGAGATTCTAACGAATACCCACAACCTTTGTTTTAGAGCAGAAATAATGAAAAACATTAATGTATACCCTTTAAACCCCAGTTTTCTCTGCATAAAGTGGGGTTTATTTGTGCGTTCATTTCACGGACTTGTTAACAGGATGAAAGCCATCTCATATAATGATAACAAGTACCCGCGTGACATAGCGTATTATTGTATATTTAAAAAAAAATGTGTCCCAAGTATGATACTTTACTTACCAATATCCCAAACACTAATTGGGTGGGGGCGTAAGAACAGCCTCATTGAGGCGGTTCTAACTATATAGAACCCACAACCTATGTCCAGGAGCAAAAACAGAATAATAATGTATACGGAACCCCCAGTTTCCACATATAAGTGCGCCTATCGGTGCTTGGAAAAATAGATTCAGCTGCATGATGCAGAGCTGAAACCGACCGAAAATGAGTACTGGTAAACTGCTTAGAGGGTCTAAGCAAAGTGTTGCGAGTCTCTATATATACATCCTTTTTGTTTATTTGGGCAACAGGACGTGAGATTCCATTTCATCTCAAGGTCGGGTAAATGTTAAACAAAACTGGAAGCAACGTCTCCAAAATGGCCTACATAGTGTTGACGGGGACGTGAAAGTTCTATTTAAACAAATTTTATAAAGTGGATTTTACAGAGGTGTTTAGTTGACGGCCTATTTATAACGTGATGATCAAGATCGAACCTATTGGACAGTTTGAACAAAAATTGTGATGGCTGACTTTATCAGCGTAACCTTTAATTTCGTGTGAAATACGAGCAGAAAATTACCAGGATACAAATGATAAAAAAAAAATTACTGAAGAAGTACTCAAAATATCAGAAAAAGTTTTGGTAGATGAAGATAGTCTCAATAAACATTACATATACAAAATATATTGTGGGTTTAATAGTGAACTTTAATTCTGGTGCACTTTCTATTTCTACTTTCACCGCCTGCTATTGGCTTTTGGTTGGGGGATTTGTCATCTCTTCTGATGGATAGTTTTATATGTTACGGGGTATGATTTTTGGGTAGATTGTTTTACAATCGATTCAAATTTACTAAATGACAAATAAAAAAAAGATAATGCTTTTGTCCACGTAACCTGGGGAACCAATATTAATGGTTATTAATAGAAAACGTCGCACTATTTTTATCGATGTAACATGTAGGTCAGAGCTATCTATAGAGTCTGGTCAGGAATCGTGTGCTGTGTTTGGCAAACAACGAATACCCAGATCAGAATGTGGCGCGGAATGTGGCGTCTGCTTAGCCGGCTGTACAGGGACTACACTTGTTTGCTTAAATACTGGCATTTTAGGGTTAATCGAAGTAGTTCAGGCCAAAGCCAGGCTGCTTAAGTCATGAAAGGAAAACAAAAGCAATATCTCAATATAGCCCGCGCTGTCACGTGAAGACTTTCGGAACACTGGTAGAAATGGACGTTTACACATATGTATGTCAAGTAATCTAATTTCTTTCGAACAAAAATAGTCGATGTAATGTCTGCCAAAAACATACATTTAAGAACCTAGAAATGTTTAGGAGCAAATTTTTAAAAGCGGAATCGTTTTTAGACTTACAGCAGCACAGATCGGATAGACAGTACATTGCATCTGATCAGAATCGGCACTGTTTGCCATTCATACAGCAACATATAGAACATGATTCAGGCCCGTACGCAAACTCTGAAAACGGGGGGAGGGGGTGCGAATTTCGGGTAATTTGCAGAGGGTGAAATACTGCATGAATTTGAGATAATTGTCAAAGAGAGAGAGAGAGAGAGAGAGAGAGAGAGACAGACAGACAGACAGACAGACAGACAGACAGAGAGAGAGAGTGAAAGAGACAGAGAGAGACAGACAGACAGACAGACAGACAGACAGAGAGAGAGAGAGAGAGAGAGAGAGAGAGGGACTCTGAAAACGGGGGGAGGGGTTGCGAATTTCGGGTATTTTGAGAGAGAGAGAGAGACACACACACAGACAGACAGACAGAGAGAGAGAGAGAGAGAGAGAGAGAGAGAGAGAGAGAGAGAGAGAGAGAGAGAGAGAGAGAGGGACTCTGAAAACGGGGGGAGGGGTTGCGAATTTCGGGTATTTTGCAGAGGGTGAAATACAGCATGAATTTGAGATAATTGCCAAAGAGAGAGAGAGAGAGAGAGAGAGAGAGAGAGAGAGAGAGAGAGAGAGAGAGAGAGAGAGAGAGAGAGAGAGAGAGAGAGAGAGAGAGACAGACAGACAGACAGACAGACAGACAGACAGACAGACAGAGAGAGAGAGAGAGAGAGAGAGAGAGAGAGAGAGAGAGAGAGAGAGAGAGAGAGAGCGAGAGAGAGAGGCTCTCCACCCTGTGTACGGGCCTGCATCAACAGGTTGAATGAATTATTTCGTTTGGACATTGCGCTGAAGGGGCTCTGTATCAGACCACTGTTATCAGGCGCTGGGATGCAGTGGTGGGACTAAGTGATGAGAAGAGAGTGGGAAAAAAGTATGACAGTGTAGATCCTGATGGACAGAAGCCATCGGTGGATCTACACTGTTTGTAAAGGAGCAGTAGGATAAAATGTTGTAGTTGTAATTACTTTTCTAGCACATATGAGCCCGCCAAGCGAATTTGTGTCTTCGAGCATTCCGTCATGACAAATTTTAACTGCGCATGCCCAGCCATTCAGAGTGGCCAGGGATATGACTTTCTGTCTGAAGGTTCCTCTTGATTCACTGCTTGTATGAGCGAGCAGCGAAGGTTCTGGCGAGACTGCGCGGGTGCGCAGGCTCGCCTGAACCTTCGCTGCTCGCATAGGCGATAAGTACCAAAATCGCTTGACGGGGCCCATATTGTCTTGCATATGAGGTTAAGCATTACCAATGAAATATTGTAAATTCAGTTTTAAAGTGAATAATTTCGAAAACCTTGAAGAAAAATGTAACCCGTGCAACAACAAGAATGTCGTTTTTTTCAGACAAAAATTGTACTGAATACTTTTCTTATAATGAAGCTTTTTAGCGAGTACCTACAATCTACGTTATAAAGCAGTGTTCCTGGTCCGCGTGACTGTCGCTGACCAGGCACAAAACCCAAGTACCGGTTATTTACATCAGTGTTTAGTCTTCTCCCTGTGACATCAAAGCGCTGTTTAAAAGGTAAAATCTATTCGCTTAGCAATCGACTACAGAAGTTTCCCGCCTGCTATTTACAAATCCTTAACAAAGACCAGGTGCTGGTTGCTTTTAGCATCGATAGTCGCCTCCCTAAGACGTCAGAGCGCAGTGTAAAAAGTAAATTCTGGACAGTGCACGTTCGGGACTATTTTCCCAACCTACACTCAGATACAGTCGACCCACCATTACTCTCAGTGCTTTGATTTCAAGTACGAGTGTAGAGTCAAAATGAGGCGATAACACATCCGAATGATTATTTGTTCTGATACTTTGTATTTACTCACCTCATTGGTGCGATTGTAGTTAATTAGTACCCACGACCTATATATCTCGGAGAAGAGATACGAAGAACAGTGTGTACCCCTGTAAACCCACGTTTTCTCTATACAGAGAGGGGTTTACATGCGGTCTTTTTTACACAGTCTTGTTAACAAGGTGTAAAAGGGGATAACTGCAAACATAATTGAGACGGGCACATCATTTTCTGCAATTTACCAGTGCGCCAAGCGAAGAATCAGATCAGCCTGAGCATACATATAGTGTGACTAGAGACTTCTCTTGCTAAATAATGCCCTTCGCTATCCTTAGAGCGCACAACGAAGACTCTAATCAGACTGCTAGGATGCGCAGGCTGATCTGAGTCTTCGATGGGCGCACATGTAAATTGAAGGAAATGCTATGCCCTGGCTCAATCGTAATATGGAAGGTAAGTCGGTGCGCAAGATCGGACCCGTAAAACGTAATTTTGCGTCCGACGAATCGAGGATTGCTGTCCGAAATGCACTGTCCAATGCAATTATCCCAATTCAATGCACTTTTTATAAAAAATCTTTAGATGTTTGCCAAAAATAGTAAAAGCCTTCGGGGTGCATAAAACCCAATGTCAGCCAATGAATTGCGACGCTACGTGAAGGCGTCCGTTTTCCGACAGAATATTGGAAACCTCTGACGTTATTCAATTCACATTACAAAAACACGCCTATACAAATGCATTGAAAACTTTACCGCCGAAAAAACGAAACGTTTAAGATAAAAAATGTGATATTTTAGAACAGAAATCAGAAAATTAGGTGTACCCCTGTAAACCCCAGTTTTACTACATGTATATAAAAGTGGGGTTCAAAAGGGTCAAAATTATATAGGCTTGTTTTCGTGGTGGATCGGACCTCGCGTTTCATATGCAAGTTCATGAGTTCATGTAATTTGTCTTACACCGTGGTGCTGGTAAAGAACATCTCCGGTCCCCGCCCATCGGGGCTTGAAGAAATATATGGGCTGCATGATGCTTCCACGCAGAGCTGAATCCGACCCGCACACGAGTACTGGTAATCAACTTAGAGGATCTAAGCCTGCCCAGGCAAAGCGGTGCGCACGAGTCGGACCGTCCATGCTTATAAACCCTATTGGTTTCATTGGGCGAGAGGGCTTGAGATGTCATTTCATCTCAATGTCGGGCAAAAGTCCTCATAAAAGTGGAAGCAACGTCTCCAAAATAACCTTTACAGCGTTGACGGGGATGTTAAACCTCAAATCAACAAACAAACAAAAGAACATCTCTTAGAAACAAAATTAATGTACCAGAAATTGAATTTCATTTTTTCAGTTATATTTCCTCTCTTCTCTTGTGGAAGTCGGCTAATGCCAAGTGTACTTTATCCAGATGTTAAAAGGTTTCGACTTAACCTGCTTAAAACAATGATTAAATAAGTCTGAGACGCTGTGAAAAATGATCTCATGCTTTTGAACATGTTGAAGTGGGAATCGTGTGCTATTAAATATAATATTTTAAGTCTGATGAAAAATAACTTCGCAGTTATATGGATTGAGTGAAAATTAGAAGAACAAAATGCAAGGATATAAAATAATAGCTGCGATAAAACATGATTTCATTTCATGCCTTTGTCTTGGAATAAGAACGTTCATGTGTTTCTTATTGCAATTAAAAGTTACGAAATTTAAACAATTCAAGGTAGAGTGTTCAGTTATAAACATCATCACGAAAACACGCCTATATAATTTTGACCCCCCTTGAAACCCCACTATTATATAGTGGGGTTTACATGGGTAAACCTTATTTTTCTTATTTTATGCTCTAAAATATAGATTGTGGGTACTCGTTAGAACCGCCTCGATGAGGCGGTTCTAACGAGCACCCACAATCTATATTTTGAGCAGAAATAAGAAAAATATCACAATTTTTTCATCTTAAATTTTTCATTTTTTCGGTGGTAAAGTTTACAATGTATTTGTATAGGCTTGTTTTCATAACGTCATGGCGACTGTAACAACATCACGTGAACTAGTCCGTGAAATGAAGACCCCTCTAAACCCCGCTTTATATAGAGAAATTTGGGGTTTACGGGGGTATACACAATCTGCCTTATATTTGCTCACAAACATAGATTTTGGGTACTCGTTAGAACCGCCTCAATGAGGCGGTTCTAACGAGCACCCACAATCTATGTTGAAGCAGAAATAAGAAAGATGTTACCATCTTTACCAAAGATTTGTCGCTTCTGACACCATGTTGGACGCCATTATTTCACACGGACATGTTTTCATAATGAAGTGTGACAAAGTGCATTTTTCATATCTCCAAAAAAGGTGATTTTTGTTCTGAAAATAAAAAATCAGTCATACGTTTCTTATTTATACTCCAAACAGATTTTCCCGCCATTTTTCAAAGGGAGACAACTTCGGGACTTCCTGTTCGCTGTTTTTATAAGCACTATCCCACTGAAACAGGGGTCTACTCTTACAGAAAAGCATTTGCTCCTCAGGAGCAAAATCTTTCCTTTAAGATTTGACCCCTGTTGCCATGGGAGACAAAATATTTTTGGAGGAGTTGCCTCCCCTGAAGGTGTACCCATTCCCCTTAAGTGTGTCAATATTATATAGGCCTGTTGCCGTGATAATTGTCTTAATTGCTGATTCAAACATAGATTGTGGGTACACGTTAGAACCACCTCTTTGAGCCGGTTCTAACGAGTACTCATAATCTATATTTTTTAGCAAAATTAAGGAACTCCAACGTTTGCCTGTATTAAGGGGAATGGATACACCTTCAGGAGAGGCAACTCCTGCAAAAGTATTTTGTCTCCCATGTCAAAAGGGGTCAACTCTTAAAGGAAAGAATTTGCTCCTGAGGAGCAAATTCTTTCCTTTAAGAGTAGACCCGTTTTTCAGTGGGACAGGGCTTACAGAAAAGCGAACAGGAATTCCCGAAAGTTCTCTCCCTTTGAAAAATGGCGGGAAAATCTGCCAGATTTTTCCCATTCCCCTTAAATTGGGGTTTAAAAACTTTAAGGTTTATAATACACGGCCTTGTTAACAAAATGACTCGATGTATATAAAAGCTTCAAAACTTTTTCATGTCTTCTTTATACTAGACGATGGAACATTCTGAAAATTTGGACTCACATTAAATCATTCTGAGAGTTCAGTATGGGATGTGTATGTGGCAAAACTTGCCTTGTCCTGAAGGTTGGACAAAAGCCTCTGTCATTTAGACGACTGTCTTTTATTTCGGAAGAAGATAAAATAGTAATATGCAAACAATGGAATACTCTGAAGCGACATGTGACAAGTGTAGGAGTTATAACTTTCACGAGGTAGGCATCCTTCGATAACATTACAATAATTCCGCTGATTTCAAGAAGCTTCTGACGAAAGACTCTGCACTGTACTGGTTAACCGCTTACGTATAAGCCTGTTCAGAAAAAGTATGGTAAACTGACCGGCTCGAAAATGACCTAAAAGTGTTGATTGGGCCGTTTAACTCCAAAACAGACAAGCATTACAATAATTCAACCTTGTGACAAAGTGCATTTTATCCTGTCCCCGGAATGACTACTTTTCTGCTGAAAATCTGTGATATTTTTATTATTTATACTGCAAATATAGGTTGTGGGTCCTCGTGAGAACCGCCTCAATGAGGCCGTTCTAACGAGTACCCACAACCTATGTCTTCGAGCAGAAATAAGAAAAAAAATGTATACCCCCCCGTAAACTCCAGCTATCGTTATTTAAAGTGGGGTTTAAATGGGTGTAGTTTCCACGGACTTGTTCACGTAATGAAAACGGATACTTTTCTGATGAAAATTGTGATATTTATCTTATTTATATACTTCAAACATACGATGTTGGTGCTCGTTAGAGCCGCCTCCTTGAGACAGTTCTAACTAGTACCCACAACATTCTGTGGTGTCTGATCTGGGTCTGTACTGTTTGCCAATGTCCCATAAAAAGGGCCGCTAGGTATATATATGGGTTATGTCGAAATACTTCCTTCCAATATGTGTGTAAAGTAATGTAAAGTAATGTAACATGTTTTATCAATAATCAGATAATATCACATTTTCCATATTCGAAGGCTCCGTGGTGTACATGTAGTGGATGTGCTGCTCACCTTGTAAACCAGGTATCGCAGGATCGATCCCGCCTTCTCCAGACTTTCGGATGAGTCTTTAAATCGAGGCCCCGTCTCCGTTTGACCTTAGCTGTTACTGGGACGTAAAACGTAAACACTCACTCAAAGTTTCCATATTCAGTCAAATTAACAATATCACTATTTACATCCTGGTTCCACCCAAGTTTCTGCAGTCATTCTCTCCCTTGCACTGATTCAACCAAAGCACTGATACATGTAGTACTGTTGAAACCGCGCATGACTATTGGGTGACACAGACTGTTTCGTTTAACCCTTAAAGTCTTGTATTATACTACTCAAAGTTTGATTGGGATCACTTTTTTTAATGCAAAATATTTTTTGGTTGAATTAATCAGCTGACTCCAAATTTGATACATAATGATAGAAAACATATCCTTCACAAAGACTAGTGATTAATATGTCAAGTGGCACTGCATTCAAGCGTGACAACCAGAACCGTCTTGGCACCAACAAAATTTGCCGTAACACTAAGGGATTTGGACAATTGATTTTTCACAATTTCCGGTTTTGTTTAGATAAACTAGCCTAATAACGTGTATGGCATCCACGGGCATCAATTACAGTACGACGTCGCTTACACATGCTCGTAATCAGAGTGTGTATCCGGTTTTGTGGAATGAGCCTCCATTCAACAACCAATGCATCTTTCGAGCTCCTGTAAATTCCTCGGCTGCACAGGTCGGGCTGATTTTCTGTTTGTATTGGAGTTTTACGGCCCAGACAACACTATTTAGGTCATTTTTGAGCCGGTCAGTCTACCTATCAACACTTTCCTGGGCAGGCTTATACGTAAGCGGTTAACCAGTACAGTGCACATTCTCTCGCCAGAAACTGACAACTGCCCTTCTTGAATCAGCGGAAGGGAGAGAATGACCGTAGAAAAGATTTCATGATCAATCTCCACGAAAGAATGTTGCCGACCCCGGCGGGAGTCGAACCCGCGTCCTCCTGATCACCAGTCAGACGCGCATCCGACTGAGCCACTGAGGCCGGCTCAGGTCGGGCTGAAACATCACGCTGTAGTATATGTCCCACGTAAGCTCAATCGGAATTAACTCAGGTGATCGAGCAGGCCAGTCCATACGAACGATTGTCCCACATTCCAGATAGGCATCAGTGACGTGGGCACGGTGGGGACGGGCATTATCGTCCATCAGAATAAAGTTCGGGTCGATAGCACCGGCATATGGTCTCACAAACTGAACAAGAATTTCATTACAGTACTCACTGTTGTTAACATTCCGTTTTCAACGACGTACAAGTCAGTTTTACCGTTCACGCTTATTTCAGCCGAAACCATGACTGATCCCTTTCCATAGCGATCATTCTCTGCCACATTAAAGTAATCGAATCGCTCTTTAGACATTCGCCGGACTAACTGACGTTTATCAGTGCAGTCTAGACAGAATCTGGACTCATCAGTAAACAGTACTGGGGTCCAGTCACGAATCGTCTATCTGACGTGAGCTATGGCAAAGTCCAACCGGTCTTGCACGTGCTGTCTCGTCAACGGAACACGTACTGCAGGCCTCCTGGCATTCAGTTTGAAATCGTGGAGCCTGTTTCTGACAGTTTGTATAGAAATTGGTACTCCAGTTCCGTTTCTAAACTCGTTATTCAAACGCATAGTGTTAAGGAACCGTTGACTTCGAGACTGAATCAACAAAAACGGTCCTGACGTTGAGTTACAGCCCTTTCACGACCCCCGCCATGTCTTTGTAAAAGATTTCCGTGGGAAAGATGACGACTCTACATTCGGGAAACCACGCTGTGAAACACATTTAGAATCCCAGCAACACGACGTTGAGAGACGCCAGATTCCAACATTCCGACGCCACGGTTCATTTCTACAGGCCCCTAGGCATTTTAAAGTTTCACAAATGAAATGAAATCCTTTTTAGGCTTAGAAAAGGAACACTGACAAGTTTGATTTTTCTGTTGGAATGCAGTGTTACGCAAGATTTTAGGGGTTTCATGAATTCATTTGCTAAGTGTGGGCAGTGTGCACTTTCATGAGTACTGAATTGCACATGAGTTTCTGCTTTAGATATTTATCTATATTTAGAGTACAAATTCTGTCATGAAATTGTAAATTTTCAGTGTAAAATTTGGTATATAAAAAGTGATCCCTATCAAACGCTGAGTAGTATATAAACAACGGTAAAAACCCTGATCAGACGCCGAGTTCTGCGGATAATGAAATGGGTGTACGCTGTCAGTATCCCAGCATATGATTCCACATGACGTGAACAGGTCTGTGAAATGAACATGCCCCATAACCTCACTATATTTAAAGAAAACTTGTGTTTACGGGGGTGAACATTATTTTTCGTATTTTTGCTCTAAGACATAGGTTGTGGGTACTCGTTAGAACCGCCTCAATTAGGCGGTTCTAACGAGCACAAACAACCTATGTTTGGTGTATAAATGAGATAAAATCAGAAAAGTAGCCAGTTTGGAGATGAGAAAAAACTTCGCTATGTCACACGTGTGTGCAAAATTCAAATCATCACGAAAACACGCCTATATAATTTTGACCCCCTCGAACCCCACTTTTATATAGTGAAACTGGGGTTTACAGGGGTAAACCTTATTTTTCTTATTTCTTCCCTTAAATATAGAGTGTGGGTACTTGTTATGACCGCCTCCATGAGGCGGTTCTAACGAGTACCAACACTCCATATTTTAAGCAGAAATAAGAAAAATATCACAATTTTTCATCTTATAATTTTCATTTTTTCGGCGATAAAGGTTACAATGTATTGGTATAGGCATGTTTTCGCAATGATTGTGTGATCACCTCAGAGTCTACGCCTTTGTTAAAAAAAAAACGACTTTATTTACATTTTTGCTTGCATATTTTCTTGTTTTCAGATCTTCAGACGAAAATTATTGGTCTAATATTTGACGCAAAATGGTCAATATGACTGCCAGTTGTAATTATGGTTGAGAGAAAATAGTTAGCATTAGTGTAAATTGATATTATTCTCATATTTGACATTTAAATGTCTTATTAAATGTCTTAAAAAATGATTGACGATGCGAATTTCCATCCGAAATTCTATACTGCTGATTCATGAATAAAACATCACGTGAACTAGTCCGTGAAATAAAGACCCCCTAAACCCCACTTCATATAGAGAACACTGGGGTTTGCGTGGGGTGGGGGGTAAACATTATTTTCTTTATTTCTGTTCAAAGACATAGGTTGTGGGTACGCGTTGGAACCGCCTCAATGAGGTGGTTCTAACGAGCACCCAAAACCTATATTTGAAGTATAAATAAGATAAATATCACAAATTTTCATCAGAAAAATTACCTTTTTGAGGTGTGAAACCTGCATTATATCACACGGATGTGTTATCGTAATGACATAATCAAAGAACTGACAGCGCTGGTGGCATTACGATAACAGACCCATGCGACATAGTGCATTTTTCACACCTCCAAAATGGCTATTTTTCTGTTGAAAATCCGTAATTTTTTTCTTTATATATACTGCAAACATACCATTACTATAACACACCCGTGCGACATAGTGCATTTTTCACACCTCCAAAATGGCTATTTTTCTGTTGAAAATCCGTAATTTTTTTCTTTATATACATGTATACTGCAAACACACCATTACGATAACACACCCGTGCGACAGAGTGCATTTTTCACACCTCCAAAATGGCTATTTTCTGTTGAAAATCCGTATTTTTTTTCTTTATATATACTGCAAACATACCATTACGATAACACACCCGTGCGACATAGTGCATTTTTCACACCTCCAAAATGGCTATTTTTCTGCTGAAAATCCGTATTTTTTTTCTTTATATATACTGAAAACATACCATTACGATAACACACCCGTGCGACATAGTGCATTTTTCACACCTCCAAAATGGCTAGTTTTCTGTTGAATATCCGTATTTTTTTTCTTTATATATACTGAAAACATACCATTACGATAACACACCCGTGCGACATAGTGCATTTTTCACACCTCCAAAATGGCTAGTTTTCTGTTGAATATCCGTAATTTTTTTCTTTATATATACTGCAAACATACCATTACGATAACACACCCGTGCGACATAGTGCATTTTTCACACCTCCAAAATGGCTATTTTTCTGTTGAAAATCGTTATTTTTTTTCTTATATATACTGCAAACGTACCAATACGAAAACACACTCGTGCGACATAGTGCCTCAGTGAGGCGGTTCTAATGAGTACCCACATCCTATGTCTTGGAGCAAAAATAAGAAAAATAGTGTATACCTCCGTCAACCCCAGGGGTGGGGTAAAGGGGTCTTCATTTCACGGACTTGTTCACGAGATGGTTGTGGGTGCTCGTTAGAACCGCTCATTGAGACGGTTCTAATGTGTACCCACAAAGGCCACAACCTATTTCTTGGAGCAGAAATGAGACAAAATAATGTATAACTATGTAAAGAGGGGTTTAGAGGTGTGTTGATTACACGGGGACTCTGGACATGATGGGTCTGAGTGGGAAAATGTTCCTGAGTTGAGACTTAAACTGTTTCTCTTAACCTTTTAAGCAAACAGTGTGGACCCTGATCAGACCAAGAACTTCTAACAAGAACCAAAAACCTTTGTCTTGGGGCAGAAATAATAAAAACAAATAATGTATACCCCTATAAACCCCAGTTTTGGCTTAAAGGGTGGTGATCATTACACGGACGCTAGGCATGAAGCTTCACTACCGCATCAAAGTTTTCATTACATCATGAAAACAAGTGTGTATAATGAACACCTCCTTTAGTTACATGTAACACTACGGGAACAAGTCCGTGAAATGAACACCCCGCTAAACCCCACTTTATATAGAGAAAACTGGGGTTTACGGGGGTATACATTATTTTTCTGATGTCTGGAC
This sequence comes from Lucinisca nassula, assembly GCA_963580285.1. Lineage (NCBI taxonomy): Eukaryota > Metazoa > Mollusca > Bivalvia > Lucinida > Lucinidae > Lucinisca > Lucinisca nassula. The sequence continues at coordinate 83,290,870 of OY757023.1, forward strand.
CAAAGCATAGGTTGGGGGTACTCATGAGAACCGCCTCAATGAGGCGGTTCTAACGAGCACACACAACCTATGTTTGCAGCATAAGTGAGAAAAATATCACGGGTTTTCTTCAGAAAAGTAGCCATTTTGGAGATGTGAAAAAATGCACAATATCGCACGAGTTTGTTATCGTAATGAACCCCAAATTTATTAAAATCGAAAAGTGGGGTTCACGGATGTACTCACTATTTTTCTTGTTTTGTTTTTGTTTGTTATAAAATAAAACAAACAGGTTTTATGTACTCAATAGAACTGCCTCACTGAGGCACATACAATAGATTTTTGGACTAGAATATCAAAAGCTCTATCTGAAAAATTCTAGTTCTTGAAACAGGACATACGAGGGATGTTCGAAAAGAATTGCTTATTTCTATCTGGAATCTTCAAATTTCATGCTCTCGAAGTACTCCCCATGGCTAGAAATACAAAGTTTCAGCCGATGTATCCACTTCTTGAAGGCGTCACGGTACGCTGATTTGGGCACAGTAATAAGGTACTAATGAATGGCAGATCCAAGTGCCTGTCGGGACTGGTATTTCCGCCCAGCAAGGAATGATTGCAATTTCGGAAACAAAAAAAATCACATGAGGCAAGGTCGGGAGAATATGGGATATGGGGGGGGGGGGGGGGGGGGTGTTTGAGGCAAAACAGTTACTTTTTCTTTCTTCAAAAACGCCGTAACTAATGCGGTGGTATGAGCGGATCCATTGTCATGTAGAAGACGGACATGTTTAAAACCAGTTTCTAAGTCCTTGTAGTACTTTCTGGCTATACTTTTGCCCTTTTTCACCGGCATTTTTATTGCGACTCCTTCACCAGAGAAGAAGATTGCATACAAAACTCAAAGAACGTTTGGCAAATTATTGGGCGTTTGCTGTGTTTAGTGGCCCGGATCTTATTGCTAACCTTTCTGACGGGCTCAAAATAATGGACCTAGGTTTCATCACCTGTGACGACATTGGCAAACTGCTTTTTGACATATTTTGGAAACATTTGAAGCAGCTTTTTGGCCACTTTAACCCGTTGAATCTTTTGCTCGTCAGTCAATAGACGTGGCACCCATCTAACAGAAATCTTTCTGACTTTCAAATGCTTCTTCAAAATAAGGTGTTGGTAGTGATATGGATATGCCTACCTTTCCTTCAAGCAATATCACGAACTGTAAATCTGGCATCTCCTTCAATGATTTCCTTTATTTTGGAAACGATTTCTTCACGCGATGCAGATTTTGGCCTACCTGATTTTGGTGCATTTTTGATGGACTCTACACCAGACTCAGATTTCCTTTTTCCACCGCCGAACTGTGTCATAAGACACACAAGAAGGTCCAAAAGCAGTAGAAATTGCAGTCATCAGCTTCTTCCAAGAACAACCAAGTTTTGAGCAAGCTTTGATTTAAGCCCGTATTTCATATTTTTAGACGACGCTTCTACCAACCATTTTTACTGCAGTGGTCAATGACTGCGTGTATTCAAATGGCAAATTTTATGTCTTACACTTAGTCTAACATGTACATTTATACACCATTGCGTAGATATTGAATAGCCCTATCTAGGTATGTATTGGTTTTGATCGTGACCCACCAGGATATCGAGCTAGAGGACAATAAGCAATTCTTTTTTCGAACATGCCTCGTACACCATTTTAGCACACAGGTGTGTTGCCGTGATAGGATAATATGTTTATGTAAATTCACCCCTCTAATCACCACTTTATGTAGAGAAAATTTTGGTTCACCGTGTATACTTTAGTTTTCTTATTTCTGCGCCGGGTCATAGGTTGTGTGTACTCGTTAGAGCTGTCTCAGTCTATATTTTGAGTATAAATTAAGAACCATTACGATAACAAATCCGTGTGATATAGTGCATTTTTTCATACCTCAATAAAGGTAATTTTTCTGATGAAAATTTGTGATATTTTTCTTATTTATACTCAGAACATAGGTTTTGGGTGCTCGTTAGAACCGCCTCATTGAGGCGGTTCTAACGAGTACCCACAACCTATGTCTTGGAGCAGAAATAAGAAAAATAATGTTTACCCCCGTAAACCCCAGTTTTCTCTATATAAAGTGGGGTGGAGGGGGGTCTTTATTTCACGGACTTGTACACGTGATGTAGAGCGCGCTCCTGGCAAAGCAAAACATTGCGCTGTTCTCGCAGGCCCTCATCATGTAAGGCAGCCATGTACCACATTTGTTTTGCATTCCAGCCAGTAATTAAGGAGAGGATAGCGTGTTCGATGGATGAATGGACAAGCAGACAGATGGATGGAGGCATTCGCAATATCCTCAAATGCTTTTTAAAAGCACTCAAATGCTTTTTGGATACTGCAAATATATGATTTTGGGGTAAGGATCTGAACAGTTTCTCCGATATTAAGCCTTTTTGAAGTGCAGGGGGTTGGGCATGGCCCCGATACACCCAGGGGACACGAAGGTCTGGGTCGCTGAATACGTCTTACCATAAAAAACAAGAATATACATGTATATGGTTTAGGGGTAGTGATCTGAACGGTTTCTGAGATATTAAGCCTTTAATGATGACCCAGGCGCACTCCAGGGTACCTCAAGGTTGATGTCACTGAAAGCGTCTTATCATAAGGAACAAGAGTATATATTGTTTATGGGTGGGGATCTGAATAATTTACGAAATGGAGGGATGGAGCATGGCCCCAGCGCAACCTGGGGGTCACCTTAGTTGGCGTCTCTAAATGCCAGATTGCTGTCACTGAAAGCGTCTTATCGTAAGGAACAGTATTAAACATGGTTTATGGTTGGGGATCTGAATGGCTTCTGAAATAAATGGTTGTGTCCTTATTTGAAGTGATGGTGGGAGTGTGACATGTTCCCAACTCAACCCGGGGGGTTCACTCTAGTAGGCGTCTCTAAATGCGTTTTATCATAAGGAACAATAACATATGTGGTTTAGGGTGGAGATCTGAACAGTTTCTGAGATATTAGGCCTTTAATGAAGTCGAGGGGGTGGGGCATGGCCCCGGTCACAGCGGGGCACTTTAAGGCTGAAAGCGTCTCGCCATAAGGAACAAGAATATATTTGGTTTAGGGGTGAGGATCTGAATGGTTTCTGAAGTATATGTCCTTTTATGAAGTGGAGGGGTGGGGCATGGCCCCAGCGAAACCCAGGGGTCACGCTAGTTTGCGTCTGTAAATACGTGGTATCATAACAAACAAGAATATATATATGGTTTATGGTTGGGGATCTGAACAGTTTCTCAGATATTAGGCTTTTTCAAAAGTGGAATATGTGGGGCATGGCCGGGGCGCACACAAATTGAACGCTGCTCTTGCACGCCAGCTATGTACCAAAGGTTGCAATCCGCCAATGGTTAAGGAGGAGATAGCGTGGCGGACGAACGAGCGTACGGAAAGACGGACGGACTGACAGACAGACGGAGGCGTTCACAATATCCTCGAACGCCTTTTTATTAAAGCGTGAGGATAAAAATTAAAAATTTCATCAGAAAAAAAAAATGATTGTTTTTTTTTTTTTTTTTTTTTTTTTTTTTCAATGCAAGCCTGCACTATCACTCCCGAATCTGTTGTGGTGGTGGATAGCAGCAATGCCTTTATCGAGACTGTTCACATGCTCTTCTGTGACTTACGGTTAATCGTTAATGAAATAAGCTACATTTTCTTATGTGCTGGTGTTGTATCAATTCGTAAGACTAGATTTTTTTTCTTGTATTTCGATTAAGAAACAGTTCGGTTGTAACTGTGATTTGTTGAGTAATAAATCACAGTTTGGAGGTCAGGTGTAAAGTAGATCAAATCACGAGCGCGAGCACCGACCGACAAACTGTGATTTATTACTCAACAAATCACAAACTAGAGCTGATCTATTTCGATTCTAACATGCTGAAAATCGGCAATAATGCTGTTGTTTCCTTCAAAATCTCACAACGCTTTGCCATTGTTAGAAGAAATCCCGCTAAAATTATCGACTGAAACACATGCAGCTATATCCTTTTCTAACGTTTTCGATGCGAAAGTATGTCGTTACACCGTCTAACGTCAAGGAAATCGACCAGTGACGTCATAAAGTGTCAGTTTTTAATGACGTCACTCGTCACGCTCTGCCTTGCCGTGATTTGTTGTAGAATAAAACACAGTTATTTTCCATTGCCTATATAGGCGCGCTGTGTTAGAATTTGTATTGTTGCACATGAATCTACGTTTAACTACATTTATCTTTTCGGTGACGCTTAATCATTAGGTCTCTCAGCGCTGTGGATTCAAGCCTGGCTCAGGTGATATGTGTCTTGAAGACCTCTTTTGAACAGAACATGCAGTTGTTTTCAGTCATTCTGTAATACTGCTTTTGGCGAAGGACCTGCGTGGCCTAGCCGATAAGAGCCATTACGATAATACACCCGTGAAAGTCACAAGAGCCCCATTAGACCTACCAGAAACGTATCAGTGCCTCTTCAGATTCAAGTTCAGCGGGTGACAAGAAATTGTACATGTATGTGTTGATCTACATGTACTAGAGATCTCAGACTCCTATAAAATGTACATAGCCCCCGGCTGCGATTCAGATATTAGACTGTGCAAATGCGCAGGCTGATTCGAATCTTCTCTTGCCACCTATGCTCGAAGACGCTTCAGTTCCTCTTCAGATTTTCCTGTCGGGAATTTTAATAAAAGTCGAACGGGGGCAAGTTAAGGAGAAGTGGTACACCTTCAGGGGAGGCACTGCCTGCAAATGTATTTTTGACTCCCATGTCATTAGGGGTCAACCCTTAAAGGAAAGACTTTGCTCCTGAGGAGCAAATTATTTCCTTTAAGAATAGACCCCTTTTTCAGTGGGACTGGGCTTAGAGAAAAACAAACAGGAAGTCCCAAAAGTTGTCTCCCTTTGAAAAATGGTAGAAAAACGGCCAGGTGTTCCCATTCCCCTTAATGTACATGTATGTGTTGATCTACCATATTTCTCTGTCACATAAAATTTCTGTTAAAATGTATATACATGCATCTCAGAGCAGGAATTCAGATATCAGACTGCGCGGGCTGAACCGAGTATTCACTGGGCTTAACTGGGCACTCATACTTGTAGACACTTCAGTGCCTCTTCAGAATTTCTTGTCGGCCAATACAAACGGGTGATAAGAGAATGTGCATGTATGTGTTGATCAACCATATTTCTCTGTCACATGAAATTTCTATAAAACATATGTTGTCACTAGGAGATATTCTGATATTAGACTGCGCAGATGTGTACGCTGATCTGGGCAACCATGCTCGAAGACACATTTTGAGAGAGAGAGAGAGAGAGAGAGAGAGAGAGAGAGAGAGAGAGAGAGATAGACGCGGGTTGTGGCGTGCGGAGCGTTGGTTCGGCCTCGGCTTGGGTGTTTGGCGCCTGTTTGGCGCCCCCGTGTTGGAGTCTGGGTGAGGCGAAAGTGGCGTGTATCTTGCTTCACTGGGACGTCCTTCTGATATTGAATTACTGTTGGGCAAGGCCTGCTGTCCTTGCAGCTGGTAGGAGAAGAGGGGAAACGTTGTTAATTTTTCTGCCTCTACACTTCCAGTCATTTTTATCTTTCTCTCCTGTCCCCCACTTTCATCTCCTCTACTATCTCTTCTATCTCTTTTCTCCCTTCCTCTGGGAGTCGACACAAAATGGCCCGCAAAGGTTGGCGCGTCATTAAACCCAAAACAATCAATCAATCAATCAATCAATTGGCGCCCCCGTGTTGGGGCTTGGATTCTGTGGATTTGGGGGTGGGGGATCCGGGGGCGACTGTACGGTGGGCCAGCCGGCGATGGCAGAGCATGCGAGTGGTAGGTGTGCTTGGTGTGCTGGAATTGCCGTCGCTGAGTGTCATCGTGATCGATCCTCTTTGGCCTTCTTTTGTAGGGTTCACTCTGATGCGGTGACTTGAAAAGATAAATATTTGGCCCCCATGGATGGTTCTGGGGGGGGGGGGGGGCATCAGAGTTGGGCGTAGGTCAGTGTCGTAGGTGCTGGGCCTGTAGTGGTGCCCTGGGGCGGGGGGTGAGGTCCTTCTTGCCTAGAGCTGCTCTTTGGTAGAGTAGATTTCCCTGTTTGTGGTGGGTACTAGGGCTGCGGGGGAATTCGGGGCCCGTGTGGTGTGGGTTTGGACTCGGGGTTGTGCGTTTGGTGTACCTCTGTGGGCGGATTGTGGCTAGTTTTAAGAACTTATCTGGTGCTAGATTAGATATTCACAAACAGAATAGAACAATACTGAGTGTTGACACTTTGTCTCTACAAATATATCTCCAATATGGCAGACCAACCGGTGTTAGTATAAATATTTACCTTTCATGTAACGGGTCTCTAGTGCTTTTTCACAACCCAAAAAACTGTTGATACTTTTCTGACAAAAATTGTGATATTTTTCTTATCTATACTGTAAACATAGGTTGTGACGCTCGTTAGAACTTCCTCATTGAGGGAGTTCTAACGAGTACCCACACCCCATGTCTTGGAGCAGAAATAAGCAAAATAATGAATACCCCCGTAAACCCCAGTTTTCTCTAAATAAAGTTGGGTTTAGGGGGGTCTTCATTTCACGGGGTTGTTCACGTTATGCCTGACTCTTAATTATTAGGTCTCTCAACACTGCGGTTCGCTCCTCGCTCGGTCTACTTGTGAGACGCTAAGTTCTGCAACGGAAGGTCATGTGGTTGTTCTCCGGGTACTCAGATTTTCGCCTACCTCAGGTTAACGATCGGCCTTTGTTTCAAAAAGTTATTGTAGCCAGTCGCTAGGGTGAGCAGTTCGCTCGCATGCAGGTTATCTCATGACGTCACTGCATGATTTAAATCTTAAAATGGCGTTTAACTTCAAGACCATTTTTATTTGATTGAAATCAAAATATTTTGTATTGATCCCGGTGTAAAACATTCAACAAAACTTCAAAGCAAAATCCCGTAAATCAAGCGACTGTTGCATTAAGAAATAGCGGCGATTTATTGAGTGCTTACGTGTTATTTTGTCTCTCCTTTCCATTACTGAAACTGCTCTTCCTACGCCTTTTGCTTCAGCGCACGACAAAACCTACATAAAGACGTGCGACCTACAAACACCGGGATCAGTCTGATCATTTACTTACTAAGACAACCCTGCAGGCACAAAACGTTGACTCAACGCTGAACTAACGTTGAAACAACGTTTTCAATGTTGTTTCAACGTTAGGTCAACGTTGAGAGCCTGCTGGGAAGAGATCCCGTGCATCTTTCTCGGAATATCCCGCAGGCTTTAAAAGGTAAATGCGATCAGCGAAGGCTCTGAACAGACTGCGCGAATGTGCATGCTGATCAGACTGCGCGAATGTGCATGTTGATCAGAAACTTCGCTGGTCGCACAAGCCTTAACGTAGGTTTTTGTGTGCGCTAGCTCAATGTTTCAATATGACATAAAAACCTGTTTTCTCGGAAAATGTTTATGTGGTATTTTTTAGTTCATATTTCACAATGTCGAGCGTAAATGGGCCCCGTCAAGCGATTTTGGTACTTATCGCCTATGCGAGCAGCGAAGGTTCAGGCGAGCCTGCGCATCCGCGCAGTCTCGCCAGAACCTTCGCTGCTCGCTCATACAAGCATTGAATCAAGAGGAACCTTCAGACAGAAAGCCATATCCCTGGCCCCTCTGAATGGCTTGGCATGCGCAGTTAAAATTTGTCATGACGGAATGCTCGAAGACACAAATTCGCTTGGCGGGGCTCAAATATGCTTCTTACTTTAATGATTTGTACATGTAGACACCGACGTGTGTAATAAAATTCCACCATATTTAAGGCCAACAAAAAACATTATGCAAACACGCCTATACAAATACATTGCCACCTTTATCGCCGAAAAAATGAAAATTTTATGATATTTTTCTAATTTCTGCTCCAAATATAGATTGTGGGCACTCGTTAGAACCGCCTCATCGAGGCGGATCTAACGAGTACCCACACTCTATATTTTAGAGCAGAAATAAGAAAAATAAGGTATATCCCCGGAAACCCCAGTTTTACTATATAAAAGTGGGGTTCAAGGGGATCAAAATCATATAGGCGTGTTTTCGTGATGTATGACTTAATCTGCCTGTGAACGATTATTGTTAAGGTTTCGATTATTCTTACTTTGTTCTTTCTTTACCCAGTGTCTCCTTACAAGAGGCCACCTTTGTAACTTTTCCTAATTGGTCTTAAGACCACTTTTGAACAGCCCAAGAGGGAGTCTTAATATTGGAGTTTTACTGTACTTTGTCGAGCGCTCGACATAATAAGTCGTGCGCTCAAGGTAATACGTTGGGAGGTAGGGAGGTAGCGTATTGCATTATATGGCCCTGTCATGCTATAACATCGGTTACACATACACTAAGCTATCAATCATTACATCCTATTCGGCTATACCCACCCGTATCATACTCAAACTTTGTCACTTCCCCTAGTTATACCATGCCCGAAAAAATGACTTCTGCTATCACTATTAGAAGCCTCAGTGGTGCAGTGGTTACGCTACTCGCCTTGTAAACCAGGGATTGCAGGATCGATCCCGGGCTTCTCCAGACTTTCGGACGAGTCTTTAAACCGAGGTCCCGTCTCCGTATGACCTTAGCTGTTGGTGGGACGTAAAACTAAAACTCACTCACTGCTATCACTACTTAAATGATGACTCAACCTATCCTGGTTCACACCAGGCAATAGCTTTTAACAAACCTCTGTTTATCAGCAAACTTAAAGGTCTGTTTTGCCTATGTACAGATAGGATGAGAGACCCAATTTGATTAAGATTGTGGATCTGAGGGTCATCAAATAGACTATAAATGACGCCGACATCGGCGACATAGATGCACCAATCTACAGGTGACATATACTACAAACACAACGAAATGCACGAAGACTCATGTAAGTCCGTGCATACGCACATTCTGATCCGAGTTTTTGCTAGCCGCATGCCGAAGCATGAAGCTTAGCTATCTACAAACTGTTTAACATCACAAAAACACACCTATATAATTTTGACCCCATTGAACCCCACTTTTATATAGTAAAACTTGGGTTTACAGGGGTAAACCTTATTTTTCTTATTTCTGTTCTAAAATATAGATTGTGGATACTCGTTAGAACCGCCTCAGCTAGGCGGTTCTAACGAGTACCCACGATCTATATTTTGAGCAGAAATAAGAAAACTATCACAATTTTTTAGCTTAAAATTTTCCTTTTTTCGGCGGAAAAGTTTACAATGTATTTGTATAGGCATAGTTTCGTAATGGTATTCTGTGGATGATTAATTTACATACCGGAAAAAGTATGAACTGCGGGTTCTCTTGATAAAACCTATTCGAGGAAGTTCTAACTGATATTCATCATAAGAGCAGAAATAAGCTTAATGTTTACCCCTGTAAATCTCAGTTTAATTATGCTGTTAACTGGGACGGTCAATACTAATTATTACAGGACTTGGGTGTAATTCGTCCCAATGACGGTTAAAAGTCCGACGGACTCGGAGGCAACATCTTCAAAATGACTGGAATATTAATGGCGGTGTCATAATACCTTATACAAACTAACAAACTATGAACGAATAGGGTTTTAGGGATCTTCAGTGTATAGACTTGTTAACTTGATGACCAGAAAAGGGCAGCGGCTGTCAATGAAGGCGATAATGTATTTCGATATGATATTACAATAACACATCCGTGTGATATAGTGCATTTTTCATATCTAAAAAAAGGCAATTTCTGATGAAAATTTGTGACATTTTTCTTATTTGTATACTCCAAGCATAGGTTTTGGGTGCTCGTTAGAACCGCCTCAATGAGGCGGTTCTAACGAGTACCAACAACCTATATCTTTGAGCAGAAATAAGGAAAATAATGTTTACCCCCGTAAACCCCAGTTTTCTCTATATAAAGTGGGTTTAGGGGGTCTTTATTTCACGGACTTGTAAGACTTGTTCACGTGATAATCCTGAGCGCCCAAAATAATATGATGAGATCTCGTCATAATATGTTGAACACTCGTCATTACAGGTTGCGGCTCAAGATGGTAAATTGAGCGCTCGAGATAACATCTGACCACTTTTGTACAGTCCCAAGGAAGTAAGGGCGAGGACCGCGGCCGCGTAAACTCGATTGAAATACTTGTCACTGACCGTTCCAAGGCGGTGCTTCTGACGCGCTTTATTTTTGTTATAGTTTGTGTGTATCGCTTATATCTTTTTTGTTTTGGATAGGCAATTGTCCATGTCCTTTTGGCTTTCCCCTGTTGGTTAGGGTCTAGTTTCAATTAGGGTCTGGTAATTTCATGTTCGTGTTTCTTTCCCATTGTTCTGATGGGAGCTGTGGCTTAATCGTATCGAATCCTGATCAATGCCTTCACTTTTATTTTAATGGAGGAATTTCACTGGTTATTGGACGTTGTAATCGTCGTAAGTGACTTGCTTTAGTCAGGGTCTTTATATCATCCGTGCGTCCGTCTGTTTGTCGTTTATTTTTTTCTTGTCCACTTCCTGTCCGATGGGTAAATCTGTAACTCAATGACCCTTGACGGTTGCCCAAGCCCTGCGTATGTCATCACGTTCATTTAATGTCCTCATGGTTGTGGCCTTCAAATGCAAAGGTCGGGGCAATATTCACCGATAAGTGCAATAAAACCATAGTATCACACGGACGATTTATACTATAATGTTATTAATCAAGTATTTTCGTATTGGCCAAGTTACAGGTCCGAGGTCTGCTGTATTGGCCCGAGGCCGAAGGTCCTCGGTCAACTGTATTGGCCTCGGCCTTCGGCCTCGGGCCAATACAGCAGACCTCGGACCTGAAACTTGGCCAATTCGAAAACAAGTTGGCTGCTTTCAAAAAGCATCCAATAGGTTTGGTCTTTTCAGTCTACATTCTGATTTGAGCAAGTTGATATCATTATCCCACTTAATGCATTTTTTGAATACAAAAATTAAACTTTAATACAAAACGTGTATATAAAATTTCGAAGTCTGTGACCTTGGTATCAGGAAGGGTAGGTAGTGATGAGTATTCTGTGGTAAATTGTTTAACGCCATGACAAGTATAAACTAAATGTAACTTACATATGGTTTGCACATGTATAGCACAAAACTTGTTTGTTTGTTTGTATTGGAGTTTAACGGCCCAGTCAACACTATTTAGGTCATTTTTGAGCCGGTCAGTTTACCTATCCACACTTTCCTGGGCAGGCTTATACGTAAGCGGTTAACCAGTACAGTGCACATTCTTTCGCCAGAAACTGACAACTGCCCTTCTTGAATCAGCGGAAGGGAGAGAATGACCGTAGAAAAGATTTCATGATCAATCTCCACGAAGCACAAAACTTAACCAAACGAAAATGTAAACCGATTTTTTCAAAGGGTCATAACTCTGTTAATATTTGGTGGCATATCTTCACATCTTAGCCTTACTACATACACATTTTAGGCTTGATCGGATGAAACTGTATAGTAGGATTTATACGGAAACGAAAAAAAAGTTTACGAACGGACGGACGGACACCAACCCCGTAATTTAATACCACCGTTTTTTTTTTTTTTTTTTTTTTTTTGTTATTGTTGTTTTTCAAACGGGCATCTGAAAAGATTTTTACTAAGTCATCAGGCCTTCTGTAGGGCCTTGGTTATCTATTTCATTTGTTGTTAACGTCCCTGTTAACACTGTATGAGTCTTTTTGAGACATTGCTTCCAATGTTGTGGGACTTTTACTCAGTACTGAGATAAAACGGGCAGATAAAACTCCTCCTCAAGCCCTGTCACCCAATGAAACTAAATGGTTGAAATGCATGAACGGTCCGACTCGAGCCATTTTTCCTGGGCAGGCTTAGACTTTCTAGGCGATTTAACACTACTCATGTGCGGCCGGTATCAGCTCTGCAGGGAAGCATCATGCAGCCCAATCTATTTCTTCAATCCTCGATGGACGGGGGCCGATCAGACCTTGGGGCAATATATTGGACTGCATGAGCTGAAACCGACCGAACTTTGAAGTATTGCTGAACCGCCTAGGAAGATCTAAGCCTGCCCAGACAAAGTGCTGCGAATCAGACTGTATCTTAAACCTCGGAAGTTTCTTTGAGCGGTACCTCCGCAAAAACCTGAAATTTGCTATCCTTTTGTATATCTTTCTGGATCGCAATTTAATTGTAAAAGAAACTGATTAGTAAAACGTCAAGTATTGGGTGGAAATAAAGAACACCACTCTCGGCTTATCAGATACAATAGCTCCCATCGAATGCGCCAAAAAGTCTTTTAACAACTCAGTCTGTAACTGGTGGCAGGTCACTTAGTAGTCATGAAGTTTTTGGAAAGAAACTATTGCTATCTGTGCTGGGCTCAAGAACAATAAACAGCGACCCATCAACGTTATGACTTTGTTTCGCTCCCTAAATATTTTATATATTTGGAAGAGTTAGAACCTTCGACATTGGCACTGACGTTAATTCTAGTAGCAAAGACATGAAAATGTTTTTACACACCCAGCGATCTTTTTTATGTTTGGTTTTACGATCCTTTCAAGATTATTTCACTCACATCAAGCCGATCGTTAATCGGAGGTGAGTGAAAACTAGAGTACCCGATGAAAAACCTTCCGTTGCAGAACTTCTCATTATGTGACCTATGCCATGCTCAAACATACACCGTTGAGAGACCTAATGATTAAGAGTCAGCACTCTTATCCACTAGGCCACGGAGGCCCGTTACACCCAGCGATCTTTATAAATGAGGAAAAATAACGTTCTCTGTCTTTCCAACATTTACATATACGTATTATTAGAGCGTACCGAAAGATGTTCAGACTATATAAATCTGTTCCTATCTGTGTAAAGTAAACTTTGCAAGTTTTGTTTATTTGTATTTAACGGCCCAGTCAACACTGATTTGGGTCTTTTTTGAGCATGTCAGTGTACCTATCCACGCTTTTCCTGAGCAGGCTTTTCCGTAAGCGGTTTACCAGTTCAGTGCACATTTGTCGCCCAAAACTGACCCCTGCCCTTCCTGAATCAGCGGAAGGGAGAGAATGACCATAGAAAAGATTTCATAATCTCCACGAAAGAATGTTGCCGACCCCGGTAGGTATCGAACCCGAGTCTTCCTTATCGCCAGTCAGACTACATCCGACTGAGCTACCATAGCCAGCCACACTTTGTGAGTAGTAGTAGTAATGTCCTGTTGTTTTTCGTTTCCATGGCCCCATGGACTTACTCCATAATGGCATTGCAAGACGTAAAATTTGCGAAAATGACTGCTACTCCTGCAAAAGTAGTTTCTCTTTGGATATGTCTAAGGGGTATACTCTTAAAGGAAAGAATTTGCTCCTGGGGAGCAAATTCTCCCCTTTTAGAGTAGACCCCTTACCCCTTGAGAAGCAAATTCTTCCCCTTTTAGAGTAGACCCTTTTTTCAGTTGGACAGAGCCAACAGAGTAGCAACCATAAGGTCCTTAAATTGTATTTCCATAACGAAATCATGCCTATAGAATTGTGATCCCCTTTAATATGTTCTATAAAAGGGTTATCCTTTGGAAGCAAAGAATACACCACAGAACTGAAAAATATGGTGTGCACATGTTTTCTGAGCCAGACTAGCTAGTTTCAGCCAATTAGGCCTCATCAGTGACCCTAAGATATTTTCCAAGTTCCACAATGGAATCAATAATCCCAAAGGACAAGAAAATATAATCTACACTATGATGTAGGGCAGGGAGACGTTTTACCGCCGCCACACATTCCCACACACCAGTTGTAGTGAAGTTAAATACGGTAAGTGACCAATTAATTGGAACAACCTAGCAGTTCGAACACCCAAAATTATTTCGAATTTGTGGCTGAAAACTTTCTCATTTAATTCGAACTCCCAAATTTTTCAGAAATCAGAATTTTAATACTTCGAACACACACAAAAAAAAAAAATGCCGAAAAATGCATCCAGAACAAGCATTTCGGACCGTTCCCGGGTTTATCATTACAACATCGTATTGGTCGTATATGAGCTAGCGCACGAAAAAAAAGAAAATATTAGCATGAAATGTGTGCGACTTCCAAAGACTCGGATTAACATGCACTCTGTAAGGCAAATGGTTTTCGCTTCTCTCACTTTGGATAGCCCTGTGGTAGTGGAAGGTTCATACCCTCACCGAATACTGATCAGACTGCGAGAAACGCAGGCTGCAAGTGCTTAGATCAACCTTGATGAGCCACAGGAGTTTCGCTTATTTATATTGTGAAAATCCAATCGTCTGCATCAGGCTCATGCGATCAGCGAAGACTCTAATCGGATTGCATGAATGAGTACGCTAAGATGTGTCTTCGCTGGTTTCTCAACGACCTGCAAACACTGAACATGCGCACCCACTACCGGTATGCAAGGCAAAGGGTTTCACTTAGCCTTGTGACTTCGTAAGATTTAAGGGTTCAGTAAAGACTGATCTCATTGCATCGATGTTCAGGCTGATCCTAGTCGGTGATGTAGCATTGTGGCCTACAAAGGCTTGGATCACCGTTTTCGCTTTGCTCTCAGACTCTTTGGAGCGTAGCTTCAGCTTTCATTATTATTTGTGTGACAGTGTTACCCTTTTGCCATGTGCTGTGGCATTGATTCAATGCCTCTTTGATAGCAGAAGCGCCCCTTTAATATTAATTGAGAGTTTCCCGCCTTTTTCCACAGAACGTCTTTTAGCACGTGCGAGTGAAATTCATGGTTGTTGCATGCAAAAAGGTAGTTTAATTCAGGTTACCTGGTTGGGCTACCCTGGTTTTCTGAGGAGCAAGTGAAGATGCCCATTTATTTCACGGTGACAAGGTTTTATTGGAGTAATTTCGGGGAACATGATTAAGAAAATAAGTCATTTTCGGTGTGGGGGGAAGACTCAGGTCAGCCTGCACATTCATGCAGTCTGAATAGTCTTCGTTGTTCGTATGTGCCTACCATGGCCTCTGTGCTAATCAAAGAACAACAGGTGAAAACTATGGCCACATTGGCTAGATGCGCAGGCTAATCTGGTCCTTTGTTTGAAACCTTTTTTTTTCGCCGTGCGCCGGCTTATTTTGTTTGTTTGATTTGAGGTTTAACGTCCCCGTCAACACTGTAAAGGTCATTTTGGAGACGTTGCTTCAACTTTTGTGGGACTTTTACCCGACATTAAGATGAAATGACATCTCAAGCCCTGTCGCCCAATGAAACCAATTAGGGTTTATAAGCATGGACGGTCCGACACTCACAAAACGATGGCGTGTACATTTGACCGGCCCAATCTGCTTGCGACGTTACAAACACATCCTAAGCTACCAAGTGCAAGGGTCAGTCTGTTCAGATCTCCTATCCCGAGTAAAATACTTATTGCGCATGTGCGTACAGAAAAGACTGATAAGTCTGCACAGTTGTGCAATCGAGATTGTGTCTTCAATGTTCAAGAGGTTTGAAATGTTTCATCGCGCATAAAGCGAAGATCAAATTTGTGTATGTTTTTCTTGTTACTTGCCTATCTAAATAACATGATGGTTTTGCATCCGCACAGTCTAATCAGTCTTCACCGGACTACTTCGATAGGCATTGAATTGCTACATGCCCCCGGCTTACGCTGATTTGAGACTGCTTATTAGTAAACAGAGAACACACAAACAAGGCTGCGCAGTCTCGCCTGAGGCTTCACTATGCGCTTAAACAATATAGGTGGGGTGGGGGGGGGGTGTGAAGTATCTATGCGCCTAGCTCCACTGGGTAGCTGCACGCGCGGGTTTCAACATCCCATCCCATATATACATGTAGCTGGACTTTGTCTGCTGCGGTGAAGCCGAAACAAAAAAAAATATTACAGACTATAACAAAAAGGATATGGGCTACTCTTAAGAAAAGAATTTGCTCCAAACAAATCAATTTCTGTTATTCCTGAGATCACAAATTGAGTCGCCCATTTTAAAGGGAATAGTGATAGTTTAATAGGTGTAAATGTCATTAATGACGATGTGTATCGCATTCAAAGACCCCCTGCACACACTGACTTACATGTATTTATAGATCAAACTTTTCTGCACTGCATAAGTGATATTTATAACTTCTAATCACGTGCGGATTGACAGGGCCACGGGAAAAAAACGTAGTTGTATAAAATATTGAACACAGCCTGATCCAATGTATGGAATTCTTTCAGATCAAACAGTTCTAACACTGATAAATTTCCAATCTGATATTTTCTAATAATTCCAACACCCGGATCAGTATTTATTTTTTTACTGTTCGAATTAATTGGTCATTTACAGTATGTTATATAAAAGGTTTATCCTTTGGAAGCAAGGAATACACCACAGAACTGAAAAATATGGAGTGTACATGTTTTCTGGGCCAGACTAGCTAGTTTCGGCCAATTAGGCCTCATCAGTTACCCTCAGATATTGTCAAAATTCCACAATGGAATCAATGATCCAAATATAATCTACACTTTTATATAGTAAAGCTCGGGTTTACAGTGGTATACATTAATTTCCGTATTCATGCTCTGAGACACTGGATTGTGGGTACTCGATAGAATCGCCTCGTCGAGGCGTTTCTGTCGACTCCCCGCAATCTATGTTTTGAGCAAAAAAGGCAAATATTCCAATTTTTCTTTTTAAAATTTCTTTTTCTTTGGCCAAAAAAGGACAATGTATTTGAATAGGTGTGTTTCGAAATACGGTAAAACTGGTAGACTAACTGCCACACCTGCCAGGTGTATCCATTTCCCTTAAGATATTTTTATTGTTGGAGTTGAAACGCTTGCTTTTCGGTCTGTTTCGCTATTCAGACAGGCTGTTTCCTGTACTTGCAGTATAGTATTGCATCATCGTTTAAGCTGATTGGTTGATCGCGTCACGTGCCCCTCCATGGAACAGCTACAATCTGGTCATTATACCCGGTTTGCCCGCCTCATGGCGACCAAACCAATAATTGATTAATGACAATTTTATTAATTAACACGTTTAAAAAACATGATTATTGACTTTTGAGCTCAGTGTTTATACGGATGACCTCCAAACAATACAGGATATTCAATTAAAATATGAATTTCAAATCATGCAAAAAAGAACAAATGGCTTCTGATCCAGTTTTGTGCCATTTAAGGAAAGCCAGTACATAGAATTCAGGACAAACGCACTTCACATTTCCCTGACTATGGTTCGTAATTCTTCACTTCATTTACTTTTTGACATATTCTGTGAGAGGTTTTCAATCATAGTTCCACACAATACAGCGACTCTATGCCCCTCAATACGTATGACTTAATGACCAATTAGTTTTTCTTAGCGGTAGATTTAGGCTACAAAATATGGTCTAGGGACGCTTGGGAAACTGTTTATTGATTCTTGAAAACTCTGACGTTATCATTGGTGTTATTAATTATTGTGTTCCTCTCTGTTAAGATGTTTTCTGGTGGAGTAACCTTATATCTAATAAATGGGGGAATTCACTTAACTGTGATGAAATGGGTGGGGATTAAAGTTGAGAGAAATTAACTGTCTTTTTTTCTTGTTTATATTGAACGTGTTTATTACTGCTTTATGAGGTATATAAATGGGATTATACAGCGCAGAGAGGATGGCGTGAAATAACGTGAACTTGAAATAGTTACATTATGGAGCTGGCATGTTCCTTTGATGTTTTTGATTTTTTATAGTTTGTGTCGCATGTACAATTAAGGCGTTTATGAAAAATTGAATTCTAGTAATTGGCGTCATATAGGCAAACACAAGGATGACACGCGCCCACGTGGCATAGTCAATTCGTTGATAGCTACACAATGACATTATTATGATGAACATTCCAGATTTCGTTTTCCTGCAGCAAACGTGGGCTGTGAGTGCTCGTTAGAACCGCCTCATTGAGGCGGTTCTAACGAGCACCCACAATCCATGTTTTGAGCACAACATTCGGAAACTTATTTTAACCCAGTAAACCCTACTCCTCTTCATACCAAGTGGGGTTCATCATAGTATAGTTTATATCATTGTTTCCATTGTTGATCATATTTGAGGGTCACTGACGAGCCCTAATTGGCTCAAACGAGCTAGTCGGACCCAGAAAAGCTTGTACACTCCAAATTTTCAGTTATGTGGTGTATTCCTTGGTTCCAAAGAATCACCCTTTCAAAGAGCGTATTCATAAGGATGCACATTTCACGGATTTGTTAACATGATGCTTTTTGACAGTCTGTGGGTACGTTAATTTAAGATAAAAATTCTTCAAGACAAATTGAGCTGGTTTGCTTTGTTTGATAAGAACATAATGGGCACTGTTTGTGTAAAGTGTGAGCAAATATTTTACTCTAAAGTAGAGCAAAATCCAGACGATAAACCGCATATAACAGATAGAGAGATTAATGTCATTCAGAACAATTGGCAAATCCTTAAACTGGACATCGCAAACATAGGAACCATGACTTTTGTAGGGTAAGTATGTTTGCAAGATCCATTCCGAAAACACGTCTTTACTAATACATTGTAAATTTTACCACCTAAAATGAAAATTTTCAGATGAAAAATTTCGATATTTTTCTTATTTCTGCTCAAAATATAGATTGTTGATACTCGTTAGAACCGCCTCGGCGAGGCGGTTCTAACGAGTACCCACAATCTATGTTTTTGAACAGAAGTAAGAATCAAAGCACTGAGAGTGCTGATGGAGCGTAGCTTTGAGAATTTGATTTAGCGTCTGATTGGTATTTTAATTCAGGCTCATATTGATCCAATGAACATAGCTGTTTGAAGCTATTCAGGGCCAGAGGTCGTGTTAAAGCAACAAGACCAATATTGAAATTAACTCACGCTAAGGTGTAGACCCCGCAACAACCATCACGAAAACACGCCTGTACAAATACATTTTTTTTTTGCCAAAAAAAAAAAAAAAAAAAAAAAATGTAAATTTTAAGATACAAAATTGTGATATTTTCTTATCTCTGCTCAAAACATTGATTGCGGGGACTTGATTGAACCGCCTTGGCGAGGCAGTTTTATCAAGAACCCACAATCAATGTTTTTGAGCAATACAGCAACCATGCAGTTCAACAGTTTACTTGAAGATTTCTGCTGAGCTATAGTTCGTGCAATAACTGCGGCTTGCGCAATTGTTTGGCGGCTTTAAAGTTATTTTATGGAATCAGTTTTTGAAAAATTATCTTTGGGAGGTTATTTATCTTGCATTAGACATTCTTCTTGGTTGCGACTTGATTGTGAAAAATTATCATACTTTTCCCAGCAGTTTATAAGTTATACATCCGCAATCAGTCTTTAAAAATTGCCTCGGTGAGTCTGTTTATAAAGCTATCTGGCATTAGACAATACCATTAGCTTGATCTTGTCAATTTACATCTGCATGCAAAACATTATAAAAATATACCCGTCGGGTTGAAAGTTATAAGACCGTGTCAGTGGGTGAATTTTTTACCTTGCCGAGGCTAAAATAGAGAAATTGGGCATTCAGGAATCGCATTGGTTAGATCTGTACATTATCTCTCTGCATGCTAACAGTTGTCAAAAATATTCCAAGTAGATTAGATGTTACACTTGGAAATAATTTTTCAGTTTGCCTAGGCGAGGCCGTTTGTAAAGTAATTTGGCATAAGACAATTTTGCGGGTTATGTATTGTCAATATCAACCTGTATGCCGAAAATGATCAAAGCCGGGTTTAGATGTTATACTCTGTATTCATTTTTTATATTACTTTGCCTCGGCGAGGCCATTCATAAAGTAATCTTGCATAAAACAGTCTCACGGGTTAGGTATTGTTAATATCAACCCGAATGCCAAAAATGATCGGAATATTCAGAGAGGTTTGAACATTATACTCTGTTAACATTTTTTTAAATATATATTGCATCGGTGAGGCCATTTATGAAGTGATCTTGCATACGACAGTTTCTTGGGTTAGTTATTGTCAATATCAATCCATAGGAATATTTGAATAGGTTTAGACATTATACTCCGTTATTATTATATAAAAATAAATTGCCTCGACGATGCCACTTATGAAATGATCTGGCATTAAGGCAATTTCTTTGGTTAGATATTGTCAATACAGCACAGTACACAGTCCTTTACCGGAAACCAACAACTGCCCTTCTTGGATCAGCGAAAGGGATAGAATCACCGTGGAACAGATTTCACGATCAATCTCCTGGAAAGAATGTTGCCGAACCCGGCAGGTATCGAACTTGCGTCTGAGCTGAAAATTTGCTTTATTTATGGTCACGTGCCTAGGACGCAGACAGGTCGCTTTAAAAAAGTAACACCACCACCCCCCCCCCCCCACACACACACATTAACCCATACTCTGAGTATATGCCTAGCAGCCTTTTTAGGGACAAACATAGCAGACCCAAATCAGACGCTACAACAAGTGGCGTCTCATCTTTGTCTAAACTGCAAAATTTTCTCCTTTCAATATCAGCCTTGACGTGCACCTGTCCAAACTCATTCCAACTGTCTTATTTTGGTAATACATTATCGACCCACACTGCGTACTTATAACCCATTTTAAACGAATGGAATCCTCAACACCTTATTTCAGTATGGGATGAGTTCATTTTAAAATCAGGGATGTCAGGTTGTGGCTTCCACGAAATATTTGGCAAAAATGGCTGAACCTTTTTTGTAAGTATGCAGTGAAAGGCATAATGAGACTCCGCGTTGTGTGGTATCTGATCTGGGTTTGTCCTGTTTGCAAGTTGCCAGGTTTGGGATTTTATGGTACAAATGGGCTGTAAACTGGGTTATATGAACTGAACTATAAAACGATTAGACTGCTACACAGTTCATCTATTCAAAATATTCATCTATTCCGTTTGAAATAGGTGGTCTGTGAAGCCGTCTATAAGAAGATACCGCATGGCGTAATAATCTACTACGTTAACACGGGGTACTATATTCTCAGGTCATATGCATTAACACCGAAAGTAGTGCCGAAATCACTTCTCATCTCACTGGAGCTACGCTGCAACAGCTACGCTCCAAAAATAATGTATACCCCTGCAAACCCCAGTTTTACTATAAAGAAGTGGGGTTTAAGGGGGTCAAAATAATATAGATATGTTTTGGTGATGGCCTTGTCAATCCATATGCATCTAGCGGCCCAGTTGGACACATTTTGAAACGGTGGAAACCCAGATCAGACGCCGCAAAACGTGGCGCTGATCGGGGTCTACACTGCTTGCTGAAAGTACATGCATTTTTGCAAAACTTACCGCTGGCACCCCTATGATTTTAAATGGACCATTCAAAACTTATTATGTATGGCCCCCCGCCCATTGGGGCTTGAAGAAATGAATGGGCTGCATGATGCTTCCACGCAGAGCTGAAACCGACTGCTGTGTGAGTCGGACCGTCCATGCTTGTAAATTCTATTGGTTTCATTGGGCGACAGGGCTTGAGATGTCATTTCATCTCAATGTTGGGTAAAAGTCCCGCAAAATTGGAAGCAACGTCTCCAGAATTACCAATACAGTGTTGACGGGGACGATAAACCTCAAATCAAATAAACAAACAAACCAAACTTATTATGTGATACATTTCATTGTCGTATATGGGTTAATTCAGAGTTCGACAGTTTCGTGTGCAGAAGCGTTTTTGAAAAGATATTGTATAATTAGAAAGTAGGTTGTACTGACGACGAATATTGTCACGTCATTGATGATACCAATACAGTACGTTTACAAGTATGTGTAGCGAATACTCTTGTATTTTCAACTTAATATAGAGAAAGGTGGGTTTTTATAGGTGTATATTTAATTTTACTTCTCATCATGATACATGTAACAAGTCCGTGAAAAGAACACCCCTCTTATCCCTACTTTATACAGAGAAAACTGGGGTTTACGGGGATTGAGCAAGAGACTTTATCCACATTGCGTAGTACTGGTTTATACACAAGAAGATGAAGAATGGAAGATTAGCACTAGTACTAAATTAGTACTAGTGCTAAATGTGTTACCCTATATAAATTAAAAGTCAGTTAATAATAATAATAGTTATCACTATTACACTATTCTTCTTATTTCTGCTCCGAGACATAGCTTGGTGATACTCGTTAGAACCGCCTCACCGCATCAATGAGGCGGTTCTAACGAGCACCCAAAACCTACGTGTGAAGTATAAATAAGAAAAATATCACGCATTTTTATCGGAAAAGTACATGAAGGAATTTTGGAGATAAACGAGAATTCACTATGTTTACTAAAATATATATATTGTGGGTGTTCATTAAAACCGCTTCAGTTTGGTGGTACTAACAAACAAACACAAACGATTTATGTAAGAAACCATCACAACTGTCACCAGACATAATGTGTTTTGGACCCAAGAATGAATTTCCTATGTCACACGGTCCCTGTTTTTCATTACGAAATCACGCCTATACAAATACCTTGCAAATTTTACAGCCGAAAAAAAAAAAAAAAAAAAAAACACGAAAATTTTGATATGATAAATAGTGATATTTTTCTTATAAGACCAACTGACCGTCCTTACATATAAACACCTTTGGGTTGTTTAGGCGACAGGGCTTGAGATGTCTTTTCATCTCCATGTCGAGTAAGGTCCCACAAAATTGGAAGCACCGTCATCAAAATGACCTAAATAGTGTTGACGAGGACGTAAAACCTCAATTCAAACAAAAAGTTTTACCATACAGTGATGCCATTGCTTTTGATAGCACATCCTTTTGACATTCTTCAGTTGCTGAATTGAAGAAATAGATGTGCTGCATGATGCTTCCACGCATAGCTGATACCGACTCGCACACAAGTACTGGTAAACCGCTTAGAAGATCTAAGTCTGACCAGGCAATGCGATGCGAGTCGGCTCGTCCATGCTTATAAACCCTATTGGTTTCATTGGGCGGCAGGGCTTGAGATGTCATTTCATCTCAATGTCGGGTAAAAGTCCCACAAAACTGGAAGCAACGTCTCCAAAATGACCTTTACAGTGTTGACGGGGACGTTAAACTTCAAATCAAACAAAAATCAGAAGCTAAAAAACGGTCATTTTGGTGATGAAAATTTGTGATATTTTTTCTTATTTATACTACAAACATATGCTGTGTATGCTCGTTAGAACCGCCTCATTGAGGCGGGGCCGATGTCATTTTTGGTACAGAAGGTAGAAAAAATACACATATTTGATGACAAAAAGCCTTGCAAAAGGAGAACGTATAGTCTTATCACTATTTGTAGGGTAGCCCCTACCCAGCAGGCACAATTCGCTTGAGCAACGTCAAATCAAGGTCGGTGCAACGACGCTGCATAAACGTCATGACGTTGCACCGACATTTATGTGGCGTCATAATTACGTCATGTGCCTGCTGGGCAGGTGTTTCTAGCGCCTGGTTTCCTTTGAATCGCTGTTTGCAATACATTAAGCAAATTTCTTTTATTTCGCACCTTTATTTCGAAATGGACTCCTGGGCAAAATGGGTTAGGACTGCACTAACCAACTTTGTTTTTGTCTGTATATAAACAGTCAATTCCTAGAGCACGCCAAATGCACATTTAAATATAATTACATGTTTGATTATCTGAAGGCTACTTTAAGCTAATGTTTAAACCTGTCTGTATTTAAATATATTTATGTACGTTTATTTTCTTTCCACGTGCCTTCGGCCCCCGCCCATAGGGGCTTGAAGAAATATATGGGCTGCATGATGCGTCCACGCAGAGCTGAATCCGGCCCGCACACTAGTACTGGTAAACCGCTTTGGGGATCTAAGCCTGTCCAGGAACCGCGGTGCGAGGCGGACCGCCCCTGCTAATAAACCCTATTGGTTTCATTGCGCGACAGGGCTTGAGATGTCATTTCATCTCAATGTCGGGTAAAAGTCCCACAAAATTGGAAGCAACGTCTCCAAAATGACCTTTACAGTGTTGACGGGGACGTTAAACCATCGAATCAAACAAACAATCCACGTGCCACTTATTTATGCTAACAAGTCAATGTAATGTACACTTAGGGCTGTAAACCCCACTTTATGAAGAGAAATCTAGGGTGTATAGCGATTTGCATTATTTTTTGTTGTTCTAAGATATACGTTGTGGGCTTTAATTAGAACGAGGCGCTACCTATATTTGGAGTAGAAATAAGAAAAATAACACAACTTGTCATAAAAAATATACAGTGAGACGACCTAAAATTAAGATTAATTCTGCTTTAAAAGGTTTACTGCGAAGGGTGCAGAATTCTTTTTTCGTGCTTTCTGCATATATTGTCTTCTGGTCAGGGGCCACCTTTTGAACTGTTCAAAAGTGGTCTTTTAGACCACTTTTGAACAGCCCAAAGGTGGTCTTAATATAGGAATTTTACTGTAGTCTTTTTGGAAAGATTTTTATTACGCTAACAACACCCAGTTTATTCCCGTTTAGTTAATACCCATATAGTTTATTCCCATACAGTTTATTCCCATATAGAGACAAGTTTAGAGTCTTAACATTACGATTTTTTCTTTTCTTTTTTTTTTTATTTGAGGTTTAACGTCCCCGTCAACACTGTAAAGGTCATTTTGGAGACGTTGCTTCCAATTTTGTGGGACTTTTACCCGACATTGAGATGAAATGACATCTCAAGCCCTGTCGCCCAATGAAACCAATAGGGTTCATTAGCATGGACAGTCCGCCTCGCACCGGGGTTCCTGGACAGGCTTAAATCCTCTCAAGCGGTTTACCAGTACTAGTATGCGGGCCGGATTCAGCTCTGCCTGGAAGCATCATGCAGCCCATATATTGCTTCAAGCCCCTATGGGCGGGGGCCGCTTAACTTTACGATAACCCGCCTATACAAATACAGTGTAAACGATACCACAAAAAAAAAAAAAAAAGAAAAAAAAAAATAAGATGAAAAATTGTGATATTTCCTTATTTCTGCTCAAAATATAGATAGCGGGCACTCGTTAGAAGCGCCTTATTGAGGCGGTTCTAAAGAGTACCCACAATCTATATTTTGGAGCAGAAATAAGAAAAAAAAATGGTATACCCCTGTAAACCTCGGTTTTACTCTATAAAATGGGGGTTCAAAGGTGTGTCAATTATATAGGCGTGTTTTCGTGATGGATAGACAATTAAATTTCGCTGTAAAGACAATTAAGACTAAATCTGCCTATAAAAGCTTACAGAGAATATATAGTTATACTTTGTGTTATCCACACACAGTGTCTCCTAATAGAGACCACATTTGGGACTGTTCAAACGTGGTCTTAGAGAAATTTTTACACACGGGTGTATATAGCTGGTGTAATTTGACAGGCGACTGACCTCTATGTAAAGAATAAATTAGTGTTTTCTCCTAATAGGTCGGTTTTCGTAAAGTTCTCGTGAATTTTCGGCATCTCGTGAATGGCGACCAATTTACCGACCACTATGTATTGAATACATGTAACAGTATCGGCCTCTTCGACAAACGGCGAAGATTAATACACTGTTCAAAACAATTAAAATAGCAAACACATACTATCTCATAGTATTTGTTTGATATGATGTTTAACGTCCCCAGCAACACTATATAGGTCATTTTGGAGACGTTACTTCCAATTTCGTGGGACTTTTATCCGACATTGAGATGAAATGACATCTCAAGCCCTGTCGCCCAATGAAACCAATAGGGTTTATAAGCATGGAGGGTCCGACTCGCACCGCTTTGCTTGGGCAGGCTTAGATCCTCTAAGCGGTTTACCAGTACTCGTGTGCATTAGCATCATGCAGCCCATCTATTTCTTCAAGTCCCGATGGGCGGGGGCCGTCACCATAATAGAAAGATGTTGGATAATGATTCAGAAAGATGAATAACTGTATCTGCAACATGTTGATGGCAATCAAAAATCACGGCCTGTAACCTGTTAAGGAAGAATTTGCATAAATGTTTGAGAAATCGCCATCGTTACGTGAGCTTATTTCAAATGTCATAGACATGTGCAAATCTGTCACTGTTTTCCTGTCAGCAATGTGTATGACCACCTCGAGCAGCACAACATTCCTGGCATCGCCAATGCATGCTACGAACCAAATTTTGAACAATTTGTAAAGCTAGTGTTTCCCACTCACGTCTAAGGATGTTTGTGAGCTCTTGAATAGTCATTGGTGGATGATCGCCCTGTGAGATACGTCTGTAAAGAATGTCCACACATGTTCTATTGGGTTTAAGTCTTGAGAACATGCCGGCCAGTCCATTACTTCAATAGTCTCACGAATAAGGTAATCCATGCACAACTCTGAAATTGTTACCGATTGACCCAGCGAAAGGCATCACAATAGGATCTAGAATTTCATCTGGATACCGTAATGCAGTCGTTGTACCCCCGTTTATCACGTACAAGTCCGTCCGGAATTCCATTGTGGAATTTTGAAAATATTTGAGGGTCACTGATGAGGCCTAATTGGCCGAAACCAGCTAGTCTGGCCCAGAAAACATGTGCACTTCATATTTTCCAGTTCTGTGGTGTATCCCTTGCTTCCAAAGGATAACAATTTTATAGAACATATTTAACGTCACTACAGCTGGTGTCTGGGAATGTGTGGTGGCCGTAAAAAGTCTCCCTGCCCTACATAATAGTGTAGTTTATATTTTCTTGTCCTATGGAATCATTGATTCCATTGTGGAATTTTGAAAATATTTGAGGGTCACTGATGAGGCCTAATTGGCCGAAACTAGCTAGTCTGGCCCAGAAAACATGTGCACTTCATATTTTCCAGTTCCGTGGTGTATTCCTTGCTTCCAAAGGATTTTCCGTCCGTTCGTTCGTTTTGTTGTTCGTCCGTGTGTTTATCAAACCGTCAACATTTGCGACCACTCTAGCGTTCTCCCAAATGGCCAAGTGTATTAGATCTTAATTATTATATTGATACATGGAACAAACTTGTATTTAGGGATGTCAGCTTGAATGAAAGCATCCATATTTGACCGTGATCTACAGTTCACGGTTCACTGACTTTGTGAATACATGTATTTGCAAATACCCTAGTGTTCACCCAAGCTTATGTCTCAAGAACTGTAAGAGCTTTGTTGAAATTACGAAAACACGCCTGTACAAATACATTGTAAACTTTATCACCGAAAAAAAAAATTTCAAGTTGAAAATTTGTGATTTTTTTCTTATTTCTGCTCAAAATAATAATTGTTGGTATTCGTTACAATAAGTCAGTTAACACCGAAATATAGGTCAAGGTCAAATATGGATGCTTTCATTCAAGTTGTCATCCATACATAACAGTTTATACCAAGTGTCTCAATAACGAAAACTATGTAATTTTGACCCCCTTGAACCCCACTTTTATATAGTAAAACTGGGGTTTACAGGGGTAAACATTATTTTTCTTATTTCCGCTCTAAAATTTAGATTGTGGGTACTCGTTAGAACCGCCTCGATGAGGCGGTTGTAACGAGTGCCCACAATCCATATTTGGAGCAGAATTAGAAAAAATATCACAATTTTTCATCATAAAATTTTCTTTTTTTTTCGGCGATAAAGGTGGCAATGTATTTGTATAGGCGTGGTTGCGTAATGAATCCTAGTTTTCACCCTAATGTTTGAGTTCATTTCTCAACATTTATAGACAGGTTCATTAATGATAATTGGTACAAACTTGCATCTTGGGATGGCAATCCATATTTGAAAATGACCTACATTTCATGGTTCACTGACCTAGTGAACTATTGCTTCATACCCTATTGTTTAAGTATATTTCTCAAGATCTTAATGAAACGTGGGACAACGTTGCATCAAGGAACGGAAACTTTAACCCAAGCATCAATGTTTGACCTTGGCCTAGATTTCATGGTTTATTGACTTTTCGCACCCACATGCGCTCTATAGCCTTCGGCGGAATTGCACGACCCGCAGAAAAAGAAACCGACTGAAGTCGGTTGATTTCTAAGAGTGCCCTAAAATCACCATGTCATTCTGTCAGTCTGTCATTCTGTCAGTCTGTCCGCACCAACAAATGTATAGTTAGGTGGCTATGTAAATGGACAGAATCAATGTAAGTCTATGGGATTTATTCCGTTAGACACCGAAAATACTTCTTTTCTGTGGCTAAAAGTAGCCACTTAAGTATCAATCCTGCCAAAAATAGCCACATAAGTATACATCCGTGAGAACGTCCGTCCGTCCGTCCGTAACCCGTTTGTGAAAATTGGTGATAGTGGCTTAACCGCTTGGAATATTTAAACAATTTTTGGCATACTGATAGATATCAATGAGATCTAACCAATGAGCTTGCAAAATATTACATTCCATTTAGTATAGCCTCGCCGAGGCAAAAATGTGAAAATTTTTGAACTGCTTCTCCTCGGAAACCGTTGGGCCGATTGAAGTCAAATTTCATATGGAGCCTCTATGGGATGGGGGAAACCGAAATTTGCTCATGGGGTCCAGGTCACATGACCAAAATGGCCGCAAAGCCATATATGGTCTGTCTGTCTGTCCGTCCGTATCCCGTTTGTGAAAACTGGTGATAGTGACTTAACCGCTTAGAATATTTAAACAATTTTTGGCATACTGATAGATATCAATGAGATCTAACCAATGAGCTTGCTAAATATTACATTCCATTTAGTATAGCCTCGCCGAGGCAAAAAATGTGAACATTTTTGAACTGCTTCTCCTCGGAAACCGTTGGGCCGATTTAAGTCAAATTTCATATGGAGCCTCTATCGGATAGGGAAACCAAAATTTGCTCATGGGGTCCAGGTCACATGACCAAAATGGCCGCCAAGCCATATATGGTAAAAACCCTTCATAAATAGTCTTCTCCAGAACCACTGGGCAGATTTCCACGAAACTTGATAAATAGCATCTGGGACGTAGGCCCATCATAAATTGCTAAAATGGTGACCCTGGGTTGACCTTGACTTCTGTGGGTCCGTCCGTAACCCGTTTGTGAAAATTGGTGATAGTGACTTAACCGCTTGGAATATTTAAACATTTTGGCATACTGATAAATATCAGTGAGATCTAACCAATGAACTTGCGAAATATTACATTCCATTTAGTATAGCCTCGCCGAGGCGAAAAATGTGAAAATTTTCGAACTGCTTCTTTTTGGAAACCGTTGGGCCGATTGAAATCAAATTTCATATGAAGCCTCTATGGGCCGGGGGAAACCAAAATTTGCTCATTGGGTCCAGGTCACATGACCAAAATGACCGCCAAGCCATATATGGTCTGTCTGTCCGTCCGTAACCCGTTTGTGAAAATTGGTGATAGTGACTTAACCGCTTGGAATATTTAAACAATTTTTGGCATACTGATAGATATCAAATGAACTTGCGAAATATTACATTCCATTTAGTATAACTTCGCCGAGACGAAAATGTGAAAATTTTCGAACCGCTTCTCCTCGGAAACCGTTGGGCCGTTTGAAGTCAAATTTCATATGGAGCCTCTATGGGGTGGGGGCAACCAAAATTTGCTCATGGGGTCCAGGTCACATGACCAAAATGGCCGCCAAGCCATATATGGTAAAAACCCTTCAAAAATAGTCTTCTCCAGAACCACTGGGCAGATTTCCACGAAACTTGATAAATAGCATCTGGGACGTATGCCCATCATAAATTGCTAAAATGGTGACCCTGGGTTGACCTTGACCTTCTTTGTGCCTAGGTCAAACTTTGACACATATGCTTTTGTATTGGAAAAGTGAGAATGCAATTTATCCATCAAACGATTCAGAATACAGTACTAAAGTATAAGATATATTTACGATAAGGCGCATTTATTGGGGGAACCGTTTTAGGTCCAGGTCACATGACCAAAATGGCCGCCATACCCATATATGGTAACACTCATAAAGCTAAAAGCATCTGGCGGGTCGTGCAGTTCAGCTGAAGCACTGGTTCTGGTTTCTAATTAGTACACACAATATGCATTGTAGAATAAAATATATAAAATAATGTATATCTGAAAGGATCCCATTTTTTCCTATCTAAAGGGGGGTTGTTAAGGATTTGTCAAAGTTGCTCATTTCACGGACCAGGTGCATTTGAATGCCACATCCTTGTAACTTATTGCTTTCTTTCATACCCCACACGCCTGCCCAGGAAAAGTGTGGATAGGTAAACTGACCGGCCCTAAAATGATCTGAAATAGTGATGACTTGGCCGTTAAACTCCAGTACAAACAAACAAATAAATCATACCTCCCAAATTGACTTTCGTTGAGTGAGTGGGTGTTTGAGTTTTACGTCCCACCAACAGCGAAGGTCATATCGAGACGGGACCTCGGTTTAAAGACTCATCCGAAAGTCTGGAAAAGCCCTGGATCGATCCTGCGACCCCTGGTTTATACGGCGAGTAGCGTAACCACTACACCATGGAGGAATCTGAATTTTCGTTAATGCTGTTGCATTATGTAAACATTTTGACCACATGTTACAACAACAATAACATCGATTTATAACTTAGTAATATATGACAAAAATCAAATACAGGCGACTCTCGTTATGTCAAAGTCAAAGGGACCAAAGAAATTACTTCGAGGTCAGTAGTTCGAGTACATGTTAATTCAATATATACAGTCGAACATAAATGTCATGAATATCTTTGGACCATGGAACTTTCATAACGCAAACACGCCTATTCAACTACATTAACACCTTTATCGCCGAAGATGAAAAATTGTGATATTTTTCTTATTTCTGCTCAAAACATAGACTGTGGGAACTCGTTAGAACCGCCTCATCGAGGCGGTTCTAACGTGTACCCACAATCTATATTTTTGACCAGAAATAAGAAAAATATGGTTTACCCCTGTAAACCCCAGTTTTACTGTATAAAAGTGGGGTTCCAGGAGGTCAGAATTATATAGGCGTGTTTTCGTGATGGTTCGAGACTGGGGAAGTCCGAGCCACCGACGTTTTACTGTACTTTAAAGTAAATTACGATAAAACACCCAAATGTCTGACTGCAATCTTTCATATCTCCAAACTGATATATTTTCTTATTTTTACTATTAACATAGGTTGAGGGTGCTCCTTAGAACCGCCTAATTGAGGCGGTTCTAACGAGTACCCTCGACCTATGACTATGAACGGAAATAAGTAAAATAATGTATCCCCCTTAAACCCCAGTTTTCTCTGTATAAAGTGGGGTTAATGGGGTGTTCATTTCATAGACTTATACCCTAATGTTAACGTTTCGCTGATCGTTCGGGAGCGATTCTTCTGGCGCTGTTTATGTTTGTTATTGTCAGTCTTTGAGTGTTTTTATCGTTTATATTATTTTGTTTTGGATAGTCAATTGGCCATTTTGTGGGAAAGTAACTGTCCTTTTGGCTTTCCGCTATTGACACTTCCATTAGGGTCTGTTGTTTCATGTTTGTGTTTCTTTCCCTTTGGTGTCTCTGATGGGAGCTTTGGGTTAATTGCATCGATTCCTGATCATTGCCTTTACTTCTATTTTATTCCCGTGATACGAATGACGGAAAGTAACCCGTACGATGACAAACTTCACATTTCCTTTATACTTAGAATAACATTTCTCGGAAATGTTGACGTTTCGCAGTATATGGAAATGAAATCTTGTTCCATTTGATCAAATTTATTAATAAGACTACGGTTTGTGTAGCACAAGAAATCTTACAAGTGCTCCATTAATGTACTAAGATAATTGTTACCCGCATAAATGCATTTCTGTATCAAGCGATAATGAAATCGCCCAATCAAACCCTATTCACCGTTTTGATGTAATCAGTGGTCTGTGCTGACGACATTTTTTTCCTGTATAAGATGATATATATCGGCCGCGACAAACAAAAATAGCCATCGGAAGAGATGGCAAATCCCCCAACCAAAAGCCAATATGGCCTTCAGAAGATTTTTCACCAATAGGAAGTGCACCAGAATTAAACCAGCAATTTATCACAAAAGTATTCGAGTAATGGCCATCACAAGATTATACTGTCAGGAGAGATAACTAAAAAACCAGGGCACTCAGAATTGTGGTTCTTGGGCCTGACGTGCTTGCTTAAACGCATGTATATCTGTATGAAGTACCATTAATATGTCTCCAAGAATATTGGAGATATGGTGATCACAAGCTGGTCTTACTGTTATATTTGAAAGTAGATAACTCAAATCCCACAGCACCAACAATTGTGGTTCTTGCACATGACACTCCTTCTGTACCTTGTATACAATTGTACCAAGTTCCTTCAATATATCTCAAAGGCTGTTGGAGTTATGGCCATCACAAGGTTATATTGTCAGAGGAGATAACTAAGAAAACCAGAGCACCCAGAGTTGCAATTCTGGAGCATGACACACCTGCTTAACCTCATGTACATCTGCATCAAGTGCCACCAATATGTCTCAAAGGGTATTGGAGGTATGGCGATCATACTGTTATATTGGAAGGGGAGATAACGCAAGTACCATAGCACCCAGAGTTGTGGTGCTCAGGCATGAAGTGCCGTCCCGATCTTGTATACAATTGTGCCAAGTATCATCAATATATCTCAAAGGGTATTGGAGTTATGACCATCACAAGGTTATATTGTCAGGGGAGATAATTAAAAAACAGGGCACCCAGAGTCGTGGTTCTTGCACGGGAAACACCTGCTTAACCTCATGTACAACTGTACCAAGTACCATCAATATATCTCAAAGAGTATTGGAGATATGGCCATCACAAGGTAGTAAATCTATTTTATTGGAAAGGGAGATAACTCAAAAACCATGACACCCAGGGTTGTGGTTCTTGTGTATGACACACCGTCTCGGCCTTGTGAACAACTGTACCAGGTATCATCAATATATCTTAAAGGGTATTGGAGTTATAGTCATCCCAAGGTAGCCATTCAATTTTATTGGAAGGGGAGATAACAAAAAAACATGGCAACCAGAGTTGTGGTTCTTGTGCATGACACACCGTCTCAGCCCTGTGAACAAGTGTGCCAGGTACCATCAATATATCTCAAAAGGTTTTGGAGTTATGTCCATCACAAAGTAGTCATTCTATTTGATTAAAAGGGGAGATAACTCAAGAAGTATGCCATCCAGAGTTCCAGTTCTTGCGCATGGTATGCCGTCTCAGCCTTGTGAACAATTGTGCCAAGAACCATCAAGGAATCTCAAAGGATATAGGAGTTATGGCCATCACAAGGTTGCGTCTACGGACGAACGGTTAGATGGACGGATGCCTTGCTGATCGCTATATCCCCCGAACCTATTATCCCCCAAACCTATTCGGTCGGGGGATAAAAAGAATGTTTCTGAGCATGTCCTCCAACCTCTAATCTGTCTGATGACTTCATTCCCTGGCAACATGAAAAAATAATATTCGTTAATGGTCATCCTTATTTTATGAATAACTAGTAAATGTATTTTGTTTGTTTGATTGATTTGAGGTTTAATGTCCCCGGACACTTTTGAGACGTCGCTTCCAATTTTGTGGGACTTTCACCCAACATTGAAATGAAATTACATCTCAATACCTGCCGCCCAATGAAACCAATAGGACGGTCCGCTTCGCAACACTTTGCCCGGGCAAGCTGAGACCCCCTAAGCGGTTTACCAGTACTCGTGTGCGGACGGTTTCAGCTCTGCGTGGAAGCAACATCCAGCCCAATCTATTTCTCCAAGCCCCGATGGGCTGGGGCAAATATATGTTGTGGGTGCTCGTTAGAACCTCATTCTAACGAATACTCACAAACTATGTCCTGGATTTTGTGGGAAAAAAACTGTCCTTATGGCCTTTCTTTGTTTAGGTTTCCATTATGGTCTGGTCGCTTCATGTTTGTGTTTCTTTCCCTTGGTGTCTTTGATGGGTGGAGTAAGTTAATTGTATCGATTCCTGATCTTTGTTTTACTTCTTCTTTGGAGAATTTAAGCCCCCCAGTGGAAATCTTTCCACTGACCGTTCCTAGGCGGTTCTTATGTGGCGGTTTATTTATGTTGTTGTTTGTTTCTTACTGTGTGTATCACTTGTGTCTTTTTATTTTGGATGGCCATATGGCTATTTTGTGGGAAAGAAACTGTCCTTATGGCCTTCCTTTGTTTAGGTTTCCATTATGGTCTGGTCGCTTCATGTTTGTGTTTCATTCCCTTTAGTGTCTTTGATGGGTGGAGTAAGTTAGTTGTATCGATTCCTGATCTTTGTTTTACTTCTACTTTGGGGAAAGAAATACGAAAAACTATGTATACGCCAGTGTACCACAGCGTTCTCTATATAAAGTGGGGTTTCGGGGAGGATGTGTTCATTTCAATGACATGCTCGCGTGATGCATAAAATGCAGGCGTGGTAGTTAACCCAAACACGATTGGTGGTTTTGCTCTCTCTTTATTTGCATGCCGGCGGGTCGGGCCTCAGACTCTATGACGGCTCTAGCCTAAAGACTGACATATACTTTCTTTAATAATGTTAGTTGGTGCATCTGTATCTGGTCCACCGGAGTCGAACTGTTGGTCTACTTTTGCTCCAACATTTCAGTTAATTATTTCCTGCTATCGAGTCCAAATCGTTGTTTTTATCCTTGTGTTCGTTTGATTTTATGTTCTCGGAGATGTTGCACTGATGTGTTAGAAATCCCTCATGCGGACTCAGTGAACAAATTACTTGTCTAATCCCAAGCCATCTAACAGAAAAATTATATATTTTGCCTGTAGAAAACATCTTTCCTCTCCTTATTGTTTTTAGTTAGAAAACCAATACATAACTTTAATAAAACAGTTTCATAAACTGCTTATATCCGCTAATGCGTGACAAACACACGGTCAAAAGCAATATGGTTATGGCCCTTTGTCAAAATGTAGGTATTGTGATGACAAGTACGTGTGTGAAGATTCATGAGAGTAGGGATAATACTTTTGAAGTTATTACCAAGGTTTTTTTTTTTTGTTTTAGTTTAGATGTGACAAACTGGCTGACAAGGTGATTACTATTGGACACCCACACTACTATGTCGGGCCCCTTATTAAGAAGGAAATTAACTCCGTAAATACTGTTGATCTTCCATTCTGCGATTTCTCTCATGGCCCCTTATCAGTGTATCAAGTTTCAGTAAATTACCTTAAGAGATATGCTCTGGAAAAGCTTAACAAGGCAAAAAATTAAAAGGGTAATAACTATGTAGTTAATTTTGACAGAGTTACGGTTCTTGCACTCTGCACTTCCTCTGATGGCCATTTATCAATATATCAAATTTCATCTAATTCCCTAAAGATAAGATATTTCAGAGATATGCTCCTGACAATCTTTTCCTTGAAATATTTAGGAAGGGAAGTAATTACCTTTAATACTTTAAGAGATATGCCCCGGAAAAAAGTGTGACGGACGGACAGACAAAGCGGCGACTATATGCTCTCCCTTCGGCGAGCATAAAAACCGCTTGCTTTAAGCAGTCAGATAAACCTGTTATGAAGCAAATCAATACACAAAGATCCGACAGACAGGCTTGAGTGTATGATGGTATTAAACAAGCTATAAAATATTTACTTAACTCGTCTGATACATAAATTTGTCAAGAATATTGACTTGTGCCAGTCGTAATGCAAATTGAGCTGATGGTTTTCGCAGTATAAGAAAAATCAAAATAGACAATGTTTGATAGGTCAGATTATTCCTTTGCAGACACTACCAAATATGCCTAAGTTGTGAAAAACAGACACGTGAAGGAATAACCAAGTATCAATACAGTTATCTAACACCTTCCATTCGAGACACCAAAGGGAAAGAAACACTGAAAGCAACAACGCTTCAATTAAAACCATTAGAAAAATACGCCAATACAAATACATAGTTAAATAAAGCTCATTCGTCTGATACCGAGGCCCCGTTCATGGATTTACATCTATTAGTGTATAAATTCAGAAAATATATAATTGCAATGATTTCAGCACCCAATTTCGTAAAATAATTTTTCGATATAAAAAGATTGGACACAACATACATGACATAAATGTTATACGACAGACTGCAAGCATGGTAGTTAACCCAACCACAGTTGACAACTTTGCTTCCCTCTTTTATTGCACGCCGGTGGGTCAGGCCTCAAAATTCTATGACGGTTCCAGCGTAAAGGCTTACTGAAAATTAGAGAGATTCTATGTAATGTTGGTTGGTGGCTGATGCTCTGTCTCTGGTCGGGCCCATTGGAGTAGTTTTCTTTTGCTCCAGCATTTCAGTGGTTTCTTCCTGTCGAGTCCCTCGCTGTTGTTTCATCTCTGTGGTTGTTTGATTTTTGTGTTCTCGGAGATGTTGCACTGATGCGTTAGGAGTCCTTCATGCGGACTGAACAAATGTTTGTCTAAATCGCCCGGAAGGGCGACGGTTAGTAGCTTTGTTTCCCTCTTCAATTGCACGCCGGTGGGTCAGGCCGAGGATTCTGGGACGGATCGAACGTGAAGGCCTACTTATGTAATGTTGGTTGGCACCTTATGCTCTGTCTCTGGTTGGGCCCATCGGAACCTAACTGTTGGTTATCTTTTGCTTCAGCATTTCATTGGTTTGTTGCTATCGCGTCCTCACCGTTGTTTCATATCTGTGTGTTTTTTTTTATTTTTTGTGTTCTTGGAGATGTTGCACTGATGTGTCAGGAAGCCTTCTTGCGGACTGAACGAATAATTTGTCTAAATCTCGACGGAATTAAGGGCGAGGATTGCAGCCGCGTAAAGTTGATTTACGACCCCCCCCCCACATACACACTCCCCGCTCCCAACCCCCAACCACCACCCCCACCCCAAGTTAAGTTCGTTTCACTGAATCTTTCAAGGCGTTTCTTCTGTCGCGTTTTTTTTTTTTTTTTTTTTTGGTTATGGATTTTGTTTTGGATAGCCAATTGACCATCTTGTTGGAAAGCTATTGATGTTTCAATTAGGGTCTGGTTATTTCGTATTTGTGTTTCTTTCCCTTTGGTATCTCTGATGGGAGGAGTGGGTTAATTTCATCGATTGGTGACCAATACATTTACTTCTATTTTACTATCCCATCATTGCAACATCTCCGAGAACACAAAATTAAACGACAGGACTCGACATCAAGAACTAACTGAAATGCTGGAGCAAAAGAAAACCAGCATTTAGACTCCGATTGGCCCGACCAGATACAGAGTATCAGGTACCAACCAACATTACATAAAATTTAATTTCAAAACTAATCAAGCTTTTAAGCTGGAACCTTCATAGAATCTACGGCCTAACTCACCGGCGTGCAATTAAAGAGGGAAACAAAGCTATCAACCGTCGTCCTTACTTCCGTGTGATTTAGATAAATAATTTGTTCAGTCTATCACACCTTCATTTAGCCACCATGAATATCATAACAAGAAAAACTATAAAATGTAGTTACATGTTATACAGAGGCGTTGCCAAACTTACGGGTTGATTTCCATCACGTGGACAAGTCCGTGAAATGAAGACCCCCCTATACCCCACATTATATAGAGAAAACTGGGGTTTACGGGGGTAAACATTATTTTCCTTATTTTTACTCCAAGACATAGGTTGTGGGTACTCGTTAGAACCGCCTCAATGAGGCGGTTCTAACGAGCACCCATAACATATGTTTGCAGTATTTATAAGAAAAATATCACGGATTTTCGTCAGAAAAATGGCCATTTTGGAGATGTGAAAAAATGCACTATGTCGCACGGGTGTGTTATCGTAATGATACCTCCAGTACAAGCATTTTTCAGATGATAATCAGTGATCTTTTCGTATTTTAAGTTTAAACATTGATTTTGGGTTCTAAGGAGTACCCACGATCTACGTTCATCAGCAATAAAGAATCTACCGTATAAAGAAGTAAAAAAATAAAGAGAAACGATCAGGAACTGATACAATCAGATCCCAAATTCTTCCCACAATATCACTAGTGAAACAAGTCGAAACATGGAGTGACGACAGTAAACAAAACGGACAACCGGTAAACCGAGCCAGCAACTCTTTCCCAAACAGGTGGTGACTCAGAATGTCCAACCCTAATAAGGAGCAATACACATAATGATGGAAAGAATCAGAATCACCAGCATGACAAACATTAATCTGCTGGGTACTGGTAAATCGCTTAGAGGATCGGAGCTAGACTATATCAGTTACCCCCTAAATATATTACATTGTAACGCACTGCCCTGATAAAGACATGCTATCCCAGGACAAGAGAGCTTTATCTCGTCAACGTGACATTGCAATTCTATGAATGAACCGAACTACTGAAAAAATGACAAAAATGTTATCATAACTGGGAAAAATTGAAAAATTACTTCAAAACAAATGTCATAGACAAATATGATCAGCTGATACTAAATATATCTAGAATGCTGAGACGCACTGAAGACTTCCAATTACTGATCGTAAATTGTTAATTTAAGAGTGTACAAGGGAATAAACTGATAAATAGAATACCAGATTCGTGTCATTTGATACCAAGTTTATCAGGCTCGGCTGCGAGAACGCATGTAGAATCGCTCGGCAAGCCTCGCGATTCTACAAGCGTTCTCGAAGCCTTACCTGATAAACCTGATATCAAAAGACACGAACCTGGTATTCTCTATGTCTAGGCAACAGGGTGCGAGTCCAACCGTTAGATGGTTTGTTTAGCCGGCAGGTCTTGAGATGCCATTTCATCCCAATATCGAAATTGGAATAACCCCAAAATGACCTAAATAGTGTTGATGATGACGCAAACCTCAATTCAAACACATATAAAGTGAAATCACCCTGAAATTAGGTCACCATGCTCTTACTCTTTTACACTGGAACCAATGTTATACAGTAGGCTGATCTAATAACCTGTCTACATATGACATATTAAAAAGTGTCCTAGATTTTAACCCATTGCCTCGCCGCCAGCATTTATTTATTATTATTGTTTTTTTTTTGTTGTCTTTTTTTTTTTTTTTTTGCTATCTCAGAAGACCCTACAAGCTCTCAAGTTCTAAATATGAATGATCTTTGATACGTGACTGTCAAGACACAAGCATTTGAAAATAATAATAATAATAATAATAATAATAATAATAATAATAATAATAATTAGCAATAATGCACATAATCAGAGCTCTACAATAGCCCTTCTTTTACTACATACAACCAACCGTATAGTGAGTACTGGTAAACCGCTAAGAAGGTCTAAGCCTGCCCAGGCAATGTGGTGCAAGTCCAATGCATATAAACCCTATTGGTTTCATTGGTCGGCACGGATTGAAATGTCATTTCATCTCAATTGATGTAAGTCACACAAACTTGGAAGCAACGTCTTCAGTGTTGATGGGGACATAAATCCTCAAACCAAACAAACATACAAGGAGCTAAAACAGTCCTGAACGAGGCATTAGGCTGTTCTCTCCAACTCTTACTTTTTGAGCTGTAAACAAACTGTGTAAAACTTTATTATATGCCGCATTCTGATATGGGGCTACACTGTTTGCTAAACGCAGCACACGATTCTAGCCCAGATTCTACAAATAGATTTGACCTCAGCGATAAGAAAAGCCCGGCTAATTTTACTGGATATTCTACAACATGAACTTAAGTAACAGGAACCTACTGCGCTTTTTATTGTTTTGGTCTATGGAAAACAATCAACGTGTTTATGTATATTTTGTAGCAAATATAAACTTTAAACTTCTTTTTGATAGCACCGTGGCCTAATGGACAAGAGCGCTGACTCTTAATCATTAGGTCTCTCACCGCTGTGGTTAGATCCTCGCTCGGGTCAAATGTGGGACGCAATGTTCTGCAACGGAAGGTCAGGTAGTTTTACTCTGATTACTCCGGTGTTCTCCCGCCTCTGAATAACGATCGGCTCGAAATGAATGAAATTATCTTTGAAGAGCTGTTTTCAGGTCTTTAAATATCAGTAATTCTTATCACTATAACATTTAAAAAGCCTGTCATTTATACGTCTCTTCAGAAACCTATGTATTGGATACATGTACTTGTTACATTGGCCTCGTCGAGTTTATTTAAGCAAGTAACAATAATACAATTTTTCTGAACACGTACGAAACTTAAGCCATTCATTTTCCTTGCCCTTAATGGTGAGCTAAAACACAACTCTGGATTGCTCCGGTACTCGAGTT
Organism: Lucinisca nassula; assembly: GCA_963580285.1. NCBI lineage: Eukaryota > Metazoa > Mollusca > Bivalvia > Lucinida > Lucinidae > Lucinisca > Lucinisca nassula. The sequence goes on from OY757023.1 coordinate 83,330,931, forward strand.
TTCGACCACATCTGATTACAAATGAATGACTTGAAGGGATGTGTTTGGCTAGGGTCACATGTTAGACGCCGTTCTGCAACTGAAATCCAGAAGGTTGTTCTCCGGGTACTCCGGTTTTTAATTTTCGCCCCTAAAAATGGTAAATAAACTGCAGTATTTGAAAGCAAACCCTTAGAACAAATGAACAAGAAGTCCTTTTCAAGCCTTTGCATTTAAAAATATATTTTGTTCAGTTCTTGACACAAAAATCTGCAAACTTGCAAGTAATAATAACCTAATAGTCGTTTATATGTTTTCATCCAAAAACTAAATGCTACAGGTTTCGAACGCACGACCCTCTGGTCCAAATGTCAGTAAATGTCTCATGGTCGAGCACGTTTCCACTGGACACCGCTCTTTTTTGTGTATTCGGCAATTTTTAGCATATCTGTTGCCAACTAAACACGTGAAAATATAGGTCAATTACGTTGTAGATATCAAATGCAATTATTATGTTAAAGACATTAATTCTGTAACAGCAGGACACACCGTGTGTTCATAATTGTTTATTACCCCTTGTGATATACCGACTATAGCAGATCAAAGGCGGCCCTTAATAAGGTGTTTAGTAGCTCTTGCTGTATCCCCTGACTGAGGCACTTAAGGGAAAAAGTAATAATGTACACCAATCAACAGATAGTAGATTATTGAATTTTCCCAAAGGAAGCCCCTTACCTGTCTCTTACCTGTTGGAGACAGAGGACTTCTCTTTAGTCAGCTCTGAGGGCTACATAATATCATGTAATGAAATGATAGTCCTCAATCATCAAAAATAAATGCCTTTAAGAGCACCAAATAATTGGTTTTACAAGAACAAAGTACATGGAAAGCGAACCTCTGGTGCCAGAACATGACTAGCTGTAATTCCAGCCATGAAGTACCTCCAAACGAGCACTTTACCGGATAGTTTAATAATATTTTGCATATAATAATAAGCAACGGGGTTGGGCCACAAGTTCTCTCAACATTAGTTATGGCCCTTCCCCTACAGTTACATACACAGTTTCATTAAGCACGTGGTAATAGCAAACACACAATAAAGAAAAAACATATGTTGAAGTAAATACATAAATAAATAAACAAATAAATAGATAAATAAATAAATAAAAATGGTATTGTCGAGAGAATCTGTTAGTCGTGGTAGCCGTACATAAGAGGAAACAGGTAAACATCAACAGATGGATGATTTGGTTACATTAAGAATTATTAAATCGTTTTGTGTTTTTAATGAACTTTTGGACAGCATTGAAAATAAGTGAATTTTCTAATCCGGTCAAAGATCCATCACCGTATAGAATTGTATTTAAGTTTAAAGGGTGAAAGGCCCTTGTTGCCTGAAACATTATAACACGTTCTGTTTGAAAGTAAGGACATTTGAAAAAGAAGTGTTCAGCGTCTTCGACAACTTATGCGCAATTGCAGTATGGAGTAAGACTAATGTGGTTCGAATATAAATCACCTTTAAGGTTACTACATTTATTCCTGATCCGAGCATGTATTATTGAAAAGAACCTTTTACCAGAAAGAAAATATACGGGAACTTTAGGATTTTGAGGGGCATAACGTTTAAGTTGTTGTTTAAAAGCGGAAACACTTCCAGCTGCACGAACATTGTTATCAAGAGAGTTCCATAGAGAGATGGAAGTTATATTATTATGAAATCCTGACAAACCCCCTACCGGAAGAGTCCAATAAAATACTGATTTTAATTATACAGAAGGCCTTTAAAAGACTATGTTATTAATTAACGACTTAAATAAATATTTATAGAATAAATAACGCCTAGAAAAAAACTACTGGAAAGACTAACTGCATATTAACCCATATGTGACAACGTAATCTTCAAATTATAGTGGTGTCTTGTTTGTTTGATTTGAGGTTGAACGTCCCCGTCAACACTGTAAAGGTCATTTTGGGGACCTTGCTTCCAATTTTGTGGGACTTTTACCCGACATTGAGATGAAATGACATCTCAAGCCCTGTCGACCAATGAAACCTATAGGGTTTGTAAGCATGGACGGTCCGACACTCACGCCGCTTTGCCTGGGCAGGTTTAGATCTAAGCGGTTTACAAGTACTCGTGTGCGTGTCGGATTCAGCTCTGCGTGGAAGCACCACGCAGCCCATATATTTCTTCAAGCCCCGATGGGCGGGGACTGCATAGTGGTTGTCAGGTTAACTTTGTTTTTGTTTGTGCCAAAATTTCTAACAAAAATGAATGTTCCTTAAGCAAACACTGTAAACCCAGATCAGACGCGCATTCTGCGGCAACAGATCTGGATCTCCACTGTTTGCCAATGTCTCCTACGCATTTAATGGTTAAATTAACTGCACTCATAAGATATCGAATGGAAACAGCGGTGCGCTAATCTCGTTTGTCTTCATACGTTACATCCAGATCTTTAGAAGACAGTATGGAACCAATGGCCGATCCTGTAGTAATGCACTCCCTCTCCGTATCGGAAGTCGCCATTCATCCCTCATTATTGTATTGTTACGTTGTAATAGCACATCCATTTTCTTAAAAAGGTTATCTGATTTGTCCAATATGAGTTCATTCTCATGGCAATCATGTTGTGTGGAAATACAATAAAACCTCAGTGACTTGAACACGACTGCAACCATGACAAGTGGTTCGGGATAGGGATAATTTGAACCATAACAACAGCAGGCACATGACGTAATTATGACGTCAAATCGACGTCGGTATAATATCATGACGTTTATTCAACGTTACATCTACGTCGGTGCAACGTCATGACGTTTATGCAACGTCATATCTACGTCGATGCAACGTCATGACGTTGCACCGACGTTGATTTGAAGTTGTCCTAGCGACGTGTGCCTGCTGGGTAGCAACAGTGACATGTTTCAAAATGAATCGTTTTGCCATTACCTATATCGGCAGGCTAAACGCTTATAAATGTTATATCGTATAAATGTTATACGACAGACTGCGTGCAAGGTAGTTAACCCAATCCTTTAATTGCACGCTGGTGCGTCAGGCCTCAGATTCTATGACGGCTCCAGCGTAAAGGCTTACTGAGGAATTGGAATTTAATGTTACGTAATGTTGGTTGGTGCCTGGTGCTCTGTGTTTGGTTAGGTCCATCGAAGTCTAACTGTTGGCTTCCTTTTGCTCCAGCATTTCAGTGGTTTGTTGCTGTCGAGTCCTCACGTTGTTTCAACTGTGTTGTCGTTTGATTTTTTGTGTTCTCGGAGATGTTGCACTGATGAGTTAGGAGGCCTTCATGCGGACTGAACAAATTATTAGTCTAAATCGCGATGGAATTAAGGGCAAGGATTGTGGCCACGTAAAATCGATTTAAGCCCTCGTCCCAGTGGAATTCGTTTTACTGACCGTTCCAAGGCGGTTCTTCTGTCGCGGTTTATTTTTGTTATGGTTTGTCTTTGAGTGTGTGTATCGCTTATAATATCTTTTTGTTTTGGGCCGCCAATTGGCCAGTATGTGGGAAAGTAACTGTCCTTTTCGCTTTCCGCTATTTTTTGGCGTTCCGCTATTTATGTTTCCGTTTGGGTCTTGTTATCTCATGTTTGTATTTCTTTCCATTTGGTTCTCTGATGGGAGCTGTGGGTTAATTGCATCGATTCCTGGACATTGCCTTCACTTCTATTTTGTTGTAAATGCAATGAAAACACACACATTACATATTATTAAGTATCTTGGTTGTTTTCACGATATCTGCAGATAAATGTAAGGCCTTATTAGCCAAATCTAGCTGTGTGGCCGAGAAAGCGTTCTTTGATTCTTTCTTATTTTTTTATTATCACGTCTATTTACATCACGAAAACACAACTATATAATTTTGACCCCACTTCAACCCCACTTTTAAATAGTAAAACTGGGGTTTACAGGGGTAACCGGCGAAAAATGCAAATTTAAAGACGAAAAATTGTGAATTTTGTAACCGTCTCGACGAGGCGGTTCTCACGTGTTCCCACATTGGGCAGGAATAAGAAAAAAAATCACAATTTTTTGTCTAAAAATTTGCATTTTTCACCGGTTAAATTTACTGTGTATTTGTATAGGCGTGTTTTGGTAATGCTTAAATATATATTAATGAACTTGATCCAAAATGTGTTCATTCATTCAATCATGGTTTAGGTAATGCAGCGATACTTCAGAGCCACGAGCACTATTGAGTCCATGAAATTTGTTCGAAGGAACCAAGACACAGTCAGTTTTGTATGCATATCTTTCACCTTCCCAGCCAGCACAAAAAAGCCATTTTCAAATTCATAGGTATTTTTAATCTATAGTTCCAGTCAGTGTTCAGTGCTGATAAGTTGTGTAAAAATTCAACCTTTAAACCAAAAGGCCAGAGCTTATTTTCATATAAGGGATTGAGATGTCATTCTATCTCAGCGTCGGGTACAAATCCCACAAAATTGGAAGCAACGTCTCCAAAATGACTTTACAGTGTTGTCGGGGACGTTAAACCTCAAATCAAACAAATCACATAAAATGTTTATATATGTTTTCTAGTTCTGTGGGGTAATTGCATTGTAGAACTGAGGGTCATTTTGTCTGCTTGGTGCTGTAACGAAGTAGGTGACATTTTGGCCATTTTTCTTATTAATTGGTACCTAAGGTCATATTGCACTTAGTAAATAACTTGAGTACATGTGCTAAGGCTGGCTTCTGCCTAAATCAGGATTTACTTAAGCATTTTGAAACTTTTTTTCTTTTGTCAGTTAAACAATTTTTACTCTTGAGGTTTTCAAAAATGTTGGTGCAAAAAAAGTGTAAGTGCGCTTACACCCTTTTTGCGCCATTGTTTTTAAAACCTATTAAAATATTGAATATTGCTGTTTGATATTGCAGAATAAGAGTGCAAGTACCATGCAGCGGAATGTATAAAATGTGACCTATTACTTACCCAGTGCCTTATCTTTACTGCTTTACAAAGTAAAATAAATTAAGTTCTAGAAAAAGGTTATCCTTTGGAAGCAAACAATACACCACAGAACTTAGAAAATAGAAGTGAAGGTAATGATCAGGTATCGATACAATTAACCCATAGCTCCCATCAGAGAGACCAAAGGGAAAAAAACACAAACATGAACACCAATAGCGGAAAGTCAAAAGGACAGTTACTTTCCCACAAAATGGCCAACTGGCTATCCAAAACAAAATCATATAAGCGACACACATTCAAAGGCAAACCATAACAAAAATAAACCGCGACAGAAGAACCGCATTGACACGGTCAGTGAAAAGAATTCCACGCGAGGGGTAGGCGGAGGATTAAATCGATTTTACGCGGCCGCAATCTTTGCTCTTACTACCGTCGCGAGTTTGACAAACAATTTGTTGAGTCCACATGAATGCCTCTTAACTCATCAGTGCAACATCTCAGAGAACAGAAAATCAAACAACCACATAGATGAAACAACGATGAGGACTCAACAGCAAGAAACCATTGAAATGCCGGAGCAAAAGTAAACCAACAGTAATACTCCGATGGTCCCGACCAGAGACAGAGCGTCAGGTATCAACCAACATTACATAAAATAAAATTCTCTCTTATTCTCAGTAAGCCATTCAGCTGCAACCGTCATAGAATCTGAGGCCTGGCCCACCCGCGTGCAATTAAAGAGGGAAGCAAAGTTGTCAACCGTGAATGGGTTAAATACCAGGCATGCAGTCTGTCGTATAACATTTATGTTGTACCCAATCTTTTATATCGAAGAATGATTTCGCAAAAGTGGGTGCTGAAGTCATTGCAAGTATATACTTTTTTGAATATATATTCTTAGTCAGCATGAAATTCGGGTTCCGATAGACCTTGTTGCAGAAGAGATTTAAATATGTTCTAGAAAGGGTTATCCTTTCGAAGCAAGGAATACACCACAGAACTGAGAAATAGGGCCAGACTAGCTAGTTCGGTCACTTAGGCCTCATCAGTGACCCTCATATATTTTCAAAATTCCACAATTGTATCAATGATCCCAAAGGACAAGAAAATATAAACTACACTATGATGTAGGGCAGGGAGACTTTTTACGACCGCCACACATTCCCAGACACCAGCTGTAGTGACATTAAATATGTTCTAGAAAGATTTATCCTTTGGTAGCAAGGAATACACCACAGAACTGAGAAATATGGGGTGCACATGTTTTCTGGGCCAGACTAGCTAGTTTCGGCCATTTAGGCTTCATCAGTGACCCTAAGATATTTTCAAAATTCCACAATTGTATCAATGATCCCAAAGGACAAGTAAATATAAACTACACTATGATGTAGGGCAGGGAGACTTTTTACGACCGCCACACATTCCCAGACACCATCTGTAGTGACGTTAAATATGTTCGAGAAAGGGTTATCCTTTGGAAGCAAGGAATACACCACAGAACTGAGAAATATGGAGTGTACATGTTTTTCTGGGCCAGACTAGCGTTTTAAATTAACGCCCAAATAAGTCCAATATCGAATTTTGAAATTAAATCTGAATGAACCAAATCAAATTTTGGAAAGGTTTTCGTAGTTTATGATACTGATAACCTTAAGAAGTTAAGCAGTGAACAATTTATTACGAGCGTTTAAGTCAGGTACATGATTAAACACTCTGGCAAATCGAATTAATTTCGAAATATAAATGTATGTCGAGCTAAAAGCCTCAATGATTTCAGATTGGTTTTCCACGGGAAGGGACAGTATGATAACATACTTTTGCATCTATAACATTCCTTGTATGTGCGTTGTGCGAACAGTAAAGCTGCACCGTTATTTTTTTGTGACTTACAATACTGAAATAATCAAGAAGTCCCAAAAATTGAAAATGAATCAGTCACAAGCTGTTATCTTGCAGATTTTTTTTTGTATCATGATGATTCAAAATGGTAACTCTTCGTTTTCAGTACCATATTTTGTTTGCCAGTTTTGTCTCTGGGGGTTGTTTCAGAACTTCGTCAAAACGTAGTATAACGCAGAAAAGAAACATGATAGTCTACTCCGAAACAACTCCATCAGAATGTGCTCATGAATGTGTGTTTCAAGGGTATTGGAGAGTGAAGATTCAATGGTGATATAGATCACGTTAAAAAGTCTGTGGCATTGATATCCTGCAAGTAGAAGTAAAAGCAATGATAACGAAATATTAAAGTAAATAAAAAAGATAAGTAAGTGCGAGGAGTGTGGCCACGTAAAATCGAATTAAGCCCCCAGTGGATTTCGTTTCCACTGACCGTTCCAAGGCGGTTCTTCTGTCGCGGTAAATTATTGTTATGGTTTGTCTATGTGTGTTTGTGTCGCTTATATTATTTTATTTTGGATAGCCTATTGGCCATTTTGTGGAAAATTAACTGTCCTTTTGGCTTTCCGCTATTGATGTTTCCATTGGGGTGTGCTGTTTCATGTTTGTATTTCTTTCCCTTTGGTGTCTCTGATGGGAGCTGTGGGTTGATTGTATCGGTTCCTGATCATTGCCTCCACTTCTATTTTAATGTAATATTTATCATTTTCTGCATTTGTGGTCTTAAACGTAGATTGCTTGTATTCGTTGAGCCCCTATAGGTAGGCGGGTCTACCAAGAATCCGATTTATGTATTTGGAATCATAACTATTTGGACTATAAGGAAGAAAAGTGTTTGTACTGACGACAGTAAAAGTCATTTTAGAGCCATATAAAGGCATTGTACCATCCCAACGCTGTGTATTCAGGGTATTTAAGGATATACTACACCATGCTATCAAGATTTTTCGTATTTTTCACAATTTATAGAGGATCTTACATTAGTGCTCATGTATTATTGTCATCTCAATGTCGGGTAAAAGTCCCACAAAATTGGAAGCAACGTCTCCAAAATGACCTTTACAGTATTGACGGGGACGTTAAACATCAAATCAAACAAACAAACAAAATCATGTATTATTGAATTTATTAAACTAGTTGAGGAAAAGATATAAAATGCGATGCTTTGCCGAGCATTTTATCCCTTTTCTTCAACGAGTTTAATTATTGGTTAATATACAGGATCTTACAGGAGTGTTCATGTATTATTGAGTTTATTTAACGAGTTGAGAATATTACCGATGGTTTTTTTATTAACGCTGATAAGTAAATTGGGCAAGTGACTGCTGTGTCAGCCCAGTCAATCTTATTTTAAAATAGTTTTAATGGATAGCAGTCGTTATTTCAGCTTTCCTGATAAATGAAAATTCTGTGTGGATGTCTGTCTTCAAAGCGATTCAGTTTTTTAAATTAGCACCCAAATTGCATAATATTTGATACAAATGTTCTTTGAAGGCACAACTTGATAAATGCACCACAGACGTTTTATATCTCGTTCCATTTGGGATAAAATTAAACTGCTGTTCAGAATGACCAATTAGTTTCGTTCCAAAAAAAAAAAAAAAAAAGCAAAACAATGTTAGACAAAATTCTGTGATGTAAGTAGTCGTGATGCCTATCCAAGGAAAATGGTTCTTTTTAAAACAAATGGTAAAAATTAATTAATTCCACAAAATTAATGTAAAAACTCATTTTTTTTTACTTTTCGGTTAATTACATCAACACAACTTTATTTTACAGTATATAAAATAGCTTATGTTAAAATTCAGTCACTTAGCATTTATTTGATGTATAACAGAAGAGGATTCCGCCTTGATAAAGTTGAGAAAGAATCATTTAAGGGGAATGGGAATACCTTCAGGGGAGGCAACTCCTGCAAAAGTATTTTTGTCTTCCATGTCAATAGGGGTCAACACTTAAAGGAAAGAATTTGCTCCTAAGGAGCAAGTTCTTTCCTTTAAGAGTATACCCCTTTTTCCGTGGAACAGGGCTTATAGAAAAGCGAACAGGAAGTCCCGAAAGTTGTCTCCCTTTGAAAAATGGCGGGAAAATGTGCCAGATGTTCCCATTCCCCTTAAAGATGACCACTGTTCCATGGTGCAGTGTATCCTTGATACAGTTTATACCCTTAAGGCGATTTTAGCTCGGCTGTTTTCGAAGAAAACTACGAGGTATTGTCATAGCTCTGGCGTCGTCTGCGTCGTCGTGCGAAAACTTGGTCATTTTGTAATATCTCTGTCATTACTGAACATCTTTACTTGAAACTCGGACTAGTTGTTCATTATGAAAAGGGGAACTCATACCAATAGGTGAGGTAACCCTCAAAAATATTTTTGGCACAGTTATGCCCCTTTTTCGCCTTAGAATTTCTGCGTCGTCTGCGTCGTCATCGTGCAAAAACTTGGACATTTTGTAACATCTCTGTCATTACTGAACATATTTACTTGAAACTCAGACTAGTTGTTCATTATGGAAAGGGGAACTCATACCAATAGGCGAGGTAACCCTCAATATATTTTGGCACATTTATGCCCCTTTTTCGCCTTAGAATTTCTGCCTCTGCGTCGTCGTGCAAAAACTTGGACATTTTGTAATATCTCCGTCATTACTGAACATATTTATTTTAAACTCGGACTAGTTGTTCATTATGAAAATGCGAACTCATACCAATAGGTGAGGTAACCCTCAAAATATTTTTGGCACAGTTATGCCCCTTTTTCGACTTAGAATTTTTGCGTCGTCGTCGTGCAAAAACTTGGACATTTTGTAATATCTCTGTCATTACTGAACATATTTACTTGAAACTCGGACTAGTTGTTCATTATGAAAATGGGAATACCAATAGGTGAGGTAACCCTCAAAATATGTTTGGCACAGTTATGCCCCTTTTTCGACTTAGAATTTTTGTTTAACTAAAAGAAACTGCAGCCGAGCGTTGGCACCCGCATGCGGTGCTCTTGTTACTTCAAGTAACATTTTGTGAGGAAAGTCTATTTGCGCAGTAGCCTTTGCTTACATATGTTGCAGCTTATTTTTATAGTCTTTGTTATGCCGGCGAGAATATATTAACCATGTCTGGAGCATTCGATGCAAATAAAGTAATTTCCGTTTGTAATGGTTAGGGATTGACAAACATATGATGTAAAGGAAGCAGAGTATTCTCTTCCTGTTTCATATAAACGAATCTGAAGGTTGAACATACAGCGGCAACATATAATCGTAAAAGGCAAAGATGGAGAAAATACGATCTTTATTTGGAAGTCATGCCAGTTGTATTCAATTACATAAGCGTCTGGCGTAGGTCAGACAGACTCATAATTCACTGAAATGAGAAAGTAACAGTGGTATTGCATACTGGAAGGCCCGAATGGCTTAAGGAAATCGTAATTTTCAGTAGGGAAAATGTTAATTACATTGTGAGATGAAACATTACACACAGGGTATTAGCAGAACGGTTTTATTTGTACGAGAGTAGAATGCTGTTTGTGTGTGTGAAGCCTTTGCTATGAAAAAACAAACGAAGACTTATATATAGAAAAGTGTTTTATTTTTTCACGATTTAGACCATGACAAGCGCACCCATGTCTTCAAATATTTCTGTCTTTCTGCGCTTCCACACAGTTTGATCAGAGATTTCGATACAAAAGGTATTCAGGTATAGATTTAGGACTGAGTAGGCACACATGTATGTGCCCGAGTGTTCGGAGAAATATTTTGGTATGTCAGGCTATATTTAAGAAATGAATGTATTTTTAACTTCCATTGAAGTACGAATGAATAACATCCGGTCATGGGCGATGTTATTCACACTTCAATGAACGTTAAATAGCATTTATTATTTATTTGCACATTATTTTCCTTTTATTACATGTATGCATTACGAAAAAACGCCTATACAAATACGGTGCCAATTTTATGGCCAAAAATTAGAAATTTTAAGATGAAAAATTGTGATATTTTTCTTATTTCTGCTCAAAACATAGATTGCGGGGACTCGATAGAACCGCCTCGACGAGGCGGTTCTAACAAGTACCCACAATCTATTTTTAGAGCAGAAATAAGAAAAATAAGGTTTACCCCTGTAAACCCTAGTATTACTATATAAAACTGGGGTTTAAGGGGGTCAAAATTAAATAGGTGTGTTTCGTGATGTATTATGTGTAAAAATCTGGTTTGGGGGCTTACATTGAAACAGGAAAACAATTGCAGACAGTTTTGTCAATTGCAGTAACATTGGAAGAACACCATTGACGTCATAACGTCGACATCGTCCAATCATATTGGAGAGAACCATTGTTTATTTTTACGTCACTAAGTGATCATGTGACGTTGTGTGTGTCACTGTATTCCCAATAGTTAACTATTGGGGTTTTCTGTAAATGTACTTAAAGTTTAAATATCTGGGCCCAGTTGTTCAAAGCTAAGGATGTCTTTAGTTAACGCATCGTTAAAACTTTGATTATTTAATATTGCAAATATGCATTAACTTTTGCTGAAAAAATGTGAGCAGCTTTTGCATTTGCAAACGCTGCTCACATATTTTCAGCAAAAATAACTATATATCTATTAGAAACTGTAATTGCTAGAGAAGTTAAAAATTTGACCACTAACGAGCTACATGTAGTTAAGCTAACGATGCTTTGAACAACTGGCCTTTGGTCATGATATAGGTCTGAACATGTTTTAACTAGCACTTGGGGGAGTAAAAATAATAATAATAAAAAATAAACTCGAAAACTCATTTGAAAACACAAATATATCATTCCAAGAATGGTTTCGGATAGCGTATTGCAAAGATTTGTGACAACACACAGAAACTGCCTGGATTTGTTTATTGTTTCCGGTATTTTTATCCATGTGTACATAAACCTGCAATGTGCAACAAATAAGGCCATAGACAATACCTGGATTACCAGCAATTGAAAGTATCACGTCTTGAAGCAGAAACAAGCATCCAGCAAACACGTCTATTTAGTTTTGCCCCCCTTCTGCACCACTTCCGTATAGTAAAACTGGGGTTTACAGGGGTAAAACTTATTTTTGTTATTTGTGCTCTAAAATATAGATTGTGTGTACTCGTTAGAACCGCCTCGATGAGGCGGTTCTAACGAGTGCCAACAATCTATATTTTGAGCAGAAATAAGAGAAAATATCACAATTTTTCGTCCAAAAAATTTCATTGTTTCGGCGATAAAGGTGGCAATGTATTTGTATAGGCGTGTTTGCGTGATGTGTACATGTAGGGGTTTCCACAACACGGATTTGTTACCATGATGCTTTCCATTACGAAAACACGTCTATACAAATACACTGTATATTTTACGGCCGTAAAAATAATAATTCAATAATAATAATAAAAAAATAAGATGAAAAATTGTGCTATTTTTCATATTTCTGCTCAAAATATAGATTGTGTGTACTCGTCGAGGCGATTCTAAAGAGTACACACAACCTGTATTTTAGAGCAAAAATAAGAAAAATAAGGTTTACCCCTGTAAAACCCAGTTTTACTACATCAAAGTGGGATTCAAGGGGGTCAAAACTATATAGGCGTGTTTTATAGTCTCAAGTGTGTTCGAGCAATTGACGTTTGACTGTTCAGTGCACCGCTCCTTGTGTGAAATGGTCCATATGTAAAAGAGAATGGGTATAAATTGTACTAAAGCGCCAACAAGACACCAAACAAAAATATATATGTGGTCAAAGGGTAGGCCAGATATTTCTCGGAGACAAATCGCTGTTATCAGGAATAACTGGAAAGTGTTGAAGATGGACATTGCTGGCATTGGCACGATGGCGTTTATGAGGTAGGTTTTGTAATTAGAACCTGGTTGCAGTTATATTTCGAAAAACAAATAACAAAAAAAGCAAAAACAAACAAACAAACAAACACAAAATGAATGCGAGATGTTTTTGTGTCTCAGTGTGTGTGGGTGGGTGGGGGGAGGGGGAAAGCCCTTTCAAGATTATTTTACGTACTTCGAGCCGATTGTTTAGCCGGAAGACCTGGAGAATTGACATCCGACATTCCTGCATAACATTACGTCCCACATGTGACCCGTGCGAGGCACGAACCCACAGCGGTTAATGATTGAGGGACAGCGCTCTTACCCACCCCACAAGTCACGGATGTCCGTCCCGTATGTAACAACACACACTGGCGAGACAGTACAGATGAAGCATGTCAGTGCAGTGCAGTGTTAGAGTTTTACGTCCCACCAACAGCTAAGGTCATACGGGGACGGGACCTCGGTTTAAAGACTCATCGTAAAGTATGGAGAAGCCCAGGATCGATCCTGCGATCCCTGGTTTGCAAGGGGAGTAGCGTAACCACTACACCACGGAGGCTTCTATGAAGCATGTCAGAGAAAAATTGAAACTATGATGATCTTATGTCCACAGTTAACGTTAGTTAATTGATTTGTATTTGGAGTTTGGACATACAAGCGGTTGAACAAGTATATTAAGAATCGTATACTGTATGCTGTGTTACTTACAAGATTGACCCATGTAATATTATATATAGGCGAACTGCTTTACTTTCTCTGACTTATGTTTGGCACTTGAATGTGAAATTTTAAAATGCTTTCACTGATCTAATAATTGTTATCAAAATTTGAATAAAAAATAACCAAAATCGGAATAGAAACCTTATCGAGCCTAAATATCGCTTATATTTAAAAGACTTTTCTACTTCATGTTACGTATATGAGATTATGAGAATATTGAGCAATTCCATTACGCAAACACGCCTATACAAATACATTGCCACCTTTATCGCCGAAAAAATGAAAATTTAAAGAAGAAAAATAATGTATACCCCCTTAAACCCCAGAGTGGGGTATGAGGGGGTCAAAATTATATAGGCCTGTTTTCGTGATGCATTCTAAACTATTCAAACTGTGGTAAACGTTCATTTAAGTCTTAACAAAACACACGCTTACGCTGTATGTGAAACTCTATTTTTCTATACATGGTTCAGTTTATGATACCATAGTGCTCATGTGATATGGGGTTGGTGTTTCCATTAGGGTCTGTTGTTTCGTGTTTGTGTTTCTTTCCCTTTGGCGTCTCTGATGGGAGCTGTGGGTTAATTGTATCGATTCCTGATCATTGCCTCCACTTCTATTTTACCATGTTCAACAATCGGTAGCTCAAAAAGTATATAAGGTAGAAATATAATGTTTGCAGTTTCTAAAAGGTAAATAAACGCCCTTTAATATTAAAATAAATTAGGGAACACATTTGTTTATCAAACTGTTTTAGGAGGGACTATATTCGTTTCATTAATCATTTGTATAGGGTATAATGACAAAAATATAACATACATTACACCGGGGACGACCATATTTGTTTTCAAAGGTCCATATCTGTAGCCTAGTAAAAGCTTACTTCGAGCTCACTTCCATGGTATAACCAATTTTGAAATATAACTTTATCTTCTGCAATTTTCGGGAGTCTTATAATTTTCATAAATTATCAGAAGTTTTGAGGGGTAATGTATGTAACAGGCTGTTGCAGGATAACGCTGTCATGCCAGAAGGCTAACATGTTGCAAATTCCTTGCAAGACACTGAGCTTTAAGAAAAATATGGTCCCTGGCCAGCGGCCTAACAGGGTTTCAAGTATTAGTTTAGCTATTTTGACAGTTTTATGAATTTTTATCAAAAGTGCTAGAAAATATTTTTTTTTTTTTTTCTGGTTGGCAATAAAAATGCTCAGCACAAAAATCAGGGTCGATCGGGTTAGCGGAAACTTTTCCGTAAATTATCCCAAATATGAGCCCCGCCAAGCGAATTTGTGTCTTCGAGCATTCCGTCATGACAAATTTTAACTGCGCATGCCCAGCCATTCAGAGGGGCCAGGGATTTGGCTTTCTGTCTGAAGGTTCCTCTTGATTCACTGCTTGTATGAGCGAGCAGCGAAGGTTCTGGCGAGACTGCGCGGATGCGCAGGCTCGCCTGAACCTTCGCTGCTCGCATAGGCGATAAGTACCAAAATCGCTTGACGGGGCCCATATATCAATATCTTCACTTATGTGAGCGTACGTCTAGGGACACGAGAACGCGTTCGAAACGGCCGTGGTAAACAAGTCATTGGGGTCCGATCCATTGACGTTTTACTGTAGTTATAGAATCGTTCCTATCAGAAAGTCTGACAGAGTTGATTAAATGGTGTTCTTGAGAAAGAATGGAGAGGACTTTTCCGTGCCAGATACTGATAATTTCTACTCAGTATCTGATTTGAAATCAACGTTGTCATGACATGTTTCCAATCAACATTTTTACAGAACACATTTGACATAACGCCTAGTATGCATGTCTTCCGGTTATACGTCAAGAATGCTCATTGATTTTGTTGCACAGTACATAAAAGTTATTTTGTTTGATTTGAGGTTTAACGTCCCCGTTAACGCTGTATAGGTCATTTTGGAGACGTTGCTTCCAATTTTGTGGGACTTTTACCCGACATTGAGATAAATTAGTATAAAACAAATAAAATTACATCTCAAACCCTGCCGCCCAACGAAACCAATAGGGTTTATAAGCATGGACGGTCCCGACTCGCACCGCGTTGCCTGGGCAGGCTTAGATACTCTAAGCGGATTACTAGTACTCGTGTGCGGGATCGGTTTCAGCTCTGCGTGGAAGCATCATGCAGCCCATGTATTTCTGTAAGCCCCGATGGGTGGGGGTCAGCATAAAAGTGATACTGGTATTGCTAGTACAAAATCACTCTACATTCTACGCACTTGAGGTCTCATATGTTTGGTCCTTTGTTGTCACAATACATGTATGCTCTCTGTGTCGACAAACATAACCAAGGCATCGTTGTTATAACAGACTTTAACGGATTCGTTAGTGGTCACAATTTAACTTTTATAGGATATGAAATATTCAATAGTCCGGCATTTTAGCTCGTCTGTTTCGAGCTATTGTTGTAATGTCGTAGTCGTTCCGAGAAACTTAACCTTGGCTAATACTTCAAAATTATATGACCGAGCTTCATGCACATATTCACCATCACTAGAGCTACATTCCGGCCAAGGGCCATAACTATATTGTTGATTTTGGCCGAATTAGCCCCACTTTTTTTTTTCTGAAAACACATTTCATCTCATTTCAATACTGTTTAAAACAGAACCTTCAATTTCACATGGATATTCCTTTGGACAAGACCTTTCCATTGATACCAAACTTTTTTTACCTGTGATCTTGACCTTTAAACTTGGACCTAATTTTCGAAAATTTAAGCAAACACTTTGACCATATTTTCAAAAATATTTGGCTTAGTTTCATGAAACGTCACACACATACTGACCATCATAAGAGCTACAGTTTTTCCAATGTCCATAACTCTATCATGCAGTTTGATTGAATTATCTACCTTTTTCTCTCCATTGTTTTAGTCGCTCATTTTAATACCACTAACAATGTATCCATCAAACTTCACATGAATGTTCCTTGGGTCCAGACCTTTCCATTGATACCAAGCCATTTGACCTGTGACCTTGACGTTTCGAACGTTCGCCTATTTTTCGAAAATGTAACCAAAACTTTAACCTTGGCCACATTCGCTGATGAGGCTTTATTTGCCTAAACTACATATTATGAAGACACTCCTATATAATACTGAACCCTTCAAATAGGTATATTACATAGATATTGTCCCATTTCGGCTCAAAAAACCTAGATTATGCGCACGCATTAGAACAGCCTAACCGTAAGATCCTCTCTGTGTTACATAGACGAGATATTGTAATCCCGCGTGCAACAATGCATTCTTCTATGTTTGCGACAATGACAGGTTCCTGGCATCACGTGAACAAGTCCGTGAAATGAAGACCCCACAAACCCCACTTTATATAGAGAAAATTAGGGTTTACAGGGGTCTTCGTTATTTTTCTTATTTCTGTTCCAATACATAGGTTGTGGGTACTCGTTAGAACCGCCTCAATGAGGTGGTTCTAACGAGCACACACAACCTATGTTATGAGCATTTATAAGAAAAAATTGACCGATTTTTATAAGAAAATAGCCATTTTGTGAAAACGCACTATGTCACAAGGGTGAGTTATCATAATGTGAAAAATGAGTTTTTTTTTCGAAGCAAACATAGCATGTGGGTGCTTATTAGTATCGCCCCGTTGAGGTACTTCTAACGTGTACTCACAACCTGTGTGTTTGAGCAAAACCAAGATATACATATGTATACCTTTTATCATCACGAAAACACGCCTATATAATTATGACCCCACTTTTATATAGTAAAACTGGGGTTATTAGGGGTAAACCGTATTTTTCTTATTTCTGCTCTAAAATATAGACTGTGGGTACTCGTTAGAACGCCTTATTTTTCTTATTTCTTCTCTACAATATAGATTGTGGGTACTCGCTAGAACCGCCACCTCTTAGAACCGCCTCCTCGAGGAGGCGGTTCTAGCGAGTACCAACAATCTATATTTTGAGCAGAAATACGAAAAATATCATAATTTTTCATCTTAGAAATTTCATTTTTTTCGGCGATAAAGGTTACAATGTATTTGTATAGGCGTGTTTTCGTAATGGCCCCCACTTTCTTTATATAATTTGGGTACACAAAGGTATACAATGCACGTCCCTGTTAAAGCAATCAAGACAATGCGTGCGTGTGTGTTATTTTATTTATTATTTTATTTCATAACGAAAACACGCCTATTCAAATATATTGGAAATTTTGCCACCAAAAAGTGAAAAAATTCCGATAAATATTCCGATATTTTTCTTATATCTGCTCTAAACATAGATTGTGGGTACTCGTTTGAAGTACCCACAATCTATAGTTTAGAGCAGAAATAAGAAAAATAAGGTTTACTCCTGACAACCCCAGTTTAACTGTAAAAAAGTGGATTCAAAGGGGTCAAAATTATATAGGCGTGTTTTCGTAATGTACACGCACATTCTGAAATTGCGACTTGATATATGGATCCATACTGTCTCTTGCGAACAGATCGATACATGTTTGAATATCTGGACATAACTGGTCAGGACAGGAGGCCGAAATGCAAATAAACTTAGATAAAAAGCCTTGTGGATTCCGAACAGACCATAAAACCCCTGTTAACTGATTCGATACATAATTTGTATGTATTTGTGGATTATAAATCAATACCATTGAAAACCTTTATGAGCTCATAATTCGAGAAAATGACATAATTTGCATAATGTTTTACAGATTGTCGATAGAATTTCGTCAAACATTAACTTGCACGATTCTTTACAGCTGAATTCTAAAACATGCATTATGCACGTGAAAACAAATGTTTGTTTTTCATTCTGAGTTAAACGACCGTCATTTTGAGGCGGCCAGTTTTCCTAACCACATTTTCTTGGGAGTCTAATACTATATAAAACGTCTCCAAAATGACCTAAATAGTGTTGACAGGGACGTTAAACCTCAAATCAAACAAACAAACAAACTTATACTATATATAAGCGGTAGGATGTATCCAGTGCAGCGCAAATCCCTTCGACAAACTGTCAACTGTCTCTTGAATCAGCCGAAGGGAGAGAATAACTAAGAAATACTTCATGGTCGGTCTGCACTTAGAATTAAAGAGAGAGTTAGAGAGAATTAGAATTGGAGAGAAATTAATTTTAAATAATGTTGGTTGGTGCCTGATGGTCTGTCTCTGGATGGGCCCATCGGAGTCTAACTGTTGGTTTACTTTGCTCCAGCTTTTCAGTGGTTTCTTGCTGTCGAGTCCTCACCGTTGTTTCATCTCTATGGTTGTTTGATTTTTGTGTTCTCGGAGATGTTGCACTGATGAGTTAGGAGGCCTTCATGCGGACTGAACAAATTATATGTCTAAATCGCGCGGCCGCATGCAATCGATTTAAGCGCCACAGTGGAATTCGTTTCACTGACCCTTCTGTCGCGATTTATTTTTGTTATGGTTTGTATTTGAGTGTGTGTATCGCTTGTATGTTTTGTTTTGGATAGCCAGTTGGACATTGTGTGGGGAAAATAACTGCCCTTTTGTTCCATTAGGGTCAAGTTATTTCATGTTTGTGCTTCTTTCCCTTTGGTGTCTCTGATACATGTAGGAGATATGGGTTAATTGTATCGATTCCTGATCATTGCCTTCAATTCTATTTTTTTCGCGAAAGATGCCGATCCTGGCAGGTATCGAACCCGCGACCTCCTGATCACCAATCGTACGCGCATCTGACTGAGCTACCTAGGCCGGCATAATTGTCAAGAATAATTGCTTGTTCAGAGAAACATAGAAGGCTCGATCATCGATGGCTGCTCTACCACGGCTGTTCCAAACTTTTTTTTGAATCGCTACGAAATATAGTCCCCATAACGGCAGATATAAATATGTCTGGGAAAATGTTCTTATTTTGTCTTGAAAATTAGCTTGTGTTTAAACATTAGAATCGCCTCAAAGAACAGCCTTTATGAGATGATGCTAATCTACACGTGAACATATCCGTGAAAAGAACACTCCTCTAAAACCTACTTTATATAGAGAAAACTGGGGTTTACGGGGGTATATATTATTTTTCTTATTTCCGGTCCAAGACATAGGCTGTTGGTACTCGTTAGAACCGCCTCGATGAGGCGGTTCTTACGAGCACCCACAACATATGTTTGCAGTAAAGATGAGAAAAATATCACGGAAAGTAGCCATTTTGGAGATGTGAAAAAAAATACATTATGGCACATGGGTGGTTTATCGTTATGATTACTACATACCACACACCTTTATTTTAGGGAAAATCGAAAAGATACATGTATCCCAATTTTGCCTCCTTAACAGGCCCCATGATAAACCCCCAGTAGCTCGAATTACCCCTGTCTCGAACAAATTTGCATGGTTCTGAAGATGTTCGAACCATTGAAGTTCGACTAACATCTGTTATCATTTTTCCTAATTGCTTGACTTTTCTAAAGGCCTGGCTGTTAATAAAACAAACGCCTTCTTGTTCTAAACGATATCCGCGCATGCGTGTGGCGGGCAATTTCTGGTAAAGTCTTTTTGGCGTCAATGCGTTAAGAATATCAGGATGTCCAGTCACGTATCGAAATGACGACAATAAAATGCAGAGTTAATCATATCAGATGACCTGGCCAGGAAATTAGTCCCCTATTAAAGAGATGAACCTGTCACTTGTAAGAGTTCAAGAATTCTGTTAGGAATTTCCGATTGATTGATTCTCGCTACTACTAATTTTCTGACTACTCTGAGCGTGACTGCTAATACTGGAAAACGGTCAATGTACTATGTGTTTTGGGATGTATTCTGAATGCGCGTATGTGCCTAGTTGCCTGTGTCGTCTACCTCTTGGTGTATTTGGTTGCCAAGTACCTTGTGGACATCTCTTGTTCCCCAGGCCCGCGCTTTACACGTCATCATAGCGCGCGATATTTGGGTATCACACCCTTGTGAGTTTTTTCCATGTCATCACGAAAACATGCCTAAATAATTTTGACCGCCTTGAACCCCACTTTTATATAGTAAACATGGGGTTTACAGGGGTAAACCTTATTTTTCTTATTTCTGCTCTAAAATAGAGATTGTGGGTACTCGTTAGAACCGCATCATCGAGGCTGTTCTAACGTTTACCCACAATCTATGTTTTGAGCAGAAATCAGAAGAATATCACAATTTTTCATCTTATAATGTTCGTTTTCGGCGGTAAAGTTTACAATGTATCTTTATAGGTGGGTTTTCGTCATGTGAATTTTCAATTGACCGAAAGTTCGAAATTGCGATATTTCGAACTACTGAGGGTCACTCCTACCGCCGGGCCTTGAAGCATAATGGGAATGACATCGGCATATATATTTCTTAGACATTTTATGAAATAACGGTATGTTGTGTGTACTCATTAAAATCGCCTCATTGAGGCGATTATGATGTGTTCACACAAGATACCGTTGCAAGACAAAACCAAACAAATATCCATAACTTAAGGGGAATGGGAACACCTGGCTGATGTTGCCCCATTTTGTCAAAGAAAGACAACTTTCGGAAGTTCCTGTTCACTTTCCTATAAGCCTTGTCCCACTTAAAAAGGGGTCTACTCTTAAAGGATAGGATTTGCTCCTGACTCTTAAAGGAAAGAATTTGCTCCTGACTCTTAAAGGCAAATTCTTTCCTTTATTGATATGGGAAACAAACATACTTTTGCAGGAGTTGCTTCCCCTGAATGTGTTCCCATTCCCCTCAACCTAAATATGTGGACATCTTAAGCTATGATAAGAGTTCTTTATATTCTTCAGAGCGAGTTCCAATTAGCCCTGGTAAACGACCCAGTTATGCCGGCGTGTTCTTTATAAGGGCTGGCTATCTGTTAAGTCCGGTCTAAAGTCCGGTCCGATCTGTTAAGTCTCACAGGAGATGACTTTGATATAAGCAAAAGCTTACTGTCAGATCCTGTTAGTTGCTGTTGTAATTGACTGTACATGTACATTATTCTTGACAAATAAATACTGTTTAAACCAAGTCCGGTCTAGGCTCGTGTGTGTTTGTTGAGTTTTACGTACCACCAACAACTAAGGTCATATGGAGCCCGGACTTTGATTAAGAGACGCATCCGAAAGTCTGGAGAAGCCAACCCCACCACCCCTTGTTTATTAGGCGAGTATCTTAACAACTATTTCACGGAGGTTTCTGTCTGGGCTCGTGTACTGGAACTTTGGCGCACATTGTAGACCCACATATGGTTTGTTTAAAATAATGGAATTCAAACGAAACTGGACAAGCCTCGGTTAGAGACTATTTTCCCAGGGTTATGGACTATTTTCCAAGCCTGCACTCAGAGACAGTCGACCCACCAGCGCTGTCAGTGCTTTGATTCTCTTATTTTCATTGCAATCATAGATTTTGTGTTCTCATTAGAACCACACGCCCCCCTCCCATCGGGGCTTGAAGAAATAGATGGGTTACATGATGCTTCCACGCAGAGCTGAAACCGACCCGCACACGAGTACTGGTAAACCGCTCAGGGGATCTAAGCCTGCCCAGGCAAAGGGGTGCGAGTCGTCCCGTCCATGCTTATAAACCCTATTGGTTTCATTTGGCGACAGGGCTTGAGGTGTCATTTCATCTCAATGTCGGGTAAAAGTCCCAAAAAATTGGAAGCAACGTCTCCAAAATGACCTTTACCGCGTTGACGCGAACGTTAAACCTCCAATCAAACAAACAAACAAAACATATACTTTGTAACTATAAGATAAATACCATTGCTATTACGAAATCACGCCTATACATTTACATTGTAACCTTGATGGCAGAAAAAAAAATAAAAAATTTAAGATGAAAAAGTGTGTTATTTTTCTTATTTCTGCTCAAAATATAGATTTATGTTCTCGGTTCTAACGAGCACCCACAAGCTATATTTTAGAGCAGAAATTATGAAAATAAGGTTTACCCCTGTAAACCCCAGTCATAATGTAGTTTATATTTGCTGATCATTGATTCCATTGTGGAATTTCGAAAATATTTGAGCCTAATTGGCCGAAACTATCTAGTCTGGCCCAAAAACATGCACACTCCATATTTGTCAGTTCTGTGGTGTATTCCTTGCTTCCAAAGGATAACCCTTTTATAGAACATATTTACTATATAAAAGTGGGGTTCAAGGGGGTCAAAATTATATAGGCGTGTTTTCATAATGCCCAAAGGATCATTCGCAGGCATAGTAAATATATATTGGCCGCCGTTTCCGCACAGTGTGATCAGTGTGGTTATATTGCATTTTATTGATATACATACACATATACCTAAACATCATGTTCAAAATTATGTGTCCGGGCCCCGGCCATCGGGGCTTAAACAAATAGATTAGGCTGCATGGTGCTTCCACTCAGAGCTGAAACCGACCACACAATGAGTACTGGTAGACCGCTTAGAGATCTAAGCCTGCCCAGGCAAAGTGGTGCAGGCCGGACCGTCCACTATGATGCACGTTAACCCTGTTGGTTTCATTGGGCGGCAGAGCTTGGGATGTTATTTCATCTAAATGTCGGGTAAAAGTCCCACAAAATTGGAAGCAACGTCTCTAATATGACCTAAATAGTGTTGCTGGAGACATTAAACCACAATTCAAACAAACAAATCACAAGTACACGATGAATTCCCTGTAAAACACCACTTTAAAAAGAGAAATGCTATATACTATTTTTCTTATTTCTGCTGGAAGACATAGGTTGTGGGTACTCGTTAGAACCGCCTCGATGAGGCGGTTCTAACGAGTACCCACAATCTATATTTGAAATATAAATAAGAAAAACACTACAAACATTCATCAGCAGAATAACCGTTTAACAGACGATGTCCCCCTGATGTGTTCTTGAGACGGAGCCGAACATATCAGATGCACGGACTGGTCTGAGTCTTCGTTGAGTGTACATATTACATAGCCTAGAATAAATGTTTGATTGTCAAGTCTCACATAATGTTTTTTTTTTCCTATAAATATATATTGTGAATGACTTTGAGACACACTTTTGTCACGCGAGGCCGGGAAACGAGTGGCTTTGTCATGAAAGAAAGTCATTTGGTTACGGACCATTTAAAGGTTCAGCAAAGGAAACTCTTTTGCAACTAATCTTGGTTAACTCTTGCTGGAAAGAGTTTGCTCCTTTGGAGCAGATACTTTTCCTCAGGCGTTGACTCAGTGTACGCAGCGAACCTGTTTACATAATAACTAATCAGGACGTCAGAATTCTTCTTTATAAAGATGTCGGAAATTGATCCGTGATGCGCTCGTTTACCGTCAAAGGACTGAAATGCATCGTTAATATGTTTTCTCTTGTCAGTTTATTGCATGCATTAGATATGTCCTTGAAAAGAATCGTATTATTCCATTCCCCAGGTATGGTGAGTTTTAACAGTAATTATGAGAGTTTGCGCGGATAAAAAAATAACATAACGATAACTAGAGTGCATTATTTTCATTTCGAAAACACGCCTATACAAATACATTGTAAACTTTATCGCTGAAAAAAACGAAAATTTAAGATGAAAAAAAAAAGTGATATTATTCTTATTTCTGCTCAAAATATAGATTTTGTGTACTCGTTAGATTTTTATAGAGGCGGTTCTGATGAGTACCCACAATCTATATTTTAGAGCAGAAAAAAGAAAAAACTGGTTTACCCCTGCAAACCCCAGTTTTACTGTATAAAAGTGGGGTTCAATGGGGTCAGAAATATAGGCGTGTTTCTGTGATGCTTTATTCTAACTATGAAAATGCGTGATATTTTTCTTACTTAAACTCCGAACTTAAGAAAATAATAAATAACCCCGCAAACACCACTTTGCCCAATAATTAAGTGTGGTTTTGGAGGGATGTCCATTACATGTATATGTTGCATGTAACATTATTCAGATTGAAGCTTCCCCATTAAATTTTTATTGACTTTTGCTGATCTATGGTTCTTAATTTGTCTTAACACCATAACAGCCGTATTAATCCTGACCGGCTTGTCGTCACTGGAAGCGGGCAATAACCCCATCGATACTTGGAAATTAACATTAACCCATTAAGCACCGGAAACCCCTAAATGGGGTACTTTGCAAACAGTGCAGGCCCAGATCAGACGCCGCAGAACGCGGCGTCTGATCAGGGCCTCCACTGTTTGCTAAAAGTTCAGTCATTTTCCAAATAAATGTTGAAGAAAAAACAACCTGACACCTCTAAATTTTGGAATGGACTCCTGCTATATATAAGGAGGAAGATTCCATTTGGTACAAAAAGGGTTAATAGTTCAGTATTTGAATTAGGCCTATTCAAAATCTTGTTATATTCATCTTAGAGACCGCAGTAAAGTACACTAATTCAATGAAAGTTAACTAGCTTATCCTAACGTTTCAGCAGAGAATCAAGAACCTTGAGAAGCAGAGTCGACGCATGTCAGATGTCAACCCCCCCTGTAGCAAACGCTCTCGGAGTAAATGGGGCGGAGGGACGCTCTCGGAATTAATGGGGGTGGGGTTGCCTTCGGAATTAAGGGGGACGGAGTGCTCTCGAAATTAAGGGGGGGGGGTGGCTCTCTCAATCAAGGGGAAAGGAGCGCTCCCGGAATTAATGGAATCGGGTGAACCTTTAACAGGTTTTTCGGATACGTCTGACACAATGTCCTTTGTCAACAAGGACAGAAATTCTATGTCGTCCTCGTTGCTTTTTGTTACTTATTAACTCAGCCCCTCTCACAAAGAGGTCTTACTCCCAAAGGAAATAATTCTTTTCGCAAGAACAATTCCTTTCCTTTAAGAGTAGGCCCCTATTGACATTGGGGTCACATAATTTGTGAATGAGTTGCCTCGTCTTAGAGTGCTTCCATCTCCATTACCTCTAAGGGATTTTTAAATTGTCACCACTAACCATCACGAACGGGAAGAAATGCAAATCATTACCAAAACACGCCTATACAAATGTTTCGAAAATTTTACCACCAAAAATGAAAATTTTCAGATACAAACTGTGATATTTTTCACATTGCTGATCGAACCATAGCTTATGGATACTTGTCGAGGCGGTTCTAACGGGTGCCCACAATCTACATTTTGAGCCGAAATAAGAGAAATAATGTATACGCCTTTAAACACCAGTTTTACTATATAAAAGTGCGGTTTAATGGGGTCAAAATTATAAAGGCGTGTCTTCGAGGTTAGATACAAGAGCTCATCGCACACGTAGGCATCGGGAAGGTGTGTAATGAAGTTTGTATATTTCTATTTACTGGTTATCATTTATATAGCTGCCACAATGATTTAAACCAGGGCCCAGGATTAAAATGCTTACTTAAATTTTAAGTACCTACTTAAACTAAGAATTTACTTAACTGTCGTATAAAGTGAACTTCAAAGAAATTCTTTCGTTTAATTCGTTAATTAACCTAAGAAAATACTTAAATATTTAAGGTAACCCAGGTAGGTACTTAACTTTTAAAATTTGACCTCGACACATGAATGTGTATCAACATCCGCAAACATTAGGGTTTTTATTTGCTTGAGAATAAGGCAACAACAACGACGGAAGTAAGGAAAGTTTTAGACTATCGAGATGCAAAAATGCCGAATCGCAATATAGGATCGGTATTGCTTCTCATCTTAATAAGATGCACTCTGTATAGTTGATTTGGCCACGAAACGGAACAAAGCATAATTAAATTTTCTGCAAGCACTGTGGCTCGATAGCTCAGGCGGTAAAGTGTTTGCACGATATGTGAGAGGCCCTGGGTTCAAGTCCCGGTCGAGCCATGTTTTTTCTCTGTGGCGCACGTCAACTTGGCGATGAAGTATTATGCTACTGAGGTGTATTTCTCCCTTGTTGTGTCAAAGTTTGGGACGAATACTTCCTTTTATAAGACTGGTGACAGGACAACACTTTTTTGCTTGGTGTAGGAAGGTTCTTACAAGTGAGAGGGGGCCTTAAACGACTTAATTGTTTTTGTCAGGATAGATGTGGGTGTGTTGTGTGTGTGTTGGGGGTGGGGGGGGGGCTCATGTTACTTTTGTCTGTTTTTTAAAACCGGATCATGTGGCACATCGAATCCATGTTCCTATGTTTGTGCATGTACTGCTACTTTTACGCATACAATGATCAAAACCTTCATGTGCCGTCTTTATATTCAGTGGATAACGCCGTGCATTTAAGAAATGATTTTTGAAAGTTGATTTTTTAAATCAAGTTTCTTTGTCACTACATTTCTACTTCCGGTACTGGACCGCGTTGCTCCACTTCCGTTGTTCGTACGCTGCATAAAGTAGTCCAAATGAACTCTTGAAAATTAATTTTGCAGGCCGGCCCGCATGGAAGGTCTTTCAAAATATTTCAGTTTTCGAGACTTTATACGGATTGAATATAAATTGGCACAGAAAGACGAATTCTGAAAAGAAAACAGTACTCTCTGGAACTATTTTCCTACGCTCTTTTCGGTGATATTTATGTTTTACTCTTTCATCCCTGAGTTTCTAAACAGGACTCTTCTCGCTTTAAATATCTTCTTATAGAAAAGGATTTCTGATTAGCTCACTGACAGGATGACAAACAGTGTACATGTAGATTCTGGCGAGACGTCCTATATAGCTACGTGCCGTCTTATCAGGATCTACAAGGTTTGCATAGATACAGTGTATTTCTACCTCGGCGTCTGCACCGGTCTACAGGGTTAAAAGGGTTAGCTTATCAGTGACCAACTAAATGACCCTTTACTGACCTTTCGAGAGCTCTAATATTACAAAACACGTGTTGTTTAATTCAGCAAATAGT
Organism: Lucinisca nassula; assembly: GCA_963580285.1. Classification (NCBI taxonomy): domain Eukaryota; kingdom Metazoa; phylum Mollusca; class Bivalvia; order Lucinida; family Lucinidae; genus Lucinisca; species Lucinisca nassula. Next base: position 83,358,058 of record OY757023.1, read on the forward strand.
GAAGAAACCGATCAGACGCAACATTCTGTGGCCTCTAATCTATCTTAACTGTTTCCAAATGTCACAGTATTGAAACAATTGACATTTACGGGTTAATGCTTTTAGGACCCCGTACAGGTGGGAATAAACGTATTCTAATTCGCCTTGGGTAAACGCGGTGTGTGACCAGAGTTATAATGTCTAAATCAAATGGTTTAAAAATGATCTTTTTTGTCAAGTTATTCTCCTTTTTATGTCCCGACGCCCCAAGGAACATAGCTCCAAGCGGCTGCACAACCTAAGTGCATCGTCGTATCAATGCGACGTTGATGCGACGTTGCTAAGACATCATGTGCCCGCTAGGAGATTGATTGATTGATATGAGGTTTAACGTCCCCATCAACACTTTAAAGGTCATTTTGGAGACTTGCTCCCAATTTTGTGGGACTTTTACCCGACATTGAGATGAAATGACATCTCAAGCCCTACCGCCCAATGAAACCAATAAGGTTTATTAGCATGGACGGTCCGCCTCGCTCCGCGGTTCCTGGACAGGCTTAGATCCTCTAAGCGGTTTACCAGTACGAGTGTGCGGGTCGGATTCAGCTTTGCGTGGAAGCATTATGCAGCCCATATATGTCTTCAAGCCCCTATGGGCGGGGGTCTCCCGTTAGGTGAACTTCTCTGTAAGATTATTAGCATATATGTACTGAGAAAATATAGAAATTTATGGTTGGACGATGAAGAAATTGGCAGGCACGTTTGTCTTTCTTTCTTCCGTATTTTCTTCGTGGGGGTAGTTGTGTGAGGCAATGTGTTACTGGGGAGTCCAGATGATATTGACTTACAGTTGGGCAACACCTGCTGTCCTTGCAGCAGGTAGCGGTAGAGTGAGGGAGTGTTGATATTTCTTCTGTTCCTACACTTCCACACTGTAAAAAAATAATGGAAACATTACACCAAAACTGGTGGCAGCTGAGCTGCCACCAGTTTTTGTGTAAGTTATCTCCATTGAATGCTCGGTAACTTTCCACCGAATAGCCGGCTATTGATCCAGATAAATTGTGTAATTACGCACATGACAATCGACAGAAAGTTTACACCATGGTGTAACTGATCTACATTACAGGTGTAAATGTGCCGTCATATTTTGAAGGAAACGTTTCCGGGTGTAATATTTCCTTCATTCAGTCGGTGTAACATTACACCAATAATTAAGACTGGCTACACCACAGCTTACATTTGTATAGCGAAATTACTTATTTATTTCTGTTTTTTATTGGTATAGAACTTATCATACTCTAATACCCCTTTCTTAGGGTACCTTTGATACACTTCTTATAGGGTATCAGTTACCATTTTTCAATGGTAATGTTAAGAGCTTCTTTATTAAACAGAAATTGTGTTTATACTGAAATGGAGTTTACCTCATTTTAATCTTATTTAGCAGGATTTTCATTACGCATGAAACAACCCCATTATCAATATTAATAATTATAAAATGTGTATGATATTAATGCCGTTTTGAGCTATATGACACGAACGAGGAACAAAATAACATAATGTCGTACATATAACGCATCTTATACTGCTAGTTACACCATTCGACAAGAAACGTTAACTTACGTAACGATGAAACAAAACACCAGTATTGGTGCAACAAAGCACCAATAAGCTGGAGAGATAACGCTTTCAGAGTGTAATTACTTTTTACACTGAACATAACAAAATATTATCCATTATTTGAAGAAATATTACACCGATACTTAGTTACACTGAAAAAAGTGTAATGTTCACAGTTACACCGGCCTTCAAAAATGTTACCCTGTAGTGTGACTAAAATAACCCTATTTAGTAGAAAACCTTACACCATAAATAGTGTAATTATTTCAAACACCAATTGATACGAAACGTAAAACTTGTTTTACAGAATCGATACACCAAACACCAAATTTGCAGCGCTACACCAAATTTTGAGTAAACTATACAAGTTATCAGTGTATTGTTACTCAAAGTTACATTTTACACCCAAAATGGTGTATGGTTTGAATTCACACGAGCTTTAGTGTGAACTTTACTCTGTCTCTAGATATAATAAACACTAATTTTTTACAGTGCATTCATTTTCCTCTTTCTCCTCTGTCCCTCACTTTCATCTTTTCTATAACGGCCCTGCCCATCGGGGCTTGAAGAAATATATGGGCTGCATGATTCTTCCACGCAGAGCTGAAACCGACCCGCACACGAGTACTGATAAACTGGTTAGAGGATCTAAGCCTGCCCAGGCAAAGCGGTGCTAGTCCATGCTTATGAACCCTATTGGTTTCATTGGGCGGCAGGGCTTGAGATGTCATTTCATCTCAATGTCGGATAAAAGTCCCACAAATTGGAAGCAACGTCTCCAAAATGACATTTACAGTGTCGACGGGGACGTTAAACCTCAAATCAACAAAAAGACAAACAAATCATCTTCTCTGCTGTCTCTTCTATCTCTTTTCACCTTTCTCTTGGAGAAGACAAAAATGATCCACTAGGGTTGACCTGTCGTTAAACACAAAACAATCGATGAATCATTTTTTCTTTGTCGAATTTTTTAACCCACTTGGACCTTGTCAAATCAGAACCAGAATCAGAATTGTTACTGGTGACACGTCAAATTTCATTCATACACCAGGACCTGTGATATGGGAAGTTAGTCTCTATATTTGTTTCAACAAAATATCTAGATAACTGCTTGATCTACAACTAACATTGTTATATAATAATTATTCCTCATAAATCAACTTTCCTCAGTACTTTCAGTACTTTGATTATTTTTCTGCTGTTCATGGAAGTATGAACGCAGCTGGTCGCCTGCAAAATGAAGGGGTTCGTGTAAACTTTGCTAGCGACCCTCTGTCGTTCATACCTTCATGAACAGCAGAAAAATGTTATTTCTTATATTTACATTCTTTTTCCCTCATCACTGGGCGACAAAATACTTATAGGGGAAACTTTTAAAGCTGCAAATATCCACACGCTGTTTTTCTACAAAGAGCGGAACAGCATTGTCGTCGCCAACGCCCAATGAGATCATAGAGAACTATGCTTTAGACTGGCGTCATTCTATGCGTTAATGGAACACCATTGTTTTCAAAAGGTTTAAATTAGGCTTTACACTTGAAATGTAAATATTAACAATTTGGCGTGAACAACTGTAACGTATGTCAACGATGTATGTTTGCTGGGCATATGGTCAATGTAAAGGCAATTAAATCCAATTTAAAATCCAATTCGAGGGCCCCTTCGTAACTTTCATATGAAAGAACCATTGGTGTAAGATTCACGATATCAAGACGTTTTGTCTGTTTGATTGAGGTTTAACGTGCTCGTCATCACTATTTAGGTTATTTTGGAAGCGTTGTTTCCACATTTGTGGGACTTTTACCCGACATTGAGATGAAATTACCGCCCAATGAAACCAAAAATATTTAGATGCATGGACGGCCAGACTTGCACCACTTTGCCTGGGCAGGCGTAGACCATCTAAGCGGTTTACTGGAGGTCACGTGTGGTCGGCTTGGGCTGGTTGGGTGAGGCAAAGGTGATGTGTATCTTGCGTCACTGGGGCGTCCAGCTGATACTGACTTATATTTTGACAAGGTCTGCTTTCCTAGCAGCAGGTAAGGGTAGAGGGGAATGTTGTTATTTCTTCTGTTTCTACACATTTAATCATCCGCCTCTTCTCCTCTGTTCCTCACTTTACTGCCTTGAAATGCTCAATAAAATATAAGTTCGTGGCGTACCACCTCCCTTGTAAGCTCGTGCATATGAGGGATTGAGAGTGAACGCTTTTAGTCTTACCAACAGTAAGGTTATACGCAGATAAGGACCTCACTCATAAAAAGACAAGGAAATCCAAAATCTAATGTACATTGATTTTCCTGTTTTTCTTTTATTTGTGTGTGTTTTTACTAAGACTGGAGCTACGATTTTCTCCGTGATTGTCTGTGCGATGTTTGATTGTGTCCTTAATGACTATATCAACTACATACATGTAATAATGACATTCGAAAACAATATTTTAGCTTGGGTTAAGTGTGGGGTGGTTTCTGCAGTAGTCTTCCCTGTTCTTCACCATAGCGCAGAATATATTTATTGGTTTTGGCCATCGATCCTACTAGATTATTTTGAATATTATGCAATACGCCTAACGACGTGAGAAAGGTTGCATTTATAAATACTTCTCATGGACAGACTCCATAAAACCGAATTTTGCATATTCAAATAATGTATGATTTCTTGCTTCTAAAAGGACCCATAGAAACAGCGTTTTGAGTATTTGTCGCGGTGCTTCATTGTAACCAATGCTCGGTATCGATTATGATTCTTCAACGAGACAGGTTTTATAGTATATAAAACATTTCTTGCATGGTTAATGTAGTGAAATGGAAACCAAACCATCATATTTTCTATTGTCTCCATTCAATGAAACAGAAGAAGCGATGTTTGACAGATCGCGGGAAAGTTATGGGCCGCCTACGAAACTTACGTGCTAATCTTCGTGAAAATTTCCGTCAAAATTACGTACTCATCCGAAGTTAAATACTTAGCTAGTAAATAAAATAGGGGGCTTTCGAACGCACTCTTTAAGGAAATACTTTACTAAGATAAGAATTCCTCCCTAATTCGTTAAGTCAACCTTAACTTACGTAACGATGATAATCCAGGACCCAGGAGTGCTATTGTACTTATAAAGTAAACATGTATTCTTGGTTAACATGGTGCTGATTTTGCTCCCATAATGCAGTAAATCCATTTTTGTTTGTTTTCGCCGAGTCTTAGACCGCTGGCTGGGATGACGATTGTTTCTACAACTTGAATGCGAAAATGTAGGTAGATTTACCTGTTCTGTTGATTTTTCGTTAGAAGGAGTAAGATTGGTAGCTTTGTATGTGCAACTGCAGTTCTTAATTGAAATGTATGGCTGTTACATGTGTATACATACTTCCATATTTACTGGCACAATTGTAAAAAATACACATGAATTGCCAATTTTGTTTACTGCACATATTAATGTGTGCTTAGCGTAGGCCCAAGCGTTTTGTAAAAAAAACTAATATTTGTACTGCGTTGATTGAATCAAAGTACTTGCAGCACTGGTGGGTCGATTGTCTCTGTGTGTAGGCAGAAATTATGATTTCGTGAACGGAGACTTTGAATGTTTCGTTTAACCATTAATTTCCTGTAGTGTAAGCAAAGAGTATAGACCCCGATCAGAAGCCGTGTACTGTGGTGTCTGATCTGGCTCTACACTGTCTGCCAATTCGAGTCCAGTGTTCATAGATAACCCCACAACGGCAACACTGTCCTTACAACGATAAGAGTTCGCGGTTTTTTTCTACAAATAACCATTAACCGGTTTGTGTAAAAATCAGTGGACATCAGCGCTGAAGAGCTTCTGTGTCAATTGACCCAAAATATTAAATACACAGTAGAATGAGCCGTGTAAGTAACCTAAAACTCTCCATATTGAGCCACTCTGAACTACCAATGTCTTTCTTCAGGATTATACACCGTTGTGCACATAATGAGAACACGCCTATGTAATTTTGGCCTCCTTGAACCCCACTTTTATACAGTTAACTGGGGTTTACAAGGGTATACATTATTTTTCTTATTTCTACTTTGAGCAGATCTAACGAGTACGCACAATTTATGTTACGAGCAGAAATCTGAAAAAAAAAAATTAAATCTGAAAAATTTCATTTTTGGGTGGTAAAATATTACCAATATATTTGAATATGGCTGTTTTCGTAACGACTAGTGTTTTCTACCCTGCCCCTCTTTAAGTTAAAACACCCGAGTACTTTATCTGTAGATCTAGCATGTTTTAGATGATTTTTCCTTATTTTTACCCTTAACATATATAATGGACGTTCTTTAGAACTGCCTCATTAAGGCGATTCTTACGGCTACCAACAATCTATATTTTCGTATAAAAATAATTTATACCCCTGAAAAATCCATTACGCGGACGTGTTAGCGTGACGTAAAATGGCGTTTGTCTGATAAACGTTTGGGCCAGCTCGTGGAAAAACCCTACAGTAATACCTGTCTGACCAGCAAGAAAAAAAAACGAAAACAAAACAAAAACTTTGATCAATTTGTATACCAAGCTTCACTTCTTGACATTTGAATAGCCAAAAGACTATAGACGGCTCATCTCTAATCAAACTGCGCATCCGCGCCGTCTGGTCAGTGTCTCTGGCGCTCTCACGGGTTTTGATGTAGGTTTTGTCATACACTGACTCTGACATGTGAGAGAAATAAACTGCATGTACTTCAATAAAGCGGTACAAAATACGGTTTGAGAAATAATAAGAACATTACCAATTAAGATAACATACTAGTGTTTTAACAGCTCAAAATACAGACATCTTAATTATGAAACTGTTTAATATTTCTCTTGTGTCTGATACAAACATAGATTGTGGATGCTCATATGAACCGCCTTCCTGATGCAGTTCTAACGAGTAAACACAGCCTATGTTTTTTTTTCAGCAGAAATGGAGCGTTTTGTTGCAGTGGTAGCGCATCGGATTTGTGATCGAGAGGTTGCGGGTTCGAGCCTCTAGGTGACCAAAGTGTTGTTCCCTTGCGCTAGGCACTTCACCCACATTGTTTAAAATAAAAAAGTACTGGTTACCACCCAGGAAATCCTGCTCGTAATGCTCAGATGTGAGCGAGTAGCAGTAATAAGGGAGAAAAAAATGTACAGCCTTGTAAACCCAACTTTTCTTTATATAAAGTGGGTTTCGAGGGAGTTTCTTACATGAATTTGTTATCATGATTATGTGTCTTTGTGCTCCTCTGCTTTACTCTCTAAACTGGTTAGAAAAGTTCTTCGGTTGCATTTTGTTGTCATATACCTAAACCCATATATGTGCTAGCGGCCCTTATCTGGGCAAACAGTGGAGACACAGATCAGACGTCGCATTCAGCTCTGCGTGGAAGCATCATGCAGGCCATCTATTTCTTCAAGAGGTTAAATTGACAATGTATTTGTATAGGCGTGGTTTCGTAATGAAACTTTACAAAAATGAATGCTCTTTAACCAAACCGTGTAGATCCAGATCTGACGCCGCGTTCCGACCTGCGCATGAGTACTGGTAAACCGCTTAGAGGATCTAAGCCTGCCCAGGCAAAGCGGTTCGAGTGTCGGACCGTCCATGCTAATAATAATTTTTATAATGTTTCATTGGGCGTCAGGGCTTGATATGTCATCTAATCTCAATGTCGGGTAAAAGTCCTACAAAATTGGTAGCAACGTCTCCAAAATGACCTTTACAGTGTTTACGGGGACGTTAAACCTCAAATCAACCACAAAAACAATTTAACCGTCGAAATTACGAAAATTGTAAGATGAATAATTGTGAAATTTTTGTGACTCGAAATTTTTGGTTGACCTAAACTGTTCAAATGTCACTAACATTATTCTTCAATACTTCAACACGGCAATTCTTACACATTTTCTTTACACATGTATAGTTCTTGAAATGCTTGCGAATAGTTAAGTAAGAGAAAAAGAATTTGTATGTCACATTCTGACTGACAGCAATAAAAGTTTTTCCATGGACACTGCGTGAAAAAACAATGGTTCTGATTATTTTGGATAAAATATTAAAATATCATTTGACGGATATTATAGGGGTGCGTGAGGAACATAGTGGACTCAGTACCATTGGCGTTTTTGTATGGGAACATGTACTTTGTGCTGTGCTCTGACTCTGGAGAGAAAAAATACAATTTGCTGACTTAAAAGATGTATCACTTTAATTTTACCTATCCACTAAATTTTAATATTTCGGCCGAAATATTAAAATTGAGTTGATGCCGAAATATTAAAATTGAGTGGATGCCGAAATATGAAAATTGAGTGGATATGTAAAATTAATCATATTTTCCTTTCCTCTGGAAGACTTTATACATGATGTATCACTTTAGCCACAACGATAAATGTATAACTGTCCATAAGGTATCTTTTTATTATGTGTCTTGAAATATTTTTAGTCATTTGTTAGAAAATGAAGTTTTTAACAGTTAATTGAATGGGACTGAAAACAATTTGCTATTCACCAATAATTATGCTGTGTAAATGGCATTTCTCTAATGATTCAGCTGCAGGTAAACTGCGGATTGAAATGTAAACCTTAGTTTTCTTGACATAAAATCGGATTTACATGGGCATTACATGAGTATGTTAATGTGATGGATAAAATCAGCCAATATTGTTTGTTTGAATGTACATAAATAATAATAAAAATATAACTGCTGTTACTACTACTAGTACTTCTACTATATTAATAAAACGAAGATGACAATAATTATACTGTTACTACTTTTTCCACTACCTTAATATCATTGGCCCCCGCCGATCGGGATTTGAAGAAATAGATTGGGCTGCATGATGCTTCCACGCAGAGCTGAAACTGACCGCACATGAGTATAGGTAAACCGTTTAGGAGGTCTTAGCTGCCAAGGCAAAATGATGTGAGTCGGACCGTCCCTGTAAATAAACCTTTTGGGTTGTTTTGTCGGCACGGCTTTAGATGCCATTTCATCTCAATGTAGGTTAAAAGTCATTTTTTCGTGGAGATTGATCATGCAATCTTTTCTAGGGTCATTATCTCCCTTACGCGGATTCAAGAAGGGCAGCTGTCAGTTTCTGGTGAAAGAATGTGCACTGTACTGGTTAACCCCTTACGCGTAAGCCTGCCCAGGAAAAGTGTGGATCGGTAAACCGTCCCGGCTCAAAAATGACCTAAAATAGTGTTGACTGGGCTGTTAAACTCCAATATAAACAAACTACTACAACTATTACCACTACTGCCTCTATCACTGTACTTATACCACTACTTTAACTATTATTATTGTTATTATTATTAACGTGACGAAAATAGCTAATATTGTTTGTAGGAAAGAAATTATACAATACCAATGATAATAATGATAACAAACGAAAATAATAATAATAATATAAATAATAACGTGTTGTTCTTGATGTTGGAAAGGAGGTGCAAAGTATAAAGCTTAAGAAGAACAGTCTTTTTGCTGATTGTGCTTGTCGGTTTATAATTTCGCTAGGGCTGTGCTCACTGATCAGTCAGGGTCAAATTAAACTCTGTGAAATATACATTGTTAAATTCAACCCAAGTTACCAAGTCAATTGAGATATCCAATCTATGGAATTCAACAAAAAGAACAAAAAAAATGTTCAACCGGAATTTGATAATGCAAATTCAGTTTTCATGTAATTCTAGTTTATAATTTTATAACTAAACGGCTTTAATATAAATGCGATATCATTGCCTGTTTCTTTCCGAAATGGTACAATGAATCACAATCGGGTCACTTGATATGCACTTTGTGCCATATCTTTTCTTGTTCTTATTTCTTCTCCAAATATAGAGTGTGGGCACACGTTAGAACCGCATCATCGAGGCGGTTCTAGGTTCTAATGAGTCCCACAATCTATATGTTTGAACAGAAATAAGAAAAATAAGAGTTACCCCTGTAAACCCCAGTTTTACCATATAAAAGTGGGGTTCAAGGGGGGCACAATTATATAGGCATATTTTCGTGACGGCTATAAACAAAAACAAACATGTCACCCCTATAATTGGATCTAAGCCTGCCAAGGCAAAGCGGTGAGAGTCGGACCGCCCATGCTTATTAACCCTATTGGATTCATTGGTCGACAGGACTTGAGATATTATTTTATCTCAGTGTCGGGTAAAAGTCCCACAAAATTGGAAGCAGCGTCTCCAAAATGGCCTGCACAGTGTTGACGGGGTCGTTAAACCTCAAATCAAACAAGCAAACAAACAAATATCATGTTCAAGAAGAATTTCGACCCTGTTGAATGTTTATGGCCATCACATTAACAAGTCCCTGACATGAACGCCCCATAAACCCAACTTTATATGGGGGAAACTTGGGTTTACCGGGATATGCATTATACATGTATTTTCATACTTCTGCTCCAATACATAGGATATGGGTAGTCTTTAGAACTGCCTTAATCAGGTGGTTCTTATGAGCACCCAATGATCTGAGTATAAGTAAGAATAATATTTAAGATTTTTTTCAGAAAATCAACCATTTTGGAGATACGAAAGAAATAGAGGATATTTGATTTTTTTTTCAGTGCAAGATCGATTTTATTTCACCGAATGAATAACAAAAAAAGTATTTTCACGAGTGGCGAGTGAAAGTACTTCTTTTGGTGTTCATAAGTGAAATAAATATCGAACTTACATTGACAAAAAATCAAATCTTCTGTTTCTTCCATGCTTTAAATTGTATTTTGTAACGCAATTTAAATGCGTCAGCCATCACCACAAATAGCCACTTCCAGGGCGACTTCGCGTCGATTAAGAGGTTTTCAGCATGTTAACTGGGTATAATATTAAGTGTAAACTGAAAGTTTGCACCTAGAAAACAACTTGGAATGTACCTTTATCAAATGGTTCTCTTGAATTTTGCATTTAAATAATGTCCGCAGTTGCTAAGCTTGTCTGGCGTCGCGTGCATTATTTACCTTGCTTAGGTGGAAAAAGTGACGTCATCAATGTCGGAATGACGTGAAAACGTTCGCGACGTGATTTCTGTCACCCATCAATAACGTTTAGCTAAATGACTTTTCCCAAAACAGATTAGATGTTTTTTTTGTGTATGTGTTTTTTATTTGGATACATCGAATTCACAAACAATGAAACATAAAATCGTATTTTCACTGTAGTGAATATATCGATTTAGATTTCACTGAGAAATCTCAATCAGTCATTGAAAAGCATGTAAGAATGTATTTAGTCACACGGATGCGCTATTGTAATGCAAAGTAAAACCCGTAGATCACGACAAGCAAATTATATTAACCCTTCAATCATGCGCGCGCATCGAAGCCCTAGATCAGTCCATACAAACTTTGTCAGAATACAACCTTCACAAGGGCCGCTCGCAGAAATAAATTGAGTTGCATGGTAACGAGCACCAACAATCTGCATTTTGACTAGAAATAAGAAAAATATTGAACATGATTTAAACAAATTTCTCTGAATTTTCCTGAATACCTTTATTCCTACTCCAATACCCACTTTCGCTTGCCGAGGCTGAAAGGAGAATGATGACTTTTTTTTTCTCTAATGGTGCGATTGCATGTCTGACAAATATCAAAATCAGCCCTTGTCTTAAGAATTATCATGTCGATACGTCTAGCGTAAACAAGAGATGAAACGACATGGAACACTTCTTTGGGAATATTTCAAAGTTCGGTAATATTGTATTGAATTACATAATGTCTGGTTAATGTCAGAGGAAGCCACACATCAAAGGAAATAGGAACGAAACAGCAATCATAAAACATTGCCATTGGTCACGAAGTCAACCAACAAAATATCCTGCCTTATGAACAGTAGTAAAACCACAAAAAGTTTTCCCCCAGAAAAGTAGTTACTGCTAAGGCTCATACATGCTGTTGAAAAGTTCTGCCATATACGAAGATGGGCTGAATCGTGCTTGGTTAGTTTCTCGTCACATGAAACATACAGAGCATAAGGCCCATTTTTCAAGTGTACTAGGATATTAAGGCAAGTAGCCAAGCGTTTCTTTAATTTTTGGATAATATGGATAATGGCAAGCGGAGAAAAGAGCCAGCATTGATCGCGCAGCTCTTAACCATGAATATCTTAAAGAAATGCACAGAAAAGGCAATGTATTGTACCTCATAGAAACGCAAAAAGGAAACTGATTATTCATATTTATTCTCATAGTATTCTAGGGATACAAAATGTCATTAGAATGATACAATATATGCATGGAATAAAACGGCGCATTTGAAAAGATTTCGGCAATTTTGTGAGCTTATCCGAAGTATTAATAAAAAGAATGTATAATGCAAATGTTTATTTGAGTCATTAGTGGTAATGCTGCACATTAGAATTTAGTATTTAGACAATCGGCAATAAAATGTTTGCGAATGCAGCTGAGGGCTACATCTTTAATGAGTTCCGAGTAAAATCTGTTTTAACATCACGAAAACACGCCAAGACAAATACATTGAAAATTTTATCGCCAAAAAAATGATAATTTCAAGATGACAAATTGATAATTTTCTTATTTCTGCTCAAAACATAGATTGTGGATACTCGTTAGAACCGCCGCGGCGAGGCGGTTATAACGAGTACCCACAATATATGTTTTGAGCAGCAATAAGAATTCGAGGCGGTTCTAACGAGTACCCACAATTTATGTGTTTGAGCAGAAATAAGAAAAATAATGTATACCTCTGCAAACCCCAGTTTTATTATAAAAAGTGGGATTTAAGGGGGTCAAAATTATGTAGGCGTGTTTTCCTGATGATATGTGTGTTACAAAAGAAACAACTACACGGATGTACAGTCTTGTTATTTCGCTACAAAAATGGATTGTTGGTACTCATAGTGCACCAAGTCGAAATAAAAAAAAATCAATATGTTAACAACTCGGTGAAATGTACGCACTAGTTTATATAGGTCAAAATGGGGTTCACTTGTGTTGCTATAATGTTTCTTGTTTTTTGCGCGTAGAACATCGCTAAAACGCGCCTATATAATGTTGACCCCCTTCAACCCCACTATAATATAGTAAACTTGGGGTTTACAGGGGTAAACCTTATTTTTCTTATTTCTGCTCAAAAAATAAGTTGTGGGTACTCGTTAGAACCGCCTCATCGTTCTTACGAGTATACACAATCTATATTATGAGCAGAAATTCGGACCGCCTCGATGAGGCGGTTCTAACAAGTACACACAATCTATATTTTGAGCAGAAATAAGAAAAATATCACATATTTTCAACTTAAAATTTTATGTGATAAAGTTTACAATGTATTTGTATAGGCGTGTTAGCGTAATGCACAGATTTTTGCACTTGTTGCAGCAGCCTCAGTGGGGTTGTTCTTATTGGCATCAGCAATCTATTGGAACAGAAAACGAAAAACTTATCGAAACTTTGGTCGGAAAAATTGTCAGGTTCTTTTTGACGATTAAATGACTGCACTATGGCACACATGTTTGTAATCTAAACCATCTCGTGAACAAGTCCGTGAAATGAACGCCCACCGACCCCCTGAACCCCACTTTATATAGTGAAAACTATGGTTTACGGGGGTATACATTATTGTTCTTATCACGGATTTTCACAAAGTGAACAAGTCAGTGAAATGAAGACCCCACATTACCCCATTTTATATAGAGAAAACTGGGGTTTATGGGAGTATAAATTATTTTTCTTATTTTTGCTCCAAGACATAGGTTGTGGGTACTCGTTAGAACCGCCTCAATGAGGCGGTTCTAACGAGTACCCACAACCTATATTTGCAGTATTAATTAAAAAATATCACGTATTTTCATCAGAAAAATGGCCATTTTGAGATGTGAAAAAATGCACTATGTCGCATGGATGTGTTATCGTAATGATATCCCAATTTTGCATCTAAAAGTTGTTCATCTAAGAGCCACTGAATACTAGCATTTTACCATCGTACAATGTTCTTTAAATAAAAGTTCTGGACAAATAAAAATGGGAAACTCTTGTTTAAAGATCGCATTGTGGCACCAATGGAAAACAAGCCGTGGACCAAATGATAAACCTGAGATTTCAGCAAGCCAAGTAGCTGTTATTGTAAATAACTGGGTAGTTCTAAAACACGACATTGCTAATATTGGCACAATGGCATTTGTAAGGTAAGTATCTCTTTGACATTTTACAACCTTTTATCGTCCAGGACTCAGATGTCCTGCTTTCATGTAGCATTTGGGGTCAGTGGGTAAGGTGAATGTATCATGGAGTTTGATTTGTGTTTGTGTTGAGCTTTTACGTCCACGTCACCACTATTTAGGCCATTTGGGAGACATTGGTTTCGCTTTTATGCGATTTTTACCCAACATTGAGATGAAAATAACACCTCAAGCCCTACCGCCAAATAAAGTGATAAGGTGTAAGTGACGGTCTGACTCATACCACTTTTTCTTGGCAGGCTTATCAAAGTCAATCCTTTGTCTATTTTTTTGGCTACTGGTATTTCCTTACTGCTCGGCAAGGCTTTCTGTCTTTGTAGCAGTATAGGAGAGGGTGGGATGCATTTATTTAGTTTATTCCCCCCCACACACACTCACACGACTCCCTATCCCCTATCTAATCTCTTTAATCTATATGTTTGCTTCCTCTCTGGGAAATGACGCACATTGGTTAACCTGTCGTTTAACTAAACTTCAACAGGACATTATTGCATTTAACCCTTATCCTGCTGATTAAATTATCTTAGCAATACTCATCATTTTCCGACTATCAGCCAATCAAATGATTCGTTCATTTCAAACAGAATGACAGTGTAGATCCTGATCAGATTACCTGTTCATAAGCCATCTGATATGGATATACTGTGAAAATATAGGGTTTCGTCACGAAAACACTTCTATTTATACCCCCTTTGAAACCCACTAATATATAGTAAAACTAAGGTTTGTTTGCAGGAGTAAACATTGTTTTTCTTGTTTCTGCTCTAAAATATAGATTGTGGGTACTCGTTAGAACCGCCTCGATGAGGCGGCTCTAACGAGTACCCACAATCTATATTTTGAGCAATAATAAGAACAATATGATAATATTTCATCTTAAAAATTTCGTTTTTTCGGCGGTAAAGTTTACACTGCATTTGTATAGGCGTGTTTTAGTTATTGTCGTGTGCGGCAGGACAAGGGTTACCTTTACTTAATGAGCACTGTGAAATGTCTAATGCGATTAGAATTACAATCTGATTGGTATTGGCGATACGAACTCAAAAACACTTGCATCTTGGTTCGCCCCGCCCATCGGGGCTTAAAGAAATAGATGGGCTGCATGATGCTTCCACGCAGAGATGAAACCGACCGCACACTGGTAAACCGCTTAAAGGATCTAAGCCTGCCCAGGCACAGCGGTCCGAGTCGGAACCGTCCATGCTTATAAACCCTATTGGTTTTATTGGGCGACACGGCTTGAGATGTCATTGCATCTCAATGTCTGGTAAAAGTCCCACAAAATTGGTGGCAACGTCTCAAAAATGACCTAAACAGTGTGGACGGGCGACGTTAAACCTCAAATAAAAAAAAAAAAAACCTGCAGCTTGGTTAAGCCCTGCTCACATCACCGGATAGCACTAACGGACGTTAAACGGATGATAAAAAATTAAATCCGTTCGTCTCCATTTGTATCCGTTTCAAATTCGTTTCTCATCCGGTGAGTCCGTTCTTTGTACGTCGACTTCCGTTCATGTCCGTTACGTCCGATGAAAAGTTTTGAGCATGTTCAAAACTTGGAACAGACACGGACGGAAAAGTGCATCCGGTGGATGTACGTTAGCTTTCCATTTTGTCCGCTTCTCGTTCGGTTCGAGTACTGTACTTGTCCGCCCGTCATCCGTTGGTATCCTCGACCGGACCTCTAACTAACATGCAACGGATCAAACGGAGGTCTTCCGGACCTTTTACGTACACTGAACGAGCAAATCAGACACGGAACGCATAGACACGGACATCTAACGGATATTAAGCTGAGACGAAGCAGAGGACAGACTGGGGCTACTCGCGGTGCTCTGGCCTGGGTCTTCGACGCCGCCTGAGTCTCCCGTACCCTCGGTTTCTGAAACGATTTCAGTCCGCAAATTAGGGATTCCAGCTACGTCATTCTCAGTAATTTGGGGAGTTTGACCTTCCTCCGATTCTCGACGTTCATGTTCGGGGCAGCCGGCAACAGTGGAAGGAGAGGGAGTTCTTAAAGTTGGTCTTCCCCGACCTCGGTCTTTCCCCCTGCCAGCAGTTCTTGACTTTATCTTCGGTGACTTTTGGGGCGATTTTCCTTTCGTTCGCATATCTGACGTGTGTGTCGGACGATAACTTGAGCTTGAATGACAGCCTTTTGAGATGGCGCGCTCTCTCTGTCAAGTAACCGGTGCGAGCATGTTCTGCATACGTTTTATCCGTCATTCGTGCGTAGGATGTTCGTTTTATCTGGTGTACGTCCGTTACTTGTACGGTTCAAACGTTACTCTTTCGTTGCTTGTCCTGTATATGTTCGGTTGCCGTACGGTCATTGTGTGTTTTATGCGTTTAATACCAAGATTGCGGATGCTTCAGAGTGCTCGAGTTTCGATTTTTACAACCGGACAGCAACGGGTATAATTTAATTTATTTTTATTATCCATTCAACGTCCGTTAGTGTTATCCGGTAATTTGTGAGCATGCCACTAAATCACACATGGATTTGTGTAGTTAGCATCCTCTGACTACTGTGATGTATAGACGTTGCTTCTAAGGATAGCTACGGCAACAATAATTGGAACTAATTTGAACAAAAGAAGATGAATTATATCAACTATTTGTAGCTCATTATTTGCTTTTTCTGTATGATTGGTTGTGTTCCTTTATTACATATGACACTAATAGATTTTTATGACTGTGTCTTGTAGTGCACGAAGAAACATCCTTACATGATTTTGATCATCGGGTTGTGCTAAAACGTTGACTGAAATTGGGTAACGCAAAAATGGCTTTTAAA
This sequence comes from Lucinisca nassula, assembly GCA_963580285.1. NCBI lineage: Eukaryota > Metazoa > Mollusca > Bivalvia > Lucinida > Lucinidae > Lucinisca > Lucinisca nassula. Next base: position 83,374,654 of record OY757023.1, read on the forward strand.
AAACAAACTGTTAAGTGGTTACATGTACCGACTGTTTCAGTTTCTTGCTTTACTTATTAAAAGGCCGTTAATATTTAAACATACGATTTACAAACATTGAATGAAACACCATTTCCTACGATTGATTTTGTCAACGTATCTGGCGTACATTCTCAAATTCTACAAGAAAGTAGGTATGAGTAAGTACGTAACTAAGTAAGTGTGAATTCGGGTTTAACGTCGCTTTCAACAATTTTTCAGTCATATCACGACGGTGTCTGGTTGCGACAGGGGGCTCAATGCTCACTTTTATAGTGCTGCCTCACTGAAGTATCATGTCCCAGACACAGTACATGATACCACGCCCAGTCACATTATCCTGACACTGGGTCGACCAGTCCTAGCTCTACCCCGTAAATCTGAGTGCCAAGCCAGGAGCACCTAGTACCATTTTTAACGACTTTGGTATGTCGAGGCCCGGGATCGAACCTGTGACCTCCCGTTCCCCGGAGCGGACACTCTACCAACTGAGCTATCGGGGCCGGTAAGTAAGTAAGTAAGTAAGAAAGTGAGTGAATGAGTGTGAGTTTAAAATCAAAGAGGGTGGCTTATTTGGCACATGCCTAAGTTCCTTGGCGCCCCATGAATAACATAAATATTCTACATGTTCAGCAATTTCCTTGTTGCTGTCCGAAACCATCCTGGTACATGTACTCCTTGGAACCGCCACGGTAAGACTGTTTTAACGAACACAATAAACTATAATTCAAACTGAAATAAGGAATCTACCACACAGCTTCATAAAAAATATAAGTTTAGAAATGTGTTACATTTTTGGAATGCATACTGTTCACAACTGGAGCGTTATGCTATGGTCACAAAGATTGGCCGGTATCCGGGGACAGGGGGTAATCGGGAGTACACTGGTTTTGGACTTTTTCCGACATCGGACAACACCGGTCAAAAAATTTGTCACACATCATTTATATAAATGGCACCGTCCAGATGTCGTGCGGAGACCGACCGAAGACCCTCTGGTAATCGTACGGCGTCTGTTTCCGAAGAGAATTATTTGGGGGGCCGGCGAGGCAGTGAATACCGACCGAACATCTAATATCTAATACTAATCGGCCGATTATCCTATGAGGTCCGGGCGATAACCGCCCTATTCACCGGACATCGTACGAATATCGCACGAGTATCCTGCGGACAATGAACGATGTTTATACCAGGCCCGGCCGAATGTCGGGCGATTGTCGGGCGGTGTGTTGTCTCTTGTGTAGAAACGCGCTGTAATGTTGTACACGGCGACTGGCGGGGGGTTTATATAGTCCGCCCGATGCCGGGCGATGTCCGGTTCTAGACGGCCGGTGGCCGGCCGATGTCTGAAACATATCTGGTCCACATCGGTTCAAGCCGATCGGACATCGGTGGGTTACTTTCCAATGTGTAAACAGACATCGGCCGGATATCGGCCCATGTCCGGTCCCAAAAATTTCTCCTCTTAGGCCACATGCACCGGCCGATTGCCGCACGATTCCAGGCTGGATATCGGACGATAATTAAACGATGTGTGAATGATATGTGGCCGATTATGAAAATGAACGGACACCGGAGAAATTTTAACTTCGAGTTAAAACTCTTCGGGCACCACCCCGATGCTGCCTGACAGCCCCGGCCACCGGCCGACCATGTCTGGTGTCCGGCCGGGGACCAGGCCAAAATGGCTAAAACTCATGCCGGGAGTACACCCTAAGCCTAATCGGAAGGGGTTGTGACCAAAGCATTAGACCGTGATCTTTAAATTCGAATACATGCTTCAATAATTCTGGAGCTCGGTTATTGTCTACCGTTGTTCTTTATCGGCGTTATGCTCCCAACGAGTACCAACAACTTGTGTCCGGGAACAGAAATAAGCAAAATAATGTATACCCCTGTAAATCCAAGTTTTCTCCATATAAAGTTGTTCATTTAACAGCATTGTTAATGTGTTAGATGCACAGACTGGTTGCTGTTGGTTTGATTTGGGGTTTAACGTCCCCGTAAATAATATTTAGGTCATTTTGGAGAATTTGCTTCCAATGTTGTGGGACTTCGAGGTGAAATGACATCTCAAGCCTTGCCGCCTAATGACACCAGAAGGCTTATATAGCATTGGGCGATCTGACTCACACCACTTTGCCTGGGCAGGCTTAGTACTTCTAAGCGGTTCACCAGCACTCGTTTGTGGTCAGATTCAGCTCTGCGTGGAAGCACCGTGCAGCCCAAACTATTTTCCAAGCTCCGATGGGCGGGGGTAAAAATTCTGGTTGCACCTTGTTGGTTGCAAATGGCAAAAACAAAAAGCATATTTTTTCATGGCGTAGCTCACATGCATTATTACTAGGATATCATATTTTACGACACATTAAACAGAAATTATACGTAGTTCATGCAAAATAATTTTAAATGAAGCTGTAGTTGTTTTGAGGTCTTGAATTTATGCAAAACGCCCCCGTGCAATATGAGGGGAATACTACGGAACCCGGAAAGGGACATGTTTTTTTTTTTTTTCGTAAATTGTGCGGACAAGATATTATCTTGTTCGGACAAAGATATTATCTTGTTCGGACAAGATATTATCTTGTGCGCACAAGATATTATCTTGTGCGGACAACATGTTATCTTGTCTGCACAACATATTATATTGTGCGCACAAGAAAATTTTGTGCGGACAACATATTATCTTGTGCAGACAAGATATTATCTTGTCCGCACAAGATATTAAGTTGTGCTAACTAGATATTATCTTGTCCGCACAAGATAATATCTTGTCTGCACAACATAGATCTTACAACTTATTATCTTGTGCGCACAAGATAATATGTTGTGCGAACAAGATAATATCTTGTCCGCACAAGATAATATCTTGTTCGCACAACTTCCAAAACTCTATGCTGTGCAAACAAGATAATATGTTGTGTGGACAATATAATATCTTGTGCGGACAAGATATCAAGTTGCCCGCACAAGATAATATCTTGTTCGCACAACATATTAAAAAAAATCATGTCCCTTCCCGGGTTCCGTAGAATTCAGCCTAAGCTTTTTTATTGACGCCCGGTTTCACCATGGTAGCTTTCATATAGTACGAACTGGGTAATGCTATTCAGACTTAAAATAACTGTCATTAGTATGTCGGATATGGAACGTTTCAATACACCCCGATCTCCTGTACAGTCTCCATCAATTGTTTCGGTTTAACGACATGTCAGCCCTTGTGGGTCGTTTTGTGTCGTCTTCCAGAGAAAGTGAGAAAAGAGATAGAAGAGATAGTAGAGGAATTGAATGTCAGGGACAGAGGAGAAAGAAAAGTCAGTGAAAGTAAAGAAACACAAGAAATAACATGGACCAGCAGTAGTTTAACCCATATATGCCTAGCGGCCTGTGTTTGGACATTGGCGACCAGTGAAGACCTAGATCAGACGCCGCAAAATTTGGTCAAAAATGTTTGCTGACAGTACTCATAGTTTTGCAAAACTTACCACTTTCAAAACAAACCTGGCTGCCCTAGATTTGGTAATGGACCGCTCCTAAGCTTTTGGGTGGGAGATTCCATTGTCAAATATGGATTAACTAGTATCTGTCTTTACCTCTGGCGGAATGGCCAGCAAGGTCTTTGCTCCATCTCAGGGATTGCATTTGATTAATATGTGCGATGATGCATTGATTTAAACTATTTTGCAAACACCAGTTTTTCAGTGTTTAAAGTTAGGAATAACAGCTGAACTTGGGCGAAGATTTGCCAACAGTACAAGGGGTTTGCGCAACCACCCCATCTCATTTATCACCCCTCCAACCCCAAGAGGTGGGTGCTGCCCATTACGTGATCAAGTCTGTGAATTGAACACCCCTTTCACCACTTTATATAGAGAAATCTGGCGTTAACGGGGGTAATCATTAAGTTTCTCATTACTGCTACAAGACTTAGGTTGTGGATACTCTGTGAGGTGGTTCTAACGAGCACCCACAAACTATGGTTGCAGAATAAATAAGAAAAATATCACGGATTTTAATGAGAACAAAGTAGCCATTTTTGAGATGTGAAAAATGCACAATGTCGCACGGATGTATTCTCGTAATGGACTATTCTAAAGCGCTGGTTCTGTTGCTATTCAATGCTTTGTACTTAATTGTGCATTGTTGCTAAGTGCTTTGTAATAACCTTATCAGAGAGGGCTGATGGTTCTGCTTGTTGAGGGGAATGGGAACACCAGACAGGTTTGTTCCGCCGTTTTCAAAAGGAAACAACTTTCGGGACTTCCTGACTGCTTCTCTATAAGCCCCGTCCCACCGAAAAAGGAGTCTACTCTTAGAGGAAAGAATTTGCTCCTCAGGAGACAAAAAATCTTTTTCAAGAGTTGTCTCCCCTGAAGTTGTATCCATTCTCTTTAAGCGCGTGTTGTTATTCTCGTTCACTATAAGTGGTTTTTTTTTCTCTTCCTTTTGATGCCAAGCGTGGACTACGCCTTATGATTGCGCCTCGCTCCCTCTGGATTTATCTGATACATTATATTAGGTCCGCCAAGCGAATTTGTGTCTTCGAGTATTCCATCATGACAAATTTTTACTGCGCATGCCCAGCCATTCAGAGGGGCAAGGGATATGGCTTTCTGTCTGAAGGTTCCTCTTGATTCACTGCTTGTATGACCGAGCAGCGAAGGTTCTGGCGAGACTGCGCGGATGCGCAGGCTCGCCTGAACCTTCGCTGCTCGCATAGGCGTTAAGTACCAAAATCGCTTGACGGGGCCCATATGTCTTTCGATTGTTTTAAAGTATCCCTTTGACAGACGTTAGCGAACCATTCAGTCTACATAATCATATATAAAAATCATGATAATAAATGTACTCGGCAAAAAAATGACCTGGGAATACATTCTAGTGACACTTCGGAACAGCTGGGCTTAAGTTTATGTATTTTACATCAAAAAGTTTTTAATTTATCAAGTACCAGGTTAATTTTGTACATGTACGCAAAGTCCTGCAGTTACGCAACGTAATACTCGGAATTACGTGTAAACATTTTTCCTAATGTATTAACGTATCATAACCCCCGCATATAATCTACAGATGCCCTTGTGGAAGCGAATGTCGGTCTTCACACTAACCCGCTCTGGATCAGATTGAGAAAACCCCTAATAATAGACGGGTTCCTGCTTAACAGACTAATTACCGTTCCCTAGACTGGTCTACTTCCTCAAAATACCTATTTCCCGGAATCATCGCTAATAAGGACTCAGCGTCATTTCACAACATCCCTCCCCTTCTTGTGATGAAAGTTTCCACTATGGGAGATACATGAAAAGGGTTTTGTGTGTGTGTGTGAATTCGGGTTTAACGTCGCTTTCAACAATTTTTCAGTCATATCACGACGGTGTCTGGTTGCGACAGGAAACTCAATGCTCACTTTTATAGTGCTGCCTCACTGAACTATCATGTCCCAGACACATTACATGATACCACACCCAGTCACATTATCCTGACACTGGGTCGACCAGTCCTAGCTCTACCCCGTAAATCCGAGTGCCAAGCGAGGAGCAGCTAGTACCATTTTTAACGACTTTGGTATGTCGCGGTCCGGGATCGAACCCGTGACCTCCCGTTCCCTGAAAAGGGTTGTGATAACCACAGGCCGCCACAAAAGACCTTATCTCTTTGATGTTGAGAACAACCCCAGGAATCTGTCTTGAGCTACAAGGCCAAGTGGTACCTCCTCTTGGCAAAACCATAGGATCGCTTGTTAACTCTCGTAGATTGAGCTAGATCCTTGTCGCAGTTTAGTAACGTAACCCCTGCATATAATATACAGATGCACTTTTACTAGGACTAATTCCCGTTCCTTAGACTGGTTCAACCCATTTAGTACCAGAAACCCCAAAACGGGAACCCTGGCAAACAGTGCAGGCCCAGATCAGACGCCGCAGAACGCGGCGTCTGATCATGGCCTCCACTGTTTGCTAAAAGTTCAGCCATTTTCCAAAGAAATTTTAAGAAAACACAACCTGACACCCCTAAATTTTGAAGTGGACTCATGCTATATATAAAGAGGAAGATTCCAGTTTGTACAAAAAGGGTTCCTCCTAATAACTATTTTTCGGGATCACTTACCACCAATACGGGCTCACCTAGATGGGTATATCAGTGTCATCTAACAACGGTATTGCTTATTATGATTTGACTGCATTTACTCTTTCATATCCCAACTTTAACCTTTTTGGTACCACAGGAATCGTGCTCCTTATATCTAGCAGGAGTCCATTTCAAAATTTTGGTTTGGGGTGTCAGGTTGTGTTTTCTTCAAAAACTATTTGGAAAATAGCTGAACTGTTTGCAAATAGTGTTGGCCCTGATCAGATTATTATGCGGCGTCTGATCTGGGCCTGCACTGTTATCCAGGGTACCCGTTTTGGGGTTTCTGGTACTAAATGGGTTTAAATGTTCTGCCAGATCATGTAAACTGTTAATCAATAATAATACAATCAAGAAAACTGCAACTTAACTTGCAACAGTAGTTTCTCTCCGACCGATTGAACACCGTCTGATTAACCTTTAGCGTTTCCTTGTAAAGGAGAGGAGGCGAATTCCTCAGCAGACCATTACATGGCTTGTGCATTCAACTCGAAGTAGACTAACTAAATTCTGTAACAATCATGGTGGTTGGAAACTGACTTAATTGTGAAACAACTAAAGACACCTGAAACTAAATGTCAGTAGGATGAATTAAAGATGTTGGTTTTCTCGATTTCTTACATGCTTTTCAATGAATGATAGAGATTTATCAGTGTAATATAAATCGATATTTTCACTGTTTCAAACAGTGAAAATACGATTTTTTATTTTTCACTGTTTGGGACTACTTTTTTCTTCAAATCTAACTCTAATTTCAATTGTATCTTTGTCAGATAACTGAACAATACTGAAATGTGTTCTAATTGACGCATAGCCCGTTCATGTGTGACGGGGACGTTACTGACGTCATTTATGACGCTGACGTCACGTCTTTTGTCGCGCGACGTTAGACTTGCCAGCAACTTCTTTGGAAAACTACTCTCTCAATTATTTCATTAATCATTCATAATAATACCATCCCAGGCCATTTCTCAGGTGCAAACTTTAAGTTTACACCCAATAGTATACCCACTAAACACGATGGACACCACTGAATTGACGCGAAACGAACAGGAACAAAGATAATTTTCTCCGAATGTGAGCGACACCATTAAAGACGCTAAATATTGCCTTTTGAAGCATGTAAGAAACAGAAAATTTGATAATTTTTTCAGTGCAAGATCAAATTTTATTTCACTCATGAATACCAAAACTGCAATTTTCACTCGTGGCTACGCCACTCGTGAAAATAACAGTTTTGGTGTTCATTCGATGAAATAAAATTCGATCTTACACTGAAAAAATCAAATATCCTCTATTTTTTCGATTTAAGTGACAGTTGCTTGCAGAAATTAGTTTTGAAATGGAATTATATCGACATTGATACAGGGTCAACAGCGATGTGATACAGTGTCAACAGCGATGTGATACAGTGTCAACAGCGATGCAGCATCATGTTCTTCCAACAAAATCACACAATAGTCTCAGCGCACTTATGATCATTTAAAATTTGTTTCACGCCATCCAGAGAAAAACAGCATTCGAAAATGTCTTCTGTTTATTTCGTCTGCTGAATCGTCTTGCAAACTCTATAAAATACTTTTGCAAACAGGCAAATCCTAGAGATCCTAGAGACCCAGATCGTAGATAACCAGTCTGATCTGGATCAGTCACTGTTTACAACAATGACTTTTGAAGTAACAGGCAGACGACAACACATACGACAGTTTGGTCGTGATTGGCATTTTATGGGTAAACAGTCTTTAGATGTGAAGATTTGCACGCTTTGCAGACTGACCCTTCTTGTCTTTAAAAGCATTTATTCTTAGACAGTAGGACACACCGTGTGTTCATAATCTCTTCATTGCCCCCTGTGATATACTGTCTATAGCACATCAAAGGCGGCCTTTAATAGGGTGATTAGTAGCGCCTGTTAAATCCCCTGACTGAGGCACTAAAGAGGAAAATCAATAAGGTACACTGTAGTTAACAGTTAGTCAATTATTGATTTTCCCCAAGAAGGCCCCTTACCTGTTGAAGACAGAGGACTTCTCTTAGTCAGCATTGAGGGTTACATAATATTATGTAATGAAATGATAGTCCTCAATAATCAAGATTAAATGGCTTTAAGAGCTTCTAGTCAGAATTATATCTTTTACAGTTTTTCAGTCTAAACAATGTTATATTAGTAGGAAAAGTTCTTTCTGGAATGTATCAAATCAGAACCAAAAGCCTATCCCTAACATCAAAGGGAAGGGCGGACAAACAGATCTTAACACGGGCGACAAGCCCAGTTAGCAGCCTTTTCCCCAACAGACTGGCAGCTCAGTTATCGATACTGAACTAAATAATTTGGACACAGTGTTGAAGTAATATACACCATAAAAACGCGCCTATATAATTCGGGCCCCCCTTGAACCCCACTTTTATATAGTGAAACTTGGGTTTACAGGGGTTTGCACGGGTAAACCTTATTGTTCTTATTTCTGCACTAAAATATAGATTGTGGGTACTCGTTAGAACCGTGCACTAAAATATAGATTGTGGGTACTCGTTAGAGGCGGTTCTAACGAGTACCCACAATCCATATTTTGTACTCGTTAGAACCGTGCACTTAAATATAGATTGTGGGTACTCGTTAGAACCGCCTCCATGAGGCGGTTCTAACGAGCACTCACAATATATATTTTGAGCAGAAAATAAGAAAAAAATATCACATTTTTTTCTATCTAAACTTTTGTTTTTCGGCGGTAAAAGTCACAATGTTTTTATATAGGCGTGGGTTCGTAACGATGTCTTTGTAAAACCCACTCTTCTTTGTACAAACTGCCGTTTGAAAGTATGTTCATCACATTGCCTTACTGATTTGCTACCAATCTGATACGATAGTATACCTCTTCAAATTTATGTTGATTATTTTGGCGAAAAACCTTTATCTGATTAGGATAACCGCTGAATGAGTTCAAATCTGGCCAAGATGGTCTTCCATGATCAGCCTTTTGTGATAAATAAATCAGGAATAATTATATCAAGACATAATTGTCACTTTTATGGGTTTTCTACACTACTCTGTACCAAATCAATATTATATAAGCCACGAAAAACGAAAAGGGGTCTTCGAACATTTGCGCTTAACAAAGACTCAAACTACCCTCTATCCAAATATATTAAAATTGAAAAATTTACCGCCGAAAAAAAAACGACAATTTTCAGATGGAAAAATGTTATATTTTTGTTATAGAAAATAGAAGTGCAGGCAAAGATCAGGAATCGATACAATTAACTCACAGCTCCCATCAGAGACACAAAGGGAAAGAAACACAGATTTAAACAACAAGACCCCAATGGAAACATCACTAGCGGAAAGCCAAAAGGACAGTTATTTTCCCACAAAATGGCAACTGGCTATCAAAAACAAAATAATATAAGCGACACACACACACACACACACACACACACACACACACACACACACACACACACACACACACACACAGAGACAAGTCATAACAAAATAAACCACGACAGAAGAATCGCCTTGGAATATAGATTGTTGGTACACGATAGAACCGCCGCATCGAGGCGTTCTATCAAGTATCAGCAATCTATATTTTAGAGCAGAAATAAGAAAAATAACCATAAACTTCGCAAAGCCTTTTCTTAATTGTATAGACGTCATTCCGATTTATTTTTAAAAATTCAGTGTTGGACATAAATGTATTCTGCAACAAAGTCTATCGGAACCCGAATTTTATGGTGAAGTAGTATATAAATTCAGAAATATATACTTGCAATGACTTCAGTATCCAATCTCATAAAGTCATTCTTCGATATAAGAAGAACATAAATGTTATACGGAAGACTACATGCATGGTAGTTAACCCAATCACGGTTGATAACTTTACTTCCCTCTTTAATTGCACGCCGGTGGTCAGGCCTAAGATTCTATGGCGTTTCCATCGTAAAGGCTTACTTAGAATTTCTTTTATGCAATGTTCGTCGGTACCTGATGCTTTGACTCTGGTCGGGCCCATTGGAGTCTAACTGTTGGTTTTCTTTTGCTCCAGCATTTCGGTTATTTCTTGCTGTCGAGTCCTCACCCTTGTTCCATCTGTGTGTGTGTGTGTGTGTGTGTGTGTGTGTGTGTGTGTGTGTGTGTGTGTGTGTGTGTGTGTGTGTGATCTCGGGAGATGTTGACCTAATGAGTTAGGAAGCCTTCCTTTGTCTAAATCGCGACGGAAGTAGGGGCGAGGATTGCGGCCGCGTAAAATCGATTTAAGCCCCCCTCCCTCCCCCCCCCCCCCCCCCCCCCCACGAGCGGGAGTCTTCTGTCGCGGTTTATTTTCGTTATAGTTCGTCTTTGTTTGAATATGACTGTCGCGTGTATCCTTTTGTTTTGGATAGCCAATTGACCATTTTATGGGAATGGGAAAGTAACTGTCCCTTTGGCTTTCCGCTATAGTTTCCATTAGGGACTAGTTATTTCATGTTTGTGTTTCTTTCCCTTTGGTTTCTCTTATGGTTGGTGTGGGTTAATTGTATCGATTTCTGACCATTGCCTTCACTTCTGTTTTAACCCCTGTAAACCCCAGTTTTGCGATATGAAACTGGTTTTCAAGGGGTTAGTATTATACAGACGTGTGATCGTGATACCATTACGCAAACACACATATACAAATACATTGCCACCTTTATCGCCGAAAAAAAAAATGAAAATTTTATGATGAAAAATTTCGATATTTTTCATATTTCTGCTCAAAACATAGATTCTGGATACTCGTTAGAACCGCCTCGAGGCGGTTCTAACGAGTATCCAGAATCTATGTTTTGAGCAGAAATAAGAAAAATAAGGTTTACCCCAGGAACCCCAGTTTTACTATATAAAACTGGTTTTCAAGGGGTTAGAATTATACAGACGTGTGATCGTGATACATTGCTATAACAACGTCATTTGAGCCCCGCCAAGCGAATTTGTGTCTTAGAGCATTCCGTCATGACAAATTTTAACTGCGCATGCCCAGCCATTTAGAGGGGCCAGGGATATGGCTTTCTGTCTGAAGGTTCCTCTTGATTCACTGCTTGTATGAGCGAGCAGCGAAGGTTCTGGCGAGACTGCGCGGATGCGCAGGCTCGCCTGAATCTTCGCTGCTCACATAGGCGATAAGTACCAAAATCGCTTGACGGGGCCCATTTGATCATTTACCATATGCAGCTATAAGAATCGCAATAAGGAGTAGTATATAAGGCAAACATATGGAGTCGGTTCATTGAAAATGTCATAATAACAAGTTTTGTCGTTATATCGAAGTCGGTATTGAGAGGTTTGACTCAGTGTTTTTACGGAAAACACATATTCTTGCATAAATACCTATGCGCATTGTTGTTTGAAGCTATTGTCAAAAAGACCGAAAGCAGTGCTCAAACAACAGTTTCAAATCATGAAACTCACGTGCTGTTTGAACATGAATTTTGAGCTTTTGATCTCACAAGACGGGTCTTGGTTTGTTTCCCTTACGTTGAGCGACGTAAGGTAGTTCTGTGATAACATCAGAGGGTTACTGCGTAACAACGTCTTTGTAAACAACATTCTGAACATGATAACATGTTGGTTTGCTGGTCGCATTTGAAGAGTTTGTTTGGAGTGTATATGGAGCTTTAAGACGTTTTCGTCAAACTTTGCTGCAAGAATCGTAAGTTATGCAAGAACAAAGACCATCCATGGTTATTTCATTGCATTAAAATACAGTGCACATTCTTTCGTCAGAAACTCTTGAATCAGCAGAAGGGGGAGAATGACCGTAGAAAAGATTTCATGATCAATCTTCACAAAAGAATGTTGCCGATCCCGGCCGGTATCGAACCCACATCCTCCTGATCACCAGTCAGACGCGCATCCGACTGATCTACCGAAGCCGGCATTAGCTGGCTTGTACTATCCAAGTACTGAACACAGAGGTGTCGATTAGACGGCGCAGCACCTTTGCTGTTTGCAAATGTGCCGGGGCACAGCATTTCCTACAATTTACATGTGCGCCCAGCGAAGACTCAGATTAGCCTGCGCATCCGCGCAGCCTGATCAGTCTTCGTTGTGCGCTCTAAAGAAAGCTAAGCGCTCAATGCTCTTCCATGCAGCAAAAGAAGTATCTGTTCAGACTACATGTATATGGATGCGCAGGCTGATCTGATTCTTAGGTGGGCGCATATGTAAATTGTAGGAGCTGGCCTCGGTAGCTCAGCCGGATGCCATCTGACTGGTGATCAGGAGGACGCGGGTTCGATACCTGCCGGGGTCGGCAACATTCTTTCGTGGAGATTTATCATGGAATCTTTTCTACAGTCATTCTCTCCCTTCCGCTGATTCAAGAAGGGCTGTTGTCAGTTTCCGGCGAAAGAATCTGCAATGTACTGGTTAACCGCTTACGTAAAAGCCTGCCCAGGAAAAGTGTGAATAGGTAAACCGACCGGCTCAAAAATGACCTAAATAGTGTTAGCTATGTCGTTAAAGTCCAATACAAACAATCAAACAAATAAATTGTTAGAAATATTTCGGGTTAATATTTCCAGGAGGAAAGTTAACATGTTGCTGTGTCCCTAACTTCTGGTCAAGGATGCACTCGCATTTGATCTTCTAAAAGCACACCAAACGGGAGGCTAATATGTTAATGGTGAAGGGGCATGGGAAATTCCGTTCCGAGAAGGTATAAAGAAGCTATGCCGAGTGATACACATCTGTGAACCGAGTCGCTGACACTTTTTGTCGACCCGAACAATATAGGTTTTTCGTAACTTGTGATCCCCGGAACGTGAATGTTGGATTTCAATTCATGCTATATAATGTTGACGTGCTTTACAATTAATATGCATATATGCGACATTATTTTATCATATTACCAGTTAGTCAGCCAACCAGTCACTGAGATACATGTAGTAGGGTGAGATTAGAATTTCCTACCCCGTGCAAATATGAAATATCTTTGTCTTGGATGCAATGAAACGCTTTCTTGCACAACAGACAAGGAAATCCGTGATTTTACCCTGGGATAGAAATTTATGTTCTGACCCTGGTGTTCCGACCTAGGCAACTAACATAAATGCGCTTCAATTCTATTCAACTGCCGGAACTACTTCCGCACTACTTTTATTTTGTAAACACTTTACATGTGCGAGCTGTCAAAACTAACCGGGGGTGTTGTGCAAGAAAAAGAATCCAATATGGGGTTCTGTTGTAAATGGGCGTTTCCAACCCTCGGGATGACCGTGCTGAGCGGAACCTCGGTTCCGCTCAGCACGGTCATCCCTCGGGTTGGAAACGCTCATCTTCAACAGACCCCCATATCAGATTCTTATATTATCTTGAAATGTCGCTGTTATTTAGTGGATAGCGTCATGTCTGGAAAATATATACCCACACATGGTTGCTAGCGCGTAACGCCATAGCGCCGTCCGTTTGAACGTCTTCGGCAAGAGTATTCGATTTAACCCATTGCATACTAGTGGACTGTTCCTTTGCTACATGTTGGACGAGTCCATTTGTCATATAAGGGGTGTCAGGCAAATATTTTTCTTTTTTATTCTATTTTTGATGGAAAATTCTGTTAGCAAATAGTGCAGGCCCTGATCAGACGCCGCGCTCTGCGGCGTCTGATCTGATCCTGCACTCTTTGCAAAGGTACCCCTTTAGGGGTTTGCCACATACAACGGGTTAAAACCCATCATACACACGTTATTATTTCATATGGAATGGCCGCTGGTGTAAGATTCTCTTTTTGTTTTCATTGTGAAAAGAAATAAAGTTTTAATTTACTCTATTCAGGAAATCCGCGATCGCTGAATACAACCGTCCCATACTTAAACAAGAGGGCCCAGAGGGCCCTATTTCCCTCACCTGTTTGTCAATGTCTCTAGTACTTTCTATAGGGCTATTGAGTTTTATTCATATGTCTATGTGTGTATAAAATTTGTTGAAAATACATGTTTTGGGATGACGGGCTGGACCTTAAAGAACTGTGTTATGCATGTGATGGTGCTTTGCAGATTTGGAGTCTTTCAACCAATTAGGATTTTGTCAGTTGAGGTCAGTTAACCTAACCGCACTATCCCTGGGCAGGCGTAGACCTGAGTGGTTAACCAGTAATAAGTATACATACTTTTGCCAGTAACTGACAACTGCCCTTCTTGAATCAGCAGCAGGAGGAGAATGATGGCATAGAATATGAAAATATTCCATGATTAATTTCCATGGTCATACATGTATATAGCCGGTTTGGGTCTTAAACTCACAACCTTTAGCTTCTTAGTCAGACGTGCTTCCAACAGTTACTATGCAAAGCAGCCCAGCTCCCCACCTGTATGCCATAGGACACAGAAATGAATGTTGTGAGCCCCTAAGTTTTGAGAAATTAGACAAAGCTGTGTACCAAATACAAAAGAACTGGGCCATCTGCCTTCAGGCAAGAAGATGTTTAAAGGTTTTTCCTATATAAATTCATGTAAAATATGTCAACCCCTGGTCGGGCCATTTTTGGCCTCAGGGAAATAGTTCAACAAACTTGGCTGAGGTGCACTACTTGGAGCTATGAAATAAATATTTCAAAGACCTGGGCCTTCTGGTTTCAGTCAAGAAAATTTTAAAGGTATATTTTTACTTTAAAAGTCTATGTAAAACAAGTTGGCCCCTGCACGGGGCCTTTTGTTTTTGGCCCCAGGGCTAGAAGTTAAACAATACCAGCAGAAGTCTACTGGACGAAGCTGTGTACAAAATAGCATAGACCTGGGCCTTCTGGTTTTAGACAACAAGCGTGTTAAAGGGTTTTCCCTATATACGTATATGTAAAACTAGAGAGTGAACAAGGTTTTAACACAATCTGACTTGTGACCTTCTTTTGACCCAACAGGACCCATGTTCAAACTCGACCCAGATATTATCCAGACAAATATTCTGGCAAAGTGTCATGAAGATTGAAGCAAAATTATTACCTCTAGAGGATGAACAAGGTTTTAAAGCCAAGTGCCCTAGTGCCCCAGTTTTGGATCAGATATGACCAATATTCTAATTGGACCCAGTTATCATCAAGTAACATTCTGGTAAAGTTTCATTAAGGTGGAAGCAAAATTATGATCTCTAGAGAGTGAACAATTTTTAAACGCAATTTGACCTATGGACCTAGTTTTATATTGGACATTACCCATTTTCAAACATGACCCAGGTATTTTCAAGGCACACATTCTGGAAATGTTTCATGAAAATTGAAGCATAATTATGGCCTGTAGAGTGTGAACAAGATTTTAAACAAACTTGACCTAATTTTTGACATGACATGGCCCATATTCGAACTAGACCTAAATATCATCAGACAAACTTTTTAAAGTTTCATGCAGATTGAAGCAAAAGTGTGGCCTCTAGAGGGTGAACAAGGTTTTAACGCAATTTGACCTAGTGACCTAGTTTTTGACCCAAAATGACCCATATTCAAACTCGACTCAAATATCATCAAGGCAAATATTCTAGTAAAGTTTCAAGAAGAATGAAGCAAAACTTTGGCCTCTAGAGAGTGAAAAATGTTTTTATAAAAATTTGACTAGTGACCTCGTTTTTTACCTGACATGACCCATATTCAAACTCGACCTTTATGTTATCAAAGCAAACATTCTGGTAAAGTGTCATGAAGATTGAAGCAAAATTATGGCTTCTAGAGGGTGAACAAAGTTTAAAAGAAATTTGACATGATGCATATCCACACTTGACCTTGATATCTTGAAGACAAACATTCTGGTAAAATTTCATGAAGATTAAAGAAAAATTGTGGCCTCTAGAGGGTGAACAAGGTTTTAACGCAATTTGACCTTGTGACCTAGTTTCAACGCAATTTGACCGTGTGCAACCTTGCAAACTATATTGCTGTGTATGAAGAGACCCAATAAGACCAAGTCTCCTATTTTCCTGCTTGTATGTGTTCTTTGTAACCAAAGGTAACGTTTTAGCTTTTTTATTCTATATATAAATAGATCAAGATAACCATGTTTCATGTTGAGGACTCAACAATAATCTGACATCAGAGCAGAAAAACAACAATCAGTTAGATCCCGACATTGCGATAACACACCCGTACAATACAGTACATTTTTCATACCTTCAAAATGGCTACTTTTCTGCACACGTAGGTTATGGGTACTCGTTAGAACCGCCTCATTGAGCAGAAAGCAGAAATAAGAAAAAATAAAATATATCGCCGTAAACCTCAGTTTCTCCATAAAGAATGTGGGATTAAGTGGGTGTTCATCTCACATTTCTGTCGCGGTTAATTTTTGTTATGGTTTGTCCTTGGGTGTTTGTGTCGCTTATTTTATTTTATTTTGGATAGCCTTTTGGCCATTTTGTGGGAAAGTAACTGTCCTTTTGGCTTTCCGCTGTTTATGTTTCCATTAGGGTCTGTTGTTTCATGTTTGTGTTTCTTTCCCTTTGGTGTCCCTGATAGAAACTGTGGGTTAATTGTATCGATTCCTGATCATTGCCTCCGCTTCTATTTTGTAAACGTGATGGGTAAGAGTTTAATAATATAATGTTATTAATCAAGTAGTTTCTTATTGGCCCAGGTACAGGTCCAAGGTCTGCTGCACTGGCCCGAGGCCGAAGGCCGAGGACTAATGCAGCTGACCGAGGACCTGTGACTGGGTCAAAACGAAATTACTTGATTAATGATTCGGCCGAGGGCTAATGCAGCAGACCTTGGGCCTGTACCTGGGCCAATGCGAAATTACTTGATTAATGACAATTTTATTAATTGACACAATGAAAAAGCATTATTATTGATTTTTTTACCTCACTTGACCTCAGTTTATATTGGTTGACCTGGTGTTGATACGGATGACCTCCGATCAATACAGGATAGTCAATTAATAATTATTTGTACAGTATATGTATCCAATAAGATGTCCCTAAACAGGCGAAATGAATAGCGCCAAAGACACGGACATGACAGGTTCAATCAGAAAAAAATCAGGTAGATCTTTACTTACAAAAGGCAGAAAGAAGAGGAAATCTTTTCTTCAAGAAGAGACCCCATTTTTTTTTCATGGGACAGAATTTATAGAAAAGCGAACAGGAAGTCCCAAAAATAGACTCCTTTTGTAAAATGGCGGCAAATCTGCCAGGTTTATCCATTCCCCTTAATATGCCTAGAAAACCTTACTTTAATGTTTTATGTCATTGGACAAATCGGCTCAATATGCTCTTGGATTCACACATTGCTGTCAGTAATTTTATCTTTAATTCTTTGTTCCAATTACTTACGTAACGATTGATTTTTGATATGATTGTGATTGAACTTCTGTTAATCATTCAAGTCTGTTGCTTAAAACAATGAGATATATTTTCGGGAGTGTATTTGAATTCAGTCATTAGAATGGGAAGCTGGCGTCGTTTGAGAGATGAGATGTGTTTTTTCTAAACTTACCTGATAAACGTTATGAATACGTCCTGTCTGCTAGGAAGAGTATATCCAAATTATATATTTGCTATCATCTTCAGAATGCTGGACAGTACGAGTTATCTGATGAATTGTGTTGGATTTTATCTCCGTCTAAATTAGCCCTGGTCATTGCAGTTAATTATGTAAATACAATCTAAGATTTATCGGGATGAAAAATCGGTTTCATAAAACGTATCTACCTGCCAAACGCAGTTTCTTGGTCCGAGAAACCGATTCCAGATAAATTGCAATACATGGATAGACAAAATAGCTAAAATTAAGTCATGGTTCAATGGTGAAATTTGTCAAGTTTTAGCAAATATTTCTTCACTCAGATGTTGAGGTTTACGGACATATTTAATAAGTGGAAAATCAAACAGGCCCGTTATCTATTTTTGTTAGAAGGGACTCTGTTACGGTATAGAAACATACAATGCGATATTTGAAGTGAAAGCGTAGTGCTCATCACATGCCTGGTTAGTCTGATCAGCTTGATTTCGTTGAGCTTTTGGAACGTTTTTTGTGGCGAGAATTTATCAACGCCACGTTATTTTCTTTGCTTAATGGGCGCGTGTGTAGCTAAAGTTATAGAAAAGAAAAACGGAAAGGTTGCAGATAGCTCTAAAAATGAAAGTCGTGCAGAACTGTCCGTTGGAGAGATTGCAGTAATAAAAAACAACTGGAGGAAGGTTAATGGCATTTTACCAAGGGTAGGGAAACTTATTCTGCTCACGTAAGTAACATAATTAACTTCATGCTTTGGAAGATGAGAGAATATATAATTCACCATATTTGCATTATTTGCTGGCTCCAAGCTTGCACATTGTCTATATTGGAAAAAAAGGTAACCAGACCCCTGACCTTGAAATGTCAGGAGGGTCTGGTTACCTGTTTTTCAAACACTGATAACATTCAGACTAAGAACCAGCAGATAATGCAAATAAGGTTTTTGTTTGTTTGTTTTGAGGTTTAACGTCCCCGTCAACACTGTAAAGGTCATTTTGGAGACGTTGCTTCCAATTTTGTGGGACTTTTACCCGACATTGAGATGAAATGACATCTCAAGCCCTGTCGTCCAATGAAACCAATAGGGTTTATAAGCATGGACGGTCCGACTTATGCGCACAGCTTTGCCTGGGCAGGACTAGATCCTCTAAGCTGTTAACCAGTACTAGTGTGCGGGTTGGGTTTCAGCTCTGCGTGGAAGCATCATGCAGCCCATATATTTCTTCAAGCCCCGATGGGCGGGGGCGAAATGCAAATAAGGTGAATGGAGCAGGTGATCTCTACAACTCGACCATGCCTGCTACAGTAACTGTTATTACGTAACTATCCATATTTATCATATGGCGTCGCGTCTGAGACTGTAATAACGCCATGTAATAAATTCGACAATCCACTACTGGATAAATATGCAAATTAGCTAGATACGCCTCGTAACGTCACAAGGAAGACGTTCTAAATGCCATCGTGTTTAGTAATGGCGGAATTATTACATTTTTGTATAGCACTCGTGAATGATTTTAAATGTCATATGATAAATAAATTATAATCTTGCATACCTGCTCATGCATTATTGAATTTATTAAACTCACTGGGGAAAAGGCTATTTAATTATTTAATAACCGGTATGAACATCACTTTAGTTTTGACGGTATCACAACCTTATTAACCAAAATGAGTATTACAAATACATTTAAAATATCAATATCACCCCTTAGGTTACACTCTGCTTCTTCTGTACGGATTCCCCATTCTATTAAGAACTTTAATACTATGTTGCCTTCGGTATTGGTTAGACCCTTAAATTTGTCTTCTGTAACTTCAGTTAATCTCAAAGGAGCAGGGCATACCAATGTTTTTGGGAGTAGTCTTCGTATAAGACTATCTCCTCTCAAATCGCCCATCCTTCGAAAATATACTAATCCGTGGAAAAGAAGTGGAATGTATCCCAGTATTTCTAAGTGCAATGCCAAGAGGTGCAGATGTTGTTCGCATTTAAGCACTGCGTCTACCGTTACTTCATCTGTAAACGGTAGACGCTTCTCTGTAGTTAACATGTCTGATTTGACATGACAGTCTACAGATTTAATTTATCTAATTACTTGACGTGCTACAAACTGTTATATGCAGTACGTCGGTCAAACTAACCGCATGCTTAAAACTGGATTGAGCGAGCGTTATCGTAGAATGAGTGGGCCTAAGAGAACTGACACTTTCTTGTACCGTCGCTTTCGACGTGCAGGTCATTCTGTGGGTGGCGTTGTTGTACAACCAGTGGAAAAGCTTTGTTGCGATGCAAATTCTACATCTGGATTCAGAATAATCGGGGGGGGGGGGGGGGGGGGGGGGGCATGGGGCTGAACTGAAATGGATTAAATTTTTACAGACCCCTTTTCCGCTGGGATTTGGTAGCAGCATTTGTCGTGGGGGTGGTGTTTCCAGAATGCCGGGCTTTGGTATTTTCTCGCTCCTGGAGTGTCGGGGGCGCAGAGCTGGATCTCACGGCGCCGGGAAAGATGGTGGCTTTGGGCGTAAAACACGTGCGTTTAAACGAAACAATACTAGACTGAAGTGACTGTCAGTTATATTATTGGATCATGGACGCCGCTCTATGCTTTCGTTTTTGGGTTCGTTGCCCGTTTCTGTTTTGCGTCTTCTGGGCACCGGGGCGGGTGGATTCTGCGGTGGTTCTCGTCAGTTATATGATGCGGCTCTCTTAACTAGAGGCTATACTCAGCATACTCTCCGTCCTTACATTGATTCTGAAATTAATCATAAACGCCATTTCTTCAGTATCCTTCATTAATAAGGGTATGGATTTTATAGATTTGCCCGGTATCTTCCGTGAGAGATCGGTGCTTTCTTCCATTCCTGCTTATTTTCAAAATACTGAAACACCTATGGTTTGCTATAAATATAACAAACCTGTTGGATCTATCATTTTTAATTTCAATAAACTTGTTTCAGATCTTGATATTGATACTAATACTCCTGATTCATGTGATTGTAAAAACTCAAAGTATTGCTATCCTGCTGCTGGTCGTGTGGTTGCTGGCGGTTTGGGGGTTGTTCCTGATTCTGGGGTGGGGGGTGTGGTTTCTAGGGGACCGAAGTGTCGGTTTCCTTCTGGGATTGATTTCAGTGGATGTAGAGATGGGGTCGCTGCTTCCTTGGGTGAATTCGGTAATCGATGGTGTAAGCGAGAGTATGTTGAGCATAAAGCCCTTAAGGACTGGAAACTTAGCATTTTAAAACTAGTGAATGGGCGCATTTCTTTCTATTCTCAAAATGCTGGCTTATTACCTCCTAGGCCCAAGACGTCCTTACGTCATCTTAAACTAGGTGTTCGGGAATTTCATAAGAAGTTTGTTTTGGCCCCTGCAGACAAGGCCGCTAACAACGTCGTCGTTGTGTGACGGCTCCACTATGTTGACACGCTTAAGCAGGAGCTTGGTGGTACTATGGCCTATGAACTTCAGCCTTTAGCTGAAGGGGGAGCTATAGTAGATAAACATGTTTGTCTTTCGGCCACCAGATTTGCTGTGTGTGTTAACGAAGGCCAAGACAGGCTTCCTGCGCTATGCTGGTTACCAAAACTTCATGAGGGGCCTTACAGGGCGCGGTTTATTGCGGGTTCTGGCTCTTGCGCTACTACTGAGCTTTCTAGATTGTTTGCT
Organism: Lucinisca nassula; assembly: GCA_963580285.1. NCBI lineage: Eukaryota > Metazoa > Mollusca > Bivalvia > Lucinida > Lucinidae > Lucinisca > Lucinisca nassula. Next base: position 83,395,928 of record OY757023.1, read on the forward strand.
TCCTGTCTTGCTGCTATTGGGGCGCATGTAGTTAAATATTGTGATAGGGTCTTTGAAAGATCGGGAAGAAATCTGTTTTGGTCTGTGAGAAGTTCGGGTGGGGTTTTAAATAAATTGAAATCTAGACATTTTCGTGCTTCTAGTCTGTCTGCCTGCGGTTTTTCCGCTCTTTGTACTACACTTCCTCGTGGTCTTGTGGGAGGGGGGCTTGATGGTTTGATTGAGTGGGCTTTTCACGGAGAGGGTTCTCTCTATCTTGCATGTAATGTCAGAAATGCATTTTTCACTTCTGGGGAGCGTGGGAGTTGTGCGCTTTGGTCATGTCAGAAAGTGTGTGGTGCCCTCGCCTTTCTGCTTGGCGGTGTTTGTGTTGGATTCGGTGCTGAGTGGTTTGGACGAATTGTGGGTGTTCCGATGGGTACTGGTTGCGCGCCTCTTGTGGCTGGTCTGTTCTTGTGTTGTTGTGGGGGAGACTTCGTTTTGTCGCTTTCCATTGGTGGCCGGTCTGGGGTTGTTGAGGCTTTTAGCTCTACTTCTAGATATTTAGATGATTTATTAAATAGTGATAGTGCCTATTTTGATGGTTTGGTCGGTCGGATTTGCCCCCTGGGGCTTCGGTTAAATAAAGCAAATTCTTCTGATGCCGGGGCCCCGTTTTTGGGTTTGCATCTGTCTATTGTAGATGGATTTGTTTCGTGCAAAATTTGTGATGGACGCGATGGCTTTGGTTTTGGGATTGTGGGTTTTCCTTTTTTGGATGGTGATGTTCCTCGTGCGCCGTCCTGTGGCGTTTGTGTTTCGCAATTGGTTCGATTTGCTAGAGTGTGTGGTCGTGTAACTGACTTCAACACTCGTAATGAGTTGTTAACGGCTAAACTCCTTAATCAGGGTTGTCGGTACCATAGGCTGCGCGGGGCCTTTTCAAGGTTTTATGGACGCCGTTCTGGTTTGGTTTCGGAATTCGGTATTGGACTTAGGTCTCTTCTGCGGCGGGGTCTATCGGAGCCCGAGTTTTGTGGTGGCTTGGCATGTGGATTCGGGGAGGTGTGTGGCCGCGGTGACTTCGGCACCCAATTTCGTGGAATCGTTCTTCGATGTAGGGGGATTGGGTGCGGCTTGGATGTTGTGCGACAGACTGCGTGCATGGTGGTTGGCCCGGTCGCGGTTGGCAACTTTGCTTCCCTCTTTAATTGCACGCCGGTGGGTCAGGCCTCAGATTCTATGACGGCTCCAACGTAAAGGCTTATTGAAAATTAGAGAGATAATGTCGGTTGGTGCCTGATGCTCTGTCTCTGGTCGGGCTCATCGGAGTCTAACTGTTGGTTTTCTTTTGCTCCAGCATTTCAGTGGTTTCTTGCTGTCGAGTCCTCACCGTTGTCTCACCTCTGTGGTTCTTTGATTTTTGTGTTCACGGAGATGTTGCACTGATGAGTTAGGAGGCCTTCATGCGGACTGAACAAATTATTTGTCTAAATCGCGACGGAAGTAAGGGCGAGGATTGTGGCCACGTAAAATCGATTTAAGCCCCCCAGTGGAAATCTTCCACTGACCGTTCCAAGGCGGCTCTTCTGTGGCGATTTATTTATGTTGTTGTTTGTTACTTACTGTGTGTATCACTTGTGTCTTTTGGTTTTGGATGGCCATATGGCCATTTTGTGGGAAAGTAACTGTCCTTATGGCCTTCCTTTGTTTAGGTTTCCATTATGGTCTGGTCGCTTAATGTTTGTATTTCTTTCCCTTTGGTGTCTTTTATGGGTGGAGTAAGTTAATTGTATCAATTCCTGATCTTTGTTTTACTTCTACTTAAAATACTCGGCAAAACCTCTCCTCGCATTTTAACCCTTTTTAACGCTTTTCCTGAACTCATTTTTGATCCATTTTCGTTAAGCTCGTTGAAGATAAGCCATAAATGCTCGGCAAAACCTCACATGTTATCCATTTTCCTCAACTCGTTTACTAAGTTCAATTATACATGAACACTAGTGTAAGATTCTCTATTTAATTATTAAAAATGAAAAATAAGGACATTTTTTAGTTTTTCAAAGGGCCACAACTCTGAGGGTATTGTAGCTAGAGTTACGTAACTTGCCATGTAATTGTGTAATGATATTGTGACCTTAAATTTAAAGTTTGAAGTTGAAACGTGTGACGGTTTGTATTGAAGCCGACGGTTTGCATGGTCTCTGATGGGATCGATTCCTGATTATTGCTTTCACTTCTATTCTGTAAGTTATTTAGATAAAAAAAACACATAAAAAATGTGGATGGACAGACAGACAGACAGACGGACAGACAGGGTGATTACTATAGGGCACCCGCGGGGCCCTAATGAACCCGAGGAACACCCTTGCTGATATCACCAGATATCATGCACCTGCTAACTTGGACGCCTTAGAATTACACCGTTAGGTATGTTGCTGCTGGTGATAGCTTTTGGTTTTCACGCACGTGAAAAAAATTCTTACGAACCCAATACATATTATAATGTATATATTCAGACGAAAGCCAGCGTAATGGCTCAAAATATCAATAACTATATACATGTAATGGACGGGTTAATGCATTGGTATTGACATTACGAAAACATGCCTATACAAATACAGTGAAAACATAACCGCCGAAAAAATGAAAATGTTCCGATGAAAAAATGAGAAATTTTCTGATTTCTGCTCAAAATGTAGAGCAGAAATAAGCAAAAATACGGTTTACCCCTGTAAACCCCAGTTTTACTATATAAAAGCGGGGTTCAAGGGCGTCAAAATTATATAGGCGTGTTTTCGTGATGATATTGCCCCGAAATTGGATATGCAAGCACAGTTATTTATACCCCCACAAATGAAATTTGGGGGGGGGGGGGGGGGTATATAGGAGTGAGCTTGTCGGTCGGTCTGTCTGTCTGTCGGTCGGTCTGTCTGTCGGTCGGTCGGTCTGTTGACTTGGTTTCCAGACGATAACTCAAAAACCGCTTCACCGATTTTTATAATTTTTGGTACACTGATGTAACATCATAAAATACAGGTCAAGTTCGATTTCCACTACAATTCGTCAATTTTCGACATAGTTATGGCCCCTTTCAAGTGAAAAAATTGCAAAATGGCGCTGATGTACTATCAAGGCAGTTTTTGTGGGGGTATTCATCACCTTTAGTGATAGCTCTAGTTTATGTTACTCCTCGAAAAAATTATTCCTATTTAGTTCAATCTTCGTTTACTCCAAACAGGGGTTTTGGATGTTCGTTATTATTGATTTATTTGGCACATTCTGAAAAACTGAAATTATAAAATTATAATTATCGCTTTTCTGTATTATAAACATACATAATAACGCTTACAGAGAAAAGTATGATGCATTAATAGCATAATCACTTAATAAAGAACATATCGGAAATGTAGTTGTAGATTTGTTTGTTTGAATTGGGTCTAACGTCCCCGTCAACACTATTTAGGTCATTTTGGAGACGTTGCTTCCAATTTTGTGGGACTTTTACCCGACATTAAGATCTCAAGCCCTACCGCCCAATGAAACCAGAAGGCTTAAATGCATACGACGATATGACTCACACCACTTTTCCTGGACAGGCATGCGTCAGGAGGCCTTCATGCGGACTGAAAAAAATTACAAGTATTTGTCTTTATCGCGACGGAAGCAAGGGCGAGGATTATGGCCACGTAAAATCGTTTCTGCTGACCGTTCCAAGGCGGTTCTTCTGTCGCGGTTTATTTTTGTTATGGTTTGTCTTGGGGTGTTTGTATTTTGGATAGCCTTTTGGCCGTTTTGTGGGAAACTAACTGTCCTTTTGGCTTTCCGCTGTTGGTGTTTCCGTTGGGGCCTGTTTCTTCATGTTTGTGTTTCATTCCCTTTGGTGTCTCTGATGGGAGCTGTAGGTTAATCGTATCGATTGCTGATCATTGCCACTACTTCTAGTTTAGTCCTTCTTAGCGGTTTACCAGCTAACTCGCTAGTCTGGCCCAGAAAACATGTACACTACATATTTTTCACTTCTGTGGTGTATTCCTTGCTTCCAAAGGATGGCCCTTTAATAGAACATATTTACCAGTTATCGTGTGTGGTCAGATTCAGCTCTGCGTGGAAGCATCATGCAGCCCAATCTATTTCTCCAAGCCACGATGGGCGGGGGCTAAACAAGTTGTAGAATGAACACAATGCAGTTCAAATGGTTTATCGCGGGTCATCTGTTGACAAAGGATCATAATAAGTATTATGAAAGCAAACGTTTAGCGACAAAATATGCGAACGAAGCGAAAAACAAAAAGAAAAAGAAAAAAGCAACAACAAAACACAAAAACAAAACACTTGTTCTTCAGAAAAATTCACACTGAAACAAAAATAAAAAAAAAAACTAAAAATTTTAATCACCAAAATCAAAGAGTGACAGGAATGCACATACAACAACGTGCAATCTAACAACACACACCCAATCAAATTGTCTTATACAGAAATGAAGGCAACGATCAGAAATCGATACAAAAACCTCACATCTCCGATTCAAGACATTAAAGGGAAAGGAAAACGTCATTAAATTGAAAACTTCACAGCCAAAAAGATAGTTACCTTCCCACAAAATGGCCAAACAGCTACACAAAACAATGACTCAGAGATATTAGCAATGGCCACATGACAAAACGAATGGTACAATAGTACACCACGATAGAAGAACCGCCTTATAGCGGTTAGTAAAAAGTTTTTGTTTTCTGGGGATTGTGGGACGCGTGCTTAAATCGACTTTGCGAGACCACTATATTCGCCTTTGGTTCTGTCGTAGTTTAGACAGACAATTTTCTCAGTCCACATGCAGGGTTTCTAGCTCATCAGTGCAACATCTCTGAAAACATACAAACTAACGAATGCAGGGATACAACGACGATATGGACTCAAAAGCATGAAACACCAGCAATGTCAGAGCAAAAGGAAACGAACGGTTGGACTCCAGAGGGCCCGACCAGACAGAACATCAGGCACAAAAAGACACTACAAAACTATTTAATTAAATTAAAGGAACCCATACAATCAGATCCCAAATTGTTCTCAAAATATCACTAGGGAAAGAAGTCGAAACATAAGGGACGACAGTAAACAAAACGGGCCACAGGTAAACCGAGTCGGCAGCTCTTGCCCAAACAGGTGGTGGCTCCGAATATCCAAACCTAACTAAAAGGAGCAATATACAAAATACATGTATGGGGAAAGAATTAGACTCACCAACATGACATATATTAAACTGGAAGGTGAAACGAAACTAAAATGAACAACCGAAAAGGAGGATGAGGGAGAATCAGAATCATCAACGTAACAACATATATAATCAGGGAAAGAATCAGAACATCCAACATAAAACATGAAAGAAGCACAGTATTTAGGCTGGAGCTGCCAATGCCTCAGAGGCCCAACCAGCCGGTGTGCAATTAAAGGAGGAAGCAAGATTATCAACCGTGAATCTGTTAGCTACCATGTATGCAGTCTGTCGTATAACATTTATGTTGCACCCAATATTTTTATATCGAAGAATGATTTTACGACATTATGAACTGAAATCTTTGCTAGCATACATTTTTCTGACTTTGTATACTAAGTCACCATAAGATTCAGGTTTTGATAGGCTTTGTTTCAGAAGATATTTTAAGTGCCACGTTTAATTTTGTTTGTTTGATTTAATGTTTAACGTCCCTGTCAACACTGTAAAGGTCATTTTGGAGACGTTGCTTCAAATTTTGTGGGACTTTTACCCGACTATGAGATGAAATGACATCTCAAGCCCTGCCATCCAATGATATCAAATTGGGTTTATAAGCATGGACGGTCCGACTCGCACTGCTTTGCCTGTGCAGGCTTAGATCCTCTAAGTGGCTTACCAGTACGCATGTGCGGGTCGGTTTCAGCTCTGCATGGAAGCATCATGTAGCCCATCTATTTCTTCAAGCCCCGATGGGCGGGGGTCGTCGTTTAATTTTGAAAATAAAACGAAAAGGCGTCTGCAATACTTAGACAAAGGCTTTGTGAATTTTTTTAATACCGATAACCCTGATAAAGACGGTTAGAAATTATTAATCTATTACGAGTACATGACTAGACACTCTTGCAAACCGAATTAATACGGATATATAAACACCGTAGGATGTCCAACGAGAACCAATACCACACAAGAAAGAAACAGTGACAATCTGAAAGTCAAAATCATCGCGTTTATCTTATTTTTTTTTCATACCTCAAACCCATCTTAAATAGAGAAATGTAAATCCAAAAACGAGGCGTCTGTATCAGACGAATATGCTTTATTTAACTGACATTCTGAAGCGAAAATTGGACTGATCAACCCGTCGAATTTAGGTATTGTCAATATATAATAAGTCACTGAAAGATCTAGACGTCGAGCTAAAAGCCTTAATAAATTCAGATTGCGTATCGAATGATAGGGACATCATGAATTCTCTGTCATTAAAGAACATAAATTAGCCACAAGGGGCGCGCAGTTTGTACCCATCGGAATTCCCACAATTTGTCATAATAACTTAGTACCAAATCTTATACAATTATTATCAAGTAGACAGTTAAGAGCTTCACTCACTTTCTGACATGACCATAATGTTCAATTTGTATAGTCGCCAGAAGTGAACAAAATTGTTCTTACGTTATATGCAAAGAAGAGGGAATCTTCTTTATGGAAAGTTCTTTCAGTTACATCATTAAAATTCTGTTATAAGATTATGAGTTATGATTATGTGCCTGATGCTCTGTCTCTGGTCGGGCTCATCGGAGTCTAACTGTTGGTTTTCTTTTGCTCCAGCATTTCAGTGGTTTCTTGCTGTCGAGTCCTCACCGTTGTCTCACCTCTGTGGTTCTTTGATTTTTGTGTTCACGGAGATGTTGCACTGATGAGTTAGGGGGCCTTCATGCGGACTGAACAAATTATTTGTCTAAATCGCGACGGAAGTAAGGGCGAGGATTGTGGCCACGTAAAATCGATTTAAGCCCCCCAGTGGAAATCTTCCACTGACCGTTCCAAGGCGGCTCTTCTGTGGCGATTTATTTACGTTGTTGTTTGTTACTTACTGTGTGTATCACTTGTGTCTTTTAATTTTGGATGGCCATATGGCCATTTTGTGGGAAAGTAACTGTCCTTATGGCCTTCCTTTGTTTAGGTTTCCATTATGGTCTGGTCGCTTAATGTTTGTATTTCTTTCCCTTTGGTGTCTTTTATGGGTGGAGTAAGTTAATTGTATCAATTCCTGATCTTTGTTTTACTTCTACTTAGTGTAGTGCAAGCCGTTGACACGTCTTTTGTAGACAGACTGAATGCACGAAACTGTTTGGATTTCAGTTTGTTTAAATCCTCATATAGTTTTCTTTCTGATCGTTCGTAGACCCTGTTGCTATTTTAATCACATGCTGTTTGATGACAGTAAGACACGAAGTTAAAAATAAGGAAAGTTCTGTAGTGGTACAAGAACTTGAATTTATAATAAACCGTCCTTTGTATGGTCTTTTGTCTAGTTTAGATAGGTAACAATTATAGTGTGGAAAAAAAAGAAGTGAAGTCAATGATCAGAAAACCCCAAGGCTCCCACCAGAGACACCAAAAGGGAAAGAAACACAAACATGAAACAACTAGACCCTAATGGAAATATCAATAGCGGAAAGCCAAACGGACAGTTACTTTCCCACAAAAGGACCAATTGGCTGCCCAAAACAAAATAATATAAGCGAAACACACACTCAAAGCCAAGCCATATCAAAAATAAACCACGACAGAGCAAAAGAAAACCAACAGTTAGACTCCGATGAGTCCGAGCAGGGACAGAGCATCAGGCACCAACCAACATTACATAAATTTAGATTCTCTCTAACTCTCAGTAATAACTCTCAATTACACCATCGATGAAGGCAGCGGCAATTTCTTACCTATACGTATTGAAATCAATATTAGAAGGCATTCGGTACTTCAGCCCTTTTGAAATGATTTTTGCATCATATTGTCAGGAATTATTTTTTTAAATTACCAGTGATTATATGGCCAGCTGCTGGATAGCAATACACTTGATCTTAAATAAAAATCAAAAATGAGTTCCTTTAAGAGCAATGAAAACATTCATAAGAACGAAGATGGGTCATACTACGTAGTTTCGGCTAATAAAGCCTCATCAGTGACCCTGTAATGAACCGACAAAGAAAGCCAGAGGAAACATACTGCAGTTTTGCGAATTTCGAATAGGCAGTCGATACAAAGACTTATATAAATCAAAATGGGGTCCAAATAGTTAAAAACCTGTCTAGAATATGAATCTAAACCAATAATTTATTTCTGATTTCTCAGAATATTCACGCTGATCTCAAAGGACCAAAAGTAAAATATAAACTGCACTATGGTTTATGTACGGGGAGACGTTTTACGGCCGCCACACTGCACAACACCAGCTGCAGTGATGGCAAATAAAAATCAAAAATGAGTTCCTTTAAGAGCAATGAAAACATTCATAAGAACGAAGATGGGTCATACTACGTAGTTTCGGCTAATAAAGCCTCAAAACCTGCTAAAAAGATTAGTTTATTATAGTGTCAAACAACAATTTTGCATTGACATATGCATGCATAAAATACTAATCATTTATGCCAAGCCAACTGGCTAAAGGAGTAAGGATTCATGATGTTACAGTCGAATACAAAACAATGCTCGTGAAGCACAAGTTCCCAGTCGAATACCACCAGTTACTGCGCCGAGTTAAATGGACTGTTAGTCATTCAAATGAGCGTCATTAGTTTCAGTAATGCCACATTAAAGACCCCCAAAAATTTGCTTCTGACGTTTGTTGAGATGAGACATAAAATCCCACATGAATTTGAGGCAATAATTTAGATAAATAAATAAATATGTCTGTCCCCGGGTGTGTGTGTGTGTGTGTTTTTTTTTTTTTTTTTTTTGGGGGGGGGGGATGGGGGAGGGACACGATGAAATTTGGCTGTAACATGGGTGCGTTTGAACTGAAAACATTCTTCTACAAAATAGAAGATCATGTTAACAAGTCCGTGCAATGAACAACCCTCTAACCCCACCCCACTTTATTAAGGAAACAACATTATTTTCCTTATTTTTGTCATAACACATAGATTGTGACTAATCGTTAGAATTGCCTCAATGATGCGGTTCTAACGAGCACCAGTGGCCTATATATGGTCGCGAAATAAGACACATATAAAAGATTTTCATCTGGTAACTGCTAGTTGTAGTGATAAACAAATTGCAATTTTATCTCACGGGTGTGTCGTCGTTAATTAAATGTTAAACTACCACGAAAAACCACGATATCCTCAAACCACCGAAAGAAGGGAACAACTTAGCATTATACAAATTTGTTGTTAATTATAACGCGGAAAAAAAGATAAAGTTTTAAGGTGAAAAAAATGTAATTTTTTTTCTTATTTTTGCTTCTAATATGCCGGTAGATCGTGGATACACGTTAGAACCGAGTTAAAAGGAGTATAAACAATCTATATTTTAGACCAGAAATAATAAAATAAGGTTAACCATTGAAATCGCCATTTCACTGTATAAATATGAGGTTCAAGAGGGTCAGAATTATATAGGCGTGTTTTCGTGATGATAGGTTTCTTTTTGTTGAGGTTGTACACCCACCAATACTATTTAGGTCATTTATGAGGCATTGCTTCATATTTGTTGGACCTATACAAGACATTGAAAGAAACCAATAGAGTTGCAATCCAACTCGCACCGTTTTCCTTGTGTCTTGTCCTTGAGGATCAATTATTCCATTGTGGGGACTTGAAAATATTTTAGGGTCAACGATAAGGCCTAATTGGCCGACACTAGCTAGTCTGGCCGAGAAAAAACTTATATACTCCATATTTTTCAGTTCTAAGGTGTATTCTTTGCTTCAAAGGGATAAATTTTTATAGATCAGCTTAGACCTTTTATGCGGTTAACCAGTCCTCAAGCTCGGTCGATTTCGCACATTGCAGCCCGATCAATTTTTTAAAGCCAAGATGGACCAGGGCGCAGGGAACAACTTAGTAACATGAGTACATGTACAGAAAACAAAACCTCAGGGTTGGTGTGACCTACATACAGTTTTGTATTGAGAATGTTAAGTAATCTAAGAAAATTTACAACAATCGCAAAGTACTAACATCGCAAAGTGCGCTTAATCAGATCAATTATTTTTCAGGATTCTAATGAAAGGAATGAAGGGCTGTTTTATGTCAGAGATAACCTATCTCTTTTGTAGACTACGGTATTTCAATCTGAAACTAATCATCTTAATAATAATGACCTATTTAATCACATTGATACTCTTAATCAAGTATGATATAACAAAGCCGTATCTCTCAAAAAGCATTAAAAATGGTCAATGGCAACAGGGTTATTAGCTCACCTGTCACGTAGTGACGAGGAGAGCTTTTGGGATCACTTTTCCCGTCGTCCGTGCGTGCGTAAACTTTTCTTGTGAACACACTAGAGGTCACAGTTTTGGGCCAATCATCATCAAACTTGGTCAGAATGATCATCATGGCAATATCTAGGTCAAGTGCGAATATGGGATATGGCAGGTCAAAAAGTAGGTCAGTAGGTCAAATCAAAGAAAAACCTTGTGAACACTCTAGAGGCCAACGTTTTGGTCCGATAGTCATCAATCTTGCCCAGAATGATCATCTTGACAATATCTCGGCCAAGTTCGAATATGGGTCATGTCGGTCAAAAAGTAGGCCAGTAGGTCAAAGCATAGAAAAACCTTGTGAACACTCTAGAGGCCACGGTTTTGGTCCGATCGCCATCAAACTTGCTTAGAAGGTTCGTCTTGACAATATCTAGGACAAGTTCGAAAATGGGTAATGTCGGGTCACAAAGTAGCTCAGTACGTCAAATCATAGAAAAACCTTATGAATACACTAGAGACCACGGTTTTGGTCCGATAATCATCAATCTTGCTCAGAATGATTATCTTGGCAATATCTCGGTAAAATTCGAATTGGGTCATGTCGGGTCAAAAAGTAGGTCAGTAGGTCAAATCAGAGAAAAACCTTTTGAACACACTAGAGGCCACAGTTTCTGTCCGATCATCATCAAACTTGCCCAGAATGATCAGATTGACAATATCTCAGTCAAGTTTAAATATTGTTTTTTTTCTTAAAAAAGTAGGTCAGTAGGTCAAATCATAGAAAAACCTTTTGAACACACTAGAGGCCACGGGTTTGATCCAATCATCATCAAACTTGCCCAGAATGATAATCTTGATAATATCTTGTTCACGTTTGAATATGGGTCATGTCGGGTCACAAAGTAGGTCAGTAGGTCAAATCATAGAAAAACATTGTGCATACACAAATTGCCACAGTTTTGGTCAGATCATCTTCAATCTTGCTCAGAATGATAGTCTTGACAATATCTCGGTCAAGTTCGAATATGGGTCATGTCGGGTCAAAAACTAGGTCAGTAGGTCAAATCATAGAAAAACCTATCGAATACACTAGAGGTCATAGTTTTGTTCCGATCATCATCAATCTTGCCAAAATGATCGACTTGACAATATCTGTGTCAAGTTCGGATATGGGTCATGTCGGGTCAAAAAGTAGGTCAGTACAAAATCATAGAAAAATATTGTGAACTCACTTGGTCCGGTCATCATCAAACTTGCTCAGAATGATTATCTTGACAATAACTCGGTCAAGTTCGAATATGGGTCATGTCGGGTCAAAAAGTAGGTCAGTAGGTCAAATCAAAGAAAAACCTTGTGAACTCTCGAGAGGCCACAAGATTTTGTCCAGTCATGATCAAACTTGCTTAGAATGATCATTTGACAATATCTCGGTTAATTCTGAATATGGGTCATGTCTGGTCAATAAGTAGGTCAGATCATAGAAAAACCTTGTGAACACACTAGAGGCCCCAGTTTTGGTCCGAGCATCATCAAACATGCTCAGAATGATCATCTTGACAATATCTGGGTCAAGTTTGAATATGGGTTATGTCGGGTCAAAAAGTATGTCAGCAGGTCAAATCATAGAAAAACGTTGTGAATACTATAAGAGGCCACAGTTATAGTGCAATCATCATAAAACTTGCTCAGAATGATCATCTGGATATTATCTCAGTTAAGTTCGAATATGGGTTCTGTCAAATCAAAAAAGTAGATCAGTAGATTATTTTGTCATAACTTTTGAACCGTTTGAGATAGAACCTTCATATTTGGCATGTAGGTTTCTTGTGACAAGGGCGTCCCACTCATATAAAAAATCTGACCTGTGACCTTGACCTACCTTATCATAACTTTTGAACCATATGAGATAGAGCCTTCATATTTGGCACGTATGTTCCTTGTGACAATATTTTCCCACCCATTCAAAAAATTTGACCCATCGACTTGACCTTTGATCTACTTTGTCATAACTTTTGAAGCATTTGAGATACAGCCTTCATATTTGGCATGTAGGTTCCTTACGACAAGGGCTTCATATTCATACATAAAATTATCTGTGACCTTTACCTTGACATTTGACCTACTTTATCATAGCTTTTGAACCATTTGAGATAGTGCCTTCATATTTGGCATGTACGTTCCTTTGTGAAAAGGTCTTCCCACCCATACAAAATTTTGTCTTATGAACTTGACCTTTGACCTACTTTGTCATAATTTTTTTAAGCATTTGAGATAGAGCGTTACTATTTGACATGGAGTTTCCTTGTGACAAGGGCTTACAATTCATACAAAAATGACTTGTGACCTTGAAATGTGACCTACTTTATCATAACTTTTCAACCATTTGAGGTAGAACCTTCATATTTGACATGTGTGTTCCTTGTGTCAAGGACTTTCCATCCATAGAAAAATTTAGCCCTGTGCCTTTGACCTTCTTTCTCATAATTGTTTTACCATTTAAGATAGATCCTTCATATTTGTCATGCAGGGTCCTTCTGACAAGGGCTTCCCACCAATGCAAATTATTTGACCTGTGACCATGACCTTTGACCATTTTTGGTCATAACTTTTGAACCATTTAAGGTAGATAAAAATCTAAAATGAGTTCCTTTAAGAGCAATGAAAACATTCATAAGAAAGAAGATGGGTCATACTACGTAGTTTCGGCTAATAAAGCCTCATCAGTGACCCTGTAATTATCCGGCAACAAAAGCCAGAGGAAACATATACCGCAATTTTGCGAATTTCGGACAGGCAGTCGATTCAAAGACTGATATAAATCAAAATGGGGTCCAGATAATTAAAAACCTGTATAGAATATGAGTCTAAACCAATAATTTGTTTCTGATTTCTCAGAATATTCACGCTGATCTCAAAGGACCAAAAGTAAAATATAAACTGCACTATGGTTGATGTACGGGGAGACGTTTTACGGCCGCCACACGGCACAACACCAGCTGCAGTGAGCCTTCATATTTGGCATGTATGTTCCTTGTGACAAAGTTTTCCCACTTATGCAAAACATTTTGACCTGTGACCTTGACCTTGATCTGTGACCTATTTAATCATAACGTTGGAACCATTTCAGATAGAGCTTTCATATTTGGCATGTATATTCCTTGTGACAATTGCTTCCGATCCATACAAAAAGTTTGACCTGTGGCCTTGACCTACTTTATCATAACCTTTGAACCAGATGAGATAGAGCCTTCATATTTGACATGTTTTTCCTTCTGACAAGACTCCTTACTATATTACCTACCATTTCCTTTCTACATCGTGGACCAGGTGAGCGATCCAGGGCCATCATGACCCTCTTGTCTTCTTTTTTTTTTTTTTTTTGCTAGCTGAAGAGAAAAATATCGTACGTGTACGCAATATTGTTCTTGCACGCCAGATAAGGATATCCGTGGTTTTAGCCTGGGTTAGAAATTCTTTTCTAACCCTGGTCTTCTTACTTAAATCGAATGTTATCGCGTGTTTGATAAATGCACTGCTTGACTTCGACCTCATATGCGCCGTAGTTAGGTTGACGTCACAATACGTAACGTGACGTCACTAAACATCACGTCATTTTCATTCCAATATGGCCGACGTTGGCATCCGAATGGACTGTATTATTAAAATCCACGCTCAGATATGAAAGGTATGCAAGAAAAAGGATCTAACATGGGTGTAAGGGGTGGATGGAAATATCTGTCCCTCGAAATCACTGTCCGGCATCAGTCGGCAAGACTCGTGATGCCGGACGTCAACTTAGCGACGACGCATATGAGGCCATATTCAACCAGTGCATTTATCAAGCACGCGAGAATATTCGATTTTGGGTAAGAACACCAGGGTTAGAACAGAATTTCTAACCCAAGATAAAACTAAAAAGGACGGGTTACTAAAAAGGACGGGTTACAGTTTTCTACTGCAAAGTGCCTACTGAAAGAGCTAATTCTTGGAGTCAACAAAAACTGATCAACATATACTTATAAGGTGACCAGATATCTCTGGTTTGTTGGACAAATATTTACTTTTTCATCCGCATGCGTTTTGGTAACAAAATTTCCGGTTGAATACATGCACTACTGGTCATGTGTAACATTGCGCCTAAGGAAAAAGTGAAGACCCCTGTGGTGTTCAAAGGAAAATTGCATGGTCGTCCACATTGTTAACCGGAGAAAACTACATACCACTTTATTTCAGAAGCAATAATGCTTTCAAAAATGCTGATGTTTTGGCGGTTAACGATGTGGAGAATGTTGAAAAATAAACTTTTATCGATAAAATAATGTGAGAAAATTACATATACAGAAGGACAGCGGCTGGCCATTTGTAGGAGCATGACCATCATTCCTTGCTGGGCAAACGGCTGTCACATGCTGTGCATGTTACTTGTATGACATACATTCATGTTTACCTACCATTACCGGTTTCTGTCTTACATTGTTTACAGGGTATGTAACATTTCATATTTTCTGCAGACGTACCCTGAATGCTGGTATAAATAAAAATGTTTTCAGAGGAAAACAATCTCCCCTCACCATAAATGTATCTTAAACACCCATTTGACTTTAATAACTAGATTAACGTCAACAATCTTGACACCCCATAATAAATCACTAGAAATCATCAAATCACTACCCGGTATATTAAAATGAAGGTCTCCCTGTTCCCCATGGTCTTAATTCTTTGGTTCACTCTTTGGAAAACAACTTATAAAATGCATCCAGATGATGGAAATCAGGAGTGCAAGATTACAATTAAGGAGAATAGTAGTAGAATTTCCCAGTACTTGGCATTTACAAGGAAGAATGGGAACAGAAGGTGTTCGGAGGGCTTGCGAAACTTCAAGTCCTCGCGCGGTACAAACTTGGCTTTACTTCTAATCTTGGCCGGAGACATTGAAACTAACCCCGGCCCAAGGTTTCGCTGCGGACTCTGCAAAAAATATTGCAAAGGTTCCGAGAAATGGATAGAATGTGAGGACTGTAACAAGCGCTTTCACTCCTCATGTTCTGATTTGGATAACAGTCAGTTGTTAGAAATTGAATCTAGAGCTGGAACTTGGTATTGCAAAGACTGCAAAGCTGACTGTGGTCTTTGCAGTGGTGCTGTCCTTAATGGCCACAAAGCCATTCAGTGTGATCAATGTGAAATGTGGATACACACTGACTGTTCCTTCATGTCAGATGCAGAATATGGCACATTGGTAAATTCAAGCTGCCACTGGATATGTCCAAAATGTGAGGTCTGTAACTTTTCAGACTCCTTCTTTGATGAATATGTAGAACTGAGTAAGCAAGACAGGTTTGAACCTCTGTCAGAGGATAAGAGAGACAAATCTTCGACTGCTGATGAAACCAAGTCAAATTTTGTGAAAGGTTTGAAGCTTTGCAGTATAAACATAAATGGAATTAGAGGGAAAATTCTTGAACTTTTAGCTTTCCTCGATACATCTCAACCTCATATTGTTGCTATTCAGGAAACAAAGATTGACAGTTCAATTACTACATCTGAGCTTTTCCCTGAAAATTGTCAGTACTGTGTGTACAGAAAAGATAGGAACTCTCATGGTGGTGCGGTGATGTTGCTCATTCATAGAGACATCCCTCACATGCCGTTCATGGAACTTGAAAATGACACCGAATCGGTTTGGGTTAAGGTTTTTCCAAATAAAACTTCCCACTTCGTAGCAAGTTGGTATCGACCACCAAATGGTACAATCGAAAACTTCCAGTTGTTTAAAGACCAACTGGATTGCATTAAATTGTAGCATAAGGGTAAAAAACACCCGGCTGTACATGTTCTAGGTGACCTCAACTTCAGAGACATTGCTTGGCCCGACAGGCTCAGCAAACAAGGCACAATGCTGAGTCAGTCGGAAGGACAAATATTAATTGACATTATGAACGATCATGGTCTTGAACAAATTGTTAACTTCCCCACTCGTGATAAGAAAACATTGGATCTGATCCTTACGACTTTGCCAGGACAATCGAAGACATTCATTCCCCAGATAAACTAAGTGACCACGATGTTGTCTCCGGATATTTAAAAATTCACATCCCACCAATAAAGAAACCTCGGAGGAAGGTGTACTCATATCAGAAAGGTGACTATGAAACTATGAGGAAGGATGCACTCAGATTTGCAAAGGAGAATTACTTTAATGGTCATTCAGATGCTCGGTCTGTACAGGAGAATTTTGATTTGATAACTTCTTTCATTCATACTTCGGCCGAAAATCATATCCCCTCAAAAACTAGTAGGTCTGTATCTTCTATTCCCTGGATCACTCCAGAGATAAGAAGGAAAATTCGCAGAAGGAATAAGATTCATGCAAAGGCAAAAAAGACGGGAAGTGGTAAACTCCGGACAAAATTTGAAAACTTGAGACGTGAAATCAAGACTGATATAAAAAAAATCAGCATGATATGTATGTGAATAACTTGGTAGGTGATGTAAAGGCAAATCCCAGAGACTTCTACAGATATATTAATAGCCAGAAGAAAGACAGGCAAGGTATCCCGCCCCTTAATAAAAAAGGAGGGGACGGGGTTGCTGAATCAGACTCTGAAAGGGCAGAGGAACTAGTTGGTCAATTCAATGATGCGTTTAATAAAACTGAGTTCACGGAGGTTCCATTGACTGGAAGATCGGCCCCATTCATGAATAATATTGTGTGACAGCTGCAGGAGTGATCAAATAACTTCAAGGCTTAAACCCCAGTAAGGCCTTAGGACCTGATGAGCTTCATCCTAGAGTCCTGAAGGAAGTAGCAAATGAATTGGGTCCAGTTTTTTGCACACTTGTTTCAACAGTCTCTTGATACGGGTGAAATCCCCAAAGAATGGCTCTTAGCAAACATCTGTCCACTCTTCAAAAAAGGAGATAGGGCTCTTGCCCGTAATTATCGCCCTGTGTCTCTGACTTGTGTTCTGTGTAAATTGCTGGAACATATAGTCTGCTCGAACATCATGGCCCACTTTGACGAACATAAACTTTTGTCAGACAGACAACATTCATTTAGGAAAAGGCACAGTTGTGAAACTCAGCTAAGCACAGTTATTAATGACTGGGCAAAAATCTTGGACAAAGGGGGACAGGTGGACACATTTATTCTGGACTTCGAGAAGGCTTTTGACACCTCTCCGCATGAACTACTAAAATCTAAGTTATTTGGTTATGGAATTGGGGGAAAGACCCTCAAATGGATAGATTCCTTTCTTTGCTACAGAAAACAGCGGGTTGTTGTTAATGGTGAATCTTCGGAGTGGGCGCCAGTTTTGTCTAGAGTCCCGCAAGGGACCGTTCTTGGTCCACTTTTGTTCTCCCTGTACATCAATGATATTTCCACTGACATTGACTCAGAAATAAGACTGTTCGCAGATGACTGTGTTTGTTACCGGGAAATTAGAGATTCAGATGACTCATTGAAACTTCAGGCTGACATAGATAGATTAGGATGTTGGGCACGTAAATGGGGCATGAGATTTCAGCCAGTTAAATGCAATATTATGCAGATAACTAGGAAGAGATCTAATAAAGTTGAGGCTTCTTACACCTTAGAGGGAACGGTCCTCGAGATTGTGGACTCCATTAAATACCTTGGATTGACAATCTCACACAACTTGAGATGGAATACTCATATTAGCAACATGTGTACGAAGGCAAATAGAACGCTTGGTTTCCTGTGGCGAAATCTTCATCAGTGCCCTCAGGATGTAAAAGAGGAAGCATATAAAGGTCTTGTTCGCCCAATCTTGGAATATGGTAGTTGTATCTGGGACACCAGTGGAGTGGTCCTTAACGATGAAATTGAGAAAGTTCAGAATAGAGCTGCTAGATTTGTAACAGGCAATTACTGCTTTGAAACTGGGAGCATGACTGGAATACTTGGAAAATTAAAATGGGAGTCTCTCAAGAAAAGGAGAAAAACAGTAGGCTAATCCTTTTATACAAAGGTCTAAAGGGTGCTGCCAGCATTCCAACAGATGACCTTGTTCCCCCAGCTAGACACTGTAGGGCAAATTTAACCCATATATGCCTAGCGGCCCTTTTTGGGACATTGGCAAACAGTGTAGAACCAGATCAGACGCCGCAGAACGCGGCGTTTGATCTGGATCTACACTGTTATAATCACTTTCATAAAAGCCAACACAAACAAAACCAAGCTGGCACCCTTATACTGGCACCACTGTAGAAATCACCATTCGTTGGCGTTTCAGACCCTTAGCGCAAGAACTGACATTTATAAAGATTCGTTCTTCCCCAGAACCATTAGAGATTGGAATGCCCTTCCCGATTCGATTATTTCGACAGCTGAATGTGCTGGTGATTGTGTAGCTAAATTTACCTCTTTGGTTAGAGCTAGGGACTAACTTCCCACATCACAGGTCCTGGTGTATGAATGTCATTTGACGTGTCAGCAGGAACAATTCTGATTCTGAACAAAAAAAAATGTAAGCTGCAAACCAGCCATTTTTGGTCAAAAGCTGATTTTTTTTGTGGGAGCCTATGACCTTAAAGAAACAAACAGTTATTGAATAGCTCAGATCATCAGACAAATTTGGTTTACTGAAATTAAATATTGTATCGATTTTGACCAACATTCATAAATTCTTAAATGATATAGGTTACAGATAAGCCATTATTGGCCCTAAAAGAACAGGTTTCAGGAGGTTTTGGCCAATTTGGCTTCATCAGTGACCCTAAAATATTTTCAAATTTCAACAATGGAATCAATGATCCCAAAAGGACAAGAAAATGTAAACTACACTATGATGTAGGGCAGGGAGACCTTTTACGGCCGCCACACATTCCGAGAAACCAGCTGCAGTGACGTTAAATAAGTTGTAGAAATGGTTATCCCTAGCCATTTTTGGCCCAAAATTGACTGTTTTTTTTTTTTTGTTTTTTTTTTTTGTGTTTTTTTTTTGGGGGGAGGGGGGTTGGCTGTGACCTTGATAAGTCAAGGTCACCAAAATCTAATCAAATCTGCGGTATGTTGTAATGGTATAGTATACCAAGTTTGAATGCATTTAATCAGTTTGTTTATGAGAAATTGTGCATTCAAGCCTTTTTTGTCCCAAAATCGTCTGTTTTTGGGAGCCTGTGACCTTGAAAAAAGGTCAAGGTTGACAAAATCTAATCAAATCTGCGTCATGTTGTAATGTTATATTGTACTAAGTTTGACTAAAATTAAGCAATTTATTATTGAGATAGAGTGCAGACAAGTCATTTTTGGCCCAAAATTGATTGTCTTTGAGGGCCTGTGACCTTGAAAAAGGTCAAGGTCACCAAAATCAAACCCGATCTGCGGTATGTTATATTGATATATTGTACCAAGTTTGACGAAAATTGGTCATTCTTTAATGGGATAGAGTGCAGAGAAGCCATTGTTGGCCCAAAATTGACTGTTTTTGGGGGGCCTGTGACCTTAAAAAAATGTCAAGTTCACCAAATTTCCGGTATGTTGTAATGATATATTGTTCCAAGTTTGATTAAAATTAATCAATTCGTTATTGAGATAGAGTACAGACAAGCCATTTATGGCCTAACAATGACTTTTTGGGTTGCTGTGACCTTGAAAAATGAGGTCAAGGTCACCAAAATCCAATCAAATCTACTGTATGTTGTAATGATATACTGTACTGTTGTTGTCTTTCTGCCAACATTTTAAATATATACTTCAGAATCGAAAATACATTCCGTATTATCAAGCACTTCTAACATATTAAACAAAATACACATAACTTCAACACAATATAAATTTCTTATGCACATACTGTACATAATGTTGTGTTACGGGATACAAGAAACATAGATTATGATATGGACATGTAGATTAGCACACTTTAATGTGGTTTATTGTTAAAAACTGTCATATTACTTTGGTAAAACACCAAATACTGACAATTACCCCACTTGTAGAAAAACGGAAGTTACATGACTACACATGTCATGGTTAATTAAATATTGTTGTCATATGAACGCGCATATGTTGGACTATATTGCATATTAGTTTCATCAACATCCATCGTAGGCACAAATATGGCTAAACTGTAACCCGTCCTTTCCTTATCTGGTGTGCAAGAAATAGATCGTAAGGTACACAATGTTGTTCTTACCCTGCATGGTGTTCTTTCCCTGTCAAACTACATTGGTAAAATGCGCGAAAAGTAAAACGTTAAAAAAGTATAATGAACATTATCGGTGATGTTGTCCAAGAAAAGGAATCAGTGCAACATCTCCGACAACAAAAAAAAAATCATATACAGAGAAGATGAAACAACAGCATAAATGTTATACGACAGACTGCATGCATGGTAGTTAACCCAATCACTGTTGATAATTTTGTTTCCCTCTTTAATTGCACGAAGACTAGTAGAGTAGAAGTAAAACAAAGATCAGGAATTGATACAATTAACTTACTCCATCCATAAAAGACACCAAAGGGAAAGAAATACAAACATTAAGCGACCAGACCATAATGGAAACCTAAACAAAGGAAGGCCATATGGACAGTTACTTTCCCACAAAATGGCCATATGGCCATCCAAAATTAAAAGACACAAGTGATACACACAGTAAGTAACAAACAACAACATAAATAAATCGCCACAGAAGAGCCGCCTTGGAACGGTCAGTGGAAGATTTCCACTGGGGGGGCTTAAATCGATTTTACGTGGCCACAATCCTCGCCCTTACTTCCGTCGCGATTTAGACAAATACTTTGTTCAGTCCGCATGAAGGCCTCCTAACTCATCAGTGCAACATCTCCGTGAACACAGAAATCAAAGAACCACAGAGGTGAGACAACGGTGAGGACTCGACAGCAAGAAACCACTGAAATGCTGGAGCAAAAGAAAACCAACAGTTAGACTCCGATGAGCCCGACCAGAGACAGAGCATCAGGCACCAACCAACATTATCTCTTTAATTTTCAATAAGCCTTTACGTTGGAGCCGTCATAGAATCTGAGGCCTGACCCACCGGCGTGCAATTAAAGAGGGAAGCAAAGTTGCCAACCGTGATTGGGTTAACTACCATGCATGCAGTCTGTCGTATAATATCCATGTTGTACCCAATCTTTTTATATCGAAGAATGATTTTACGAAATTGGGTGCTGAAGTCATTGCGGTTATATATTTTTCTGAATTAATATACTAAGTCACCATAAAATTCGGGTTCTGATAGACCATGTTGCAGAAGAGATTTAAGTCAAATATTGAATTTTGAAATTAAATCAGAATGGCGTCTATAAAATTTTGAAAAGGCTTTGCGTAGTTTATGGTACCGATAACCCTGATTAAGGAGTTTAGCCGTTAATAATTTATTACGAGTGTTGAAGTCAGTTACATGACTACACAATCTAGCAAATCGAATTAATTGCGAAATATAAACGCCATAGGATGGCGCACGAGGAACATCACCATCCAAAAAAGGAAAATTAACAATCTCAAAATCAAAGTCATCGCGTTTATCATAAATTTTGCACGAAACAAATCCATCTACAATAGATAGATGTAAATCCAAAAACGGGGCCTCGGTATCAGAAGAATTTGCTTTATTTAACTGAAGTTCTAGGGGGTAAATCTGACTGATCAAACCATCAAAATAGGTATTATCAATATTTAATAAATCATCTAAATATCTAGAAGTAGAGCTAAAAGCTTCAATAATTTCAGATTGGTTATCAATGGAAAGCGACAAAATGAAGTCTCTTTCATAACAATACAAGAACAGATCAGCCACAAGAGGTGCGCAATTAGTACCCATCGGAATACCCACAATTTGTCTAAATAACTTAGTACCGAATCTAATATAAATATTGTCAAGTAGAAAGGTGAGGGCATCACACACTTTCTGACATGACCAAAGTGTATAATTCTTATGCTCTTTAGAAGTGAAAAATGCGTTTCTGACATTACATGCAAGATAGAGAGAATCTTCTCTGTGAAAAGCCCATTCAATTAAATCATTAAGCTTTTCTTTTATAAGATTATGAGGAAGTGTAGTGTAAAGAGTGGAAAAATCGTAGGTAGACAGACTAGAAGCACGAAACTGTCTAGATTTCAATTTATTTAAAACCTCATTCGAATTTTTTATAGACCAAAACAGATTTCTTCCTGATCTTTCAAAGACTTTATCACAATATTTAATTACATGCGTTTTAATAGCAGTAAGACAGGAAGTTAATAATTTAGAAAGTTCAGTGGTAGTGCAAGAACTAGAATTTGCAATAAACCGTGCTTTGTAAGGTTTTTTATGAAGTTTTGGTAACCAGTGTAGCGTAGGAAGCTTGTCTTGGCCTTCGTTAACACACACAGCAAACTTGGTGGCTGAAAGACAAACATGTTTATCTACTATAGCTCTCTCTTCAGCCAAAGGCTGAAGTTCATAGGCCTTAGTACCACCAAGCTCCTGCTTAAGCGTGTTAACATAGTGGAGCCGTCACACAACGACGACGTTGTTAGCGGCCTTGTCTGCAGGGGCCAAAACAAACTTCTTATGAAATTCTTGAATACCTAGTTTAAGATGACGTAAAGACGTCTTGGGCTTAGGAGGTAATAAGTTAGTATTCTGAGAATAGAAAGAAATGCGTTTATTCACTAGTCTTAAAATGCTAAGTTTCCAGTCCTTTAGGGCTTTACACTCAACATACTCTCGCTTACACCATCGATTACCGAATTCATTCAAGGAAGCAGCGATTTCATCTCTACATTTACTGAAATCAATTTTAGAAGGAAACCGATATTTCGGGTCTTTAGAAATTATATTCCTTATCCTAGAATCATTCAGGAATAATTTTCAAATTGCCAGTAATTACATGACCAGCAGCAGGATAGCAATACTTTGAGTTTTTACAATCACATGAATCGGGAGTATTAGTATCAATATCAAGATCTGAAACAAGTTTATTGAAATTAAAAATGATAGATCTAACAGGTTTGTTATATTTATAGCAAATTATAGGTGTTTCAGTATTTTGAAAATAAGCAGGAATGGAAGAAAGCACCGATCTCTCACGGAAGATACTGGGCAAATCTATAAAATCCATACCCTTATTAATGAAGGATATTTTGAAGAAATGACGTTTATGATTAATTTCAGAATCAATGTAAGGACGGAGAGTATGCTGAGTATAGCCTCTAGTTAAGAGAGCCGCATCATATAACTGATGAGAACTATCGTAGAATTTATTCGCCTCGGTGTCCAGAAGACGTAAAACAGAAACGGGTAATGAACTTAAAAATGAAAGCATAGAGTGGCGTCCATGATTTAATAATATAATTGACAGTCACTTCAGTCTAGTATTGTTTCGTTTAAACGCACGTGATTTACGTTTAAAGTTACCATTTATCCTGGTGCCGTGAGATCTAGTTCTGCGTTTTCGACATTCCAGGAGTGAGAAAATATCAAAGTCCGGCATTCTGGAAATATTACCCTCATGATAAATGTTGTCATTAAATCCCAGTGGAAAAGGGGTCTGTAAAAAATTTAATCCATTTCAGTTCAGCTTCATGTCTTTTGATTATTTTGAATCTAGATGTAGAATTTGCATCGTAATAAAGTTTTTCCACTGGTTGTATAATAATGTTATTTACAGAATGACCTGTACGTCGAAAGTGACGGTACAAGAAAGTGTCAGTTTTCTTAGGCTTACTCATTCTACGATAATGCTCGTTCAATCTAGTTTTAAGCATGCGGTTAGTTTGACCGACGTACTGCATATTACAGTTTGCAGCACGTCAAGTAATTAGATAAATTAAATCTGTAGACTGTCATGTCAAATCAGACATGTTAACTACAGAGAAGCGTCTACCGTTTACAGATGAAGTAACGGTAGACGCAGTGCTTAAATGCGAACAACATCTGCACCTCTTGGCATTGCACTTAGAAATACTAGGATACATTCCACTTCTTTTCCACGGATTAGTATATTTTCGAAGGATGGGTGATTTGAGAGGAGATAGTCTTATACGAAGACTACTCCCAAAAACATTGGTATTGCCTGCTCCTTTGAGATTAACTGAAGTTACAGAAGACAAATTTAAGGGTCTAACCAATACCGAAGGCAACATAGTATTAAAGTTCTTAATAGAATGGGGAATCCGTACAGAAGAAGCAGAGTGTAACCTAAGGGGTGATATTGATATTTTAAATGTATTTGTAATACTCATTTTGGTTAGTAAGGTTGTGATACCGTCAAAACTAAAGCGATGTTCATACCGGTTATTAAATAAATAAAATTACTGAAGAAGAATCCTTCGAATAGAAGGTCGGTACAACAAAAGCCCACAAAACATCCTAGTCTACTTAAAGTACAGGGATGTCAAACAAGCAGTTGTTATACAACGAGGAACGAACTTCGGTTTAATAATGACCTTCAACAGGTATCTAAAGGATGTCAATTGATGGAACAGTGAAAAGCAATTGCATAAGCAATCCCTGAGGATTGGAAAAATAAGAGCATTAAATGCATGTACGGGGAGACCTTTTACAGCCGCCACACGGCACAAACAAAACAGCCCTGATATGCAAAGTAGAAGTAAAACAAAGATCAGGAATTGATACAATTAACTTACTCCATCCATAAAAGACACCAAAGGGAAAGAAATACAAACATTAAGCGAACCTCACTCTATGACGACTCCGGCCTAACGAGTTACCTAAACTTTTTAAGTACTGCCGGTTGGTGTCTGACACTGTTTCCACCGGACTCCAATTGTTGGTTTAATTTTGCTCCAGCATTTCAATCGTTTCATGCTGTCGAGCTGTTTATGTGACTTGAGATGGCTTTGCTCTTATACTGGAGTATTTCTTACTTTATCTCGAGTATTGCCAAACTGTTTTTAGGCCTATCATGAGTTTGCTATTAAAGTTTTTGTTCATGAGTTGTAGCATCTTAAAACAAGCCTCGCGTTTTTTGTATTTTCTTTTTTTTTCAGTCTGGCGCTGTTTTCGGATATAAATCGCTTATATATGTATATACTCGGGCAAATGTGCAGTATGACCTCCGTTAAGAGTCAGTGACAAATGTCCGGTAATTACCTCTGTTACTCATTATACGAAAACACGCCGTTACAAATACATTGTAAGTTTTACCGCCGGAAAAACGAAAATTCTAAGATGAAAAATTGTGATATTTTCCTTATTTCTGCTCAAAATATAGATTGTAGGTACAGGTTAGAACCGCCTCGATAAGGCGGTTCTAAAGAGTACCCACAGTCTACGTTAGAACCTCGAGGCGAGTACTGTACCCACAGTCTATATCTTAGAAAAGAAATATGAAAAGTAAGACTGACCCCTGCAAACCCAAGTTTTACTACACAAGAAGAGTGGTTCAGGGGTGGTCAGAATTATACAGGCGTGTTTGTGTGATATAAAACTTGCATTTTGTATGTTTTCAACCACCGATCACAAACCTTTGCATTGTCAAGAAGGGATACACGGCTTTAATTTAAATTTGAGTTATCATAAGACTCGAAGCGAGTGGACTGGAAAACTTTATTTCGGATTGATGAAATATTAGGATTCCTAAATACAGGTACATGTAACTTAATTATTGCACTTTTTTGTATCGTCAAGCATTTCGAATGAAACCTTGCCATTTTTTTTTTTTTTTGGATTATGGGGGAGGGGAGGGGGGGGGGGGTGGTAAAACATTTATGTTAATGCACGAATATTACAGGGGTCAACCTCAAATGCATGAATATTACAGGGGTCTATTTTGAACCTCATTTTTCTTATTTCTGCTCAAAATATAGATTGTGGGTGCTAGGTAGAACCGCCTCTCCCCTCTAAAATATAAATTGTGGTTACCCGTTAGAACCTCCTCAATGAGGCGGCTCTAACTGGCACCCACAATCTATATTTTGAGCAGAACTAAGAAAAATGTCAACAGTTGTTCATTTTAAAATTTTCGTATAATTTTTTTTTCGGTGATAAAATGTATAATGTATTTGTTTTGGCGTATTTTCGAAATGTTAAAAATACACTGATAGCTAATGGCGGTGACTCAATTTTCGTCGGATGAATATAAACCGTTTTCATCGAGGTTATTCTATTGAATACATCAACACAAAATAAGAAAAAAATATCAATACAAAACTGTCTGGAGATTTAGCCAAACATTTGAATGAGTCGTTAAACGAAGGTCCCATCTCCATATCATTACTATAACACACCCATGAGACATAGAGCATTTTCACATCTCCAAAACTTAATGGCTACTTTTCTGATGAAAGTCCGAAATATGTTTCTTTTTATACTGTAAACATAGGTTGTAGGTGCTCATTAGAACCGCTTCATTGAGACGATTCTAATGAGTTCCCACAACCTATGGCTTTATTTGTTTGATTAGAGGTTTAACGTCCCCGTCAACACTAAAGGTCATTTTGGAGACGTTGCTTCCAATTTTGTGGGACTTTTACCCGACATTGAGATGAAATGACATCTCAAGCCCTGTCGCTCAATGAAACCAATAGGGTTTATTAGCATGGACGGTCCGCCTCGCACCGCGGTTCCTGGACAGGCTTAGATACTCTATGCGGTTTACCAGTACTAATGTGCGGGCCGGATTCAGCTCTGCGTGGAAGCATCATGCAGCCCATATATTTCTTCAAGCCCCTATGGGCGGGGCCGTCCTATGGCTTTAAGCAGAAATAAGAAAATATTGTTTATCGCCCCTCCCCCGTAAACCCCAGTTTTCTCCATATAAAAGTGGGTTTTGGGGATGCTCATTTCACGGGCATTGTTTACGGGATGGACCTGCGTTTTCGGTTGGACATACAGGTAAAACTCAAGCGCGCATGCTCAAGCAGGCATTTGGATTTTGAGAAACACAAGAACGAGTCCAAAATAGCAATAGGGTTGTAAACGAGCCGTAGTTGCTCCATCTATTAACCCATATATGACAATGGAATCTTCCACCTAATATGTTTGGAGTGGTCCATTTCCAAGTCAGAATCAGAATCAGAATTGTTACTGGTGACACGTCAAATGACCTGTGATGACACCAGGACCTGTGATGTGGGAAGTTAGTCCCTGGCTCTATTCAAAGAGGTAAATTTAGCTACACAATCATCAGTACCTTCAGCTGTCGAAATAATCGAATCGGGAAGGGCATTCCAATCTCTAATGGTTCTGGGGAAGAACGACTCTTTATAAATGTCAGTTCTTGCAGTAAGGGTCTGAAACACCAACGAATGGTGATTTCTACAGTGGTGCCAGTATAAGGGTGCCAGCTTGGTTTTGTTTGTGTTGGCTTTTATGAAAGTGATTATAACAGTGTAGATCCAGATCAAACGCCGCGTTCTGCGGCGTCTGATCTGGTTCTACACTGTTTGCCAATGTCCCAAAAAGGGCCGCTAGGCATATATGGGTTAAATTTGCCCTGAGAATCGTTTAAGTAACCCTAAATCCCAGTTGCGTTTTGTCTTAAAAGTCGGTTAAGTTTATAAGTCGTCAATAATTATCCTTCTGAGCGAACAAATTATTTTACAGTACATTTGGGGTTGAACATCTTAACCCATTTTGTACCGGAAACCCCAAAACGGGTAGTTGGCAAGCAGTGCAGGCCCAGATCAGACGCCGCTTAACGCGGCGTCTGATCAGGGCTTACACTGTTTGCAAAACGTTCAGCCAGCTTCCAAATGGACGTTGAAGAAAACAAAACCTTACACTCCTATATAAATTTTGGAATGGACCCCTGCTGTATATAAGGAGGATTCCATTTGGTACAAAAAGGGCTAATTCAATGGATAATAATCATTTCTTAAGACAAAATCTTTTACAAGACAGCAATCTACTGACACATTCATTCGTTTTTCGATATCTTTAGAAAATCATCGCATTTTTGTTTTTATCGCTTTTATCTTTGATTGATTGGATGGGGGTTTAACGTCCCCGTCAACACTATTTAGGTCAGTCTGGAGACGTTGCGTCCAATCTTTGTGGGACTTTTATCCGACATTGAGATGAAATGACATCTCAAGCCCTGCCGCCGAATGAAACCAAAAGGGTTTATATGGATGGATGGTTCGACTCGCACCATTTTGCCTGGGCAGGCTTAGAGCCGCAAAGTGGTTCGCCAGTTAGCACGTGGGCAGTCGGTTTCAGCTCTGCGTGGAAGCATTGTGAAGCCGAATGTATTTCTTCAAGCCCCGATGGGCGGGTCGACTTTTATCTTTGACAATCTTGTGATATTCACAATGTAAATTTTGCAATTCAACCCTGAAACTGCGGTTTGATACTTATTTGAGACGAAGCTGACAAATACGAAAAAATTACAGGATGAAAAAAGTGTCATTATGGAAGACTGGTCCCACTTGAATTATGGCGAGCATAGTTGCCGACGGGCCTCTTGTTCTTATTTTTAGTACAGCTATAGACTGTCGATGTTCGTTAGGACCGACTCCGTGATGCAGATCTAACGAGTAAAGTGGGTTTTGGAGGGATGTTCCTACCATCACGAAAACATGCCTATATAATTTTGAACCCCACTTTTATATAGTAAAACTGGGGGTTTGCAGGGGTTAACCTTATTTTTCTTATTTCTGCTCTAAAATATGAATTGTGGGTACCCGTTAGAACCGCCTCATCGGCGGTTCTAACGAGTACCCACAATCTAGATTTTGAGTAGAAATAAGAAAAAATATCACAATTTTTCATCTTTAAAATTTTCATTTTTTCAGCGATAAAGGTTACAATGTAGGCCTATTTGCATAGGCGTGTTTTCGTAATGCACGGACTTGTAACATGATGATACGGCACACAGACTGTGCGGGTGCACAGGTTATTCAGAGTCTTCGCTAAGCGCACATTCCAGTAATTACATTTGATCTAAATTGTTTTAAGCACAATAACAAATTCATATAACGAACACCCCTGTATACCCCACATTCAATACAGAAATCTGGAGTTTACAGGGTACATGTATCCATTGTTTAATATTTCTGCTCTCAGACATAGGTTGTAGATACTCGTTAGAACCGCCGGTTCTAACGAGTATTTACAATCTATGTTTGGAGTATTAGTAAATAAGATATATATTTTTTAAGAAAAATGCCCGGTTTGGAAAAAAATGAAAGGAAAAAGAATAGACTATGTGTCACGGATTTGAATTCCTGGCATAAACATGTTGCTGTCATGATAACAGTTTCCGAGAATGCTGATGCGTGAAAAAATAATACTTTAATTATATGTTCTTGTTCCTTCATAACAGTCATTTTTCAGGCACAAAAAATGTTTCCGGCCTTTCAACAATGGCGGAAATAACATTAACGCCTATTTTCCATCATTAAGTCTAAGTTATTGATCATTGTAAACGAAAAATACGTGTACTTATACATGTAGATGTTTGTTTGTATTGAGGTTTTACGGCCCTGTCAACACTATTTTAATGTCATTTTAGAGCCGGTCAGTTTACCTATCCACACTTTCCTGGGCAGGCTTATACGTAAGCGTTTAACCAGTACAGTGCTGATTATTTCGCCAGAAACTGACAACTGCCCTTCTTGAATCAGTGAAAGGGAGAGAAAGACCGTAGAGATGATTTCATGATCAATTTCCACGAAAGAATGTTGCCGACCCCGGCCGGTATCGAACTCGCGTCCTTCTGATCACCAGTCAGACGCGCATCCGACTGAGCTACCGAGGCTGGCACTTATACACATATAGAAAAATGTGATCGGTTAACATGTGTCGGCTTAAGTGGTAGTAAAGTGCTCAAAGTGCTCACATTTTGGTATATTTAATTGCTTTGTAATGAGGTTTTGTGTCCCCGTCAACACTATAAAGCTCATTTTGGAAACTTTGTTTCCGATTTTGTTGGACTTTCAGCCGACATTGAGATGAAATGACATCTGAAACCATACCGCCTAAAAACCGCTACGGGTTTAACGGTTCGATTTCCTCCACTTTTGACCGGCACTCAAGTTCGGTCGGTTTCAGTTCTGCGCGGAAGCACCATGCTGTCCAATCTATTGCTCCAATATATTGGGCTGCATTGTGCTTCCGCGCAGAGCTGACATTACGAAAACACGACTAATGTAAATTTAACCGCCCCCCCCCCCCCCCCAAAAAAAAAAACACGAAATTTTTAGATGAATCATTGATATATTTTTGTTATTTCTGCCCAAAATATAGATTGTAGGTACTCGTTAGAACCGCCTCATCGAGGCGGTTCTAACGAATACCTACACTTTATATTTTGAGCAGAAATAACAAAAATAATGTTTACCCCTGCAAACCCAAGTTTTTCTGTATAAAAGTGCCGTTCGATGGGTTCAGAATCATATAGGCGTGTTTTTGTGATGAACCGACCGTTTTAAGTAATAGTCCGGGAATCTGGAGACAGAATGAAATTGTTTGGTAGTATCATGACTGTTTTGGTGCTGTGTTATTGCCTTGTCTGTAAAAGCCGCACTGAGCTTTGTGCAAGTTGTCGTTTAGTTGTGTTTGGCATCAAGTTGCCTCATTACGATAACACATCCGTATGACACCATTACGAAAACACGCCTATACCAATTCAATGTAAACTAAATCTCCGAAAAAAACGAAAGTTTTAAGAATGAAAAATTGTGATATTTTCTTATTTCTGCTCAATATATAGATTGTATGTACTCGTTAGAACCGCCTCGATGAGGCGGTTCTAACGAGTACCCACAATCTATATTTTAGAGCAGAAATAACAAAAATAATGTTTACCCCTGCAAACCCCAGTTTTTCTGTATAAAAGTGCGGTTCGATGGGTTCAGAATCATATAGGCGTGTTTTTGTGATGAACCGACCGTTTTAAGTAATAGTCCGGGAATCTGGAGACAGTATGTAATTGTTTGGTAGTATCATGACTGTTCTGGTGCTGTGTTATTGCCTTGTCTGTAATAGCCGCACTGTGCTTTGTGTAAGTTGTCGTTTAGTTGTGTTTTGCATCACGTTACCACAGTACGATAACACATACATATGACATTATTACGAAAACACGCCTATACAAATACAGTGTTAACTTAATCTCCGGAAAAACGAAAATTTTAAGGTGAAAAATAGTGATATATTTCATATTTCTGCTCAAAATATAGATTGTGTGTACTCGATAGAACCGCCTCAAAATCCAGCTATCGGTTATTGATAGCAGTGCTAGTCATTTCCATGTGACGTCAGAGCGCTGTGTAAAATGTAAATTCTGGACTGGGCTCGTGAGCTGGTCATAGGCAACCAGTGTAGACCCAACTCGGACGCCACAGAACGCGGTATTTGATCAGGGTGCACACTGTCTGTGTACAGTAAAGTAATTTACGGTAGGCGTTAAACGAAACAGATCATGTCTTCGTCTAGAAGCCTCCGTGGTGTAGTGGTGACGCTACTTGCCTTGTAAACCAGGCATTGCAGCTCGCCTTGTAAACCAGGGATCGCAGGATCGATCCCGGGCTTCTCCAGACTTTCGGATGAGTCTTTATGTGTGGCGGCGGTAAAACGTCTCCCTGCCCTACAACATAGTGTAGATTATATTTTCTTGTCCTTTGGGATCATTGACTCCATTGTGGAATTATGAAAATATCTGAAGGTCACTGATGAGGCCTAATTGGCCGGAACTAGATAGTCTGGCCCAGAAAACATGTACACTCCAAATTTTTCACTTCTGTTGTGTAGTCCTTGCTTCCAAAGGATAACCCTTTTATAGAACATATTTAACTTCACTACAGCTGGTGTGTGGGAATGTGTTGCGGCGGTAAAACGTCTCCCTGCCCTACACCATAGTGTAGATTATATTTCTTGTCCTTTGGGATCATTGACTCCATTGTGGAATTTTGAAAATATCTGAGGGTCACTGATGAGGCCTAATTGGCCGAAACTAGCTAGTCTGGCACAGAAAACATGTACACTTCATATTTTTCACTTCTGTGGTGTAGTCCTTGCTCCCAAAGGATAACCCTTTTATAGAACATATTTAAACCGAAGTCCCGTCCGCATGTGACCTTAGCTGTTGGTGGGACGTAAAACTCTAGCACTCACCATGTCCTCGTTCCGGGACAATCGACCCCACCGGTGCTATCAGTACTTTGATTAATTAGAAGCTGTCTCAAATATGTGGCTTCGTTTTCATCACGTGAACAAGTCCGTGAAATGAAGACCCCCCTAAACCCCACATTATATAGAGAAAACTGGAGTTTACGGGGGTAAACATTATTTTCCTTATTTCTGTCCCAAGACATAGGTTGTGGGTACTCGTTAGAACCGCCTCAATGAGGCGGTTCTAACGAGCACCCACAACCTATGTTTGCAGTATTTATAAGAAAAATATCACGGATTTTCATCAGGAAAATGGCCATTTTGGATATGTTAAAATTTGCACTATGTCGCACGGGTGTGTTATCGTAATGATTCGCGCTTTATCGTACAAGCGCAGTGAGTCAGGAAAGCTTATTTAGAATTTTCAGTCACGTTTTTCTTCTACATCAAAGAAACCTAGTGCTCTTGTAAGCAGTAATCCCAGGAACTGATAGCCATTGCATTAATCCTTTCATCCTTTTCTGAAACTGACGCTTCCATCACTGAATCTGGCCACATCCATTTTTGTCAACAGGGATGGTGGGTGGGATCAGCTGAATGACCCACAGTGTAGATACACATGTAACACCCTCGCCCCTCGGGGCTTGGATAAATAGATTTGGCTACATGGTGCTTCCACGCAGAGCTACAACCCTCTGGAGTACTGGTAAAGCGCTTAGAATGTATAAGCCTGCCCAGGAAAAGTGGCGCGGACAGCTCCTCCAGCCCTAGTGGTTTCTTTGGGCGGTAGGGCTTGAGATATCATTTCATCTCAATGTCGGATAAAAGTGCCAGCAATCGAAAACAACGTCTCCAAGCTGACATAAATAATGTTAACGAGGACGTTGAACCTCAATTCACACGAACAAACAAAACAGCTAAGTACTGGCGATTAAGACATCCTAGTAATGGCATTGTCCATGGTTTACCATATCCTACACGTTCCTCAGGCTCAGCAAACTCCATTGCATTACGAAAACACGCCTATAGAAATACATTATAAATTTTACCGCTGAAAAAATGAACATTTTAAGATGAAAAATTGTGATATTTTTCTTATTTCCGCTCAAAATATAGATTGAGGGTACAAGTTGCCAAACCTGTTTCCCCTTCGTAAGTGGCGTAAAGTAATGTTTTCTAACGAGTCCAGGTACTTGTTGTACAGAGCTGACGGCCGTCAACGTGTGTATAGGCGTGACCGAGAGCGTTATCGTGACAATGTGTTTGGTTGAACGTGATCGATTTGGAGGCGGTGGGATGATGGTGTGGGCTGGCATATCTTATGGTCATAGAACGCCCCTGGTATTCACTGATAGGTCTTTGTCGGCTCAGCGTTACGTTGGCGTCGTTTTACGACCGGCAGTTGTTCCAGATGTACGACAGCACAACGTTACGTTTCAACAGGATAATGCTCGGGCGCATGTAGCAAGGCTCAGCATGGCGTTCCTTCAATAAAGCAACGTTGACGTGATGCACTGGCCTCCGTATAGTCCGGATCTCTCTCCTATAGAACATTTGTGGGCCGTCTTGGATAGGCGCGTACGTAACCGCCCCCAGCCGCCAACAACGCGTCAAGCTTTGCGTCTCGCGCTCATACAGGAGTTGAATGCTATTCCACAGGCATAGATCAATCGTTTAATCCTGTCAATGACCGGACGTATGCGTGCAGGACTGAATGCAAACGGAGGACATACTCGCTATTAACTGCTTATGTTTTGAACTTGTGAAAAGACTACCTCTATGACAAAACGGATTTGGGTTCCAAACATTCTCACTGGAAATGGAACTCTCTATGGCAGTTACATTCAGGAATGATTATATTATTGCGCCATTAAATAGATTTTCTGCAAACACGATTATTGCTGCAAATACTCGCATTTATATTTGGAGTTGCGTTTCTTTTTCGGTTCGGTGTATATATTTTTCTTGCACACCAGAAAAGGAAATCCGTGATTTTACCCTGGGATAGAAATTATGTTCTGACCCTGGTGTTCCGACCCCAAATCGAATATAATCGCGTGTTTGATAAATGCACTGGTTGATTACAACCTTATGCGCGGCGTCGTCATGCGTGACGTCACTGAACATTCCTGTCGTGTCATCACAAAATGGCGGACGTCGGTAACTGAAGTGACAGCAGCATTAAAAATTCGCAATAAAAATGGAAGGTATGCAAGAAAAAGAATCCAATATGGGTGTGAGGGGTGGATAGAAAAATCCGTCCCTCGGGATCACTGTCCGGCATCACTCGGCAAGCCTCGTGATGCCGGACAGTGTCCCTCGGGACGGATTTTTCAATCCACCCCTAACACCCATATAAGATTCTTATAATATTCCTATAACTTAGTAAGAAAAGCTCACCCAGGAAAGGCCACAATCAAAGAACGCAGCCATCTCAAGTCACCTAACGAAAGTGGCATGGAGGCACACGCAAAAACAGACGAAACATGCACCAACGGCACAAAGCCAAATAATAAATAAGACACTGCAATGGGACAGTCAGTATTAAAACTGCTTGGGGGCTTCAAACCCGGTGTTTATGAAATTTCAACCCTCGCCCTCAGTTCCATTGCAGTATCAAATACATGTACATGTAACAATAACAAATTGATCCGTATGGAGGCTGTCTGCCTCCGGATTGTCTATCTCTGGGACATCTATTCCCATTTCCCTACTATCCCCACTCCCGCCCCAATTCCCCAGATATCAAAGCGCCTAATACTCTATAGTTCTTTTCTCTACGCTTCGTTACCGCTTGCCAGTTTTCGTGCTCATGCTCATTTATATTTCTATTTTATCATATGACGTCGCGCCTGAGAATGTAATAACGTAATGTAATAAATTCGATAATCCACTAGTGGATTAATTATGCAAATAAGTTAGATACGCCCCGTAACGTTACGTGTACGACGTCCTTAACGACGTTGCGTTTACTAATGGCGGAATATGGACATTTTTGTTAAACAATCGTAGATAAAATGCATTTTAAATGTCAAATGATAAATAGAATCTTGCATTCGTGCTCATGTATTACTCGTTGAAGAAAAGGGATAAAATGCTCAGCAAAGCCTCGCATTTTATCCCTTTTCCTCAACTCGTTTAATAAAAGCTCATGTATTATTGAATTTATTACACTCGTTGAAGAAAAGGGATAAAATGCGAGGCTTTATGCTCGGCAAAGCCTCGCATTTTATCCCTTTTCCTCAACTCGTTAAATAAATTAAATAATACATGAACACTCATGTAAGATCCTCTATGTACATTTGCTCTTTGTCATGTACTGACCTGGGTTGAAAGAAATAAAGTTGATGGTAGTAGTAGCGGTGGAAAAGGTAGTACTAGTAGTAGAGGTAAATATGGTCATGTGTCATGCATCAGGGGTGAGGATTCAACAACAATCCGGCGTCAGAGCAGAAGAAAACCACCAGTTAGATCACGGAGGGTCAAACCCAGGAAATTTTAGGCTCCACCCTCTTGAATTCAAAAGATTTAAATTGGGACCATCATAGAATCCGAAGTCCAGCCCATCGCAAAGTTGTCCACTGTAAGCAAAGTTGTTCACTGTAAAAGGGTCGACAAACACATTTTTTCTATATTACATGTGTATAATATGTGGGGGGTTTAGTTTGTTTTGGAGTTTAACGGCCTAGTCAACACTATTTTAGGTCATTTTTGAGCCGGTCAGTTTACCTATCCACATTTTTCCTGGGCAGGCTTATACATAAGCGGTTAACCAGCACAGTGCACATTCTTTCGCCAGCAACTGACAACTGCCCTTCTTGAATCAGCGGAAGGGAGAGGATGACCGTAGAAAAGATTTCATGATCAATCTCCACGAAAGAATGTTGCCGACCCCGGCAGGAATCGAACCCGCGTCCTCCTGATCACCAGTCAGACGCGCATCCGACAGAGCTACCGAGTCCGGCATAATGTGGGGTTTAGAGGAGTGTTCATTAAATGGATTTATTTATATGATGACTGCCGTGTAACACAAATATTGCAGATACATTTATGTTTTTGCTCTTAAAAAGGGGATATAATCCGGAATATTCCTGACATGGTCTCATTAATGAAACGAAGTAGAGATTATCAGGATATCAGGAATTAGAAAAAAGCGACCTTGTGTTTCAGCAAACAAATCATGTATACAAGGTGATAGAATAAATTGCCAAGAATGGAATGTAAATACGCGACCCAAGCTTTCTGATTGGAAGTTTTTGTTTCCATAAGTCTGTTGAAAGATTAAATGCTTTATTAAACACATGTCGTGCAAATTCAATTCCGTGCAATTTAAGTTCTAGACGATGATACAGAGTTTAATTGTGAAATTAACCTTTTGATAAAAGAAATTTATGGCGTAATCGTAGTTTTATATTTTCGATTATTCTCCGGAAAGCATTGTGGAAATGGTACCAAACTCTGTGGCATGTAAGACTTCACTTTAGCAACGTTTTCATTGCGTAATTACGATGGATTTATAGAAATTAAGCGTTGTTTAACTGCATGCTTGAAGTAATGACGTTTTCAAATTTAAAAAGTAATCAGTGATATGATAAACAAGAATGAAGTTCATTATTTGAGCCAGCGCACGACAAAACCTACAATAAGACATGTGCGTCCAGGGAAGAATCAGATCAGCCTTCACAGCCATATAGTCTCACAAGCTACTTCTCTTGCTGTCTGAAGGAGCAATGGGCCATTAGCTATCCTTAGAGCGCACAGCGAAGACTCTGATCAGACTGCGCGGATGCGCAGGCTGATCTGAGTCTTCGCTGGGCGCACATGTCTTATTGTAGGTTTTGTCGTGCGCTGGCTCATTTGTTTCATTTTTGTTTTAATTTAGCATTGTATAAATATGGTGTTGATATGGTGTTGATGTTTTTAAATGTTGTTTTTAAACAATGGTCATTGACATGATAGCGACTGTTCAATTAAAACATGGGTTGTTCATCAGTGAAAATCATGCAAAGATGCAGTACGGGAAGGAAGAGATCGATAGAAAAGGAGTCAAAAACCCTATCAAAAGGACAGACAGCTGCCATTCAAAACAATTGGCGGAAGCTGTCTCCGTTTCTTCCTATTATCGGGAAGCATACGTATCTTGGGTGAGTTACCATTTTATCTATCTATCTATCTTCTGATACTGCGTCGGTCACACTGTTACTGTTATGTCGGAAATTCCTCCACTTCCTGGAGCACCGTCGTTAGAGACGTAAAAGTTTATATTGCCTATCACTTCACCCAGTCTTTAAAGATACTATATCACAAGATAAGATGGGACTGGCCCGCTGTGTGTGCATCGCTCCCATTAGTGGATCAGGATAAAACGTATTTACAGCAGCATAGTTTACAAGTCGGCGCACACAATAAAAAGCTATATACAGGTTGTCAGCAAATGTTCTTGCACAACTCTTAACCTCACCCCAGGTCACATTTGACCATTACCGCAGGTGTATACTACATACACTCAAGGTTTTTAAATAATGATTTGGCGTTTTAGGGCAATTGTGCAAACCCAATTTGCCGTTATTACCTTTGTACAATGTAAAGTAGAAGTAAAACAAAGATCAGGAATCGATACAATTAACTTACTCCACCCAGCAAAGACACCAAAGGGAAAGAAACACAAACATTAAGCGACCAGACCATAATGGAAACCTAAACAAAGGAAGGCCATAAGGACAGTTAC
The DNA here is from genome assembly GCA_963580285.1 of Lucinisca nassula. Taxonomy (NCBI): domain Eukaryota; kingdom Metazoa; phylum Mollusca; class Bivalvia; order Lucinida; family Lucinidae; genus Lucinisca; species Lucinisca nassula. Next base: position 83,434,109 of record OY757023.1, read on the forward strand.
TTTCCCACAAAATGGCCATATTGCCATCCAAAATAAAAAGACACAATTGATACACACAGTAAGTAACAAACAACAACATAAATAAATCGCCACAGAAGAACCGTTCAAGACAAAGGTTATGGGTACTCGTTAGAACCGCCTCAATGAGGTCAATCTAACGAGCAGCAGCAGATTGCGGCGTCTGACCATGGCCAACATTGTTTCCTTACAGTACAGGAATTCAAACGTTAATGAAACAGTCTAAGAACCTGTTCACGACCATTTTCCAGCCACACTCAGACCATCGGCCCTACAGAACTGTCAGCACTTTGATTATTTAGCAGTGGAACTTAACCCTTATCTTGCTGTTCACGACAACCCCTATCTTTGCAAACAGTGTAGATCCAGATCAGATGGCTTCTGAAGAAGCCATCTGATCAGGCTCTACACTGTTTGACATTCAGTTAATGAATCTGTGGGAATAAATAACATCAGATAATCTGATTGGTTCAAAGTCAGAAAAGGGTGTGGCTAAATTGAATATCCAGCAGGATAAGGGTTAATGATTACCGAATGTATATGATACAGCAATAGATATAGTGCGTATTTCATGATAATTGAAGGATAGTTTTACTTATTTCTCTATATAAACCTATGCTGTGGGTATTCATTAGAACCGCTTCGTCGAGGCGGTTCTGATGAATACCCACAATATAAGTTGTTGTTTTTTAATACTGACAAAAACTGAACTGTCCTTCAGTCATTACAAAATACGAACCTTATCTGTTCCTATGAATTGAATGCATGTTGTTGTTTTTTTTTTGTTTTTTGTTTTTTTTTGGTCGATTCCAGTTACATTTTTGGTTTTGGTTTTTACGACCCTTTCAAGATTATTTCACTCATATCGAGCCAACCGTTAATCAGTGGTGGGTGAAAACCGGAAACCCGGAGAAAAACCACCCGACCTTCGTTGCAGAACTTGGCGTCTCACATGTGACCCAAGCGAAGCTCGAGCCCACATTCTAGTTACATGTGTAACAGTAAAAGTTGAATGATTCGAACACTGATGTCTAGGTCACTGCACCTGTTTCGAACTTGTTCTTGGAGCCCTATGATATTGCCACCATTGTTCCAGGTAACAAATGTTTAGGGGTAATTAGGGCATTTACAGTAAAATTCCTATATTAAGACCACCTTTAGGGCCGTTCAAAAGTGGTCTTTAAAGGTCATTTATCACGAAAATTACATATTTATAGAAGTAAGTATACCGAAAGAATACATAAAGAGGATCATTTAACTGAAAACTGCATGAAAAAAATCTCTATTGTTTCAAAGTTATGCTCATTATTGTCTGATACGTACCCTTTTTCCACTTAGGGTAACCTCCCTTGAATTTGCTTGATTTAGACCCACAATGCAATAGTTTTGACATCTTAATGGATAAAAACTTTTTGAACTAACTTTAAAACTGCTATATTTTCAATTTCTTTTTATCATACATTTTTCTTATGTCCACTGATGGCTGTGCATCTAGTAAATAACTCTAGATATAAATTTGAAAAGTAGAAGTAAAACAAAGATCAGGGATCGATACAATTAACTTACTCCACCCACCAAAGACACCAAAGGGAAAGAAACTTTCATTTCTAAACTAAAATGTTTATTTAAGTTACATTCTTTAGTTAAGTTCATAAAATGCTTTTTGCATGTTTATAAACACATAACCTACAACTGTATGTTATTTGATCTAAATACAAACATGTAATCTGAAATTAAAATTATTTAAATATATTATTTTAATTTATAGACCTCAGGTTTGAAATTAGAAGAAATGGTTTCTGAGTTTTGATTGAGATCAATTTCATTGATATTATCAGGTGGCTAAGTAATTTCTGATAATTGTTAAACATCAGATATATTGATTGTTAAAAAGTTGAAAGAATTTGAAGTCAACTATGACGTCATAGAATACTTATTTCAAGGGAAGTCACCATGTGGAGACTTTTATATATTTGAAATATTTCAGACTTCGAATTGCAGTATCTCAGAAACTAATAAAGATAGTTTGATCCAGTTTTCAGATTTCATTTACCTGAAGCAATGTGCTTTTAGTTCTTAATGATTTCACAGTCACGATAAATGACCTATTAGATCATTTTGAACAGTATCAACGGTGGTCACCCACTAGAGTACATTGGGTGTAGAGCACACAAAGAAAATGTATCTGAAACTTTCTAAATATGCTTTTAAAAGCGTAATTTGTATTGATTTTAGGTTGTCTTTAAAGCGGAATTCACTGTATTTTATGTTGCCAACATAACTTTATTTTATAGCCCGGAATATCAACACTATATATGTAGATCATTTTGAGCCAGAGCTATGAAAACCATCAATGCCTCGTACCCCTGTCTCGAACAAATCTTTATGGTTCAAAAGTTGTTTGAACTATGGACGTTTATCTGTAGTTTGCATGTGTGCATCGTTGGTGTAATTTTCCCAATATGTATAAGAGGAAACCTACATGTACTACATGTAGTGGCCTGTGGAATTATAAAATTCAAACATTATTCCCAGGTCTTGTTAGTGGTATCCTTGGTCACCTCATGTCTCGTGTCCATTTTACAAGTATTGCTTCATTGTACTAACACATGCGGTTCTGCATAGCATACTGTGTTCTCTATGCAACAAGGCGGTCTGTAATCTACGTGTTTGAGCGAAAGCTTACATATATTTTGTAAACCCTAGAGGTTTTCCTTTCACGGTCTTAACCCTTCTCTTGCTTAATATTCATTTAAGCTACACCCATTTCTGACTCTCAACCAATCAAATTACTTGACGTAAGTTACTGCTACAAATTCATAAACTGAATGCCAAACAGCGTTGATCCTGATCAGATGGCTTCTTCAGAAGCCATCTGATCTGGATCTACACTGTTTCCAAACATAGGGGTTGTCATGAACAGCAAGAGAAGGGTTAATATTTTAGCTGCTTTGTGTCAAGCAATAAATGGTTTCTCAATGATGGCTTAGTTATGCACTGAGAAATGTCAAACCATTTGACGTCATCAGCAAAAAAGCAGGTGATACGTATCATGTTTATGCTTGTCAACGTCACCACGTGTAACAATAAAATAGTGCGTACGTGTCTGAAACCAGTGTTGCAAGATTTAATGTGCTAGTTTAATCCTTGTACTTGAGAGCGTGTTACGATAATTAAATTGATAGTGAAATCAAATTATGCCTTCAGTGCTCGAAATAGATCGTTTGTTATTGCGATTCTCAATGAATGACATTACCTGGATATCAGCGTCACGAGCGACGCGCCGAATTCCGAATTACAACGGTGAATATAGTCTGGTAGTTATCTCCCCTCGCTCGCTCTGTCAAGCGAGCTTTGATTAGGTCATGCAATGCGGGACTACGGTGAATATGACGGCAAACTGACAGTACTTCCGGTTAGCCCTTGTCCTTTCTTTCCAAAGTCGTCAAGCTACGAGCGTATGTACGTCTCATGATATGTCAATTTCTTGTATTCTACTCTAGTGTGTGTGTGTGTGTGAATTCGGGTTTAACGTCGCTTTCAACAATTTTTCAGTCATATCACGACGGTGTCTGGTTGCGACAGGGGAGCTCAATGCTCACGTTTATAGTGCTGCCTCACTGGAGTATCATGTCCCAGACACATTACATGATACCACACCCAGTCACATTATCCTGACACTGGATCGACCAGTCATAGCTCTACCCCGTAAATCTGAGTGCCAAACGAGGAGCAGCTAGTACCATTTTTAACGACTTTGGTATGTCGCGGCCCGGGATCGAACCCGAGACCTCCCGTTCCCCGGAGCGGACACTCTACCAACTGAGTTATCGGGGCCGGTATTCTACTCTAGTGAGAATTTGAACACGGCGCGTCTATTAGTGTAAATATATGACATAAACGACAGCAAGTAGTGTAGATCCTGATGACATGGTTAATTAGAGGGGATAGTCATTAATAGTTAATAGGATAGCAATTAGTATCCTGATCAGATTGCTCATTAGATGACATAGTCAGAAATTATCAACAGGGTAGCAAACAGTGTAGATCCTGATAAGATGGTTCGTGATGGATCTAGACTGATTGCATACGTATCTGTCCCGGTGTATAGGTTTAAGAGGATTAAACTATTTGCACATTTTAAAGTTTATGCCGAAAACACACACTTAAAACGAGCAGCCCCGAGTACTCTACTAGCGCACAAGAGATTTTGTTTGGTGGGCGAAAACCGGAGTACCCGGAGAAAAACCACCTGACCTTCCGTTGCAGAACGTGGCGTCTCTAATGTGATATCTCTGCACAGAACCCATAGAATCTAACACATTACTTTTATAGAAAATTGAATGGTTACAATCATGAGGTTTTAAGCGTTTTGTCGCAACAGCAAAAAACAAGAAGACATACAGTAGAACTTCGATGGCTCGAACAGTCATGGCTCGTTTACCATGGCTGTGTCGAACACGTTTTTGAGTCCCCAAAGAATTGCCCTACATAAGAAGTTGTGTGGGGTTATTAAGAAGATTTTCGAATTTTAACTTACTAATGTATGCTGTGTGTACTCATTAGAATCACCTGATGGGTACACACAGCATACATTTTTATTATAAAACACCAAAATGATGTCCCAAAATTAACCCCGTTACGCCTCTTGGCAGTAATCCTCACTGGCTCGAACTACCCCTGTCTCGAACAGATTTTAGTGGTCCCAAAGGTGTTCGAGCCATTGAAGTTTGACTGTATTGCAAAAACACCCCAAAAATGAAGCTGCAATCAGAGATAAGAGGCTACCGAAAGAGCAAAAAAACAAAACAAAACAAAAAAATAATAATAATAAAACAATAAAATAAATAAATAAAAATACATTCATCAGTAAAATACGCAGAAGTGAAGGCAGTAATCAGGAATAGATACAATCACCTTATACATACCACCCATTCAAGTCACCAACGGGAAAGAAACACAAACATATCCATTGCGATTACACACCCGTGCGACATGGTGCATTTTTTCACATCTCCAAAATGGCTACTTTTCTCAGGAAAATACGTGATATTTTTCTTATAAATACTACAAACATAGGTAGTGGGTGCTCGTTAGAACCGCCTCATTGAGGCGGTTCTTACGAGTACCCACAACCTATGTCTTGAAGCAATAATAAGAAAAAATATGTATACCCCCGTAAACCCCAGTTTTCTATATATAAAGTGGGGTTTAGGGGGGTGTTCATTTCACGGACTTGTTCACCTGATGATAACTTCAATACAAGGAAAGGCCAAAAAGAACAATTACTTTCCCACAATATGGCCAAACGTCTATCCAAAATAAACAAGAAATGATATGGCACAAAGTACCATATCAAATAATGACTCGATTGTGATTGCATTGTAGTATTTCTACCGGCCCCGATAGCTCAGTTGGTATAGTGCCCGCTCCGGGGAACGGGAGGTCACGGGTTCGATCCCGGGCCGCGACATACCAAAGTCGTTAAAAATGATACTAGCTGCTCCTCGCTTGGCACTCAGGTTTACGGGGTAGAGCTAGGACTGGTCGACCCAGTGTCAGGATGATGTGACTGGGTGTGGTATCATGCAATGTGTCTTGGACATGATACTTCAGTGAGGCAACACTGTAAAAGTGAGCATTGTGCTCCCTGTCGCAACCAGACACCGTCGTGATATGACTGAAAAATTGTTGAAAGCGACGTTAAACCCGAATTCACCCCCCCCCCCCCCCCCCCACACACACACACACATTGTAGTATTTCTCATTATTAAAGCCGTTTAGTTATAAACTTATAATTTAGAATTACATGGATACAGACATTGCAGTTTCAAATTCCGGTTGTACATTTTTTTGTTGAATTCCATAGATTGAATATCTAAATTGACTTGGAAACCTGTGTTGAATTTAACAATGTATATTTCACAGAGTTGACTTCGACCATGTCTTAGCGAAATTATAAACCGACAAGCACAATCAGCAAAAAGACTGGTCTTCTTTCCAACATCAAGAACAACAAGTTATTATTATTATTATTATTTATGATTATTATTATCGTTTGTTATCATTACTATCATTGTTATTGTTAAATGTTCTTTCCTGCAAATTATTGTTAAATGTTCTTTCCTGCAAACAATATTAGCTAGTGTTTATCCACTTTATTTTCATCACGTTTATAATAATTATAATAATAATACATGTTGTTCAAGTAGTGGTAGCAGTACAGTGATAGTAGTAGTAGTAGTAGTAGTAGTAGTAGTAGTAGTAGTAGTAGTAGTAGTAGTAGTAGTAGTAGAATTATTATTACCATCGTTTTGATGATGATTATTATTAATATAGTAGTACTGAGTTATAGAAGTTGTAGTGGTAGGAGTAGTAGTAAGAGTATAATTATTATTGTCATCGTTTTTATTTTTTAAATTATTATTTTCGTTATTATAAGTAGTGTCATCAGTAGTAGTGGTTTAATGGTTTGTATTGAGATTTTATGCTCCGGACAACATTATTATTAATAATGTAGTACTGAGTTGTAGTAGTGGGGGTAGTAGTAAGAGTATAATAGTTTTTATTTTTAAGATTATTATTTTTGTTATTATAAGTAGTGTCATTAGTAGTAGTGGTTTGTTTGTTTGTATTGAGATTTTATGTTCCCGACAACATTATTAAGGTCATTTTGGAGACGTTGCTTCCAATTTGTGAGACTTTTTCCCGACATCGAGATGAAATGGTATCTCAAGCCCTGCCACCCAAAAAAACCAAAATGTTTATATATAGTGACGGTCCGACTTACATCACTTTGCCTGGACACGCTAAAACCTCCTAAACGGTTTACCTGTACTCGTGTGCGGTCAGTTTCAGCTCTGCATGGAAGCAGCATGAAGGGAATATAAGAACCTTATATGGGTGTAAGGGGTGGATGGAAAAATCCGTCCCGAGGGTCACTGTTCGGCATCACGAGGCTTGCCGAGTGATGCCGGACAGTGATCCCGAGGGACGGATTTTTCTATCCACCCCTCACACCCATATAGGATTCTTTTTCTTGCATACCTTCCATTTCTATTGCGAATTTTTAATGCTGCTGTCACTTCGGATACCGACGTCCGCCATTTTGTGATGACACAACAGGAATGTTTAGTGACGTCACGCATGACGACGCCACGCATGAGGTTGTAATCAACCAGTGCATTTATCAAACACGCGATTATATTCGATTTGGGGTCGGAACACCAGGGTCAGAACATAAATTTCTATCCCAGGGTAAAATCACGGATTTCCTTGTCTGGTGTGCAAGAATATTTCATCTCGTACAATTGGAATGTTTTCATTATTACAATAACCTATCTGTGCGAAAACATCCTGTTAATTTCAGATTGTGACTGTCTTAAAATGAACTTAGAGAGTATTGAACCTAATTATTGTTTTGTAAAATGATTAATCTCAAATCAATAGAAACAGTAGAGCTAATACAAACCATTAATTAGGTGAAGGTCTTTCTTTCTTTTTCTCAATAATACTATCACTTTAAACTAAGTCTGTAAAGTCATCACGAAAACACGCCTATATAAGTTTAAACCCTTTGAACCCCTTTTATACAGTAAAACAGGGGTTTACAGGGGTAAACCTTATTTTTCTTATTCATTTTAGAGCAGAAATAAGAAAAATATCACATTTTTTTCATTTTATAATTTTCGTTTTTTTCGACGGTAAACTTTACAATGTATTTGTATAGGCGTGTTTTCGAAATGCTACACGATTTAAGATACCTAAGCGAAGAATAAAGATGCAGATGATTCGGCTTATCATTACAGAAACACGCCCATATATATGCATTATAAACTTTACCACCGAAAAAAAACGAAAACGAAAGATAATAATTTGTGATATTTTTCTTTTTTCTGCTATGCCTACAAAATATATTTATGAGCAGAAATTAGAAAAATGCGCAAGGTTTTACCCTGTAAACCCCAGTTTATCTATATACAATGGGGGTTCAAGGGGGGGTCAAAATGATATAGACGTGTTTTCATGATGTACGGAAGGAGCTTTCTCACAAAGATCAATCGCCGAGGCGGTTCTGGCGGTTCTCGTACCCACAACTATTTGAATAGGTGTGTTTTCGAAATGGCAACCAGAAATTCCACTAGCCTTATAAGGTGTTTTAATGTTAATTTATCACTTTCACACCTGCGCTTCTTAAGTGGTCCTTCCACGTTTGAATGTGGATATCTGCTTTGTTGTGAAAGGGGTGTTTAGTCAATTAAACACGGTTTCTTTTAAAAGTTTGTGACATCTCCCTCATTTATGCTCCAAATATAGACCTAAGGGTCTTGTTACCATCGTCCTTAATGAGTGTCCATAATCGATGCTTCTGGGAAGGTATAAATAACTATTTACTCTGATGAATGCCAGTTTTCTATATAAATTGGGTCCCGGACCCCGCCTATCGGGGCTTCGAGAAATATATTTGATTGCATGATGCTTCAACCGACCGATCATGGGTACTGGAAAACCGCTTAGAAGGATCTAAATAGAAGTGAAGGCAATGATCACAATTGATACAATTAACCCACACCTCCTACAAAGACACCACTGGGCAAGAAACACAAACACTAAATAACTAGACCCTAATGGAAACGTCAATAGCGGAAAGTTACTTTCCCACAAAATGGCCAATTGGCTATCCAAAACAAAAAAGACACAAGCTACACACACTCTCAAAGACAAACCATAATAAAAATAGACCGCGACAGAAGAACCGCATTGGAACGGTCAGGACGGGGGTGGGGGATTGGGGAGCTTAAATCGATTTTACGTGGCTGTGATTCTGTCGCGATTTAGACAAATAAGGCCTTAAAAAAAAGCTGTGTTCCTAATTTTTGGTGCCGATCCTGCAATTTTTATGGCCATCCAGAAAAGAAATAAAAAGATTTTCTTACCTACCAACCTTAATATTTTTAGCACTTTTGATAAAATCATAAAAGCAAAACTAAGACTTGAAATAATTAATTAGTGTTATCGGTATAAACTACGCAATGCCTTTTCAAAATTTTATAGAAGTCATTTTTATTTAATTTTAAAATTCAATATTGAACTTAAATCTCTTCTGCAACAAGGTCTATCGGAACCCGAATTTTATGGTGATTTAGTATATAAATTCAGATAAAAATATATAATTGCAATGACTTCAGCACCCAATTTCGTAAAATCATTCTTCGATATAAAAAGATTGGGTACAACATACATGTTATACGACAGACTGCATGCATGGTAGTTAACCCAATCACGGTTGACAGCTTTGCTTCCCTCTTTAATTGCACGCCGGTGGGTCAGGTCTCAGATTCTAAGACGGTTCCAGCGTAAAGGCTTACTGAGAATTAGAGATAATTTAATTTTATGTAATGTTGGTTGGTGCCTGATGCTCTGTCTCTGGTTGGGCCCATCGGAGTCTAACTGTTGGTTTACGTTTGCTCCAGCATTTCAGTGGTTTCTTGCTTTCGAGTCCCCACCGTTGTTTCATCACTGTGGTCGTTTGATTTTTGTGTTCTCAGAGATGTTGCACTGATGAGTTAGGAGGCCTTCATGCGGAATGAACAAATTATTTGTCTAAATCGCGACGGAAATAAGGGCGAGGATATCGCCGCATAAAATCGATTAAAGCCCTCCCACCCCCTCCAGTGGAATTCGATTCACTGACCGTTCCAAGGCTGTTATTCTGTCGCGGTTTATTATTGCTATTGTTTGTTTTGGGGTGTGTGTATCGCTTGTTTATTTTTGTTTCTTCTGGATGGCCAATTGGCCATTTTGTGGGAAAGTAACTGTCCTTTTGGCTTTCCGCTATTGATGTTTCCATTAGGGTCTAGTTGTTTCATGCTTGTGTTTATTTCACTTTGGTGTCTCTGATGGGAGCTGTGGGTTAACTGTATCGATTCCCGATTATTGCCATCACTTCAATTTTTATATAGGTTGAGGCGGGGCTAACGAGAGCATCCAAACGTTTGTTTGGTGTATAAATTGAAAAAAAATGTCACAGAAAAAAACGTTTTGGAGATGTGAAGAATGACACTATGGTATACGGACTTGTTATCTTAACTGGATGCAAGGCAGTTTGTGCATCAGGTCCGATGACGGGTATTGTATAAGAGCAGAGACTGTGTTTGACAGAACTATAAACCTTAATTTCCGTCTTATTTCCGAGCAATTACATTTCAATGATCACAGTGTATGACGCGCTTCAAATATAGTTTACCCATAACATGCCAATCATGACCGTCAATTGCCGTCTGCTTTGCCGTCTGCTTTTGCGAATAGTGTGGACCGATATCAGACTGCTGCTGTAGGATCGGTCCCACACGGTTTGCCTGTATGCAAAATATTTTTAAAAGCAGACATAAGCAGACGACATTTTCATATGCGTCTTCAGGGTTAAAATTTGAATCCGTTCTGTACATTAGCATCGTAATGTCAAATCTTTTCATAAAATTGTGTTAACTACACGAACCATGGTCAAAACAAGCTCGATACTAGTACCATTGTCCAGACATGCAACTAACAAGTCGTGACAGATCGTCACCCCTCTAACCCCGCTTTCCATAGAGAACAATTGGGGTATGCGAGTGTTTTCGTTAATTTCCTTATGTTTGCTCAAACGTATATATATCATATAGATTGTAGTTCTACAACAAACATATAGACTTAGGTACTCCTTAGAACCGCCTCCTAACGAGCACCAGTAATCTTTATATGAACTTGCTTAAATAAAGATATGTCGAACATTTTCAGCTGAAAAAATGCCAGTTCTGGATATAAGAAAACGCAATTTATTACGATAACACACCCGTGCGACATTTTTCACATCTCCAAAGTGGCTACTTTTCTGATGAAAACCCGTGATATTTTTCTTATTGATACTGCAAACATAGGTTTTGGGGGCGGTTCTATCGAGTGCCCTCAACCTATGTCTTGGAGTAAATATAAGATAATGTAATGTTTACCCCTGTAAATCCAAGTTTTCTCTATATAAAGTGGGTTTAGGGGGTGTTCGTTTCACGGACTTGTTCGCGTGATGTTAGCGCACAGATGTGCATACGGATGTTTAGAGGGGTGTTCCGTACACGGACTTAACTCTTATCTTGCTGTTCGCGACAACCCCTATCTTTGGAAACAGTGTAGATCTAGATGAAGAAGCCATCTGATCAGGATCTTCACTGTTTGGCATTCAGTTTATGAATTTGTAGCAATAAATTACATCATGTATTTTGATTGGTTGATAGACAAAAATGGGTGTGGCCTAGATGAATATTCAGCAAGATAAGGGTTAATAGCCGCATGATGATAAACTACACTATGAAGTACGAAAAGACGATCTGTCACCGCAACACGGAACCTTACATCAGCTGCAGGAGGAGGTGGGGAGGGACAAACACTATCGGTGTTTATACAGTCGAACTTCTATGGCTCGAACACCTTTCGGACCACGAACATATGTTCGAGACAGGGGTAGTTCGAGTCACTGATGGTTACTGTCAGGAGGCATAACAGGGTTTATTTTAATGTTTTCGATGTTCTATGATAAAATGTATGCTATGTATACTCATTAGAATCGCCTCATCGAGGCGATTCTAATGAGTACACACAGCATACATTTGCAAGATAAAAGTTTAAAATCTCTTTTATCATCACGCACTACTTCTTATGCAGAGAGATTCCCAAGGGACTAATAAACGGGTTCGACTCAGCCATCGGTGTTCGAGCCATCGGTGTTCGAGCCATCGAAGTTCTACTGTAGTTAACGATTGTATTATGATCAGGATCAGTTGTTGAAAGGATCGTTACTAAGAAGCCCCTTACGTAGTATTTTGGTGGCTTTTGCATCTCTTTTTTTTCAGCAAAAATATTAGCATATTTCCTTATTAAATGATCACAGTTTCAACGATATGTTAACTAACGACGTCGTTAGTTTAGAAAAAGTGGCGCCAGGACTTTCCACAAGATTGAATTTTCTTTACAAGTCATTCGGGTATCATTCATATGTTTGTATTATTGAGAACACTTAAATAAGCGTTGTAATTTAAATCCTAGATTTTAAATCAGCAGATTTCGATTCTTGCATTAGACTTTATTAGACATTATGGAATCGTTCAGCTTAATTACATGACTTTGCATTTCATTGTTTTTGTTTCATTCCAATTCCGTTTCATTCTTGCTGATTCAGCATAGAATTATTTTATTCTGTCTGAGTCGCCGAGTTTTACATTCGCATGACATTTTAAAGCAATTGCGTATGTAACGCGACGTCTGATGCGATAACGCAAAAGCAACGATATACCATGCGGTATACTGTCGGAAACCCAACGTCATCATATAATGTTGCTTTCCATTGGTTGGTATTCGGTTTTACGCAGCTCACAGCGCTGGTCGCTTTGAGCAAAATATAACACTTTTTCGAATAAGTACATTAGAATGGGGATAGCTATGTAGATCCTGAGCAGATAGTTTCTTTAGAAGCCATAAGCCATATGCCTCTGATCTGGAGTTTGTTGTGGTGGTTCAAAATGACCAAACCTTTGAAAATTATAATATGTGCCTCGTATGAGAAAACATGTCTGGTTTGTTGTGGTCAACTGGACAAGTAAAATAACCAGGCTGGGAAAATTATGATATTATGCCCCGTACGAGAAAACATGTCTGTTTGCAAAGGTAGGGTTTAACGTGGGCAGCTGAACAAGGGTGAAAGGTGACTTAAAATAACCAAACTGGGGAAATCATAATATGTGCCACTAACATAGATAAATGCCTCAATTTCAATACAAAATCAGTACGGTACACAAAGACGACGTTTTTATGACAAGACAAAACCTACTAGGATGAAATGTTTGATTAATTAGGACTTTTGTTGTTAACACAACCGTTTAGGCACCTGAGTAAAATGAAGCTTGAAATAACAATGTCCTCATCAACTCGGAACGTTATGAATTTTATGACATTGAAACTCTAATACAAGGTGAGGTACAGTAACATTCCACTATTTGGACCACCTAAAATTAAGACTAATTCTGCTTCAAAAAGCTTATTTAGTTGGCTGCAGTTATTCTTTCTATATGTTTTCTGCATACAGTGTCCTCTAGTCAGAGACCACCTTTGGGGCTGTTCAAAAGTGGTCTTAAAGACCACTTTTGAACAGTCCCAAAGGTTGTCTTAATATAGGAATTATACTGTATTTATTAGCAATTAAACAAAATTAAAATGTTATGTGGGAAACCCGGGAACGAGTCATTAGCAACAATGCAGTCCCAACTCAAACATCTTGAATATATTTTACACAATACTCAATCTGACACCCTAAAGTTCGAAATACAGTAAAATTCCTATATTAAGACCACCTTTGGGACTGTTCAAGAGTGGTCATTAGGACCAATTTTGAACAATCTCAAAGGTGGTCTCTGACCAGAGGAGACTGTATGCAGAATACACAGAGAAAGAAAAAATTTTTAACTGAAACTTTCTGTATAAGCTTTTTAAAGAAGAATTAGTCTCAATTTTTGTGGTCTTAATAGCGGAATTTTACTGTATATTAGAGCCGATGGGAGTTCATTCCATACAGAATGGGTTAAAATCAAACTATATGTATCTCCATACTGGCCCCGATGTTGTAAACCTTATTTCATGCTTAATTCTCTTCAGCATGAAATATGTCAGGCTCCTAAGATTTAAAATGTCAACATTTTAAAATTATTCATGAGCATAACATTCTCTTGATCACCATATTAGTTTCATGGTGGTTGGGTAAGGCAAAGATGACGCATATCTTGCGTCACTGGGCCGTCCAACTGATACTGGCTTACAGTTGGGCAAGGTCTGCTGTCCTTGCAGCAGGTAAGGGTAGAGGGGACTGTTGTTATTTCTTCTGCTTCTACACTTCCATTCATTTTCTTCTTTCTCGTCTGTCCCTTACTTTTATATCCTCTACTATCTCTAACAGACATGAGCATGCAAAAAAAGTTTTATAAGTTTGCCCCCCCCCCCCCCCCCAGTTTCCAGCTGACACAACCTATCTAGAATGTCCATAATGAGGTAATGAAGTATAAAACACCAACAGCGGAAAGCCAAAAGGACAGTTACTTTCCCACAAAATGGTCAATTGGCTATCCAACATAAAATAATAAAAGCGACACAAACACCCAAAGACAAACCATAACAAAATAAAACCGCGACAGAAGAACCGCAATGGAACGGTCAGCGGAAACGATTCCACTTGGGGGGCTTAAATCGATTTTACGTAGCCACAATCCTTGCCCTTACTTCCGTCGCGATTAAGACAAATAATTTGTTCAGTCCGCAGGAAGGCCTCCTAACTCATCAGTGCAACATCTCCGTGAACACAAAAATAAAAAAAAAACACAGAGATGAAACAACGGTGAGGACTCGACAGCAAGAAACAACAGAAATGCTGGAGCAAAAGAAAACCAGCAGTTAGAATTGAAATACGAGAGACACAGCCATATGTTTTAGAATTGAAATACGAGAGACACAGCCATATGTTTTAGAATTGAAATACGAGAGACACAGCAATTATGACTCATCACGAAAACACGCCTATATATTTTTAACCCTCTTGAACCCCACTAAACGACGACCATTGTAGGATATATACGCGCTGCCGTCGTAGATAGTGAGCCTAAGGACGTGCGGCATCGCATTGTCATGATAAAACAACCTTTAACCATGCCTTGCCAAGAACGAACCGGTAGCGGCAGCAGTATGTTATTGTGGTATGTTTCTGTGAACAATTTTCAATATTGCTTATGGTCAGTGCCGGCCAACACACGCAATGCTCCACCACCCCGTCGAATGTGTTCAGGACGCAGTACTGGGCGAACCGTTCATTCCTTCGTTTGTAGATTTGCTTGTTATCGTCATTAAAACGCACCTGACACCATTGTGGCCTGCAGATGTCGCTCATGTCAGAATTAGTCCTTTGCAGGGCATCCTGGTAAACTTTCTGGCGGCCGTGACGACTAGCAGTATACTTTTTTTTTTTTTTTTAATTTATTTTTTTTTTCCTGACACAAATACATTATTTCGTATGAATACATGTGTACAAATACATTTTGATTGTGTAACTACTAGCCTAGAATTATCGTCGCCTATTTCCAAACTAAAGTAGAACTAACCATTTAACCTTTCATACATAATGTCTACACAGTCATAATAATATTTTTGCACAATAACTGTGCATTGTCGACAAATACGCTTCACTGAATTTCAGTTATATGCATAGATGAACCACGTCAACTACAGCTATCGTGCACCTTCGTAAGTTTGTTTGTTTGTACTGGGGTTTAACGGCCCAGTCAACCCTAATTTTGGTCATTTTTGAGCAGGTCGGTTTATCTATTCACACTTTTCCTGGGCAAGCTTATACGTAAGCAGTTAATAACAAGTACAGTGCAAATTGTTTCGCCAGAAACTGACATTTTCCCTTCCTGAATCGGCGGAAGGGAGAGAATGACCGCATAAAAAGATTTCATGACCAGTCTCTGCGAAAGCATGTATTATCTTCATAAGTGGTTGGAGACTTGCATACAGACTAAAAGTTCTTGTTTTGTTTCTTTGTTTGATTTTAGGTTTAACGACCCCATCAACACTGTAAAGGTCATTTTGGAGTCGTTGCTTCCAATTTTGTGGGACTTTAACCCGACAATGAGATGAAATGACATCTCAAGCCCCGCCGCACAACGAAACCAATAGGGCCCCACAAGCATGAACGGGCCGACTCGCGCCGCTTTGCCTAGGTAGGCGGCGCGGGTCGGCACGTCCATGCCCACTAACCCCATCGGCCCCGACGGGCGGCAGGGCCCGAGATGTCGTTACGTAGGAAAGAACGTTTTTCAAGTTAAAAATATTCAATGTATACCTGAAACTAAACCTTGTCTCATCAGAAATATAGGTTGCTATTTGAAATTATTGGGAGTGGGTTGCCATTCCGCCTGGTCACAAGCCTGGGTCCTAAACGCCCCCCCCCCCCCCCACACACACACACCCTCTAGATACAGAACAATTATGGTACACAGGAGTATATATTATCTTCCTTATCATCCGTCCCAAGACACAATCCACGGATATTCATTAGAACAGCCTAAGTAGGACAGTTCTAACGAGCACCCACAACCCGTGTACGCAGCAAAACTAGTAAAATAACCTATTTTTCATGGAAATGGATACGGTTAATACAGATGTTTTATTAAACTAGGTCATGTTTAGAGGCTGGAGTGGGGTTATCTAGAGTTTTTTCTTCGAGTGAATTGTTATTGTACTGTAATTCCGCATGTATGGAACATTTGAACTAGTTTATCAACAAACTTAATCCATGGTAGTTCGATTTCAAGTACTCCAGCCGCGTCAACGTTTATTTACTTATCTACTCAAAACCCTATTAACATACAGCAGGCAAAGCTATAGTCATAGAAGCACCAAACTCCCCATGACGTTCCCCATAGAGAGAAGATGAAGCTTATCATTTTTTGGGGGGTGGGGGTGGGGGGCATATGCCACATGTCTAGGTCATCAGGGATTTGACATTTAAAACTTTGTAAAAAGGGTAGTAGACAAAGCAATAATCATAACCGAATCACAGACGCATCCAGCCTTCATTGATTCCCGGGGTCAAGGGCAAATGTCTAGGTCACAATCGACTTAAATTAAGAGCCGTGTTATCAAGATATATGACAAAGTGATTATGCTAGAAACGTCATAGGGGTCAGCGTTTTACCACTTAGACTATGTAAACCCTCTTAAAAATAATAATTTATTAACACAACCAGGGGTAAACCGCATTAAAGTCACACGCAAAGAGAACAAAACATGAAAATGAGTTAAGCCTCGAAAACATTAAACCACTTTTCCCATTGATTTTTTATCTTATAATATGTCTTGTTTTTAATAGCGATAAATTTTTCAACCTCGAGGGACTTTTTAATGTACTGTTTCCAAGACTGAATATTTAAAATTGAGGCGCCTACTCTACATTTATATATAAAATGACGTGTTACTGTTAATGTGTGATTTATTGGTATCATCGCTGGAGATGTTCCTGGAGTTCCGAAAATCGCTCATACTTATCGATATTTATCATGTATTCGGCTGTTTCAAAAATCCACTGTTCGATAGTGCCCCAGAACTGGTTCACCACGTTACAGTGCCAAAAGAGATGTTCTATTTTCTCTGGAACTAGGTTACAAAACGTACATAGATTATCTTGTCTAATGCTCATTTTTGTTAATAGATCATTTGTTGCTATGATTCTATGCAGTATCCTGTACTGGAACCAGTGTAATTTTGTATTGTGACAACATTTAGCAGGTGAAGTGTAAATTTCCTTCCAATTTAGATTATTATTTTCGAAACATAGGTCCCATTTCCGCTGACTATTTGGAATAATATTTAAACTATTTAATAACGTATACATATCTTTGCTTCCTTTGGATGATTTCATTATTAGTTTTATGTTAAACGGCCAGTGACAATTAAATGAAGCTTCAGTTCCGATGTCGATTTGAATTCGCCGGAGATATCTCTCTATCGAAGTTCTAATTCCCATAAACTCTATGAAATTTGTTCTAACATTATATCTTTCTTGAAATTGTTCAAAGGTAAGCAAGTTACCATTTATATCGGTCATATCTTTCACGAAATGTACTTTTTTGTCATACCATCTACGATAAAACACGGACTTATTGTTTATTCTTATATTTTCATTATTCCATATTGTAATACCCATAACGTCCGAGGCTGATGTTGGTTTGAGGTGTGATATAAGCACCTTCCATGCCTCAAGGACATCCACCCAAAATTTATTTGTGCAACGTGCTGTAATTTCTGTAACATAAGATTCGCCTCTATTCAGTAAATCATTTACGGCTGTATGTATCGTTTCAAACAGAATTTTATATTGTGTACTCGCCACTATTACCTTCGAATCCAACTAATTTTCAGGGCATTTATATAATTAGTAAGTTGTATCATTTTTAATCCGCCCTTATGATATTCTTGACATAATACGTCTCTTTTAATTCTATCAGTAGGCGATTGCCAAATAAATCTAAAAAACATTTTATTTAATTTTGAAATTGTGGCGTTACTAGGGTTCGGTAAAGCAATGAACAAGTGGTTTAGTTTAGCTATAAGCAGTGATTTAAGTATGGTTATTCGTCCCAGAGGTGTTAATATTCTTTTCGACCACTGTTTAATTTCTCTTTCAATGTCTCTTATTTTATCAGTATAATTTATTTCAAGAACCGTATCTAGATTACAAGAGAATTTAACTCCTAATATAGTAAAGTCTTCTTGATTCCAGTCTAATTTAAGTCAGTGATTGAATGTCTCCCCACTAAATTTCTTGCTCCCAATCCAAACTGCTCTGGTTTTTGATGCATTGACCTTTAGCCCCGATGCTGTTGCAAAAATTTTTAAAACCTAGCAGTATACTGCTTTGACACTATATTTTAACCCATTTCGTACTGAATTGAATCTTCTCGCTAGTGTACAGCAGTAGTCCATTTCGAAATGTAGGAGTGTCAGGCTGCGTAGTTTAGTTGAAATGTATTTAGAGTATGCTTGAACTTTCTGCAAAAATTGAAGGCCCTGATCAGACGCCGCCCAATGCGGCGTCTGATCTGGGCATGCACTTTTTGCCAATGAACCGTTTTTGGGGTTCCAATATACAATTGCTTATTGTCAAATCAGTGTTGTTCTGATTGTCTTATACCTCTGAGGTCTTTTATCTGAGTGTGTCCGTGTATAAACAGATTGTAATAACTCTCAGTGCCGTAAAACCAATGATTTCTGCTGATAATGCATTGTTACTGTATTTTAATGAGAGTATTTATTGGTGTCTGTCTCTGTCTCAGAGCAAGAGAAACATGCCCTATGTCTGTCGCATATGGGCAACAAACTGTATAACTACATGCATGCGCAATAGAATCACTGACAATGTCTCCTAAAAGTCAAATCTTAGACTACAGCGCCAAGGGGTATATAGCAACAAAAGAAAATAAAGACAGACTAGCCCGGAAGGTATCTAAAACCTTAACATTCTATGAAAGATTTTATCAGGTTTTATTATGATCATATTTCGAATGTTCCATACTGCCGTGACTGTTAGATACGTCTAAAAGATACTTACGGTCAGAATGTTCTTTGAATATGTGTAAAGTGTCAGAGGCTTCGCTATTTCAAAAAAAAAGTGGGTGGGTACGGGGACGGGCGCATCCATATTAAACTGCTCTGGCTCTTGCAACACTTCATGAATTACAATGGTGCCCAGACTGGCCTGAACCCGTTCTTTACGCAAAACAGACACAACTGTGTGGCGTGACACGGTTCATAGTTCTTACATGTCGAGGTAAATGGACACACCTGGAAGTTGTCCGCCAGTTTTAGAGGGGAGGGAATTCAAACTGCACCTTTATTGCGTGTTATCTGAACCTCTCCGAGAAATATGTCTACTCAGGGTGGTCTACTGTTAAAGGATACTACGAAATGAATTTGCCCCTGAGGAGCAAATTGTTTTCTTTAAGAGAAGAACCCCAAAGATCATGAAATATACCCGAAAGAATTTCCGCTACTGGAAGAACATCCATTTACCTTAAAAGCTAAACTGTCTTTGGCGTGTTGGATTGAAAGTAATTATAACTGCTCTTTCATTGTTAGACACAGAATATAGTTCGAAACTAATTAGCAGAAACGTTTGTGGCATATTTGTGGTTTGGCCACCGCGTTATCTCATATTTGCGATTAGGATACCTTTCACATGTGAGATGGTTTCTTTTTGTCATAGTTATGGAAATAATTTTGTTTTTTTTTTTTCTGAAAAAAAAAAAAAAACAAAAAAACCTGTGATGTATTTTCTTAATGAAAAGTTTATGTTGCTCTTCAAAACCGCCTAATAAACACGGTTCTAACACTATCCGAAATTTATGTGTTGAGCAAGATTTAGCAAATTGTGCATAAACCGTGTAAAACTTTTTTTCTATATAAAGTCGGCTTTACAAGGCTGTTGTTTTTTTTTTTTTGGTTTTGGTTTAACGGCCTTTCAAGATTTTTTTCAATCATATCGAGCCGACCGTTAATCAGAGGTGGGCGAATACCGGAGTACCCGGAGAAAAACCATCTGAACTTCCGTTGCAGAACTTGGCGTCTCACATGTGACCCGAGCGAGGCTCGAACCCACAGCGGTGAGAGACCTAATGATTAAGAATCAGCGCTGTCATCCATTGGGCCACGGAGGCCCGTACAAGGCTGTTCATTACGAAAACACGCCTATACAAACACATAGAATTTTTTTCACTTAAAAAATTGAAGATTTTATGATGAAACATTGTGATATTTCTCTTTTTTCTGCCCCAAATATAGATTGTGGGCACTCGTGAGAACCGCCTCATCCTCATCGAGGCAGTTCTAACGAGTACCCACAATCTATATTTTAGAGCAGAAATAAGAAAAATAAGGTATACCCTCGGAAACTCCAGTTTTACTATAAAAAAGTGGGGTTCAAGGGGGTCAAAAGTATTTAGGCGTGTTTTCGTGATGGTTTACGCGGACATGTCGGCGTGGTGGAAGTCCTGGTATGCCTTAAAAAGGACATTAACACATGGAATAACGCGGTATTTAATCTGTTCGATTAAAGTCTAGGGAGTTTTGTAAAAAAAAAAAGCTATAAAGAAAACAAAAGACATCTTATAAATGAAAAATAACAGTACTCAAAGTAATTTAGTTAAAGATGTAAGTGCAATGCTATTTGTCACTTAAACATGGGTGAAAATTTTGTTGCGGCCTTGTTAAACGAGTTGAATATGCACTTTTATGAAGGCGGATGTCAGCAATTTCCCTCTGGAACAGATTTTACACTACTATTCAGACACGAGAATGTTCTAGATCTTGCAGAAAATGGATATAAACAATGAACAGTCCAACAATTTCAATAGCTTCGGTGTTGGCCGGGAAGCATTGTATGGTGATGACAAATATGCAACACGCGCATGCATAGCTACTGACAAAGGGAAGTAACGGGAATGCTAAAGGGATAATTTTCCCTATTTCTTGTCAAAAACAATTGTTGTGTTTATTTGTTAAAATCGCCAAAGTGAAATTCCGCTTTTAAGACCACCTAATATTAAGACTAATTCTGCTTTAAAAAGCTTATTAAGTAAGTTGCAGTTATTCTTTCTTTGCGTTTTCTGCAAACCATGTTCTCTGGTCAGATACTATCTTTGGGGCTGTTCAAAAGTGGTCTTAAAGACCACTTTTGAACAGTTCCAAAGGTGATCTTAAGACAGGGGTTTTAGTGTACGTTTATTGTGGTTGGGTGAGGCGAAGGTGCCGAGTATCTTGCGTCACTGGGCATCACGAAAACACGCCTCTATAATTCTGACCCCTTTGAACCCCACTTTTATAATGTAAAACTTGGGTCTGTAGTGGTATACATTATTTTTTCTCATTTCTGCTCCAAACATAGATTGTGGGTACTCATTAGAACCGCCTCGCCGAGAGGGTTCTAACGAGCACCAACAATCTATTTTTTTAGCAGAAATAAGAAAAATATCAGGATTTTTATCTGAAAAAAAAAAATCATTTTTGGTGGTAAAATTTTACCAAAATATTTGAATAGGCATGTTTTTGTAATGCGTACAATTGATATTGGCTTACCGTTTGGTAAGGCCTGCAATCCGCGCAGCAGGAACGGGTACAAGAAGATATTGTTGCATGCATTTCTTCCGTTTCTACCCAGCAGGTACATGACGTAATTATGACGTCACATCAACGTCGATACAATGTCATTACGTTTATGCAACGTCAAATCAACTTCGGTGCAACGTCGTGACGTTGCACCGTAACGTTGCACCGACGTTGATTTGACGTTGCCTTTGCGACGTGTGCCTGCTGGGTAAGCTCGCTTGTTTCAAATGCTGCATCTAGATACTGGCTTACAATGCCTGTTGTTCTTGTAGCAGGTAAGGGTAAAGTGGGGGGGGGGCGGGGGAGGGGGTTACATGTATTTTTTTTCAATTTCTATTCCATTCATTTTCCTCTTTCTCTCCCCTGACCTTCACTTTCAGCTCCTCTACTGTCTCTTTTATGTCTTTTCTTCTTTTCTCTGCGAGACGACACAAAATGACCCACAGTGGCTGCCTTGTCGTTTTTCCCCACCACAATCAATCGATAAAATCCTCAGTTTCGTTACTTCCCATTACCAGTAGCTATGACATGGATGCTGTTCTTAACAACACTCGGTACTCATTCTTATAGTGTTCCTAGTGTTAACGTAAGGATGGGTTGTGCCTGTGTGAAAGTATTTGGAGAGCGATACAGTGGTAAAGTTGGGCAAACCCCAGAGAAAGAGTTGACTTTGATGGTTTCTTGCGATCAGTCAGCTGTTATCAAGAGTAACTGGCAGAAAGTGAAATTGCAAGTAGCCGGAATTGGTACTATAACGTTCCTTGGGTAAGAGACTATAGTTTGTTTTACACATTGATAGATACATGTACATATCATAACGATAACACTCCCGTGCAGCATAGTGCATTAATCACATCTCCAAAATGGTTACTCATTACGCAAACACGCCTATTCAAATACATTGCCACCTTTATCACCGTTAAAATGAAAATTTTATGATGAAAAATTGTGATATTTTTCTTATTTCTGCTCAAAATATAGATTATGGGCACTCGTTAGAACCGCCTTATCGAGGCGGTTCTAATGAGTACCCACAATCTATATTTTAGAGCAGGAATATGAAAAATAGCTATACCCCCGGAAACCCCAGTTTTACTATGTAAAAGTGGGGTTTAAGGAAGTAAAAGTTATATAGGCATGTTTTCGTGATGACCTAGATGAAAATCCGTGATATTTTTCATATTTATACTGCAAACATAAGTGGTGGGTGCTCGTTTGAACCGCCTCTTTGAGTACCCTCAACCTATGTGTAGAAAATTATGTATACCCCGTAAACCCTTATCTAGGGGGCGTATGCAACCTTGCAAACTATATTGCTGTATATGAAGAGACTCAATAAAACCGAGTCACCGATTTTCGTTCTACTGAACAAAAAATTATCGCGACAAAAGTAAGGGCGAGGATTCTGGCCACGTTAAATCGATTTAAGCCCCTAGTGGAATTCGTCTCACTGATCGTTCCAAGGCGGTTCTTCTGTCGCCGTTTATTTTTGCTATGGTTTGTCTTTGAGTGTTTGTACCGCTTATATTATTTTGTTTTGGATAGCCAATTGGCCATTTTCAGGGAAAGTAGCTGTCCTTTTGGCTTCCCGCTATTGATGTTTCCATTATGGTCTGTTGTTTCATGTTTGTGTTTCTTTCCCTTTGGTGTCTCTGATGGGAGCTGTTGGTTAATTGTATCGATTCCTGATCATTGCCTTCACTTCTATTTTATGTGTTCTTTGTTTCGAAGGGCAACATTTTAGCTTTTTATTTATCTATATAGAGTGGGGTTTAGGGTGGTGTTCATTTCTCGGACTTGTTCACATGATGTCTGCAATTTATCATGTGAACAGGTCCATCTAGAACCCCACTTTATATTTTAAAGAATAAATTATGTTTAAAGGGGTATTCAATATTTTACTTATTTCTCCCCTAAGACATATGTTGTTGGAAGTCGTTAGAACTGCCTCATTGAGGCGGTTCTAACGAGCACCAACAACCTATGTTTTAAGTATTAATGAGTTCTAGTGTAGAGGTTTTAGCGAGCACACACAGTCTATATATTTGAGACACACAGTAAACCTTCGCTTTTAAGATCATCTAAAATTCAGACTAAATCGGTTTTTTAAAGCATATTGAGAAGGTTTCAGTTATTCTTTCTTTGTGTTTTCTACACCAAAATAGGATGAAAGGCAATTATCAGGAATCGATACAATTTACCCGCACCTCCCATCAGAGACACCAAAGGGAACACTATACCCTAATGGAAACATCAATGGCGAAAAGCCAAAAGTTGCTTTCGCACAAAATGGCAAATATATTACTTAGCTATCCAAACCAAAAAGATATACACACACTCAGAGACAAACCATAACAAAAATAAACCGCGAGAGAAGAACTGCCTTTGAA
This sequence comes from Lucinisca nassula, assembly GCA_963580285.1. Lineage (NCBI taxonomy): Eukaryota > Metazoa > Mollusca > Bivalvia > Lucinida > Lucinidae > Lucinisca > Lucinisca nassula. The sequence goes on from OY757023.1 coordinate 83,458,249, forward strand.
CGTTCAGTGGAAAGAATTAAACTGTGGGGTGGGGGTGTATTTAAATCGATTTTACGAGGCCGTAATTAGACATTTAGACAAATTATTTGTTTAGTCCGTTTGAGAAGTAGAAGTAAAACAAAGATCAGGAATCGATACAATTAACCTACTTAACCCATCAAAGACACAAAAGGGAAAGAAACACAAACATTAAGCGACCAGACCATAATGGAAACCTAAACAAAGGAAGGCCATAAGGACAGTTACTTTCCCACAAAATGGCCATATGGCCATCCAAACTAAAAAGACACAAGTGATACACACAGTAAGTAACAAACAACACTATAAATAAACCGCCACAAAAGAACCGCCTTGGAACGGTCTGCGGAAAGATTTCCACTGGGGGGGCTAAAATCGATTGTACGTGGCCACAATCCTCGCCCTTACTTCCGTCGCGATTTAGACAAATAATTTGTTCAGTCCGCATGAAGGCCTCCTAACTCATTAGTGCAACATCTCCGTGAACACAAAAAAAATCAAAGAACCACTGAGGTGAGACAACGGCGAGGACTCGACAGCAAGAAACCACTGAAATGCTGGAGCAAAAGAAAACCAACAGTTAGACTCCGATGGGCCCGACCAGAGACAGAGCATCAGGCACCAACGAAGTCTCACCCAATAATAGACCACCTTGTGGACTGTTCAAAAGTCTTTAAGACGACTTTTGAACAGTCCCACAGGTCTTCTTAATATATGAATGTTACTGTAATAAGAAACAGAGATTGTCATATGACATGTTTCATTCAGCCCGAGACACACTCGTTGTGTTAAAAACAAAGCATATTTTAGGTGCAAAGCAAAGCAATAATTTGCTTTCAATTACAGTATTATCAATGACAAAAATAACTGTGTGTATTCATGCCATGAACAAATTCCAAATAGAGAAGAATTAATTTAGGGGTGATGATAATTTTTGACACGTTTCCATTTTCTTTACCCACAGTGTACAGGAAAACCAAACATGTGACGCTGGCAAACAGTGAAAGCACAGATCAGATGGTGCATGGTGTGCCATCTGATCAGAGCATTCATCGTTCGCCAAAATTAGCGGCGTGGTAGGAAGGCAGCCGACTGTTCCGAAAATTGTTACGTCAGAGGTATGATAAAGAGCGTGTGATATGGATTTCAGGATGTGATAAGGGCTATGCGATGTGATATCACTGGCTAACGCCTTAGTGAATGTGATAGGCGCACGGATTTCACCATTTTACCAAAAACGATGTATTCTAAAGTAAATATAAGATAAAAATTAGTACTCTTGAAAATCCCTCTCTCTCTATTTTGAAGGTAGGGCTTACAAGTGACAGGTTAGCAGGATATACATCAAGACTGCAAAGCTGGTGTTTATATTCCGTTGCAAAATAATTGAGCAGCTTTGTCAACTCAAATCAGTTCGTAAACAACTCAGTCAAATCTGTTCTGCTAGGAGATATTCTGCTACCTTTCAGTGGGGCGGGAGCCGGGGAAGTTGTAGCGTATAGTTGTAGTTTGTTGTCTTGGCATATACAGTAAAATCGCTTTATTAAGACCACTTATGGGACTGTTCAAAAATGGTCTTTAAGACCACTTTTGAGCAGTCTCAAAGGTGGTTCCTTACCAGAAGACACTGTACAGGAAGCACGAAGCCAGAACAACTGCACCCTTCTAAATAAGCTTTTAAAGCTGAATAAGTCCTAATTTTAGGTGGTCTTAATAGCGGAATTTCACTGTACTATCGCCAGGCAATCCCAATTTAGTCCTGCGCAGCTCCGCTGAGCACAATAAAGATGAAAGTGCCGTGTATTGCAGTGATTGCCGTTGCAGTCATATGCTATTTATGGCGTCCATGTGATATCGGCTTACAGTTGGATAAGTTAGGCTTTTTTTTTAAATTTAATTTATTCATGAATCATCTCACATAAATATAACGAAGGACGTATCAATACAACCTATGATTATGAGCATACAAGCATTAGCTTTCACCATTTTCTAAATATTATCAGTAATCTTTTTTTTTTCAACTATTACTATCACTACTACTACTGATAATACTAATATAATAGCTATAAAAATAACAGCAAGAAATATGTAACGGAGTAGGTGTTGAAAGCTTGCACTTCCAGACATACATAGCTATTTCTTATAAGCGGTACCGTACAGTTTTATAAAAAGGTATCAATATCAATAAATCTTCCATTTAAATTGTACCAGATGTCAGCCTACAGGGTATCAAGACGGTGCACCCTCAAACAACCACTCCGCCCCACATCTCCTTATCTGTTCAGTCAGCTATTCAAGCATATCACGAAACATGACTATATAAATATTGTCCCTTGAAACACCCACCATTATAGAGTAAGCAGACATTTACAAGGGTATATATTATTATTCAAACGAGGTGGTACAGACGAGTGCCGATAATCTACACCCCAAGCCGTAACACTAATGAAATTAAGCTTTTCATCTATATGTGTTTTTTCGGGGGTAACATTTTTATTATATTTATATAGGCATGCCTACGAAATAAGCTCATATTCCAGCTCTAGTTTTATTGTACTGTGTAGCTCACATCATATACATGGTATTATAATCATGTGAGGGTTTCAAATTTTCTACAGAAATACTAAAAAAAAATATATAATAATAATAATAATAATAATAATAATAATAATAATAATAAAACATCCATATATCTTCCCTTCAAACTATTAACTTTTACTACAAGCATTATTGGACCTGGTTCCCGTCACCATTTCTCCTGCCTACCTCCCCCAGCTTCTCTTTGCGTAAAAAAACAAGCTAGTAGATAAACTTCCAAGTGTTTGGCTCACTTTGTTTATAAAATGCCCAGATATATAAAAAATTTGCCAATTCACCATTCACTAAACAGAGTTATCTTCAATCTTGCTCCTCAGTACTATTGAAGAACTCATCAAGACAGTCATGCTTCCACGAAAAATAGTTGTATAATGGGCCCCATATAGAGAAAAAGTTACCGATATTATTATTTATAAAACCTATATATTTTTCACACTGAAATTTCCTTTTAAGCTGCGAAATGAATACATCCAGGTTGAGTTCGTAAATTTTTGTTATTTTTGTAAATGTATTGCTTTGTTAAAACCGAAATTAATGACAATAGTTTATTTTTATTTTGGTTTGAGAAAATGATGGCTTTACTACTTAAATCGAAGTTCAGATTTGTGCGCGCAAGTATCCATACTCTCAAAAGCTGCCAAAATCTATTAACTTTTTCACATTCTGTAAATAGATGCAGGATAGTTTCCGCCTGATTCGCACAGTATGAACATTGATTTTCATCTATTTTCTTTATTCTGTGTAAAAAGGATTTAGTAACTAAAATTTTATTTGTAAGTTTAAACTGGAAATCTTTTAGCGTCGCTTCTTTGAGATCTTTGACCACTAAGTTATAACACATTAAATCATCCGATGAGATATTTCCTAATTCTCGTTCCCATTTATTTGAAAAGATAATTTCTTTAGTCCCAACCATTATGTCATAAAACCTCCTGCAACCTTTCTTGTCTTTTATTAAGTTTCGTGTATATATACTGCATGTTGTATTATAAGCATTCATAATGCAAAACGGTTTATTTTCATTAATCGTATTTTTCCACTGATTAGGGATTTTAGCTATTAATGCTTGGTAATCTAAAAAGGTCCCCCTTACCCCATAAACAGCTTTGAATCTTTCAAAACTATAGATATCACCATTATGATCTACTAAATCTGACATAAGTCGAACACCTTTATTGAACCAATAATTATTATAGAACATCAGACCATGTGTCAATTTACTGTTATACCAAATTGGGGTATCCAAAATCTCTTTAATATTTTCTATTTTAAGTTTATTACAATAAGTACACCAACTTAGAAGTAAATCTTTCCAGAACGGGTTATCAATATCCCTATGAGTTTGGATAGCATATCCATGACCAGAACTTAGTAACAACATAAAATTTATATTAGATAATGTATACCAAGCATTATTTTCTGTATTTTGTATAATTCTACGTATCCATGAAATTTTCAATGCTTTTATAAAGTACGAGATGTTAATCATTCGAAGTCCACCTTCTCTATAGTTCTTAACTATTATATCACGTTTAATTCTGTCTGGCCCATTATTCCATAAAAATTAAAAAAAAAAATCGGTTTATCTGCTTGATGAGATCGTCTGGAGGATTGGGAAGTGCTAAAAATAAATGAGTGAATTTAGCCAAGGCTAGAGATTTTATAATTGTTATACGACCTATTAATGTCAACCTTCTTTTTGCCCATTGTTTACAAATATTTTCAGCTTTATTCAGAACTTCGTGGTAATTCAAGTCCCAAACATCATTAACATTAGTTGAAAAATTAACGCCAAGTACTTTAAACGGGCCTTGATTCCAGTCGAGATTGAATTCACGACATTGGCGTGTAACCGAATTACTCAACACTCCAATCCAAATAGCACGTGTTTTTTCAACATTGATCTTAAGTCCTGACAAAAAATAAAACTGATTTAAAACATTTAACGTCTCCCTTAAAGACCTTTCTGAACCGTCCAGGAATCTGAGTATCATCGGCATATTGGCTTAGTTTAAAAACCTTGTTATCAATATTGATGCCTCGTATTTCTTGATTATTCCTTATCATCTGACCCAATATTTCAGCAGCCAAAACAAATAGGTATGGAGATATTGGGTCCCCTTGTCTGCATCCTCTGTTCAGACTAAAACTTTCAGACATAAAGCCATTCTGTATGATACAGGATTCAGAACCTTTTTGAAAAATTCTTACCCATTTTCTGATTGAGGGTCCAAAATTATAGTACTTTAAAGTTTTATCAATAAATTTCCAAGAAACTGTATCAAATGCTTTTTCAAAGTCAATCGATAATATCAGACCTGGGAGATTTTGTTTTTGTGTTTCAAATAAAACATCGTAAATCATTCTTATATTTTCGCCTATATATCTACCTGATAAAAATCCCTTTTGGTCTTCATGAATAAGTTTATTTAAAACATTTTTATTCTATTTGCTATAACCGCAGAAGCCATTTTATAGATTACATTAAGCAATGAAATAGGGCGCCAGTTTTTAAGGGTTTGTCTACATTTATTTGGTTTTGGAATACAGGTTATGACACCTTGTTTTTGAGTTATAGATAGATTTCCACATCTATAACCATAATTAAGAGATCTTAAAACAAAATAGCCTAAATCTATCCAAAAAAATTTAAAAAATTCAACAGTAAATCCATCTTGACCGGGACTTTTCCCATTCTTCATAGTTTTCAGAGTTTCACCTAGTTCACTGAAAGTAATTTCGCCTTCAAGTTGATCTGAATCAAGGTCAGAAAGTTTATTGTCGTTTTCTCCCAGAATATTTTCAATATCTTCGTCATTTAACTGTTCATTTTCATTATATAAATTACAATAGAATTGTTTCTGACAGTTTAAAATATCATTAGTATCTGTGTATTCTACCCCTTCCTCAATTAATTTGTTAATTACTTTACTGGTAAAGTTTCTATTCTCAAGATTAAAGAAATAATTTGTAGGCTTTTCTCCCAAGTCTTGGTATCGGCACCTTGATCGTAACATTACCCCATCTATTTTATCTTTTCTTATATTTAATAATTCTTCTTTTTTTGTTATTAAGTCACGTATTTTTTCTTCAGAGATATTATTAAAGTTAGCATTTATTTCGTTTTCTAATACTTTAATATCGTTTTCCAGTTTTAATTCGGCTTCAGAAGTTTTTCTCTTTTTTGCAGAGGAATATTTAATAGTTATACCTCTTATCATCATTAATAAAGTTTCTAAAAATAACTGGTCATTTATATTAAATTCAATGTTTTCAATATCATTTATGTTGTTTTGATTTAAACTGTATGTCTGTTTTACCTCTTCTATTGTTTCTTTTACTTTCTGTATATAATCCGGATCTTTGAGTAAAGAGTTATTGAATTTCCAATAACCTTTTCCTCTCTCATTATTTGTTAATTTCAAATTTAGCAAAATACTGCTATGATCAGTTCTATAACCCGAGAGAATATCAGTGTCAACCACAAATTGTGATAGATTTTCACTGACCAGAAAGAAATCTAAGCGGGCCTGTTTACGTGTAGGATTTAACCTCCGCCAAGTATATTTCTTGCAATTTTCATTCATCACCCGCCACACGTCTATAAGATTTTCTTCTTCAATATAGTTTAAAATTACCCTTCTTGCATTTGGATTATTGACATGCAAATAGTTTTCACAATCCATTTCTGGATCCAGGATAAAATTCCAATCACCGCATAAAATTAATTGATCATTTTCAAATTGAGCAATTTTTTGCAACAAAGTGGTATAAAAATTAGGGTTATCTTGATTTGGGCCATAGAGATTAACTAAAGTTAACTTTTTTCCTTGTATGTTTATATCCATAATAATATAATTTCCATTTTTGTCTGCCATTACTTTATCAACTAAGTTAGGCTTGATGGAGAATATTTTTATATCTTTTGTTTCTTTACTTTACTTCATTTTGACACTATCCCCCTCTTTTATCTCCTCTGTGTTCTCCTTTATCTCTTTTCTCCCCTTTTCTTGAAGACAACAAAAACTGCGCTCAATGGTAGCCGTATTTGTTAAACCCTTACACAATCCATGTCGTAACTGCTGGCTGGCACTGTGCCAATTATGACTTCCAGTATTCTAAGGGTTCTTGGTTTCAATTAATTATTGCTCCGCGAAGCTGTGGTCTTGTCATCGCGTGAACAAGTCCGGGAAATGAATACTCTCTAAACCCTACTTTATACAGAGAAATCTTGGGTATTTCGATTCCAAGACATAGGTTGTGGTTACTCAACGAGCACTCACAACCTTTGTTTGCAGTATAAATAAGTAAAATATCACTGATTTTCAGCAGAAAACTAGCCATTAAGGATATGTAAAAAATGAATTATGTCACAGGGGTGTGTTATCGTAATATTCTACCCGTGCATATTCTGGGTAAGAACTTGGATTGCCCGGGAAAAATATATGCCAAGCTATACGCATAGGGAACCAGCAAGGACTCTGCACAGAAGCGCAGTTTCGCCATAACTTTTGCTGGTCTCCGGCATGCAAAGGAGACTTTGGGATAAGCTTCAGGCATAAATTCCTGTGGCGCGATTATGCATATGAAAAATGCTAAGTGCATATTTAGCGTGTTTCGACTTGTAAAAAGATTTGGAAATTAATTGTCTGATAAAAAGAAGGCTGCCAACCCCAGGTCTCGGGTCGTTTCGCCCGTGAGTCGTTTCGCCCATGAGTCGTTTCGCCCGTGGGTCGTTTCGCCCTGGGTCGATTCGCCCTGGGTCGTTTCGCCCGTGGGTCGTTTCGCCCTGATTAGGTTGGTCGTTCCGCCCTTATTTTTTTCCAGCCCTATTGATTGAGGTTTTGTTTGTTTTGGCATGTAAAGGGATTGATGGGGGGTATTGGGAGTTCCGGAAAACATGGTTTTGCCCTCGTGTGGTGCAGCTGGACGACCTACTGATGGCTTCTACGTCAGGTTTGAGTAACTGAGCTACCACCTTTTTGAGAAAGATATTCGAGCTCACATAAGGTTTACAAGTCTTTGCAATGAAATGGGATTTATGGCTGTGTGAAAATGACTGTTTATATTTAAAACTGTGACATATTTGTCTTTCTGCCTATGTTCTAGAATCAGAAATAAGAGAAATAAAGTATATGCGAAAACCCATTTTTCACTGTATAGAGTTGGGTTTAGAGTTGGCGTTATTGCAGAGGCTTGCTAACATGATGTTTTATTTACATACCAGTTGTTCTTTCTACACAAATACAGGCGTGTCATATCTGGTTACATTATTACGTTAATTGTGTTGACGGGGACGTTTAACCTCAATTCCAACAAACAAAATATTTTTTAAACAGTGGTGTCTGAATAAAAGTTTACAAAAATGTCACTTAAAGAGTAATAAAAAAGTTGATTTTACTTTTATACAGACTCTACTGCTCAACCTGGGTAGGAAAAGAAACATAACGTTTTAAACTTTCTTTTCATTTTTCCCATAATTTTATGCATAACAAAACACATATTTTACATTATAAATATATAACAAAGCATAACATTGAAATCATAGCATCACATGGACAATTCCGTGGAATGAACACCCCCCTAAACCCCACCTTATATGAAGAAAACTGGGGTTTACTGGGGTGTACATTATTTTTGTTATTTCTGCTACAAGACAACGGGTGTGGGTACTCGTTAGAACCGCCTCAACCTATGTTTGCAGTAAAGATAAGAAAAAATACCACAAATAAAAATAGTCATTTTAGAGATGTGAAAACATGCTCTATGCCGCATGGCTGTGTTATCGTACTGGCCTGTTTAATAGTTTGCATTACGAAAACATGCTTATTCAAATACTGGAAAATTGTACCACCGAATAAAAAAAATCAAAATTGTTCTGATCAAAAATTCTTATATTTTTACATATTTCTGCTCGGGTGCTCGTTAGAAACGCCTCGGCGAAGCGGTTCTAACGATCACCAACGGTATGTGTATTTTGGGGGCGGAAATATGAAAAACAATGTGTTCCATGTTCGTTGTGCGTTTTGTGGGTAGTACCCATAGTCTGCTATTTCTGATCCAGGCATGGAATGTGGGTGGTCGTTAGAACCGCCTCGGCCAAGCGATTCTAACGAGTACCCATATATCACATACTTAACACATTTTGACACTGTTGTTTGGATTTGTGAAGATCACATACACAGTTTATAATGTTTTGTTTTTCTCTCTCACTTTTTATCTCTCTATCCGAACTCTGAAACGAGCCCGTCCATACATCACCCATCCGTAAGTGTCATTTGACGTGTCCCCATGAACAGTTCAGATCCGTTCGTCCGTCCGTCCATCTACACAAGCATCACTTCATTCATTCATTGATTCATTCATTCATTCATTCATTTCCGATTGTCCATCTACCAATACTCTCCATTCATTCATTAACTTATCTATCTCCGTATATTCAAAATGCCGTCCGTTCATCCGTACGTTCGTCCATCTACAACGCACAACTCCACCCATTTGTTCATTTATTTATTCATCCATCTGTCAATTTACTCATCCATTCCGTTTGTCACTCCCTTAAAATATAATTGCGGCGAAACGACCCAAGGGCGAAACAACTCACGGGCGAGACGACCCACCACCAAAATCAGGGCGAAACGACTCAGGGCGAAACGACCCGGCGAAACGACACACGGGCGAAACGACCCGGAACCCAAACTCCACAACCTAAGGTCCGATCAGAATCAAACGTCTGGAAAACCAACGAAAAGTCAAACAATTTGTCTCGGAATACTTAAAACCTCTTTTTGCATCTCCCGCAGACTGCTCAACTACATGTTCACAGACTGGCAAACGTCTGAAATTTGTAAACAGAGGAACTAGACGTGTGGTGTAATCAAAAGAGCGAACTCAAAATACGCATATACAAATACATTGTAATTTTTTCCGAAAGCGGAAGTTTTAAGAGGAAAAAATGTGATATTTGTCTTATCTATGCTCAAAATATAGATTGTAGGTACATGTTAGAACCGCCTCGTGAGGCGGTTACAACGAATTCCCACAATCTATATTTTAGGGCAGAAATAAAAAAATAAAGTTTATCCCTGCAAACCCAAGTTTTACTGTATAAAAATGGGGTTAAAGGGGGTCAAATTATATAGGCGTGTTTTCGTGATGATGACTGATGATTAGACTGCACGCATGCGCATGCTGATCAGCACTTTTGTTGCTCACAAATTACTATAACATTGTTCACATCACCAAAATGGCTACTATTCTGGTGAAAATCCCTGATATTGTTTTGTGACTCGAACTTTTGATTGACCTAAACTGCTCGAATGTCACTAATACACTAATACTGTTGTTTAATACTTCAACATGGCAATTCCTACACATTTTCTTTACCCAAGAAGTTCTTGAAATACATGCAAAAAGTTCAGTAAGAGAATAGTACATTCTGATTGACAGCAATTAAACGTTTTTCCATAGACACTTTGTGAAAAAAGGGTTCTGTTTATTTTGGATACAATATTAAAAGATCATTTGACGGATATTATAAGGGTGCGTAAGGAACACAGTGGACCATTGGCGTTTTTGTATGGGAAGTTGTGTTTCAACTTGTCAACATGTACATTGTGCTGAGCCCTGGCTTTGGAGAGAAGCTAACTTAAAAGATGCAGCACTTTAGTCACAAAGATAAATATTATAGCTGTCCACAAGATGTATTTTTAATATGTTTCTTGTAATATTTTTTTAGTTATTTTGTTTCAAATGAAGTTTGTAACAGTCAATTGAAAGGGACTGAAAACAATTTGCTATTCACCCATAATTATGCTGTGTAAAAGGCATTTCTCTAACGATACAATTGCAGGTACATTGCGGTTTGAAATGTAAACCTTAGTTTTCTACATAAAATCGGATTTACAAGGGCATTACATGAGTATGTTAATGTGATGAAAATAAAATTGGATGAAATTAGCAAAAATTGTTTATTGGAATGTACATAAATAATAATAATAATAATAATAATAATAATAATTATTATACTACTATAACTACTGCTACTACTACTACTACTACAACAACTACTTCTGCTAATACTACTACTGATAATAATTTAAATAATAAACGAAGATGGTGGTAATTATACTGTTCCTACTTTTTCCACAACTTCTATTATTGGGCCCCCGCCGAAATAGATAGCGCTGCATGATGCTTCCACGCAGTGCTGAAACTGACCGCACACGAGTACAGGTAAACTGTTTAGGAGGTCTTAGCCTGCCTAGGCAAAGTGATGTGTCGGACCGTCCCTATATATAAACCTTTTGGTTTGTTTTGGCGGAGGGCTTGAGATGCGATTCCATCTCAATGTCGGGTAAAAGTCTCACAAACTGGAAGCAACGTCTCCAAAATTACCTTAATACATGTAATAATAATGTTGTCGGGAACATAAAAACTCAATACAAACAAACGAACCACTACTTCTGATGGTACTACTTATAATAACGAAAATTATAATTTTAAAATGAAACCGATGACAATAATTTATACAATGACATTTCTAATTTTATTTTGAAAATTACATTTTTATTCATAGCGACTATTAATGTAAGAACCAACGCAATAAAAAGGAATGATTTTCTTGCACTAAGATTGTACCAAGGCTTATCCAGCTTTGTCAAAACCTTTCACCAATGTAAAATTACTGTCAACTAAAGTTAGTTTACTTTTTATTTAATTATCTTTAGCATCTTAGAAATTACCTGGTGTTAGAAAGTGGAATTAATGTCAACGTTTGTGAATCGTTTGAGCACACGATGATTACGCAGTCTTGTGTATAACAAACATCACGAAAACACGCCTATATAATTTTGACCCCCTTGAACCCCACTTTTATAAAGTAAAACTGGGGTTTCCGGGGCTATACCTTATTTTTTCTTATTTCTACTCTAAAATATAGATTGTGGGTACTCGTTAGAACCGCCTCGATGAGGCGGTTCAAACGAGTGCCCACAATTTATATTTGGAGCAGAAATAAGGAAAATATCACACTTTTTCATCATAAAATTTTCATTTTTTCGGCGATAAAGATGGCATTGTATTTGTATGGGCGTGTTTGTGTAATGATCGCAGCCATGTACGATAATTTCCGGACTTTGACGAGGAGTTAATGCATGGACTATAATTATAACGATACGAGTTCATTCGAGAATATGGTAATTTCCTTATTTCTGGGTCGATTAACAAATAACTAATACTGCATCTAGATTGCTATTGTTCACGTGATTATCATTGATCAAGAAAGTTTCCCAGCACACAGATTAATCCTCTGCAGGCGGTACCTTTGCAAATGGTGCAGGCCCAGATCAGACGCCACAGAACGCGGCGTCTGATCAGGACCAGTGCTACATGTATTTGCTAGCAGAAGTGTCCGTCAGAAATGGAATAAAAACGAAAAAAAAAAAAAAAGAAAAAATAGACCTCCAACCGTTTTTATGACAAATGGACATGTCCAACAGATAGCAATGGAAGAGTCCAGTAGTATTCAATGGGTTAAGGATTTTTGCACAATATAAATTATAGACCCCCAAGTACCGGGATTACTGAATTGATTATAAAGAGGATCTTACATGAGTGTTAAAATGAAATATTGAATTTATTAAACGAGGCGAGGAAAATGCGAGCTCAACGAATTAAATATATTTATTAATACATGAGCACGAATGCAAGATTATATTTCTCATATAGCATCTAAACACATTGTATTCGCGATTTATGTACAAAAATATCAATATGCCGCCATAATGGTTTGTAAACGTGACGTTGTTAAAGACGGCATACGTGTAAAGTTGCGGGCGTATCTCACTAGTTTGCATATTTAATCCACTTGTGGATTATCGAATTAAATACAGGGTATTATTACACTCTCAGACAAGGCATATAAACCCTATATGTTCCATTGAGCGGCAGGGCCTGCAATGTCATTCCATCTCATTGTCGGGTAAAATTCCCCAAAATTGAAAGTAACGCCTCCAAAATGACCCAAATAGTGTGGACAGGGGCGTTAAACCTCACCTCAAACAAACATTGTAAAACATTCTCAGACGCGATGCCATATGATAAAAAATCTAATATGGGGTTCTGTTGAAGATGGGCGTTTCCATCCCGAGGGATGACCGTGCTGATCGGAACAGAGGCTATGCCGAGGTTCCGCTCACCACGATCATCTCGAGGGTTGGAAACGCCCATCTACAGCAGAACCCCATATTAGATACTTTTCCTTACACAGCACCACCAAACATTTTCATTTTACTTTATTCAACGTTTTATTTTTCTTTATGCAGTTTGCCTAGGTAAGAACACCAGGGTAAGAACGGAATTTCTTTCAAAGGCTAAAACCACGGATTTCCTTACCTGGTGTGCAAGAATAGCTAGTATAGGTGTAGTCAATTCAGCTGGTGTTAATGGACGTAACAAGTCTCACTTCCCTTCACCATAGATTACAGTATGAAAACCCGCCTATTCAAATACATTGAAAATTTTACCACCAAAAATAACAAATTTTCAGAAGCAAAATTCATATATTTTTCCTATTTCTGCTCAAAACGTAGATTGTGGGTACACGTTAGAACCACCTCCACGAGGCGGTTCGAGTACACACAATCAATGGTTTTGAGCAGTAATAAGAAAAATAAAACAAGTCCCTGTTAACCCCAGTTTTAGTAGATAAAAGTGGTGTAACAGGGGAGGGGGTAAAATTATATAGGCGTGTTTTCATGATGGTTTATATTTTCTAGTCCTTTGGAATCAATGATTCCGTTGGGTAATTTTGAAAATATTTGAGGGCCACTGATGAGGCCTAATTGACCGAAACTAGCTAGTCTGGCCCAGAACAACTTGTACATTCTATAATTTTATGTTCTGTTGTGCATTCCTTGCTTCCAGGGGACAACCTTTTCTTTGAACATATAGGGTCCCAAATAGGACATTTGCAGTTCATTTAGACACAGATCAGATCCCGCATTCTGCAGCGTCCAATCAGGATTCATACTTCTGCCCAAAGTACAGAAATTGATGCTTTAAACTAAATAGTATAAGTCATCAGAGATCAAGCCTAAACCCAGTGCATTTTACCAGCCAGTGTTGTACATGTTTGATTCGCCTTTGAAGAGTGATGAACTCTGACTGGCATAGCTTATGTTATGGTTATAAGTTCCATGTAGTTTTGCTCTTTGATTGCCATTTTGCCTGAATTCAGAACCCTGCATTGTTTTCCTCCTGAAATTGGAAGAGGTGAGAGGCGTGGACACCCCGGGAATTGAACATTCATATAACCCCAGGACTTTGGAATCTTGCAGAGGTCGGGCTCATCGGAGTATAACTGTTGGTTTTCTTTTGCTCCATCATTTCAGTGATTTCTTGCTGTCGAGTGCTCACCGTTTTTTCACCTCTGTGGTTGTTTGATTTTTGTGCTCACGGAGATGTTGCACTGATGAGTTAGGAGGCATTCATGCCGACAGAACAAATTATTTGTCTTAATCGCGACGGAAGTAAGGGCGAGGATTGTGGCCACGTATAATCGATTTAAGCCCCCCAGTGGAATTCGTTTCCGCAGACCGTTCCAAGGCGGTTCTTCTGTCGCGGTTTATTTTTGTTATGGTTTGTCTTTGGGTGTTTGTGTCGCTTATATTCTTTTATTTTGGATAGCCTATTGGCCTTTTTGTGGGAAAGTAACTGTCCTTTTGGCCTTCCGCTATTGATGTTTCCATTCGGGTCTGTTGTTTCATGTTTGTGTTTCTTTCCCTTTGATGTCTCTGATGGGAACTGTGGGTTAATTGTATCGATTCCTGATCATTGCCTCCACTTCTATTTTACAAAGGAGTGGGCATTAGATACCGACACTTACATTTAAGAAAAGAACACAACTATGTGTAAATACACTTTACTAGTTTCTACAATTTCCTGTTTCAGTTTCGAATGCCTAAGCTTTGTTACACGGGTTAGGAAATGAGGCACTCAGTCTTCAAAATTGTCTAATTTCCCAGAATAAACCCAACATCCCCAAGTTCTTTAATAGGCTGTGATGTTTGATTGCATTTTTCCCTGTGAACCTTGTTTGTTTTTATCAGTGGGATATTCAAACGTATTGAGTGACATTTGTCATTGAAATTAATTATAGATGGATGAGCTTTTTTCTAGATGGTCACCTGTTATTTCTAACTTAATTCTTTGATAACATAGCGGATCAATAATTACACTTGGAGCCGAAACATGGCAAGACCAAGCAGAAGATTTAAACGACCATGGGCTCGGTTATGAGGAAATATGTTTTACGAGCAACAAAGGCGCATATCAGCTCGATCAAAACCTTTGTGTTCGCTGCTTAGGCAAACGCATACCTATAGTTTCTTTGTCTAAAATGCTATGATTCATGCAAGCTGGTGTAGCTGAGCAGTCTTGTTAGTATCTAACCTGCTGCGAACTCCGAAGAAAAGTTTTCTCATTACGAGTGCCACTAATATAGATTCAGTAACAGTCTGTGAGTCAACCCAGTCTGACAAAAACCTTCTGATTACACTCGTCGTACATAATGTTCATGCTGTTGAACAGCAACGACTGCTTAACTTGCGCAGTCTGATCTTCGCTGTTGGCATAGCTCTTATTGCAGTTTCGTAAAGACCCGGCTCATTTGAAGGACGTAACAAGATCGTTTTGTTTTGTACTGTTTTAACCGTAGAGAAAGGTATCAATATGGAACAGCACGATTGCGGATGAAGCACTGATGGATTCAAAGGAAGATTCTTGGATAATTTGTATTCTTTTTCCATAAGCATTTCATGCAATTTGTAGAATGCATTTCATTGATATATTGGCAAAGTGGAGAAAATTAAGCTCAACAGTTTCATGCTGTGTCATTCTACAAACATCGCCCAAAGTGATGTGGATTATGCTGGAATATTAATTTTTACATTAATTTCGATAGGACGGAAACAAAGCTATAGTTTTAGGCATAAAACAGACCCTAAATATGATTTGTATGATTTCTTCGATTAGTATGATTTGTTCAAAAATTATGAATTTGCGGGCCTTATGTAACATGTGGCTTTACATTATTGTATCCTGTCTGTGATGGGTTGCGCATGTGTAAAGTTCCGTCGTCGACATTGTGGCAAGGTTGGGAACTCGCCTCATATGAAGGGACCTTTGATAATAACAGCAGACCAGAGTGCTGTTATCCGGAATAATTGGCGGAAAATGAAATCGGACGTCGCCGGAATCGGTTCGATGGTATTTATTGGGTAAATACTTTATTCTCGCCTATTTCGAAAAAAACTCCATTGTAACCTCAGTGCAATCAAAGAACAGTAACATGGTTTTACATAATGATAAATGTTTATTAGTTAAATAAGGTGCTAGTAGGAATGCTGGATTTTATTTTGCTCTTTGTACTTTTCTTAGTTTTATATACACCAATATCCATCACGTTGTCCGGTTATTGAAAATTTTAACAACCGAGCATTTTATCCCTTTTTCTCAACTCGTTTAATAAATTCAATACTACATGAGCACGAATGCAAGATTCTATCTATCATATGACATTTAAAACGCATTTTATTCACGATTTGTTTACAAAAAAATGTCAATATTCTGTCATTAGAAAATGCGACGTCGTTATACGCCTAATGTTATTGGGCGTATCTAACTAATTTTCGTAATATTTAATCCACTAGTGGATTATCGAATTTATTACATGGCGTCACTACACGCTCAGACGCGAAGTCATATGATACACTCATTTAATTTATATTGTATTGAACAGTTTTTTCCACTTTGACTATCCTGTATTACACCAGGTCAACAAATATTAACTCGAGGTAAAAAATCATAAATCTTGTTTTCTAATCGCGTCAATTAATAAAATTGTCATTAGTCAAGTAACTTCGTATTGGCCAAGTTACATGTCCCCGGTCTGCTGTATTGGCCCGAGGCCGAAGTAATTTCGAATTGGCCAAGTTAAAGGTCCTCGATCAGCTGTATTTGCCTCGGCCTTCGGGCCAATACCGCAGACCTCGGACTTGTAACTAGGTCAATACGAACTTACTTTATTAATAACATTATATTCTTGCACACCAATGAGGTTTTTAAGCATGGACGGTCCGACTCGCACCGCTTTGCCTGGGCAGGCTTAGATCCTCTAAGCTGTTTACCAGTACTCGTGTGCGGTCGGTCTCAGCTCTGCGTGGAGGCGTCGTGCGGCCCATCTGTTTCTTCAAGGCCCCGATGGGCGGAGACCGATTTACAAATGCAGATGAGAACATGTAAGACATGCTATGTCTCGTTCAATCATATGGATTGTATGTATAATTGCTGACATGTCTGTCTTTTCCCTTTTCTTCCTCTCTATTTGTTCTCTGTACACGACTTTCTCTCTCTCTATTCCCCCTACTATACCTATCCCCACCCCTATCCCAGGTATCAAAGCGCCCAATTTCTTAATACCCTTTGTTACCCGTTGCCATTATACGTGCGCATGCTCATTTATATTTCTATTGTATATTAACTCTTATGTCATGTACTGACCTGAGTTGAGAGAAATAAAGTTGATAATAGTAGTAGTAGTAGACAAGAAATTCCATAGTCTTAGCTTCGGATAAAAATTCTGTTCTTACCCTGAATCGAATATTCTCACGTGTGTGATAAATGCACTGGTTGAATACGCCGCCGTTAGGGTTGATGTCACATCACGTTACGTGACGTCACTAAACATCACTGTAGTACCATCAAAATATGGCGGACTTCGGTAACCGAAGTGACTGCAGTATTGAAAATCCACGCTAAGAAATTGAAAGTGTGAAAGAAAACGAATCCTTCGTAGGTGTGGGTGGAAAACATCCGTCTCTCGGGATCACTGTCAGGCATCACTGGGCAAGACAGTGACCCTTGGGACGGATTTTTCCATCCACCCGTCACACCCATTAAGATTCTCATAATATAGTATTTTGTACTATTGTTCTCGTCGGCTATTTGTTTTGCAAACGGTTGTGGACTGTCTTAAGGATGACTGGTGCTACGTAAGCATTAAATTTTAGTAAAAGGTCACGACTCGTTTGTTTCACTTTTCTTAGACACGAAACCCCAACTCTGGTTATACTGCAACATCCCCTACGCAGAGTACGTTCAAGGAAATAGAGTGTCGAAGAGGAACAATATGTTGTGTTTGGTTTGTACTTAATTTCTTTATTGTCTTGCCCTATCTAATGATGACTTTTGTTCTAGAAGCATTTAAGAAAAACGCCAGGACTGTTTTTTTTTTTTTTTTGAAACCAGGTACTAACCAGATTGCTACCAAACGTTTATCAGTGCTTGCAAATTCACATTACGCAAACACGCCTATACAAATACATTGCCTCCTTTATCGCTAAAAAAAGAAGAAAATTTTATGATGAAAAATGGTTATATTGTTCTTATTTCTGCTCAAAATATAGATTGTGGGCTCTCGTTAGAACCGCCTCATCGAGGCGGTTCTAACGAGTACCCACAAGCTATATTTTGGAGCAGAAATAAGAAAAAATAAGGTTTACCCCCGGAAACCCCAGTTTTACTATATAAAAGTGGGTTTCAAGGGGGTCAAAATTATATAGGCGTGTTTTCGTGCTGACACAACTTCCTGGTTTACATGATGTTGAATTTGCCCACATAATACAGCACATCTAGTTTGTGTTCTTTTTTGTTAACTGTTTTCATTTTTTCCATAAGGTTAACCTGTAATGCGAAACGAAAGTTTAACCTAACGAGTGGGTACATACCACTTCTGCCCGGCTCTTCTAGCGATGTGTGCAGAGTGGTTGGCTTTTTCACGAAGTTAAGCAACGGAGATAGCGGTTAGAGCCTGGATGGGTGGCGCGTAGCTTGACTTCGTGGACAACCCGGTACACGCTACACTGGTGGCAGCGGTTGGATAGAAACAGCGCCATGGTTTATTACATAGTCTCCGCCCTCGGGTTTGCCTATAAAGTGAGGCATGTGTGACTTCGGGACGAAGTCAAGAGATGAGGGTGAGAAATGTAACGGTTATGGATAAATACCATTTCTGCAGCCTTGCTGTAGGAGCCGGCACTATTAGCGATGCGGGTAGAGTGGTTGGCTTTTTCACGAGATAGCGGCTAGTACCTGGATGGGTGACCGCGTTGCTTGACTTCGTGGACAACGCTACACTAGAATGCGAAAAAAATAGAAAGAAAAGAAAAAGATACCGTAATTGTAGGCATATGTAGATATGCAGTACTAGAAGTTGTGCCTGATAATGATAGATCGGTAATTTTGTTTTATGTCACAAACACTGAAGAGAACATTTGGAAATCGCTATTTGTATTATGTGACTATTTTACACTTAAACATTAACTGGCACATTATTACAGCATACATGATTAGTTTTGTCATTTTACTTTCCAGTCCAAGTACTCCACAAATTAATGTGTGCTCAGCGTGGACTTGAGCTTTCTGTAAAATCTTGTACTTGTTGATTTAGCATTCTGAAACTAGTAAACAAACGCATTTCTTTCTACTCTAAAAGTACGAACGTATTTCCTCCGAAACCTATGTCGTTTTTACCCCACCTTAAACTAGGTATTCAAGAATTTCATTATTAGCTTGTTTTGGCTCCGGCAGACAAGGCCGCTAACAGTGTCGTCGTCCACTATGTTAATACCTTCCAGCAAGAGCTTGGTGGTACTAAGTCCTACAAATGCAGCCTTTTGTGTTCACGGAGATGTTGCTCTGATGAGTTAGGGGGCCTTCGTGCGGACTGAACAAATTATTTGTCTAAATCGGGACGGAAGTAAGGGCGAGGATTGTTGCCACGTTAAGTCGATTTAAGCCACCAGTGGAATTTGTTTTACAGACCGTTCCAATTTATCTTTTGCAGTTTATTTTTATTGTGGCTTGTCTCTGAGTGTGTGTACCGCTTATATTATTTTGTTTTGGATAGCCAATTGGCCATTTTGTGGGAAAGTAACAGTCCTTTTGGCTTTCCGCTATTGATGTTTCCATTAGGGTCTTGTTGTTTCATGTTTGTGTTTCTGTCCCTTTGGTGTCTCTGATGGGAGCTGTGGCTAATTGTATCTATTCCACTTCCATTTAGCTGTAGAGAGGGCTGTAGTTGATGACCACATTTGTCATTCAGCCACCAAGTTTGCTGTATGTGTCACATAAGGCCAAGGCAAGCTTCCTACGTTATACTGGTTACCTAAACTTCATAAAAGACCATACAAAGCAAATACATGCAGTTAAAATTGACTTCCTGCTTTCAGAAATTGTACGGCAGCTAAATTGCCCCAATTCAGTAGGGTGGTCAGTAGTGGGAACTAATGGGGTGTTTAAATCGATTCAATTACGAAAACACGCCTATACAAATACATTGTAACCTTTATCGCCGAAAAAATCGAAATTTTAAGAAGAAAAATTGTGATATTTTTCTTATTTCTGCTCATCGAGGCGGTTCTAATGAGTACCCACAATCTATATTTTAAAGCAGAAATAAGAAAACTAAGGTTTACCCCTGCAAACCCCAGTTTTACTATATAAAAGTAGGGTTCAAGGGGGTCAAAATTATATAAGCGTGTTTTCGCGATGTATGGGCCCAACCTTCACTGACCCCTCTTCACTCTAGGTTTAATGCTTCTTCCGTTTCTGTATCCATATATCACTTTAAATGAGTTGTTTGAAGGCGCAACCATTGACTCAGAAATTGCTGCGATTAGACGCTACGTATTAAAACACAATGTAGTTTTGACATCTTAGACATAAAAAGAAAGCTTTCTAAATCCCGCAAAGTCCACGAATAGACTAATTTCCTGTATGCTACATGATGTCTTAAAACAACTTGTCTGGTTATACAATTTGGTCGTAAGGCTCCAAGGATTATTCGACTTCTCCATTCCCTCTACTTTAAAGCGCGGGTAAGATTTAGAAAAACTATTGTTCTAAAACAATTTTAGGACTTTTACGGCAAATGTGTGTATAGACTGATTCGAGCTAGACGAAGGAACCGCAAAAGTCTTAAATATTCGAACACATTGAGGACTTGCTGTAATTCTCCTAAAATTTAAACAAAATTGTTTCACCATCCAACAAGGAGTCCAAAAGGTGCAGACGGGAATGGCAAACTGTGTAGACCCTGACAGGAGCAGTCCGATCTTGGTCTGCACTATTGCCACAGTTTAGCCCCTGATCAGACTGCTCCTTCTGGATGATGATGATGATGATTTCGTGTTTAACGACGCGTCAACCCTCTTGGTGGGTCATAAGCGTCAGTCGGTTTGCTCCTTCTGGAGCAGTCTGATCTGGGTCTGCACTGTTTCCTTGGGATCATTACGGTACTGCTGTCCTTGAAAAAATATCAGACAAAATAGTTGTTTTCATGATGTGTATGTCTGAAAATCAGCTTAATATGTTTTCGAAATGCATGGGTACATTACTTTATCTATGATAAGATTACTTTACTAATAATCATATTAAAATTGTCATTTTAAGGCTAATAGATATAGAGCAAATTGTATAGTTCGCCAACAAATATATGGCAGTGACGTAGCTGACTATTTGAGCTATTTTACCGTTAGCCCCATAAGCTTTGCATTGTTCAGAACAAAAACAAGTCGTGACGTCACTGTCAACTATTCCTTGACGGACAGTAACTCCTGATCTTAAGGTGAATGGATAAATCCCAAGCTGCCTTTTCATTACGCAAACACGCCTATACAAATACATTGCCACCTTTATCGCCGAAAAAATGAAAATTTAATGATGAAAAATTATGATATTTTTCTTATTTCTGCTCGATGAGGCGGTTCTAACGAGTGCCCACAATCTATATTTTAGAGCAGAAATAAGAAAAATAAGGTATATCCCCGGAAACCCCAATTTTACTATATAAAAGTGGGGTTCAAGTGGGTCAAAATTATATAGGCGTGTTTTCGTGATGCAAAAAAAAAAAGGTCAACTCTGAAGAGTATGAATTCGCTCTGCCGGGGCAAATTCGTTTCCCTCTGAACATATCCTACTTCAGAGGGTCTCCGTTTACAGGAATCATGCAAAGATCCTTTACGAAAGCATGCCTATACAAATGCATTGTAAACTTTACAGCCGAAAAAAAACGAAAATTTTATGGTGAAAAATTGTGATAATTTTCTTATTGTTACTCAAAATATAGATTGTGGGTACTCGTAAGAACCCCCTCATCAATGCCCACAATCTATATTTTAGAGCAGAAATAAGAAAAATAAGGTTTTGCTCCTGTAAACCCCAGTTTTACTATAAAAAAATGGGGCTCAAGGGGGTCAAAATTATATTGGCGTGTTTTCCTGATGTAGGGACGTTCATCATATTATGTGTGGCGACAAGGAGGTTCTAACCGGTACCCACAATCTACATTTATGAGCAAAAAGTATTGTATACTCCTGTAAGCCTCAGTATTACTATATGTTATAATAGTGGGGTTTATAATTGGGTCAAAATTATTTAGGCCTGTTTTCGTGATGTATTGCACTGATATTACATTACGAAAAACACGCCTATACGAATACAGTGTAAGTTTTACCGCCGAAAAAAAAATTCAGATGAAAACTTACGATATTTTTTCTTATTTCTGCTCAAAACATAAATTGTGGGTAGTCGTCAGAACCGCCTCATTGAGGCGTTTCTAACGAGTAGCCACAATCTATGTTTTGGAGCAGAAATAGGAAAAATAAGAGTTACCCCTGTAAACCCCAGTTTTACTATATAAAAGTGGGTTCAAGGTGGTCAAAATTATATAGGCATGTTTTCATGATGATAATGTTATTAATCAAGTAATTTCGTAATTGGCCCAGTTACAGGTCCGAGGTCTGCTGTATTGGCCCGAGGTCGAATGACAATATTATTAACTGACACCATTAAAAATATGATTATTGAGTTTTGACCTCAGTTTGGAACAGAACTAGAAAAAAAAAATATTTACCCTCCTAAACCAAAGTTTTCTCTATATAAAGTGGGGTTTATTGCTGTTCGTTTCACGGACTCATTCACGTGATGAGGGTCCATGCAAACAGACTACAACACTTATCAGACAGTGGGAATGGGAAACAGGGTCTTCGCTGTTGGCACATTAATACATCTCGACGCAGCTTCAACCAAACCAATTGAAAGTGAGTGAGTGAGTATTTGAGTTTTACGTCCCACCAACAGCTAAGGTCATACGGAGACGGGACCTCGGTTTAAAGACTCATCCGAAAGTCTGGAGAAGCCCGGGATCGATCCTGCGATCCCTGGTTTACAAGGCGAGTAGCGTAACCACTACACCATGGAGGCTTCTAACAATTGAAATTGTGTTGTTTCCAGTTTCCCCGTGTCACGGGTTGTCAGCTTGTGGGGTCCCAGGGAACGAATCCATTCTGGCACTACACCGCAGCCGTTCGGTGGTATCCCCATTCCACGTTGCCGGTGAATGGGGAGACCATCGCTCGGCTCCAGCCCCTTTTTGAAAGCGTGTCTTTACGCCAGACCATTTAAATGGGCAGCAACGAACGAAAAGAGGTCTCAAAGCATGTGTGCACTGCGAAGTCTCTGATCAGACTGCGCACCTGCGCAGTCTGATCAGAGACTTCGCTGTGCACTAGGAACTAGCTGCCTGTTGATCCAATGCTTCTCCATGCGGACAGAGGAGGGTTGTTTTCTGTTTGACTTGGTAAGCAGGGGGATTTTTGTCTTTGCTGACCACACATATTTGAAGGCCTCTTTTCGCTTACTGTGGCTCTATTGTTAAAGAGGTGCTCTCTATCAACAAAATCAGAATCATCAGATGACTTGTTTTTCAAGGAAACCCATTTGTATCGAGTCTGATTTTTATCTGTAAATCGTCGGAAATGGAAATTTGAATAGCACATTTTTCAGACGTTATCAAAGCATGCTCACTGGGATTGGCAGAAAATTAATTACGGGCTTTTCTTGACAAATAACGCATTTCATGGTAATGCCGCATAGTATTATGCAACACGTATGGCGTATTTGAATTGAATGCTTGTCTTTAGGTATTGCGAAATAGAATTCCAAGGAGAACGTGACGCCTCTGGAAAACATGTCCATGAGAAATAATGGCGTCCAACATGGTGTCAGAAATTTCAAATATAAAGTTATAATTGTAATACCTTTCTTCTTTTTTTTCTTTCAACATATATTGTGGGTGCTCGTTAGAATCGCCTCAACGAGGCGGTTCTTACGAGTACCCACAGTCTATTTTTTTTTTAACAAAAATAAGGCAGATAATGTATACCCCCCGTAAACCTCAGTTTTCTCTATATAAAGTGGGGTTTAAATGGGTTTTGGTTTCACGGACTTGTTAACCTGATTAATAAAGATCTTTAAGTTACTCAGATTTCGAATGACTAAAACAAAAACGGTGGGCTATCAGTCGCGGCTATGGAACGTGGTCAGATCCGACCTGCAATTCGTGTTCCATAGCCAGTGCCCATCTGACCTCTCGGACCTGCAATTGGGACAATACACTATTTTTCGTATTTCTTGTTCTAGATGTAGGCTGTGGATACTCGTTAGAACCGCCTCAATGAGGCGGTTCTACCGAGCACCTACAACCAATGTTTGGAGTTAAAATAAGAAAAATATCGCATTTTTATCAATAAAATAACCTTACTGGGGGCATTAGGAAAACATGTCCTTGTGAAATAATGACGTCAGAAATGACAAAGTTTAGGTATAAATGATAACATCTTTCTTCTGTCTGCTTTCAACATAGATTGTTGGAACACATAAGGCAGATAAAGTATACCCCCGTAAACCCCCCTTTTCTCTATATACAGTATGATTTAGAGGGTCTTCATTTCACGGACTTATTACCGTGATGGTATGAAAGAATCCACTGTCACACGGAGATGTTACATGTATCGTATTGAGACGCCGCGTTCTGCGGCTTCTAATCCAGGCCTGCACTATTTTCCGGTGTCCTGTTTTGGGAGCTTTCTATAAATTAATCCACAGCTTCCAGTACTTTCCTTTGATGTTGGCAGTACTAATACTTTTTGATAAATGTATTGTTATCATGTACTAATACGATACTGATAAATGTATTGTTATCATGTACTGATATTATTTACTGTGGATTAAAACAGATATATCCATTTGTTTTTGAGAAATATTGGTAAATTGAGAAATATTGGTAAATATTTGTACTGACTGACATCTGTACAGGATAATTAGACTCGCCCTGGCGGGCTCGTCAAATTATCCTGTACAGATATCAATCAGTACAAATATTTACCAATATTTCACAAAACAATGGATATATCTATTACATATCCGCTTTCTGTGTAGTGCGATAGAGAGTATCGTAGATGGACATAGGCTTGCGTATGTACAGAACGTGCCTATCTATTAAGTACCGGAAGAGTAGCGTTTAGTTGAAAATCTCGGGCACGCTCTCGCGTGAGTTTGAGACAAATATATGGAAAATGCAAATGTAATCAATTCAGCAGCTGAAAATGGGTTTCGTTACCAGACATGGCTCCCAATTTTCGAGAAACTCTGTAGCATTTTGCCCCTATCATTTAATCCCCGCAATAAACTGTCGTCCCATGGTATGCAAGCTGCAGCCTCTATTATAGAGTTTGGAACAAATCATTGTACTGCTTTTTTCTGCTGAATAGACGAATATCTCGAAGACTGAAATACTGCATTTGATGTTTCTGTATAACTGATGGCTAAAAGAGTATAAACAGACATTTTAACCCATTTTGTACTGGAAACATCAACACCGGTAGTAGGCAAACAGTGCAGGCCCAAATCAGACATCACAGAACAGGGCCCGCACTGTTTGCAAACCGCTCAGCCAGTTTTCAAATAGATTTTGAAGAAAACACAACCTGGCACCCCTAAATTTTTAAATGGACTCCTGCTATATATAAGGGGGAAGATTCCATTTGGTACAAAAAGGGTTAATGATTCTAACTCAGCATGCCTATTTAGGGAAAGAAAAGGAACTGTGATTTATTCTGCAACAAGTCATTCGGCGGGAGAGTGTGCCGAGTGACGTAGAAAAAAACTGCCATTTTTAATATGACCCTATTCGTAGCTTCTTTGATGGTTGTAGCCCACGCCCATCGGGGCTTGAAGAAATAGATGGGCGGTATGATGCTTCCACGCAGAGCTGAAACCTACCCGCAAACGACTACTGGTAAACCGCTTAGAGGATCTAAGCCTGCCCAGGCAAAGCGGTGCGAGTCGGCCCGTCCATGCTTATAAACCCTATTGGTAGCATTGGGCGGCAGGGATTGAGTTGTCATTTCATCTCAATGGCGGGTACAAGTCACACAAAAATGGAAGCAACTGAAGGACTATACAGTGTTGACGGGGACGTTAAACCTCAGATCAAACAAACAAACAAACTGTGATGGTGGACGGTGAAACGTTGTGTTCTCGTATCCAAAAAAAAAAAAAAAAAAAAAAAAATGAAAAGAAAAAGAAAAGAAAAGAAAAGGACATAAATGTGGTGCTACAGTCAATAATTGTGGCCGGAAAGGTTGGGAGAATTGGAAGGAAGCAACAGAATTATTTTAGATTTTAGTACTAGAATCGAAATGGATCAGCCCTAGTGTGTGATTTATAGTCAGTTCCCAGTAAGCATTCTACATAAATCTACAGCGGGCCGTTAGCGGCCCGTCAGGGTAGCTGACGGGCCGCTAACGGCCCGCTGTAGATTTATGTAGAATGCTAGCAGGGTTAGATAAGTAAGTAGTTCTTTGGCTTTGCAACTGGCCTCCAAACTGTGCTCAGCTGAGCATGAAATTTGTGGTGCGCATAAAAATTAAAATACTAAGAAGTTGAGCGATTTTTCTTTCTCAGATAACAGAAAATGTTATTTGTCCTGCTCACAAATTTTAAAAATGCCAACCATTGTTGGCATTTAAAATTTGAGAGCAGGACAAATTTCATGCTGAAGTGGGTTGACCATGGAAAATGTTTTATAACCTCGGGGCCAGATTTGGTTCAGACGAGCCTGCTCAGCCTATATACATTGGAACGTCAATAACTCGAATACCTTTGTGACCATGAAAATGTGTTCGAGATAGGGGTAGTTAGGAATACTGAGGGTAATTCATAGCACAAGTTCGTGAGATTATAAGAATCTTATATTGGTGTTGGGGGTGGATTGAAAAATCCGTCCCAAGGGTCACTGTCCGGCATCACGAGGCTTGCCGAGTGATGCCGGACAGTGATCCCGAGGGACGGATTTTTCTATCCACCCCTAACACCCATATAAGATTATTTTTCTTGCATACCTTCCATTTCTTAAAGCGGAATTTTAATGCTGCAGTCACTTCGGTTACCAACGTCCGCCTTATAAACGTGAGCATTGAGCTCCCTGTCGCAACCAGACACCGTCGTGATATGACTGAAAAATTGTTGAAAGCGACGTTAAACCCGAATTCACACACACACACCAACGTCCGCCATATTGTGTTGACACTGCAGGAATGTTTAGTGACGTTGCTGTGACGTCAACATTAACGACGGCGCATATGAGGTCGTAATCAACCTGTGCATTTATCAGACACGCGATTATATTCGATTTTGGGTCGGAACACCAGGGTCAGAACATATATTTCTATCCCAGAGTAAAATCACGAATTTCCTTGTCTGGTGTGCAAGAAATAATGCAAATACCTAAGGGTATCTTCATGATCTTCTTTAAAATAGTGGAGCGCTTTGGTGCAGTGGTAGCGCATCGGATTTGTGATCGAGAGGTTGCGGGTTCGATCCTGAGCAAAGTGTTGTGTCCTTGAGCAAGGAACTTCATCGACATTGCTTAAAAAAGTGATTGCCACTAATGAAGTTCTGCTCGTAATGCTCAGATGTGAGCGATTTGTTTGATTTGAGGTTTAACGTCCCCGTCAACACTGTAAAGGTCATTTTGGAGACGTTGCTTCCAATTTTGTGGGACTTTTACCCGACATTGAGATGAAATGACATCTCAAGCCCTGTCGCCCAATGAAACCAATAGGGTTTATTAGCATGGACGGTCCGCCTCGCACCGCGGTTCCTGGACAGGCTTAGATCCTCTAAGCGGTTTACCAGTAGTAGTGTGCAGGCCGGTAGATGTGAGCGAGTAGCAGTATAGGAGAAATAAATATAATATAAAATAAATATATGTTGTGAGTATTCATTAGAATCGCCTCAAAGATTAAATAATGAAAATATGCCTAAAACAGGTAGAAGAAAGTTGTTTTATTTAAAGACTGTCTTTAAATTTAAAGACTTTTTAGTCTATAAATTTAAAGACTAACACTGAGTAACACAAAGGAAAATCATGAAAATGATGTAACACGGAAAAATCGCATTCTCATACGCAACCTCAGTCTTCATCTCATTAATAAAAGGTGAGTTGCAATAGACTGCATGTATTTTATTGTCTTTTAATATCATTTTAATGATAGAAATGATTAAGAAATAAAACAACACAGTTCCTTCCCTTAGACCACAAATGCCGTGAAAGTTCGCAGTAAGGGAGGAAATATCTGTCAAAGGTCGAACATAAGATGAGTTTCGTAGTCAAGTCATTTCGTTTTCGGACATTTTACTGTTGTAGTCCGTCTGAAACTTTCATTCATTTTAGTTGTCAGAAAAATTGTCTGTCGATGCGAGTGGTCGGTATATTGACTAAATGATAAAATCGTTATACACATTCATTCTTGATTTCATTTTACCAGTGAATCTTATTACAAAACCTGTTTTTCTGAGAACTCTTCAATTATGGTGGAAGGAATTTAATTGAATAGAGACAACTATATAATTTGCAGTTACACATAATTAAATATTCCAAAGATAAAGGCCAGATTTCTATAAACAGCAAAGTGCGATTTTTCCGTTTTACACTATTTTCATTATTTTATTATTGTCAGTCTTTAAATTTGTAATAAACCCTATTGGTTTCATTGGGCGACAGGGCTTGAGATGTCATTTCATTTCAATGTCGGGTAAAAGTCCCACAAAATTGGAAGCAACGTCTCCAAAATGATCTTTACAGTGTTGACGGGGACGTTTAACCTCAAATCAAACAAACAAACAAACAGTCTTTAAATTTACAGACTAATAATCTTTAAATTTAAAGACAGTCTTTAAATTTAAAGACAGTCTTTAAATGAAACAACTTTCTTCTACCTGTAAAATATCATTCTAACACTGGTCGCCTATATAGCCAATGGTTAAGTCCAATGATATATTGAGTGACAAATCACCAGACGAGAAAGCGTGACGCGAAAAGCCGCCATTTTATAACGATTTGCGACGTCATCGATTGTTTCCTTGACGTTTCAAGGAGTAACATCTTTTTAATGCATCAAGTACGTTACAAAAACAGGTAACTCCATGTGTTACAGTCAAACATGTTGGTAGAATGTCTTCAAACAATGGCGGAATGTTGAGAGAATATGAAGGAAACAACGTCATTTCGTCGACTTTCAGTGTGTTAGAGCCGAAATAGATATCAGTTCTATTCCGTGATTTGTTTAGTAATATGTCACAGTTTGTCGGTCAGCATCACTCGCGCTACGCTCGTGATTAGTTCTACCTTACATCTGACCCCAAACAATGTAATATTACTCAACAAATCACTGCTGGAGCTGATCTATTTCTTTAACAATATACAATGAAACTTCGATGGCTCCAACACAGATGGCTCGTTAATCATAGCTGTTGCGAAGTCCTTCTTGAGGCCCTAGGAAAAAAATTCCATAATTGCAGATATAAATATATTTGGGATAATTGTCTTATTTAATCTTGAGAATGTATGTTACGCGTGATAATTAGAATCACTTCGATGAGGCTGTTCAAATGAGTAAACACAACATACATTCCATCACGAAAACACGCCTATATTATATTGACCCCCTTAACCTTTTGAGTGCCAACGTCATTTACTGGAAAGTGCCAAACGTACAACGTTACAGTGCGTCTTGTATATCAGTCTTAGCAACGTCAGTGGAACCAAACTGAACGCGACGTTATCCAGATGACGTTCATTTATTTCCCGCGGGGTCTTTCAAAAAGTATCCGGCGTTTTGCATAGATATCTTGCTCTTCTATTATGGATTATACACGAATTATTTTCACATTATCACGTAACGAACAGGTATGGCAGTGCTTTGTACACCTGTTTTGAGAGATCAAACCCAATTTACATCACTAAGGGTAAATGCAGTTATCGTAGACGCAGAAATGCATCTTTGGATGCTGTCCTTTTTTTCTTAGGGTTTGAACACGACAAAACAATGTTTGCTATTGTGAAAAATGGAAAATAAGCAAAATAGACTTATCGTAATGAAGTAAGAAAGAAAGGAATAAAGAAATAAAACTGTTGCACTTGAGACAATACCTGTTTGCTGAGTTGTTTGTTTCATTCATTGTTTGTCGCATTAATTATACTCTTTATGTTGGCCTCACAGGTCCATATAGATGAATGTATTTTCCCCTTGGCCTTGGCCCATCAATTGTTCAAATTACTAGGTATTTGAGATAATTTCGGGGATAAGCAAATGAAGCAAGAAGTATGGAGAGTGGGGTTTTTTGGGACAAATTTTTTTTTTCATCCCCGCACACACAATACTGTTGGGCCCACCCACACCCCGGGTAGGCCCCACCGAGTGGGGTGCAATAGAATAAAATATTTGTCCCATACATCTACCACCGAGACGAGCTCCATTCAGCAATTTAAATCGCCCAAACCCAAAACAATTCCACCAAACTATCCCCCTCGCACCAACTCGGTAAGGCCCGCCCCACCCCCAGGTGGGCCCCACCGGGCGAGGTGCCCAGCGCAAACCAGTGTTGGAGGAAGGCTCTTATGTGGCAGTTTTATTTAGACAATACTTAAATCTATAGTCGTCTATGATGTACAGGGTCGGCTCGCCCTGGAACACCCGGTAAAACGCTCGCAAGTAATCGTGAAGGCGCTCTCTCTCTCTCTCTCTCTCTCTCTCTCTCTCTCTGTCCTGTCTGTCTCTCTCTGTCTGTCTGTCTGTCTGTCTGTCTGTCTGTCTTTCTCTCTCTCTCTCTCTTTATCTGTTTGTCTGCTTTTTGTCTATCTGTCTGTCTGTCTGTCTGTCTGTCTGTCTGTCTGTCTGTCTGTCTGTCTCTCTCTCTCTGTTCTGTTTCCAGATTACGTATGAAAAGATTGATGAAGATTGAGCCGCAGCTGACAAAACCAACACAATCTCCAGTGTGACAGGTGAAGATTTAGTTCAGCCTCGTCAGTCTCTTCGTCTTCATTATGCACTCAGTTGGTAGCTAAGAACAAGGTTTCTTTTTGCGGGCAGTCATTTTGTGGGCTTCGTTATGCACAGCTCAATCTACCGTGTTTCATCTGTATTTTGCTTAACTTGTCTTTCCATTTTTCTTTTTTTTTCTTTCATTTATTTTAAATTTCATATATATGTATGGAATTTATAATGATTTGTGCCAAAATTGTGCCTGTCACTCTACTCTGTATTTATATAAAAATTTCAAACTGTCATGTGTGTGTGTCTCCCATGGTTGGAGCAACAATTTAGGTAGTGAGACATGGCCGATGCTTTTATAACACGCCTCAGTTATATATATATATATCAAAATATTTACATTTCCAGTGTAAGGTCTAATGTAAACCTATAGAAAACAATTGCGTTCATATTTCGATGAACGCATCGAATCACATGATTTTCAGTGACGTTAAGTGACGTCATTCTAAACCATTGTTCTCTACGGGCATTGATGACGTCAACGCTGCTTCGCTCTTTGTACAAGCATTATTTCGCCCAGTGATGAGGGGCAAATAATGTAAATATAAAAAATAAACTGAATTTTTCTGCTTTTCATGAAAGTATGAACGACAGTGAGTCGCTAGCAAAGTTTCAATGATTCACTTCGGGGTTCATTTACTTTGCACGCGACCCACTACGTTCATACTTCCATGAACTGCAGAAAAATAAATTTCATTTCTTAAATATTCTCTTTTTATGTGATATCACGTTAACAAGTCCATGTAATGAATATCCCTCTAAACCCCACTTTATATAGAGAAAAGTGGGGTTTACGGCGTTATACATTAATATCTCTATTACTGCTCGAAGCCATAGGTTGTAGGTTCAACGGGCAGTTCTAATGAGCACCATACATCTATGTTTGTTGTAAAAAATAAGAATATCACAATTTTTTTTTTTCTTCTTCTTTTTTTTTTGTTGTTTTTGTGTGTGTGTGTGGGGGGGGGGGGGGAGGGTTTAGGGCCCTTTCGCGAGTATTTCACTCATATCGAACCGATCGTTAATCGGAGGTGGGTGAAAACCGGAATACCCGGAGAAAACCACCTGACCTTGCAGAACTTGGCGTCTCACATGTGACCCGAGCGAGGCTCGAACCCACATCGGTGAGAGACCTAATGATCAGCGCTCTTATCCACTAGGTCACGGAGGCCCGTTCAGACATGAAGCTGATTATTTATATATATAAAAAGAACTTGTTAGTTGTGCTGAAGATGAATATGAAGGCTCAGAACAATGAAACACTGTTTTGGGTCAGAAAGCATGGTTCAAAGTTTGGAGAAATAACCGCTCGGCAGTGAGCGATATGAGAAGCATTGACTATCAAAGTAAAGTTTAAAAAAAGCGCTATGTTAAGACCACGGACGAATGTAAAAATACTTCAGTGTTTCTAAAGCCGTTTTGGCTTTATTACGGAAGAATTAGAAACGAAACGAATATTGCAGGTACTAATTAAATCTTTAGTTTGTCCCCCATGAAAACGTATCCAGCCGATAGAAACTACATACTTGTGCCAAATGACTGGTTCCCTTTTTTACGCACTTTTGAAACAACCACCCGCTAAATAAAGCGACGTAAGCGTTCATTTTGCCGCCGTACGTCAAACGATGACGTTACTTGACAACAAGCGGGAAAACAAAAGAAAAATATAGCATGGGGTATGTGTCATTCCTCGGAAATAGAAATCATCTCGGTGTGTGTGCGATAAAACGAACACACGAACTGTATATTAGAATGTTTTATCTTCAGAAATCTACCAAATATAGACATCTCTCTCCTTGAAATCTACGAGAAATTTTCCTTCCAAAATGGGCCCAAAACGGGCCCGTTGGCACTCAAAGAGGTACAACGGTGGGCCCAAAAAGGGCCCGTTGGCAAACTAAGGGTTAAACCGCACTTTTATATGGTAAAACTGGGGTTTACAGGGGTAATCCTTATTTTCCTAACTTCTGCTTAAGCAGAAATAAGAAAAATATCTCATTTTTTCATCTTAAAATTTTCATTTTTTGGCGATAAAGGTTACAATGTATTGGTATAGGCATGTTTTCGTAATGTTTTTAAAAAAATGAAAAGATGTCCATATTATGCTTCCCGGCTCTAAAAGCAACCCTCAGTGGCTCGAACTATCCCAGTCTCGAACACATTTTATGGTCCAAAGGCTGTTCGAGTCATTGAAGTTCGACTGTAAACAGTAAGTGTCTATATTAAGACCACATTTGGGATTGTTCAAGATCACTTTTGAACAGTTCCAAAGGTGGGGTCTTAATAGGAAACACTTGATGTAGCAAACACAAAGAAAGAATAACCGAAACTTTCCCAAAGGTAAAGAAACACAAACATGAAATAACTAGACCCTAATGGAAGCACCAACAGCGGAAAGCCAAAAGGACAGTTACTGTATACGTTCCAACAAAATGCCAAATGGCCGTACAAAACAAAAAGATATAAGCGATACTTTCACTCAAAGACCAACTGTAACAAACATAAACCGCGACAGAAAAATCGCCTTGGAACGATCAGTGAAAAAAATACCTGGGCGGGGTGTGTGTGTTTTAGGTTGGGGTGGGAGGGGCTTAAATCGATTTTACGCGGCCGCAATCATCGCTCTTACTTCCGTCGCGATTTAGACAAATAATTTGTTCAGTTCGCATGAAGGCTTCCTAACTCATCAATGTAACATCTCCGAGAAGACAAAAATCAAACTACCACGGAGATGAAACAACGATGAGAACTCGACAGCAAGGAAACACTAAAACGCTGGAGCAAAAGAAAACCAACAGTTAGAGTCCGAGTGGGGTGTCAGGGGGTCAAAATTATATTGACGTGTTATCGTGGTGTAATAGATGCAAACAACTTAGATTTAAATGAGACGGACCATCATGATCAATACTGCTTCACATCTCACCACGAAAACATGCCTATATAATTTGACCCCCTTGAACCCCACTTTTTATGGTAAAACAGGGTTTACAGGGGTAAACCTTATTGTTCTTATTGTTCTTGTTTCTGCTCTAAATTATAGACTGTGGGTACTCGTTAGAACCGCCTCTTCGAGGCGGTTCTAACGTGTACCCACAATCTATATTTTGACCAGAAGTAAAAAAAATATCACGTTTTTTATCTTAAAGTTTTCGTTTTCTTGGGGGATAAAGTTTACAGTGTATTTATATAGGCGTGTATGCGTAATGTTTTAAACCCCTTCCAGAGTAGACATGCCACGATGAAAGAGCACGCTTCAGGAGGATAAAATATTGGCCATATTCGACTGGGAAGTTTCGTGAAATTTTCGTGAAATTCCACGCAGGAGTGCGGTGTTATCTTGTAATAGCCGATCACATGGTCCAATCAAATATGAGTTATTTTTCAAATACGTAAGCGATCGTGGAGCACGATTCTATTCGAAGGAAAAGTCGAACCTTTCGTGCACCACGGTCGCTTATGAGCTATACGCAAATAAAATATTTGATTGGACAATGTGACCAGCTATTACAACTAGGAACCACACTCCTACGTGGAATTTCACGGAAATTTCACGAAACCTACCAGTCGAATACCGCCATTGTCTCAAAAGAACCGCAAGGTCCCAAATCGACATCATCATCAACCTCAAATTGCCTTCATCACGATATTAAGGACTGTTTATTGCCGAAAGCACGATATTCTGGAATATTACGATCTAAACCTGAATATTAATAGAGTTTGATGCAGTTTTTAGCTCTTTAATGGGCGCTTGTAAGAATGTTATCCTGACACATTACAGCAACGTAAACATAACAACCACGCACGGCGGTGTACATCACGAAAACTTGCCTATCTAATTTTGACCCCCTTGAATATGTTCTATAAAAGGTTTGGTTTAAACATATTTTATTGCTTATATACATATAAGTTACAAGCAAATGGGTTGGGCCACAAGTTCTAACAACATTAATTACGGCTCGTCCCGTACAAACTACACAATTATAAGCAATAACAGATGACAATGAATGTTTCAACACAATCGCTAAATAGATTTTTCAGTCTAATTTTTCAAACAATGTGAGAGAGAGAGAGAGAGAGAGAGAGAGAGAGAGAGAGAGAGAGAGAGAGAGAGAGAGAGAGAGAGAGAGAGAGAGAGAGAGAGAGAAGGAAAGAGAGAGTACCGGTTACCAAACGAGATATTGTTTAAGGAGTTTTTAAATGATCAATATACCGGTTATCCCTGTGAACCATGTGCAAAACGACATGTTTCCTTGATATAACATTGTACACTTTTGAACAAGTCTTAGTTTTCGTTTTCAGTAGCATTTGCCTTACCATAAAGTACAATTTGACAATTCAGACGGTGGAAAATTCTGGTTGCCTGAAAAACATGGACTCGTGCATTGGCATACTATGGGCATTGAAAGAAAAAGTGTTCTGCATCTTCTTCTACATGTCCACAATCACAATAGGCATCTACTATTAAATGATTTTTGTAACGATCATAATTAAGCTCGCTAAAGTTGTTGCGTATTCGTGCATGAAAGTGTATAAAAGGGTTATCTTTTGGAAGCAGGGAATACAGGAATACACCACAGAACTGGAAAATATGAAGTATAGATGTTTTCTGGGCCATACTAGCTAGTTTTGGCCAATTAGGCCTCATCACTGACCCTCAAATATTTTCAAAATTCCACAATGGAATCAGTGATCCCAAAGGACAAGAAAATATAAACTACACTATGTAGGGCAGGGATACTTTTAACGGCCTCCACACATTTCCCGACACCAGCTGTAGTGACGTTAAATATGTTCCATATAGAGTTTATTTGTTTGCTTTTTTGATCGGTGACGGTGAAATAATTCACAAGTGTTCTAAGACTTCCGAGTAAAAAACGAGTGAGCGATAGCGAACGAGTCTTTTACACGAAAGCCTTAGAACACGAGCTAATTATTTCTCCGTAATCGATCAAAATAAACTGTTTATTACATTTCCATACATGTTTTACCTTTGAATTTTCAAATTTAACCATTCTGATTTCCAACCGAAATAGTTCCAGTCAGGGTATGGATTTCGGGAGGCGTGGTTTAGTTTGAAATTAGTCGCCATCTTGTTTTCATTTCAATGCAAAAATCATCCTGTCCTTGAAATACAGATGCAAAATGTCATGAACTTAGAATTGTATTTTCAAGAAAGTAATACTTTATCTTCGTGTTGCAGGTCTCTCCTCAAAAACGTCAAATGGACGCGAAAATTGAAGTCTGGTTTCTATGATTTTATCAGATTTTCCGCCAAACGTCAACTTTTGTTATTGTTGTTGCCAACGACGTCAGCAACGTCGCCTAGCAATTATGACGTCAAAACGTTGGAAACAAGGAAATGAAATAATTCACTGTTGAACGATTATATTTTCTTTCACCGAGAAAAATAGGTAATTCATTGTTAGAAATGTAATAAAAAAGGTTATACTATTTATATAGTAAAACTGGGGTTTACAGGGGTAAACATTGCTTTTCTTATTTCTGCGCTAAAATACAGATTGTGGGTACTCGTTAGAACCGCCTCGACGAGGCGGTTCTACCGAAAGCCCACAATCTATACTGATGATGATTTTGAACAGAAATAAGAAAAAATATCACAATTTTTCATCTTAAAATTTGCATTTTTCGGCGATAAAGGTTACAATGTAATTGTATAGGCGTGTTTTCGTAATGATTCGACAAGGCATTGCGGAAGAATACAATAAACTTCGATGGTCCGAACACCGATGGCTCGTTTACTAGGACCCTTGTAACTTGTCCTTGCGTCCCTAGAAAACATTTCCATAACTACATATATAAATATATGTGGCATTTTTTTTCTATTTGATCTTGAACATGTTTGTTGTGTGAACTCATTCGAATCGCCGCGATATCTTCATGTTATGTAATCGAAAAATGTGTCTTTAAGGACCACTCAGCTTGGGTCCCAGATGCAACTACCATATTCCAAGATTGGGCGAACAAGTCCCCTATATGCTGTCTCTTTCACATCCTGGGGACACGGATGAAGACTTCGCCTCAGGAAACCAAGTGTTCTATTCGCCTTTGTACACATGTTGATAATGTATGTATTCCATCTCAAATCGTGAGTGATTGTCACACCAAGGTATTTAATGGAATTCGCATTTTCGAGGACCGTTCCCTCTAAGGTGTAAATCAGACATGCCACTGATGATAATTTATATAATTGGAATTCAAATTTCATTAAAATGTTTGCCAGGGACAACTTAAAAATGAGTGTATAGTTTCTATTTCCGGTGAGTATATATGACCAGACTAAGGTTGACTGGTTCCCAGCAACTATAGCCTGGCTGGTTAACACTCGAACAAAATCGTAGTTTACCCTCATCGCGAAAACACATCTATATTATTTTGGCACCCTTAAATCCCACTTTTATATAGCAAAACAGCGGTTTCGAGGTGTATACATTATTCAAGTTTTTATTTCTGCTCAAAACACAGATTCTGGTATTCGTTAAAAGCGCCTCGATGATGTCAACACATCATATATATTTTGAACAGAAATAAAAACATAGATTGTGGGTATTTGTTAGAACCGCCTCGATGAAGAGGTTCTATTGTGTACCCGCAATCTATATTTTTAGCAGAAATACAAAAAAAATCACACTTTTTCATCTTAAAATTTTCGTTTTTCAGCGGTAAAATTTACAAGGTATTTGTATAGGCGTGTTTGCGTAATGTCTACTTCGCATAAACCCTTGAGACAAGTGTTCTCTTGACGTGGCTTATAAGCTCTTACTGCCATCCAAATAATTACCGAGTTGTCCTTTGTCTATTTTCAGTATGTTTGAAAGCCGACCAGAGCTCAAAGATGCCTTTCAGAAATTCAAAGGTAAAAACTTGACCGAATTACAACATACGGGATTAATTCGCGCGCATGCGCTGAGGGTGATGGCGACAGTGGACAAGTGCATTTCACGGTTGGATGAACCGAGTAATTTGGCGAATCTTATGATAGAGATGGGACGGCACCATAGACAGTACAATGTAAACCCAGATTATATCCAGGTAAGTTAAAACCCATGTTATTGTTTGTCCAACTCATTACGAAAACATGCATGTACAAATACACTGAAAATTTTACTGCCGAAAAAAGCGAAATTGTAAGATGGAAATGTGTGGTATTTTCCTTATTTCTGCTCAAAACATATATTGTGCGTACTCGCGGTTCTAACTAGTACCCAATGTTTTTGAACAGAAATAAGAAAAATAATATATAGCCCTGTAAACCCCAGTTTTGCTTGATAAAAATGGGTTCAGGGTGTCAAAATCATATAGGCCTGTTTTAGTGATGTGAATAAGTTCATCACGAAAACACGCCTATATAATTTTGACCGCATTAAACCCCACTTTTATACGGTAAACTTGGGGTTTACAGGGGTAAACGTTATTTTTCTTATTTCTGCTTTAAAATATGGATTATGGGCACTCGTTAGAACCGCCTCATCGAGGCGGTTCTAACGAGTACCACAATCTATATCTTGAGCAGAAATCAGAAAAATATCACAATTTCTCATCTTAAAATTTTCATTTTTTTTACGACAGTAAAGTTTACAATGTATTTTTAAAGGCGTGTTTTCGTAATGACATGTATTTAGTCATACCCATTCTGATCAGATAACTAGTAATTCGCGAACTCAATGTCAAAAAGTGAAGATACTAACAGATCGTATGATGGCCAATTCATATGATCTGTATCTGCACTGTTTGCAAAGGTAAAGCATATCCTGTTTCAGTATGACAAAGGTTGTCGTCTCTAGGAAGTGGGAAAAGAATCTTCCTCCTTATATATGGCAGGAGTCCATTTCAAAATTTAGGGTTGTCGGGTTGTGTTTTCATCAAAATTTATTTGGAAAATGACTGAACTTTAGCAAACAAGGGAGGTCCTGATCAGACGCTTTATTTTTGGTGGAAAAACAAATGAGTATTTTCTCATATTGTTTAGCAAAAATTCAAGAGTGTTAGGTATTATACTTGTTATATGCAGAACAGCAAACAATATGATTATCGAGCTCGTTAATCAAGAGTTGCTTAAAACAGCTGATTCAGATAGTCACAATATCAATTACTTGGTGCTCACTGACGGGAAAACCTACTTCGGCTTATTCATCATTGTTGAAAACAACCTCCGTAGCATTGGCTAATTTGTCTCCATGGATGGCCATGTAGTCTTTGTCTTTAACGCAGAATATGAAGTATTAACATGGTTGATTTCCTATTGTCTTAAGATGCTCTATAGTGCAAAGACCAGATTGCTCCTCATAAAGTCTATTTACAATGTAAGCTCTTCCAGATTTACCAGTTTCCGCCATAAAAGACCTTTTATGCTCGACAGTGCAGACATTATGATAACCATTAGTCATGCAAGAGCACGTGCATGCGCGAATTCAGTCGTAGATTTTTTTTAATTCGGAATATCGGGAGCTGGAGCATAAAAGGGAATAAAACATCAAGGAAAATAGATGTACAATCAGGGAAGGCAGCAGCGTTTATTATTATTATGTTTCAATCTTTTTTCCTTTTCTGAGCTCATAATTTACAGATGTATCAAAACATGGCGTTCAGTCGTGCCGACTCAACCTATAGACACATATAAAGTCTACGTCACACGAGGTCAAAGGTCATTAGCCTCGTTTTATCTGGTGGGCAAAAAAACTTCCGGTTTTATACACTACCATTTATATAGCACGAATTATTTTCTGTAATAACTATTGTTAAATCGTCTTTCTATCAAAACTGTTGGCCACAAACCATTTTTGACATTGAACTGCTTCCTTTTCGTATAAAATTGGATAGAAACTATACATGTTTTAATCTTATTTCCATTCGTTAAATAAAGCGCATCGACTAGGTTTCGGCATGATGGTGGGTAGTTTTATAACGTTTTATAGGCAACAAAATGTGCGATAAAATGTCAGAAGAGACTGGTTCTATATCATTTATTACTTCAAAACACAAACTGACAAGGATCAGCTAATTTTGTGGAGAAGAAATGAGTTTAATCACACGATAAATATTCGAAATTCTCATTAACACTGTACGGCAACAGTCAAGTTTTGCCAACCAGATAAAAAGAGTTCCTCTAAAGGGGAGGCAATTGGCGCATGCGCAGTCAAATGTAAACAAGGTCACGTGTCAAAACACTGGATCCGTCTATATATGCAAAGGTGAAGCGCTATAGCTAATTTAATATTGGTAGAACTTGTACATGTAGCTCAACCCCATTGTTTGTACTTGTTTTCATGTACAAAGGCAATAAAATAAGTTTATTACGTACTCTGCCTAGCGTCCCAAACCGTGTATACCCAGATCAGACGCCGCCTGCGACGTCTGATCTGGGTTTACACAGTTTAATTGAAGTACACCCATTTGTGTAAAACTACACACAAACAAAACAAAGCTGACAACCCTATGATTGGAACGTGGCCGCCCCAAGCTTATTAGTTGGAATATTTCATTGTCATATATGGGTTAAGAGAAAAAGATGCATCGGCCGTATGCACAAAGGAGACAATATCAGGACTTCCTGTTTGCTTGCACAAAGATAAGTCCCCCTGAAAATAGGGCAAACATTCGCTCTTCAGGAATAAAGTTGTAGAGCCTATTTATAAGTGTAGTCGAGTATTGGAAAGGACGAGTTAATATCGCATTTGTTGCCTTTCCCTTAGGTGTTATCAGCCCACGCCATAAATTATCAAACAAGTTGTTTAGGTTAGGATTTATTTATAGCGCAATGTCAGCCTATGCATTACGAAAACACGCCTATACAAATAGAGTGTAACCTTTATCGCCGAAAAAATGCCAATTTTAAGACGAAAAATAGTGATATTTTTTCTTAATTCTGCTCTAAATATAGATTGTGGGCACTCACCAAGGCGGTTCTATCGAGTACCGACAATCTATATTTTAGAGCAGAAATAAGAAAAATAATGTTTTTCCGTATAAACCCCAGTTTTACTATATAAAAGTGGGGTTCAAGAGGGTCAAAATTATATAGGCGTTTTTTCGTGATTGACACGGAGGTGAAAAGCGGATCACTACCACGAGGTAACGCATTAACGGATCACATAGTTACCAGCTTAGGTCAGCACCCGCTTTGTGGTATATTAACGGGCCAACAGGGCCTTGTACTTAATACCCTTGCAATCCACATTCATTATCAAGACACCTCTGGCCCATGCCCATCGGGGCTTGAAGAAATAGATTGTGCTGCATGATGCTTCCATGCAGAGCTAACACAGACCGCACGCGAGTACTGGTAAATCGCTTTGATGTTCTAAATAGAAGTGAAGGCAATAATCAGGAATCCATACAATTAACCCACAGCTCCCATCAGAGACACCAAAGGGAAAGAAGCACAAACATGAAACAACCAGACTCCAATGGAAACATCAAAAGCGGATAGCCAAAAGGACAGCCACTGTCCCACAAAATGGCTAATTGGCTATCCAAAACAAACTAATATAAGCGATACACACACTCAAAGACAAACCATAACAAAAAATAAACCGCGACAGAAGAACCTAAGCCTCTAAGCCTGCCCAGGAAAAGTGGTGCCAGTCGGACCGCCCATACATATAAACCCTTTGGTTTTATTGGGTGACAGGGCTTGAGATGTGATTTCATCACAATGTTGGGTAAAAGTCCTACAAAATTGGAAGCAAGATCTCCGAAATGACATGTACAGTGTTGTCGGGGACGTTAAACCTCAAACAATCAAAATTACGACAACTCGGTTCATAAGGTATTGCATTATTTTCTATATTTTTGCTCAGAGCAAGAGCGTGGTACTCGCCGGAACCGCCACATTGATACAAAACGAACTCAAAATATATTTGTTTCGGGTATAATTAAGAAAATTATTACATATTTTTAGCAGAAAATATACCATCACGGAAACACACCTATATTATTTTGACCCCTCAAACACCACTTTTACATAGTGAAACAAGGGTTCACAGGGGTAAACCTTATTTTTCTTATTTCTGCACTAAGCTATAGATTGTAGGTACTCGTTAGAACCGCCTCGATGATGCGGATCTAACGAGTGCCCACAATCTATATTTTGAGCAGAAATAAGAAAAATATCACAATTTTTCATCTTAAATTTTTCATTTTTTTTCGGCGATAAAGGTTACAATGTATTGGTAAAGGCATGTTTTCGTAAAGCATGAAATCGGTACATGAACATTGTCCAAACTTTTGAGGCTTGGAAGGACATTCGTTGCATCATAACGATAACATACCCGTGCGACATAGTGCATCTTTTTCACATCTCCAAAATGGCTACCTTTCTAATAAAATCCTTGACATTTTTCTCAGTTCAACTGCAAATATAGGTTGTGGGTGCTCGTTAAAACCGCAGTTTAACGAGTGCCCACAACCTATGTCTTGGAGCAGATATACGAAAAACTAATGCACTTCCCCATAAACCGCAGTTTTCTATATGTAGCGTGGAGTTTACTATATGTATGTGTGTGTGTGTGGGGGGGGGGGAGGTTCATTTCACTTACTTGTTCACGTGATGTGAAATTAGTTAACGAGATACCACCAGGGTGATGTTGTCGTATACTGTGGAGCGCTGTGGTGCAGTGGTTAAAGTATCGGATTTGAGATCGAGAGGTAGCCTGTTCGATCCTCGCAAGCGCCACGTGTTGTTTCCACATTGCTTAGTACTGGTTCCTACCCAGGAAAAGAGGGCCACATGGAAGGTTAGTACTAGTACTAAATGTGATACCCTCTATAAATAAGGTCGATTATTATTATTATTATTATTATTATTATTATTAAAAACTAACGACATCGTTAGTCGGCATATCTTTAAGACTGATGATTAAATATAGCATACACACTATGACTTTTGCTGAAGTAAATGTGAACTGCTTTAGCAAATGCAAAAGCTAGTCGGATTTTTCCGCAAAATACACCAGAGTATTAGACAATGGACTTGGTAGAATAGGCCCAGTTCACATTTTTGCCATTATCGAGCTCATTAAGGCAACAATGCTTTGTATCACGAAAAACACGCCTATACAATTCTGACTCCTGTGAACCCCACTTTTGTATTGTAAAACTAGGACCTTATTTTTGTTAATTTCTGCTC
The DNA here is from genome assembly GCA_963580285.1 of Lucinisca nassula. Classification (NCBI taxonomy): domain Eukaryota; kingdom Metazoa; phylum Mollusca; class Bivalvia; order Lucinida; family Lucinidae; genus Lucinisca; species Lucinisca nassula. Next base: position 83,501,308 of record OY757023.1, read on the forward strand.
AAAAATACAGATCGTGGGTACTCGTCAGAGCCGCCACGATTAGGCGGTTCTGAAGTGTACCTACAATCTATATTTTGAGCATTTATACGAAAAATAACACAAATTCATCTTTAAATTTTCGTTTTGTTTTCGGCGGTAAAATTAGAATGTATTTGTATAGGCGAGTTTTCATAATGGACAGCTTGACCCAGAATGGTTGCCAGAAAAAGAGCCAGTGATAGAACTATACCAGAGTATTAACTATGACAGTGTCGATAACAAGCTTGAACGTAGAATTAAAACGGTCATCCACCATTCGTTTCTAGAAAGTATGCCATGAAAGCAGATATTGAGCTGCGAATGCCTTTATCTGAGACCCACCACGAGAAAATCTATATTCGTGGTATGCAGACCGGCAAGTGACTTGAAATGTTAGATTTAGAAACCAGTGGCCATTGGCCAGGTGTTCAAAACTAACGACGCCGTTAGTTAACGAATCGTTAAAACTTTGCCAATATTTTTGCTGCAAACATGTGAGTAGCGTTTGCATTTGCAAAACTGCTAACATTTATCCAGCAAAATACCAGAGTGCTAGACATTTTATTTGCTAGAACAGTTATCATTTTGACCCCATACCGGCTTGATAAGCAGATGTGCAGGTGCATCGGCACCGGCGTTGTTTACAAATAAAAACACACAAAAAACAGGTTCTCCCATGAAATTACTCAATTTAATAATTTCCTTTTGTAATTTCAGTATATAGCGACACCATTTATCAACGCCATAAAACCTCACATCGAAGAATACTGGTCGGACGACGTAGAAAAAGCGTGGCGAACATTGTTTGATTTGATGACGTATTATATGACATCAGGAATGCGAAAAACATCCAAGAATGAGAACTCTTTCGAAAGTGTAACATAAAGCTTCTAAGTAGCAATGTGTTTAACTTTATATCAAGACACTATAAACTGAACGTTACTATGACAAAATCAACTAGCAAAGCATCAGGGATCTTATGTGTTGTAACAAACAGAAAAGTGTCGAAAGTAGTTGATGAATGACTGCGTCAGAGGGATAGTTTGTATTTATTATTCGGACTGTCCATTTAGATTCAAACAAAATCGACTTTATATAATATATATACATTCATGAGAAAAAGAAGCGCTAAACTTTCTCAGTGAAACATAAACTGGCCCTGTTTAAAGAACTAATAAAGACAGACACTTTGTGCTTCAAAAAGCAACAAAGTTATGTAAAATTTAAATCAAAAGTGCTGTTATCTCATTGCACTACCTAAAGGAACTAGACACACAGGCCTAAGATCACTCACACTCTACGTAGACCTATGTCAATTTTATTTGCCGTTTGATGTTATTATCGGAGCCATATTTTACATCAAATTAACTGCCGTGTAATAAGCACCCTTATAAACCATACTCATCACGTGAGCAAGTCCGTGAATTGAACACCCTGTAAACCCCACTATTTAAAGAAAACTATGTATTTACGGGCGTATACATTATTTCGTTATTTCTGCACCAAGACTTAGGATGCGGCTACGCAACGAGTATCCCGTACTCCCATAAACGTTGGTCAACTCGCAGCCTATATTTGCAGTATATAAAAAAAAGAAAAAACAAGTATCACTGTTTTTAATCAGAAAAGGAGCCATTTTGAAGATGTGAAAAAATGCACTATGTCGCACGGATGTGTTATGGTAATGTTTATATATAAGAACGAAAGGTTTACAAGGGTAAAAAAAGTTTTCGCATTGCTGACCTAGGGCATATACTGATAAGTATGAGCAGCCACATTCTATGATTCCTTACAGGATTAAGAAGAAACTGTCCATTTTTTTTGACCCATGAAAGAACGCATTTTTCATTAGGAGCGTACAATTCTTGGACCAATGAAAGAATCCACTATGTCACACGGATAAGTTGTCCTAACAAGATCGCTTTTATTTGAAAACTGCCTGTTTCGCAAACATTCTATACCATTCCGAAAATAAACAATTTGTGGTTATTGACAAAGATGAAAGTAGTGGTGAAAATTCAAAGAAATTATTATTTTTCATAGGCATTTCAGAAACAAAACTGAATCCGAGCTGTACTGTTTTTTTGCAGTTATATCTTCCACTCAAATGAGTTTATTTATTCCCAAACGTGTTTCACGCAAGTGGCGTTACAATTCTGATAATTATGATGCTTAACATCGTGCTACGAGGGCGGGTCAATAAAAAATCAGCTTAACTTATTTCTGGGTGAAATCGATCTCTTCTTGTTCGATGTAATTGCCCTCAAGAATGATACACTTGGACCCTAGCTGTTTCAGTACCATCAACACTGAAATGAAGAAGCCAGTGTCCTTGTCTCCGACCCACTCCTCAACTGCCACCGCGACTTCTTCGTTGGACAGCAAATGGCGTCCACGGATATCCTTTTTCAAGTGAAATCATAGGATATAGTTACTAGGAGAAACGGCGGGTGCGTTATGAGTTCGTACCCATTCCGCACAACGACATCCATTGCAATTTTGCGAATGCGGACACTTGCGTTGTCCTGTTGGAGCAGAATCCCTTTAGAGTGTTTTCCTCGCAGTTCTCAGTGGGTCAACCGAATTTCGATCATAAACACCTGTTATTGTACTTTTCTTTGCTAGAAAGTCTAACATAATAGCGCTTTGTGCGTCCCAAAATACAGTTGCCCTCACCATGTCAGCAAAGTGTTGCATTTGGAACTTCTTTGGCCTCGAAGACCCCGGCCCTACCCACTGGCGACTTTAAGTTTTAATCTCTGGCTCATAATAATGAACCCAGGTCTCCTCTACAGTCACCAGACGTGACAGAAAATCATCTTCCTTTGACCTAAACCGCGTCAACAATGCGCTGCATACTGATGCTCTGTTTGCTATTTGCTCGTCGCTAAGGTATTTTGAGACCCAACGGGCTGTGTTAGCTTGCGCATACCCAAGCGATCATGCAAAAAATTGTTAAAACGCTACCATGTGAAATATGTAATGCATGCGTTATTTCTTTCAACTTAACTCGCCTATCAGAGTACACCTGATCCCGTAATTTGTTACACATTTCTTCAGCAGGGGCATCTCGTGGGTGACCAGACCTGGTTTCGTCTTCTAAAGACGTTCTTCCTCGTTTGAATTCCCCAACCCAGAACTTAACTTGTCCATATGATGGTGCAGAAGATCCATAATCATTGGTCAACTAGCAATGTATTTCCTGACCTGTTTCCCTTTCAAATACAAGTACCGTACCGAATTACAGCACGGTACTCAACCTTTGACGAAAAACTTGCTTTTGCATCAGCAGCCATGTTTTACATCCAATATCTTATAAGTGAATGACAGGACGAGAATACAATTTTGCCCTCATGCCTAAAACATGTATTGAAACAAGGCATGCACATCTTGGTTGTCTTGGTGAATTAAAAATGGGACAGGCTGGTTACTTGTTTACTTATCCTCTTAGTACTGAACACAAAAATAGACACCTTATGAGGACTGATTTATGAGATCTGTATTGAACATCAAGATAACAGTCCTCGAGTCATTATTCAATTGCAAATCACCATATACAGCTTAGTTAATTCCCTGGGGTGTACTTGAATGTGATAAAAGGAAAGTACGAAAGTGATGTGCATGTAAGCGGTCTCATTTTTGGATATTAAATTTGACTGGGAATTGATATAATTATCTGACGAATATCCGGACTTTCTGTTTGCCTTACCCGTAAAGTCGATCCCTCTAAAAGGGGACTACTTTTACAAGAAAGGATTGCTTCTCAGAATCAAATTGCTTCCTTCACGAGGAGAACAAAACAGATATGATACGAAATAAAGAAAACATGAAAATGATCATTATGAAAACACACCTATACAAATACATTGTAACTTTTACCGCCAACAATCTTAAATTTTAAGAAGAAAAATTGTGATATTTTTCTTATTTATAGCAGAAATAAGAAAAATAAAATTTACCCCTGTAAACCCCAGTTTTATTATACAGTCCAACCTGTGTTAAGCAAGCACCTAAGGGATAATCAAAATGTGCTTGCTTAAGACAGGTGCTTGCTTAATACAGGTGAAATTTAACACATTTGCCTTTATTGGGAAGTGAATGCCTGCTTGCTTAAGACAGGTTGCTTGCTTAATAGAGGTGGCCACTAACACAGGTTTGACTGTATAAGAGTGGGGTAAAAGGGGTCAAAATATATAGGTCTGTTTTCCTGTTGGTCATATGAAAATGTAAATTGAGGAGCTTTGAATATCTCTGTATTTTAGTAATCGTCATTCTATAAATCTACGTAATGGTCTGAAATGTGTGTCACTCTACTGTTGATTGATCAGACTTCAGAGACTGTATGGCAATTGGGATCCTCTGTCGGTTATCTGTCCATAGTAATGCCTAGGTTACAAATGGTCTACGGCGTCTGTACGGCGCCCGTAACTCCATTTTCGCACGGGCGCCGTACGGCGACCGTATGCTTATCGTAATATTTACGGGTTCCTACGACGTCCTACGGTTGCCTCATCTTTTACGATTTGGTATAACCACGCATTTGGCAAATTTTAAAAATCATAAGTCCGTAACCCATAGAAAGAAACGCACGTTCGCCGCAAGGGCATCGCACGGGAACAGCACGGACATTGTGCGATAATCATGCGGCCACCGCAAGATTGTTGCTGGAAATTTGGGCTAAAACAATCGGTCAATGACCGTATGCTCTTAGGATGACCGTACGCTCCCTGTGCGCAAGGTTGCCGCACGGTGTCTGTAAAATCGCACGGACACCGTGTGGTCTGTGGCAATCCTACGGGGACCGTACGGCTATTTGGTTGCTGTGCGAATGATATTTGTTTCCAGATGGGTTTAAATTGGTGATTTCCAACTGTTCATTTTATTTCAAGATTACGATCTCCGTACGTCCGGACACCGCACGGGCTCCGTTCGATTGCCGTACGGAGCTGCGGAGACCGCACGATGTCCGTAAGATTTCCGCACGGTCTCCGTGCGGTGCCCGTACGGTCCTCGTACGATTTTGAACCAGCTTGTCACCGAAAACCTGTACATGAAATCTCACGATGTCCGTATACAATGTAACCACATATATCGTAGCCAGTAGCCTCCAACGATTTCTAAAAGTCGTACGGAAAATCGTAGACAAAAAAAAATCGTACGGCCAAATGTGAACCAGGCATAAGCTATTCAGATGTAGCAGTTCTAAAGCTGAACTACTTTCCACGGCTTTTTCATTATTCTACCTAACAAAGATTGTGAGTAGTCGTTTAAATCACTGAAGAGATGCGGTTCTAACGAAAAACCACAATCTTTTAATATTGGAGCGGAAATTTTAAAGACAAATGGTTAAAAGATCCGTGGAATAACCACACTAGCAAAATCTGGGGTTTACGTGGCTAAACAGTATGTTTCTTCTTATATCTCCAAGACATAGGTCGTAAGTACTCGTTAGAACCGCCTCATTGAGGCGGTTCTAACGAGCACCCTCAACCTATATTCGGACAAATAATAAGAAAAAAATCGAACTTTTTTGCTGAAAATTTGCTAGTACTAGAGAAAAGAAAGACGCAATTTTAGAACGAGCATGTGCTATCGTAACAAATAACATGACAAATTATCATCTGAAAATGTCATTTTAGAGCCATAAAAGAAAACATTAGCCTGCCTATTCAGGAATCCGACAAAAAAGTTTACAAATATTCCAGGCTCAAGTCGGAATGCGGCGTCTTGCGTCTGATCAGGGCTTACTCTGTTTGCAAAATTATTCAACCGTTTTCCTAAACAAGAGTTCGGAAAACAGCTCAGCCTTCATTTCTCTAACATTTGCAAATTCCCCTGCTGTGTGTATATAAGGCAGGTGATTCTATTTTGTACCATGTGGGTGAATGTTACTCGGATGTGTTGTCCTGTTGGTGTATCAGTTCCCATACAGCTTTAACTAGTCTTGACTAAAGTTGCTCTTACTTTTTTAGCTCACCTGGGCCGAAGGCTCCAGGGGAGCTTATAGTATAGTGGGTCCTTCGTCGTCCGTCCGTCCGTCGTCCGTCCGTCCACACTTTTGAGCAGCTATATCTCTGTATCCTGCAGGCTGATCTCAATCATTTCTCATCTGTAGCATGCCTCTGGTGGGGCATTGATGACATAAACTTTTTTTTTGAAATCACTCTAAAACTTTGGTTCCTATGGCAACCACAAGGTCCCATAGACTTACTATGGGAAAATGCTTGTCATCACCGTAGCCCCTTCAGTTTTGATCAGATCTTTCTGAAACTTATATGTAAGGTGACTGGGGATAAAAACTCGGATGAGTTCGAAAACCGGCCAAGTCGGCCCATTTATCATAGAGTTACGTCCCTTTGATTGCTGAAAATGCCCATTTTCGACCTTGTCATCACCGTAGCCCCTTCAGTTTTGATCGGATCTTTCTGAAACTTATATGTACTGTGGCTGGGAATAAAACCTCGGATGAGTTCGAAAACCGGCCAAGTCCGCCGATTTATCGTAGAGTTACTTCCCTTTGATTGCTGAAAATGCCGATTTTTGACCTTGTCATCACCGTAGCCCCTTCAGTTTTGATCGGATCTTTCTGAAACTTATATGTAAGGTGGCTGGGGATAAAATCTCGGACGAGTTCGAAAACCAGCCAAGTTGGTCAATTTATCACAGAGTAACGTCCCTTTGATTGCTGAATATACCGATTTTTGAAAGTTGATACTTGTATCAACTTTATATGTCATCGCATTTCTACTTCCGGTACTGGACCGCGTTACTACACATCCGCTGTTCGTTCGCTGCATAAAATAGTCCAAATTAAGCACTTGCCTCATTTCCTTTTCCAGCGCATTGATTTCTTAACATTTGCGCTGAATGCGGACTTGATTTCACAGGTGTTCCTTCCCTTTCACCCCTCAGTTGCAAAACTGGACTTTTCCAGCTTTAATACTCTGTGTATCCTTTTATATCAAGGCGGACTTGATTCCACAGGTGTTCCTTCCCTTTCACCCCTCGGTTTCCGAACTGGACATTGGCCCATATATAACTATCGTCACTTTTTATGGCATGTAAGTATTGTAGGCCCAGATCAGACGCAGCACAACTTGGCGTCTGATCTGAGTCTGCATTGATTGCTAAAAAAACATATATTCTTGCAAAACCTACCTTTGAGAAAACAAATCTGACAATCCTGTTCCGAACTTATTTGTTGGAAGATTCCATTGTCATATATTGGTTAAGCAAATTCAGAAGCCACTGACCAGACACCTTATTCTGTGACCTCAAATCAGACCCTTCAGTGCATTTTTGGGTGCATATGCACTCGTTTTATAGACACTTGGGAAGACGAATCTAAGTCGAAGAGTCTCCACTTTTTAAAATGTAGAAATTAAAGGGCTCTGCTGTAACGTCTCCGAAAGCAATGTACACTTCATTTTTGGAGACCCATGACTGGCCGAAAGAAAGCAATAGGTTTTAAAGTTCACTCCCGTCCAGTGCTCCAGATAAACAGCGTATTTGCGTAAGTACTCAATTAATCAAAGTGCTGAGAGAACTGGTGGATCGATCGTCTCTGAATGTAAGTTTGGAGAATAGTCATGAGTTGAGAATCGCACTGTTCTTTTAAGCAGGTACATTAGATCTTATTGGACACCGCATTATGTGGCGTCTGATTATGAAGATTCTGTTTGCCAATGGCCAAATGCACGAGCACAGTCCTACCGCCCCCGCCCATCAGGCTTGAAGAAATAGACTAACTGCAAGATACTTCCACGCCGAGCTGAAATCGACCGCACATGAGTGCTGGTAAACAGCTTAGAGGATCTAAGCCTGGCCAGGCAAAGTGGTGCGAATCGGACCGTCCATGCCACAAGCCTATTGGGTTTCATTGCGCGACAGGCTTGATAATTATGTCATTTCATTTTAGTGTTGGGTAAAAGTCTCACAAAATTGGAAGCAACGTCTCTAAATGACCTAGTCAGTGTTGACGGGGATGTTAAACCTCAAAAACAAGCAAACAAACGTACAAACAAACATCTTAGGGGTGCTATCAATAACTAATACCTGGATTTTGTTCAGGGTCGGCGCCAGTCAGATGGTCAGTGATTGTCACGAGGACAATAACAAGCAACAGGCATTTTTTTCTTAGTCGAACCTGGTTAAACTCCTTTTTCAATCTTGTCAAAAAGACACTTAGAGACTGTTTAATCTACCACTACCATTTTATCATGGTGAATATACCTCATAAATCAACTTTCCTCAGTACTTTGATTGACCTTGTCATCACCGTAGCCCTTTCAGTTTTGATCGGATCTTTCTGAAACTTATATGCAAGGTGGCTGGGGATAAGATAAAACCTCGGATAAGTTCGCATACCGGCAAAGATGGCCTATTTATCATAGAGTTAGGTCCCTTTGATTGCTGAAAATGTTGATTTTTTTATTTTTACCTTGTCATCACTGTAGCCCCTTCAGTTTTGAAAGGATCTTTCTGAAACGTATATGTAAGGTGGTTGGGGATAAAACCTCGGATGAGTTCGAAAACCGGCCAAGTTGCCCCATTTCACTATATAGTTATGTCCCTTTGATGGCTGAAAATGTCGATTTTTTACCTTGTCATCACCGTAGCCCCTTCAGTTTTGATCGAATCTTTCTGAAACTTATATGTAAGGTGACTGGAGATAAAACCTAAAATGAGTTCAAATACCGGCCAAGTTGGCCCATTTATCATAGATTTATGTCCCTTTGATTGCTTAAAATGCCGATTTTTGACCTTGTCATCACCATAGCCCCTTCAGTTTTTATCGGATCTTTCTGAAACTTATATGTAAGGTGGCTGGGGATAAAATCTTGGATGAGTTCGAAAACAGGCCAAGTCAGCCAATTTATCGTAGAGTTATGTCCCTTTGATGGCTGAAAATGTTGATTTTTGACCTTGTCATTACCGTATCCCCTTCAGTTTTGATCAAATTTTTCTGAAATTTATATGTAAGGTGGCTGGGGATGAAACCTCGGATGAGTTTGAAAACTGGCCAAGTCGGCTCATTTATTTTAGAGTAACATCCCTTTGATTGCTAAAAATGCCAAATGTTGACCTTGTCATCACCGTAGGTTTCGATCGGATCTTTCTGAAACTTATATGTGAGGTGGCTGGGAATAAAATCTTGGATGAGTTTGAATACTGGCCAAGTCGGCACATCCCTTTGATTGCAGCAGTTAATTGCTTATTTTTGAACTTGTCATCACCATAGCCCCATCAGTTTATATCGGATTTTCTTAGCAAGTCAGGAATAAAAGCTTGATTGAGTGAAAACTGGTGAGGTCAGCCTATTTATCTTGGAGTTACATTCTACTTGATTTGCAGAAATTGCTTACCCTGTCATCACCATGTCCTTCCATTAATCCTTCAGTAAAGGTTGGCACTTCCTGACCCTTTGAATCTGTTATTTTGAAATCGCACGAAAACTTTGGTTGCTGTGGCAATCACAAGGTCCCATAGACTTACAATAGGAAAATGCTTGTCATCACCGTAGCCCCTTCAGTTTTGATCGGATCTTTCTGAAACTTATAAGTATAGTGGCTGGGGATAAAGTGGATGAGGTAAAAAACCTGCCAAGTCGGTCCATTTTTCATAGAGTTACGTCTCTTTGATTACTGAAAATGTCAATTTTTGACCTTGTCATCACCGTAGCCTCTTAAGTTATGATCGGATCTTTCTGAAACGTATGTGTTGTAAGATTGCTTGGGATTAAACCTCGGATGAGTTCGAAAACCAGCCAAGTTGGCCCATTTTTCATAGAGTAACAACCCTTTGATTACTGAAAATGCCAAATTATGACATTGTAATCACCGTAGCCCCTTCAGTTTTGATCGGATCTTTCTGAAACTTACATTTAAGGTGGCTGGGAATAAAACTTCAGGTGACTTCGAATACGGCCAAGTCGGCACATTTATCATAGAGTGACGTGCCTTTGATTGCTAAAAATGCCTATTTTCGACATTGTCATCACTGCTGCCCCTTCAGTTTTGAACGGATCTTTATGAAACTTACAAACAAGGAAATCAGGCAGAAAGCTTGGAGGAGTTTGAAAACTCTTGTTTTTGAACTTGCCATCACCATAGCCACTTCAGTTTAAATTGGATCTTCTTAGCAAGTCAGGAATAAAAGGTTGAATGGGTTTGAAAACCGGTGAGGTCAGCCTGTTTATCATAGAGTTACATTCTACTTGATTTGCAGAAAATTCTTACCCTGTCATCACCATGTCCTCCCATAAAGCCTTCAGTAAAGGTTGGCACTTCCTTAAACTTTGAATCTGTTAGCTCAGGTGAGCGATACAGGACCAAGCTAGCTTGGTCCTCTTGTTTAGATTTACTCCCTTGTAAAAGGAAAAAAAACAATCAAGTCCAACGGAAAACAAAATACTGGTTTTCGTGTTCTGTTGTCCTGCAGGCACCACTGTGAACCAGTCAACCACAGTCTGACCATCCTTGTACTGGAAACCAGTTAACCACAGTCTGGCCATCCTATAAGGATGGTCAGACTGTGGTTGACTGGTTCTCAACAACTGAGTATTCATTTATTTCCCTTGTCTCAAAAATAACCTTATACCAAGGATAATTAACGGAAAATTTGGAAAGGTTTTTGTATGTTCTCATAAAAAGTCGCCTAAATAATGCGATTCTAATGAGTACACACAACATACCTTCATTATATACAAGATGCAAATTTTATATATCAATTATGCCCCTTGCTCTTACGCATTAATTACTCTCCGTTATCTCGAACGAATGTTTATGCCCCCACAGTTGTACGACCTACTGAAGTGTAGCCATTCATAAACGATGCAGTAGATTCCACGTAATCTTTTCAGGAGATGACCAATATAAGCCAGAGTGATTTCTGTCAAAGCCTCTTCTCATTTTGCTTATGGTATTGTTATTCAATAAATACTGTTTAAACCAACGATTTAAGTTTGACACGCTTATACAAATACATTGTAAATTTTACCGAAAAAAATGAGTTGAAAAATGGTGATATGTTTCTTACTATATTACAAAATATAGATTGTTGGTACACGTTCGAATCGCCTCATCGAGGCGGTTCTAACGAGTACCCACAGTCTATATTTTAGAGCAGAAATAAAGAAAATAAGGTTTACACCTGTAAACCCCAGATTTACCATATAAAAGTGGGGTTCGAGGGGGTCAAAATTATATAGGCGTGTTTTCATGATGCACTGGGGCGTTCAACTGAGGTTGGCCTACAGCTGGGCAAGGCCTGCTGTCCTTGCAGGAGGTAAGGTTAGAGCGGCGGGGGTCTTGTTATTTCTCCTGTTCCTACACTTTCATTCATTTTCCTCTTTCTCCGCTGTCCCTCACTTTCATCTCCTCTACTATTTCTTCTATCTCTTTTCTCCCTTTCTCTGGGAAACGACACAAAATGACCACTAGGATTGAAGTGTCGTTTATTCCAAAAACAATCAAGTTGACTGTATTGAAGTGTACATGCAGATGAAAGTTGTACATTTGCATAAACATGTAACTGCAGTTGTAATTATAATTGAAATTTGTTGCAATTTTTGTACACCCGTAAGCATATATGATACTCTTGTCGGAGGATAAGTAGACAGTGACGTAAAAGAGTATACCACCACCGGTAGGTGGGAAAGTGACTGTCCTTTTGTCTTTCCGCTTCTGATGTTTCCATTAGGGTCTGTTGTTTCATGTTTGTGTTTCTTTCCTTTGGTGTCTCTGATGGGAGCTGTGGGTTAATTGTATCGATTCCTGATCATTGCCTCCACTTAGACTTTGACAGGTTGCACCGTTGTCATTATCATACCCATCAGTCTATCAGTGGCTGGCAAGACATACTATACCGTTATAAGTATCATTACCGAAGCGTCGTTACCTTTTGACAACGGTGGACAATGCTTAATAACAAACACATTCACTGACGTCACTTGCAACTTATCTTCGGACAACAGTACTGTTGTGAGGGGATAAGTTGAAAGAGACGTGAGCGAAAGTTTTTGTTGTTGGGCATTGTCCACTGTTGTCAAAGGGTGACGACGCTTCTTTACCGTATAAATAGAGAATACCAGGTGAGTGTCATGACACGAATCTGGTATTCTATTTATCAGTTTATCCCCTTGTACACTCTTAGATAAGCAATTTACGATTAGCTATCGATGGTCCTCAGTATGTCCAAGCATTCTGGCGGTCGATATATTCAGTATCAGCTGACATCAATTTTAACTATGATATTTTTGAAGTATTTTATCCATTTTCTTTTCCAGTAATAATAATTCTTACCATTTTTTCAGTAGTCCGCCTCATTAATAAAAGTGCAATGTCACGTTGACGTGATAAAGCTCACTTGTCCTGAGAAAGCATAACTTTATCAGGTCAGTGTGTTACAATGCAATATATATATGGAGTAACTGATAATCTGTCTTGCCAACCAATGATGGGTATGATAATTATAACGGTACAACCTGTCAAACCTACCTGTGGTGGTATTACCTTTTTACGACACTGTCCACTTATCATCCGACAACATTAAACATTACCTTATAATTGTTTTATGCGTCTGTTTGTTTATAACGTGCATGTATGTATTGTATTCTAGCTATTTTATATTCTCATTGTTGAAACATCGTAGACAAAAATGTTCACCTTGGTAGTAGAGTTTTTCGAAAATTTGAGGCAAACTATTTCATTAAAACATTTAAAAAATTCCTATAATATGATACTGTGGCCAGGAAACACAAAGAAAGATTTAGTGCAACCTTCATTATAAGCTTTTTAAAGCAGAATAAGTCTTACTTTTGGGAGTCTTAATAGTCGAATTTCGCTGGAATTTTTACTATGGTTGTGATTTCTTTTTCACCAAGTGCAAAAACAATTCGAATATTTGCTGCACATATATATAATATCAAACACAAAAACAAAAAACAATAATCAGATCGTTTTCATTCACTTTTTACATTCATTTTATTTCATTGATACATAAAGTTGCATGCCATTCAAATGCAATGGAGATGAGTGTGAATACAAATATCGTTTTATCACATGACGTCGTGTCCAAGAATGTATTAACGTCATGTAATAAATTCGATAATCCACTAATGGATGTTATTTGCAAATTTGTTAGATACGCCCCGTAACGTTACATGTACGGCGTCCTTAACGACGTTGCGTTTACTTATGGCGGAATATTGACATATTTGTTGAAAAATCTTGCATAAAATGCATTTTAATGTCATAAGATAAATAGAATCTTGCATTCGTGTCCATGTATTATTGAATTTATTAAACTAGTTGGGGAAATAGGATAAAATGCTCGATAAAGCCTCGCATGCATCCCTTTTCCTCAACTCGTTTCATAACTTCAATAATACATGAACACTCATGTAAAATCCTCTAATAATTAGTAAGGGAATTCAAATTGGATAACTGGCTTCAAAATATCATTCGGCGACTCCGTTTTAAGGTCGCAAATTTCCATGTCTTTTTTTTCGGGGGTTGGAACAAAGCGCCAGCAAAACACTAAACCGTAACTTTCGAAGATCAACGTGAAGTAGCGATTACCTCGCCATTGCTGTACGCCCCACTCTGATTTACATATATCTATTTTTTGTCAAAAAAAAACATATTAATTTGCACTGAATGGTAAGCGCTGTCAGTGACGAAAGGCCAAGTGCACGCCACGGTAAAACGCAGTAGGTTGCGTTGGTTTGTATTGCTTTGGTCAATTGACTGTCAATGAACAATAATGTAACATTGCACGCAAAATTAACAATAATTAACACAGCACGCCCAGATAGGCAATGGAAAGGTACTGTGTTTTATTCTGCAACAAACATTACGAAAATACGTCTATACAAATACATTGTAGAATTTACAAAAGAAAAATGAAAATTATCAGAAGAAAAATTTCGATATTTTTCTTATTTCTGCTCAAAACATAGATTGCGGATACTCGTTAGAACCGCCTCGACGATATTTCTGGTCAAAACATAGATTGTGGATACTCGTTAGAACCGCCTCGACGAGGCGGTTCTAACGAGTACCCACAATCTTTGTTTTTGAGCAGAAATAAGAAAAATAACGTATACCCCTGCAAACCCTAGTTTTACTATATAAAAGCGGGGTTCGAGGGGGTCAAAATCATATAGGCATGTTTTCGTGATGCACCGGGTGGAAGGGCGTGGCTCAAAATGTCGCCATTTATGTCGTCACTCGAAGATTCGTTGACGTCAGACGATGTAACGACATTTTTTCTGGCGAGCAAAACGTTACAAATGGACAGAATGCATGTGCTACAATCAATATTTTGGCGGGATTCTTCTAACAATGGCGAACGTTTCGGAGAATTTAAATGACAAAAAAGCACAAAATTATTGTCCATTTTAAGCCTGTTAAAATCGAAATTGATCAGCTACAGTTGCAGTGTGTGAATCGTTGATTAAGGGTCATTGTTGTTACCAGCTAGGCCACGGAGGCCCATATACTGGTATTATGAGGGATAATGACTGCGTAACAACAAGTGTTAAGACTTTTACTTTCAGTAGTCGAGCAGCAGCATTGCGAATGGTTTTGTTTCCATCTACCGTATCTGACCAAATATTGCCTGAATAATTGCCTTTTATCAACTGTTCATTTTCCTTCATTAAATTTATATAGTATCATTTTACATATTCGAAATCGCTAGAGGTCAAAACAATAAAATAACGATAATATTACTAATTCGATGCCATATAAACATAAATAGGCCAGAGAAAGGAGAAAATATGTTCTTTATATAGCCCACAGGTAATATTTGCCTTAAATCTTTACCACACTCTTGCCCAAACGATCAGGAACCGATGCAATCAGATCCCAAATTATTCCCGTATTATCACTAGGGAAAGAAGTTAAAACATGGAGTGATGACAGTAAACAAAACGGACCACAGGTAAGCCGAGTCAAACAGGGATTGACTCAGAATAGCCAAACCTAACGGAGCAATATACATAATGGGGGAAAGCATTTGAATCACCAACATGACAAACATTAGCCCTTTCCCACCCAGATACGTCTTTTCACGTGTCTGACCCCTTCCCCCCCCCCCCCCCCCCCCCCCGGCCACACACACACACAATTTTTGAGCCCCAGAACCACCTAAAATCTGCATTCCCCAGCCCTGGACAAGGATAAGTGGTCCAAAAAACGTCATGTTTTTTCGCGCGGCTCCCGAATAAATATATGTCTATGTGGGGTTTGAAGGGGTGGGGGCATTAAAAATTGGGGGGTATGGCCCCGCCGGCCGCTGAAATGCCTCGAAATCGACGCAGGCAAATCATGCTGCAGACAGTGAAAATCGCCAGTGCCAAACCCCTTAATTGTTGCCTTGACAGCAGTGTGAAGATTAAGATTCGGTCAAAAATACATGTGAAATCACAATTTTGGGCAACTTTGGGATGCCTTCTAGTTTACAATGGCAACAATGATTTAGCTTAAAATGTTCCATTTGAAAGGTCACTGCCGAGTGAACATTCCCTCCGAGCTTGATGTAAACCAGACCATTCATTAAGAAATAATGATTATATGAAGTTGCTGTCCTAGACAACACTGTGGGTGAGTGAGTTTTTGCGTTTTACGTCTCACCAACAGCTACGGTCATACGGAGACAGGACCTCGGTTTGAAGACTCATGCGAAAGTCTGGAGAAGCCCGTGATCGATCCTGCGACCCATAGTTTACAAGGTCAATAGCATAATCATTACACCACGCAGGCTTCTAGACAACACTGTGAATATCAGCAAAATTCAATAAGTCCCCAAATAGGAATGGGTAAATTAATAAGATCGAAACTGACCAAAATCATGTTTGTTCATCATTTAGATGCAACAGTTAATATTTTATGCGTAATTAATGCAATTTAGAATAAAATTAAGTTTTTGTTTCAAAATACCAGTAAATGAATAAGATCGAAACTGACCAATATCATGTTTTTTTTTTTTTTTTTTTGTTGTTGTTTTTCATCATTTTATTGTAAAATATGATTTTTATACGTAATTAAGTAATTAATACATTTTTGCGTGAAATTTAGTTTTCGTTTCAAGATACAATTTAACCCTTTTCCACTCAGATACGTCTTTGTACGTGTCTAACCCCCCGCCCCCGCCCCCACCCCAACACACTTTTTTGAGCCCCAGAACCACACGTAAAATCTGTATCCCCCCCCCCACACACACGGACAGCTGTGTTTGCGTGAGGATAAGTGGTCCTAAAATGGCCTGTTTTTTTTTTTGTTGTTGTTGTTTTTTCGCGCGGCTCCCCAATTAAATATGCATGTGGGGGTAGGGGGGCCGAACCAAATTGGGAATATCGCTGTGCCGACCGCTGATAGGAAATCTAATGGTGTTTTGGGTAAAACATGCCTCGAAATTGACGCCGGCAAAACATGCTGCAGACAGTGAAAATCGCCAGTGCCAAACCTCTTAATTGTTAAGTGTGAAGATTTAAGATTCGGTCATTAATAAATGTGAAATCACAATTTGTGACAATTTTGAGATGCCCCTTCGTTACCATGGCAACAATTATTTAGCCTAAAAAGGTTCCACTTGAAAGGTTACTGCCCAGCGCCCATCCCTGCCGAGTTAGATGTAAAACAAACCATTCATTATGTAATAGTGGCTATATGAAGTTGCTGTCCTAGACAACACTGTAAAAATCAGCAAAATTTACAAAGTCTCCAAAGCCCCCGCCCATCGGGGCTTGAAGAAATAGATGGGCGGCATGATGCTTCCACGCAGAGCTGAAACCGACCCCACACGAGTACTGGTAAACAACTTAGAGGATCTAAGCCTGGCCAGGCAAAGCGGTGTGAGTTGGACCGTCCATGCTTATAAACCCTATTGGTTTCATTGGGTCACAGGGCTTGAGATGTCATTTCATTTCAATCTCGGGTAAAAGTCCCACAAAATTGGAAGCAACGTCTCCAAAAGGACCTATGCATTGTTGACAGGGACGTTAACCCTCAAATCAAACAAAAAAATACAAAGTCCCCAAGTGGGAATGGGTTAAACTGGAAGGACAAATGTAGCTACAAATAAGTAAAACGGGAGAAGAATCAGAATCATCAACGTAAAACATATACAGTTACGGAAAGAATCAGAACCACCAACAAAAAACTTGAAGGAACCACAACAAAAGCAGCGACTTGGAACGGTCAGTAAAAATACCCACACTTTTACTGTGTTTCAAACAAGTATTTGTTTGGTCTCTAAACATAGATTGTGGGTGCTCGCTATAACCGTCTCATTGAGGTGGTTCTAATGAGTAACCACAACCTATGTTTGAAAAAGAAACAAGAAAAATAATGTATGTCCCCCTAAACCCAAGTTTACTAGATAAAATGTAGGCTTTGGTGGGGGCCTCTTTTCACAGGCTTGTTAACGTGATGTATTCAGCTATTTTCCCTTACGAAAATACGCCTTTACATATACAATGTAAATTTACCGACGAAAAAAACACATGGAAAATTTTTGAGGGTTTGTTCTTATTTTTGCTTAGAATGTAGATTGTGGGTACACGGTAGAACCGCCTCATCGAGGCGGTTTTAACGAATACCCACAAACTATATTTTAGAGCAGAAATAAGAAAAATAAGGTTTACCCCTGTAAACCCCATTTTTAGTATATAAAAGTGGGTTATAGGGGGGGGGGGTTCATAATTATATAGGCGGGTTTTCGTGATGCAAAACGAAATATGCCTCTTGCAGGTTTTTTAATCTGCCGAATCAATAAAATGGCATCGGCAGGTCTATATATTCAACTGAAAATAAGACCATTACCAAAACACGCCTATACAAATATATTGGAAAAAATTACCACCCAAAAAAATGAAAATTTTCTGATTAAAATTCTGACATTTTCCATATTTTTGCTCCAAACATAGATTGTGGGAACTCGTTAGAACCGCCTCATTGAGATATAATGATAATAGTGTATACCCCTGTGAACCCAACTTTACTATATAAAAGTGGGGTTAAAGGGGGTCAAAATTATATAGGTGTGTTTTCGTGGTGAAATTTTCAACAAGCAACAGTTTTTATTCATTTTTAACATAATCAAATCTGCAAGAATTTTCTACCGTGCCGAACAACTTCAGACATTAATATTTCGGTCAACCGTTTTTCAAGTAATGTTTTGTAGACTCAGGTGTTTAATCTGAAATCTTGATCGCATTGATTATAAAAACATTTCACTGGGGCCGCGTGTTCTTGATTTAGATGCTTGAAGTAGGTGGTTATTATTTGTATATATTCATATGTTTGTCTCATCTTGAACCATTATTTTGTGCCGTTCTTATTATGTCTGACGATGTATGATATCAGATTATAATTATAATGACTTTTGCTGTATTGTAGAAATGTCAATAATATACTTCGAATAAATGTAAAACATATGTCACATTTGTTTTGTATTATCTTGCACCAGATCTAAAAACAAAACTCTCACATTTTAAGGACCGGCCCCGATAGCTCATTTGGCAGAGTGTCCGCTCCGGGGAACGGGAGGTCACGAGTTCGATCCCGGGCCGCGACATACCAAAGTCGTCAAGAATGGTACTAGCTGCTCCTCGCTTGGCACTCAGATTTACGGGGTAGAGCTAGGACTGGTCGACCTATTGTCAGGATAATGTGACTGGGTGTGGTATCATGTAATGTGTCTGGGACATGATACTTCAGTGAGGCAGCACTATAAAAGTGAGCATTGAGCTCCCTGTCGCAACCAGACACCGTCGTGATATGACTGAAAAATTGTTGAAAGTGACGTTAAACCCGAATTCACACACACACTTACATTTTAAGGGGTGTGAAGGAAATGATCAGGAATCGATAAAATTAACCCACAGCTCCCATCAGAGACACCAAAGCGAAAAGCACAAACAAGAAACAACTAGACCCGAACAACAATAACAATAAATAGCATTTCGAGAACACCCCGCGAAAGAATGTGCACTGTACTGGTTAACCGCTTACCTATAAGCCTGCCCAGGAAAGTGTTGATAGGTAAACTGACCGGCTCAAAAATGACCTAAATAGTGTTGACTGGGCCGTAAAACTCGAATACAAACAAACAAACAAACGAGAACCCCCCCCCCCTTGCGACATAGTGCCTTTTCACATCTCTAAAATGGCTACTTTTCTGATGAAAATCCCTGATATTTTTCTTATAAATACTGCAGACATCTATCGTGGGTGCTCGTTAGAACCGCCTCATTGAGGCGGTTCTAACGAGTACCCACGACCTATGTCTTGGAGCAGAAATACGAAAAAGGATGTATACCCTCATAAACCCAAGTTTTCTCCATATAAAGTGGGGTTTATGGGGTGTTCATTTCACGGACCTGGTCACGTGATGTCAAGAACGCATCGAATCAGAACCTAAAGCCTATTTTTCTTTGTTTTATTTGAGGTTTTACATACCCGTCAATACTGTAAAGGTCATTTTGGAGACGTTGCTTCCAATATTGTGGGACTTTACCCGACATTGAGATGAAATGACATCTCAAGCCCTGCCACCCAATTAAACCAATAGGGTTTATACTCGCACCGCTTTGCCTGGGCAGGCTTAGATCCTCTAAGCGGTTTACCAGTGCTCGTGTGCGGGTCGGTTTCAGCTCTGCGTGGAAGCATCATGCAGCCCATATACTTCTTCAAGCCCCGATGGGCGGGGGGCGGAAATAACCAAAGCCTATATCAAACATTACGAAAACACGCCTATACAAAAGCATTGTAAACTTTACTACCGACAAAAAAAAAAAACACAAAAATTTTAAGATGAATAAAAGTGTGATATTTTTCTTCTTTCTGCTGAAAATATATATTGTTGGTACACGTTGAAACCGCCTCATTGAGGCGGTTCTAACGAGAACACACAATCTATATTTTAGAGCAGAAAGAAGAAAAAAATAAGGTTTACCCCTGTAAACCCCTGTTTACTATACAAAGTGGGGTTCAAGGGGGTCAAAATTATATAGGCGTGTTTTCGTGATGCATCAAAACATTACGATAACATACCCGTGCGATATAGTGCATATTTCTCATCTCCAAAATGACTACTTTTCTGATGAAAATCCCTAATATTTTTCTTCTAAATTCTGCAAACATATATGGGCCCCGTCAAGCGATTTTGGTACTTATCGCCTATGCGAGCAGCGAAGGTTCAGGCGAGCCTGCGCA
The DNA here is from genome assembly GCA_963580285.1 of Lucinisca nassula. Lineage (NCBI taxonomy): Eukaryota > Metazoa > Mollusca > Bivalvia > Lucinida > Lucinidae > Lucinisca > Lucinisca nassula. The sequence continues at coordinate 83,521,548 of OY757023.1, forward strand.
TCCGCGCAGTCTCGCCAGAACCTTCGCTGCTCGCTCATACAAGCAGCAAATCAAGAGGAACCTTCAGACAGAAAGCCGTATCCCTGGCTCCTCTGCATGGCTGGGCATGCGCAGTTAAAGTTTGTCATGGCGGAATGCTCGAAGACCCAAATTCGCTTGGCGGGGTTCACATACAAATACTGCAAAATACTCATTGAGGCGGTTCTAACGAGTACCCACAATCTATGTCTTGGAACAGAAATAAGGAAATTAATGCTGACCCCCGTAAACCCCAGTTTTCTGTATATGTAAATAGGGTTTTTTGGGGGGTCTTTATTTCATGGACTTGTTCACGTGATATGGAAAGACGGACAAGCGCGTCTTGACAAACAACAAAATCACAGGCGACAAGCAGAGTTAGCAGTTCTTTCACAAACAGGTGGCAACTCAGTTACCCGGCCCCGCCCATCGGGGCTTGAAGAAATAGATGCGTTGCATTATGCTGCCACGCAGAGCTGAAACCGACCCGCACACGAGTACTGGTAGACCGCTTAGATGATCAAAGCCTACCCAGGCAATGCGGTGCGAGAGTCGGACCGTCCATGTTTATAAACCCTATTGGTTTGATTGGGTGGCAGGGCTTGAGAAGTCATTTAATCTCAATGTCGGGTAAAAGTCCCACAAAATTGGAAGCAACGTCTCTAATATGACTTTTACAGTGTTGATGGGAACGTTGAACCTCAAATCAAACAAACAAACAACTCAGATACCTTTACTGAAATAACATCACGATAACAAGTCCGTGAAACGAAGACCCCCCTAAACCCCACTTTGTATAGAGAAAATTGGGGTTTACGGGGGTATTCATTATTTTTCTTATTTCTGCTCCAAGAGATAAGTTTAGGGTACTCGTTAGAACCGCCTCATTGAGGCGGTTTTAATAAGCACCCACAACCTATGTTTGCAGTATAAATAAGAAAAATATCAAGGATTTTCATTAGAAAAGTAGCCATTATGGAGATGAGAAAAAATGCACCCCACTTTGTATAAAGAAAACTGGGGTTTACGGGGGTATTCATTATTTTTCTTATTTCTGCTCCAAGAGATAAGTTTAGGGTACTCGTTAGAACCGCCTCATTGAGGCGGTTTTAACGAGCACCCACAACCTATGTTTGCAGTATAAATAAGAAAAATATCAAGGATTTTCATTAGAAAAGTAGCCATTTTGGAGATGAGAAAAAATGCACTATGTCGCACGGGTGTTTTTTATCGTAATGATAATTTGGACACACAGAAATGTTATATTAACCCTTGACCTGCTGATTATTTAAATAATTCACACCCACTACTTATTATCAGCCAATCAGAATACTTGATGCAAATTACTGCAACAAATACATAAACTGAATGACAAACAATGTAGATCCTGATCAGATGACTTCTTCAGAAGCCATCTGATCTGAATCTACATTGTTTGAAAGTTAAGGCATAACTGGGCTCAGCAGGACAATGGTTAAAAAATAAAAATTGAACAGCACCGAACATACTAGTTACTCAATCGGACACTGAAAAAAAAGAAGGCCACAAATTAAAGACAGTTTTCTCTCAGATTTTAATAAAGGACTAAACTTAATGGAAAATAGAAGGGAAGGCAATGATCAGGAGTCGATACAATTAACCAACAACACCAATCAGAGACACCAACGGGAAAGAAACACAAACGTGAATTAACTAGACACTAATGGAAACACCGATAGCGGAAAGCCAAAAGCACAGTTGCTTTCCAGTTGGCTATCCAAAAGCGATACACACATCCAAAGACAAAGCATAACAAAATTGAACTGCGACAGAATTCGGTTCTAACGAGTACCAACAATCTATGTTTTGAGCAGAAATAAGAAAAAATATCACATTTTTTCATCTTAAGTTGTTCTCTTTTTTTCGACGAAAAAGGTTACAATGCTTTTTTTTTATAGACGTTTTTTCGTAATGATACATTTGATTTGTTTGATTTGAGGTTTAACGTCCCCGTCAACACTGTAAAGGTCATTTTGGAGACGTTGCTTCCAATTTTGTGGGACTTTTACCCGACATTGAGATGAAATGACATCTCAAGCCCTGTCGCCCAATGAAACCAATAGGGTTTATAAGCATGGACGGTCCACCTCGCACTGCGGTTCCTGGACAGGCTTAGATCCTTTAAGCGGTTTACCAGTACTAATGTGCGGGCCGGATTCAGCTCTGCGTGGAAGCATCATGCAGCCCATATATTTCTTCAAGCCCCTATGGGCGGGGGCTTTCGTAATGATACATAAGAGCGCAATAATAACACAAAATTATAATCATCAAAGCATTTGGGTCCAAATTTCCCACACCCACCACGTAAGTGATAGTTGATTTCTTTGGGATATAACGGCCCAGTCAACATCATTTAGTTGAAACCGCGGTCAACCTTATATGAAAACGGTTAACCAGTATTGTGCACATTCTTTTGCAAGTACAGTCGAACCTCAATGGCTCGAACACCTTTGGGACCTCGAAAATCTGTTCGAGACAGGGGTAGTTCGAGCCACAGAGGCTTACTGCCAGGAGGCATGACGAGGTAGTTTTTGACATATTTTCGGTGTCCTGTAATGAAAATGTATGCTGTGTGTACTCATTAGAATCGCCTTATCGAGGCGATTCTAATGAGTACACACAGCATACATTTGCAAGATAAAAGACGAAAGTCTCCTAAATTATCTCGCATCATTTCATATATAGAGGATTTCCCTAGGGGCTCAAGAACGGGTTCGACTCAGTCATGGTAAACGAGCCATCGTTGTTCGAGCCATCGAAGTTCGACTGTACATGTAACTGACAACGAACGGAAGGGAAGAATAACCGTTGAAAAGATTTCGTAATCAATCTCAACGAAAGGTGGCTGCCAACCCGACAGGTACCGAACCTGTGACCTCCTGATCACCAGCCAGTCATGCATCCGACTGAGATACCGTGGCCGGCGCAAGTGATGGTAACGGAGCTGAAAGAATCAATAAAGTAAAATATGAACTCGTCACTAAGTGGTACACTTTACAGTCGAACTTCAATGGCTCGAACACCTTTGGGACCTTGAAAATCTGTTCGAGACAGGGGTAGTTCAAGCCACTGAGGGTTACTGTTAGGAGCATAACGATATACTTTGGGACATCGTTTCGGTGTTCTAGAATAAAAATGTATGTAAATAAAAATGTATGCTGTGTGTACTCATTAGAATCGCCTCATTGAGGCGATTCTTATGAGTACACACAGCATACATTTGCAAGATATAACAATGAAATCTCCTAAATTATCACCCACTGTTTCTTATGTAGAGTAATTTCCTAGGGGCTCAAGAACGGATTAGACTCAGCCATGGTAAACGAGCCATCGGTTTTCGAGCCATCGAAGTTCTTCTGTATATAAATAAACTCTATAAACCAATCCCTTTTCAAAAACTCATCACGCCAACGAACAAATATATTAACCCCTATTTCTATGCCAAAAAGGTGTATAGCAACTATATATATTATTCGTAATTTTGTCTAAGACATAGATTGTGAATAACCACTAGATCCGCCACTTCGAGGTCTTACATGTAATAACCTTTCTAAGGCCCTGCTAAAGATTTGGATTTCATTTCCGGGAGATTTTGTTGTCCTTCCTGGAGACTATTTGACGACAAGTTTGACACATCAGTTCGAAGTTGTTTTTTTTTTTTTTTTTTTTTGTTTTGTTTTTTTCAGTAAAACTGGAAAAGAAAATTCAAACCAATCCATAAACAAAAGTACAGCTCATTTGAATTTTAACTAATTTGCTCTTAAAGTAACCTTAAACAAAAACACATACAGTAGAACTTCGATGGCTCGAACACCGATGGCTTTTTTACCATGGCTGAGTCGAACCCGTTTTTGAGTCCCTAGAGAATGCCTCTACATACAAAGTAGTGTGAGATAATTAAGGTGATTTTCTACTTTTATCTTGCAGATGAATGCTGTGAGTACTCATTAGAATCGCCTCGACGAGGCGATTCTAATGAGTACTCACAGCATACATGTTTTATAGAAAATCGAAAAGATGTCCCAAATTAGCCCCGTTATGTCTCCTGGCAGTAATCCTCAGTGGCTCGAACTACCCCTGTCTCGAACAGATTTTCATGGTCCCAAAGGTGTTCGAGCCATTGAAGTTCTACTGTATACAGATATTTGGGCATTTTGATATCCATTTGTAGAAAAATTTCATAGTCAGCTGAGATGAGCATGGAAAAAGTTATATAACCTCAGGGCCTAGTTAAAGTTCTGGGGTAGTATCCTAGATTGATATACAGGTCAGGGAATAATATCACTCAAAGTTTTACTATTCACAGTGTCCAACTACTAGTACTGTATGACAGCATGTAGATTAGCTTTTACATGACTTAATTCGCAATTCGAACACATCCTGAGAGCATTAAAATATCAATCCTCATTTCACAGGAAGAAGAGCTTTGTTTTTAATATCTATATGTACTTATTTAATATCTACAAACTGTCACAACGCAAAGTTGATTATGAATGTACAGATCTTGATAGACTTTCGCTTCCTGTGTCGAAATCTGGAGCGGCCAAGAATTTGAGGACGAAATATTATCGAAATCTATTCAGTGTTTGCCACTGTTAATTAAGTCACAGACCACAATATTTTGAATATACCTCATATTCTTTTTGACAATGCCTGACACTAGGAGAAAAACTGTTTGTACCAATGAAATGAACAGAGGTCAAAAACGTTCCCATGATCACAGCTACCCCAAGCCATGTGACAAACCTAACCAGGCAGTAGCAATCCCTATAGGGAATAGTGAACATAAAATGATGCCCTTAAGTGTAAAACATGTAGAAAATGGAAAAAAAATGTGAAGAAAATTAAATATGGGTTCTGCGATGCACATCTTCGCCATCAATCTTCTTCGTTGAACAGGAGTGAATTCGGTGGTCTATCGTATTGCGTAAACACATCTTGACACTGTCAACATTGCGTATATGCCGTTCCAGGGGTCGGGAAACTTTATTATTAGAGCCAGTAATGTTCAATCTCAATACGAATCGCTGAATATAATGGTCCAAGCACTTGGAAATAAAAACTCGGCTTCTTCAGAGCAAATTTGATACAAGATTAGTGAGAAGATTCAGGAAATGAAACAATTTTTCGGGAAAAACAAGGATGTTCCCACCTGACCACCATCATTGCTACCACCGCTAGAGATTTCAGAAGGGATCGAAATCTGCGAAGCTGTTTGCAACATCGAGAACCTGCACGACGACGACTGCCTAAGTTGGATTCTTCGATATGTACATCTTGTCGAAACTATGGCGAAGCTCTGTCCATGCAAACGCGATACATGTACGTGGTGGAGACTAGCAGGATACGATATCTGCAAAAGTCTATGTCTAGAGCCTCCGAGGACCCCCCTTGGTAGAACACCAAAAATCGAACGTCTAGATTTGCCAAAACACAAACGTGTTCAGAGAAAGATTGGAACTGGTCACCACCCCACCCCACACTGCGTGGAAAAAAGCCGGCAATCTTTCAGAGGGGACCCACCTTTGCAAAAATCTTCTCGGTAGATCGAAACAAAAAGAAGAATAGGCTACTTTTTCTCTTGTCGGATCCCAACGAAGAACAACCCTCCATTACTCCAGTGAGTATCGCATCCAAGAAACGAAACGACTCCTGTGTGGGATAGAAAAAAATGAAAGAAAGACCCTGGGAGCGCTACTATCACATGACGCAGCCTATCCAAAACACCTAGAGTTAGCGGAAACCCCAACGAGCAGAAACCACATAATTACAAATAAACATAGCAGAAAAATTAGCCATTGCTAACACATGCAATTATAGTTACATAGGCTGGCGGGTCTATTTGGAAACACAATGGAAACGTTTTCTCGCGACTCGGCTCATCTTAAGCATTCTTACTCTTGACCCAGAAGTTCCAACAGTAAAACATTGGAATTTCATTTCACGTTTATAAAATTTCGGTATGCGTGTGAAGAATGGGAATCGAATGCAAAATGCAGCAACTTTGGGGGCTATTTTATCGATGTGAGGATTATGCCTGATTGCTATATGAACTTTGACTACATGCGTATTTCTCTCACACGTGAGAAATGTTGCTATAAAGCGAGGTATTGGTACCAATTCTTCACGCGCTGAAATTTACAAAATGAGAAATTTACGGTTCAGCATGGGCGTGATCAGCGAAAGTAAGCGAAATGGCATGTTACGTACCATACTTTTAATAACGTTACTCAAGAGAAAACCTAGTAGGTACACGTCGCTAGTGCAATTGGTTAATTTATGGGAAATTAACAGTCCTTTTGGCTTTCGAATATTGATGTTTCCATTAGGGTCTGTAGTTTCATGTTTGTGTTTCTTTCCCTTTGGTGTCTCTGATGGGAGCTCTGGGTTTTTTTTTGTATCGATTCCTGATCATTGCCTTCACTTCAATCTATTTTTCCTGGGGTTTAAGTCTTGCAGTAACTGGATCACTCCTGCACTGACACAACAATATTATTCATGAATGGGGCCCATTTTCCAGTCAATGGAACCTCCATCCAGTTTTATTAAACGCATCATTGAATTGACCAACTAGTTTCTCTGCCCTTTCAGAGTCTGATTCTGCAACCCCGTTCCCACATCTTTTATTAAGGGGCAGGATACCTTGCCTGCCTTTCTTCTGGCTATTGATATATCTGTAGAAGTCTCTGGGATTTGCCTTTACACCACACCTAACAAGTTATTCACATACAAATCATGATGATTTTTGTTTTTATACCAGTCTTGATTTCACGTCTCAAGTTTTCAAATTTTGTCCGGAGTTCCCGTCCTTTTTGCCTTTGCACGAATCTTATTCCTTCTGCGAATTTTTCTTCATATCTCTGGTGTGTTCCAGGAAATCGAAGATACAGACCTACTAGTGTTTGAGGGGATGTGATTTTCAGCCGAAGTATGAATGAAAGAAGTTATCAAATCGAAGTTTTCCTGGACCGACCGAATCTGAATGACCATTAAAGCATTTCTCCTTTGCAAATTTGTGCGCATTCTTCCTCATAATTTCATACTCACCTTTCTGATACGAGTGCATCTTCCTCCGAGGTTTCTTGAATGTGAATTTTTACATATTCGGAGACAATATCATGGTTACTTGGTTTTTCTGGAGACTGCATATCTTCAAACTATCCTGGCAAAGTCGTAAGGATCAGATCCAATGTGTTCTTATCACGATTGGGGAAGTTAATTTGTACTACGCCATGATCGTTCATAATGTCAATGAATATTTGTCCTTCGGACTGACTCAGCATTGTGCCTTGTTTGCTAAGCCTGTCGGGCAAAACAATGTCTCGGAAGTTGAGGTCACCTAGAACATGGACAGCTGGTAGTTTTTTACACTTGTGCTGCGACCTAATGCAATCCAGCGGACCTTTAAACAACTGGAAGTTTTCGTCTGTACCATTTGGTGGTCTAACCAACTCGCTACGAAGTGAGAAGTTTTATTTGCAAAAACCTTAACCCAGACCGATTCGGTGTCACTTTCCAATCCCATGAAAGGCATGTAAGGGATGAGCAACTGAATGAGCAACTTCACCCCACCGCCATGAGAGTTCCTATCTTTTCTATAGACACTGTACTGACAAGTTTCAGGGAAAAGCTCAGATGTGGTAATTGAACTGTCAGTCTTTGTTTCCTGAAAGTTTAAGTTCAAGGAAAGCTAAAAGTTTAGGATTATTTCCTCTTATGCCATTGATGTTTATACTGCGAAGTTTCAAACCTTTAACAAAATTCGGCTTATTTTTGTCAGCAGTCGAAGATTTATCTCTCTTATTCTTTGACAACGGTTTAAATCTGTTTGGCTTACTCAGTTCTATATATTCGTGGAAGAAGGGAGTCGGAAAAGTTGCACACCCATAACGATAACACATCCGTGTGATACATTACATTTTTCAAACCTCAAAAAAGGCAATTTTTTTATGAAAATGTGTGATATTTTTCTTATTTATACTCCGAACATAGGTTTTGGGTGCTCGTTAGAACCGCCTCATTGAGGCGGTTCTAACGAGTACCCACAACCTATGTCCTGGAGCAGGAAAATAATGTTTACCCCCGCAAACCCCAGTTTTCTCTATATAAAGTGGGGTTTAGTGGGTGTTCATTTCACGGAATTGTTCACGTGATGTCATAATTGGACAAATCCAATGGCAGTTTTGAGTTTACCAAAGTGCCATATTCCGCATCTGAAATGAAAGAACACTCAGTTGTATCACATTTCACACTGATCACATTGAACTGCTTTGTGACCATTAAGGACAGCACCACTGCAAAGACGAAAGTCAGCTTTGCAGTCTTTGCAAAACAAAGTTCCAGCCCCACATTCAATTTCTAACAATTGACTGTTATCCAAATCAGAACATGAGGAGTGAAAACGTTTGTTACAGCCCTCACATTCTATCTATTTGTCTAACTTCAGAACTTATTTGCAATATTTTTTGCAGAGTCCGCAGCGAAATCTTGGCCGGGGTTAGTTTCAATGTCTCCGGCCAAGATTATGAGTATAGCCAAGTTTGTACCGCGTGAGGTCTTGAAGTTTCGCAAGCCCTCCGAACACCTTCTGTTCCCATTCTTCCATACTGGGAATTTCTATTACACCTTTCCTTATTTGTAATCCTGCACTCCTGATTTCCATCATCTGGATGCATTCTGTAAGTTGTTTTACAAATAGTGAACCCAAGAATTAAGACAACGGGAAACAGGGAGACCTTCATTTTAATATACTGAGTTCTGATTTGATGATGTCTAATGATTTATGATGGATGTCAAGCAGCACTCCTGATTCCGAGTTTATCATAGCCAGCACACTGACATCTAGAAAGGGCTAATCAGTACACTGGTGAAATTATATACAGCTCAGCACACTCATATATCTGACAACGTACCGGCTCTTCAGACGAACGAATGTGACGAGCTACCTTATTTTGATCCTAGGAATTTCAGTCTGCGTTACCCCACCCACTAGTGCAGTAACATTTTGCGGGAAAGAATGTCAACGGTTTTTAATCTAAAAAAAATCAACAATCTTCGGTAACCAGCAATAAAATGTTGCTGGTTTGTGCTTGTCTGCTATGAATCAGACGAGAAACCAAACAGATATCCAAGAAAAACACTTCTCTTTTAGCGAGCGATTTTCCTCCAGTTCCGTCCAGGTCGAACAGAATACCCGGAATGGGTCAACTCTTAAAACAAGAGCACCGCATGCCGTTGCCAACGCTCGGCTGCAAAAAGTCAAAATATAGATTGTGTGTACTCGTCGAGGCGGTTCTAACGAGTACCCCCAAACTGTATTTTAGAGCAGAAATAAGAAAACTATGGTTTACCCCTCTAAACCCCAGTTTTACTATATAAAAGTGGGGTTCAATGGGGTCAAAATTATATAGGCGTGTTTTCGCGATGGTCCGTGTAACTAATGCCCCCTTTTTGCTCAAGTTTTTCAGTTAATACGGGGGTATTTATTATTTTCCTTATTCTACTCAAAAACAGATCGTGGTTACTTGTTAGAGCCGCCTCACCATGTCAACAAGTCCATGACCAGGTGTCTCTATATGCCCCTCTTTATAAATGAATACGGTGGGTTTCATTATTTTCCCTATTTTGCTCGAAAACACAGATTGTGGTAACTTTTTACAACCGTCTCACTGAGGCGGTCCTAACGAGCACCACAGCCTGTATAAAGGATATTCATTTCACGAACTTGTTCACATGGCTGTTATTGGGATCATATGCCAAGTAGGATTAACCGCGCTCTTAAATTTCACCGCAATCTTATCAGAGTTTTTTCTGGATCCTTTGGACTCGACAGAGTGAACGATATAGACTGATCAGACTTTGATCCATTTATTCTTTGTTATTTGTTTCTCTGGTATCATATTTTAGAAGAGTTGTACATGTAACTTGAATCATCACGAAAACACGCCTATATAATTCTGGCCCCCTTGAACCCCACTTTTATAAATTAAAGCTGGGGTTTGCAAGGGTAAACCTTATTTTTCTATTTCTGCTCTGAAATATAGATTGTGTGTATTCATTAGAACCGCCTCATCGAGGCGGTTCTAACGAATACCCACAATCTATATTTTGAGCAGAAATAAGAAAAAATATTACATTTTATTCATCTTAAAATATGCCTTTTTTCGGTGGTAAGGTTTACAACGTATTTGTATAGGCGTGTTTTCGTAATGAAAGTCTGGAACAAAATTCTTCTCATATTAGTTCCATATATTAGCCACAGGGTGTTTCCAATATAAGCCACGACATGAGAAAACTTACCTTTGAAAGTATGCCAGCAAATACATATCGAAACTAAGTTTGAAAAACTTGAATCTTTGCCTCTGTTGACGCATATGATTAAAAAAAACAGGTCCCCTTGTTTCTTATGACATGACTCATATAATATGAGCCAGCGCACGACAAAACCTACAATAAGACATGTACGTCCAGCGAAGAATCCGATCAGCATGCACATCCATTTAGTATAACCAGAGAATTCTCATGCTGCACCGAGGAGCACTGGATCCTTAGCTATCCTTAGAGCGCACAACGAAGACTCTGATCAGACTGCTAGGATGCGCAAGCTGATCCGAGTCTTCGTTGGGCGGACATGTCTTATTGTAGGTTTTGTCATGCGCTGGCTCAATATTATAAAGTTTGTCTCCAATCACGAGATTCTCATGCCTATCCCGGCGCCCGCGACCTATGGAACGAAATATAACGTGGATACACATACAGTTATAAGCAGACCTCAACAGAACCATCAGCTCCCACTGCGCTAAGTGAGGTCAAATTGCCAAGCAAAATCAATTGTTTACGAAACGTTAGGTACGAGGGTGTATTATTGTTATTTTTTTTTTCTTTCAATATTTGCGTACGGTACCTTTTTCTCCAACTACTATTATCTCAACCAAAGTTCAAGTCCTTTGAGATTAAAATAACGAGAGACGACTGTACATTGATTGAAAAAATGAAAACACACGACATACAATATTCAACCAACCCTACCAGCACACTACAACAAATTAAATAAAACAGCTTCCTGTCTGCTATTGTCCAAGTGGCTTTTGATGACCATGTACAAGATCCTGTCAATAGTATTTATAGCAGCCCAAATACTTCTGACGTCAGAGGGCTGTATAACTAAAATCTGGACTGGACTTATGGACTGGGACAGTGACAAACAGTGTAGACACAGCTCAGATACCAAATCACGCGGCATCTGATAGAATCTAAACTGTTTGATTATACTGGAATTTAAGGGTTAAACGAAACAAAACCGTCTTTGTCTGATTTCAGGAAAAGTTACCAAAACATATCTGGCACGAAAAAAGCATTTAAAAGTTGAGCCAAGTACAAATTTGCAGGTGTACCTAGCAAAGATTAAGATCAGCCTCTACATCTGTGCAACTTGGTCAGGTTATTTGCGGCTTGGTTTAAGGGCCAATGAAACCATGGCAAGCAAAGACTGATCTAAGTCCATTCTGATTCATTTCCATAACATGGTATGGCCCATTTTATTCTCTATCGATCAATCTCCACGAAATAATTGTTCACGGATGAACGGACGCAAGCACGACGGACAAAACGTAACCACAAAAGCTTATCTTGTCACTACGTGACAGGTGAGCTAAAAATAATATAGAATGAATAATGAAAGCATTCGCTACAATTGTTTTCGATGCTCTTACATGTTCTTACATGCAAAGCTAATGACTGATTAACAATGTAAGGTAATGTTAAGTACATCGAAAACAACTGCACCCGGGGACTGGGACGAGGACCCTGCTTTCATAGTCCCCACGGACACGGATGCAAAGCTGGAATACATATGTAGAAGCTACACGAGGTAGCTGCTTCACAGACACGAAGTAGCCCTCGGCTACACAGACACGGTGCAGCGTAGCCATTGACTGATAGTTAATTCAGTCTAGTTCGAATTCAGAAACAGAATTGCTACTGGTGATAGTCAAATAACATTCACCTAGTAGTCCCTAGTTCTCACCTTAGAGGTATATTTTGTAGATTTATCCTCTTCACCAGCTCATCGAAGGTCATCCAATCTCTAATTTTCTCAGGAAAGAAGAACTTCTCGTGGATATCAGTTTTTCCAGTAGGCGTCTGAAATGCCAATGACGAATTCTACAGCGCATAGCTGTGGTAGCAATGTTATCTGATGGAATGCTTAGCACTCTCTAGGCTTGTACAAGAGAAAAAGCCTACTCTCTCTTATATAACTCCCATCTCAATATTTCTAGTATTCCAGCCATACTCCTAGTTTGAAATGAGTAACTGCTAGTTACAAATCTAGGAGTTCTGTTCTGATCTGTTTCACTTCTCGGAGGACTACGCCCTGGGAGTCACCGATACATGCTACCATATTCCAAGAGGGAGTCCTGTATATGCTGCCTCTTTTATGTCTTGAGGACACCGATGATGACTTCTGCTGTACCCATGATGTTTCCATTGTACCCATGATGGTTATATGGTATTTAATCGAATCCACATTCTAGATGAAGGTCAATATGGGCTGGGTTCCTTGATGTTATTCCAATTCACAGCTCTGACCTCAGACCTTGACGTAAGATAATGTCGTCCAGCAATGCGCAACCCTGTCTTGTACTATGACGCAGAGGTTACAGGCGGGGCCGCTCCCATTTGCCCTACGGACAGCCGGGCACCCTTTAGGCACAAGACCTACTACCGGCTGCAAGGCCTATTACAAAATCTTCCTGCAGGCTTTGGCGAAACTGGTACTTTGAAAGTCCCATACAAGAAGCCAACCTTAAGCAGACAACCTCGTCTGCGCAGACAACAATGTCTGCAGAAAAAAAAGAAAAAAAAATGCTACAAAGCAAAGAACAAATTAACAACACACAAAGCAAAGCAAAATAACAAACAAACAATAAATACAAAGAAAGAAATAGCGCGACACGCGACGACGCGACAAAACGACGCGCACACCACACCACACCACACCACACCACACACCACCACACCACACCACACCACACCACACCACACCCACCACACACCACCACACCACACACCACACCACACACCACACCACATACCACACCAGCTACAAAGCAAAGAACAAATTAACATATAAAGGAAAGCAAAACAACAATAGTTAAATAAATAGAAAAATAAACAAATAATGATACACGCAACGGCGCGACACGCGACGAAATGTGCACCTCACACCACACCACACCACACCCCACACCACACAAGCTACAAAACAAAGAACAAATTAATAACATACAAAGTAAAGCAAAATAAATAATAAATAAACAAATAAATAAATAGCGCGGCACGCGATGTCGCGACAAAACGACGCGCACACCATACCACACCACACCACACCACACCACACCGCACCACACAACACCACACCAGCTACAAAATAAAGAATTAACAACATATAAAGCAAAGAACAAATTAAACATATAAAGCAAAGAACAAATTAAACATATAAAGCAAAGAACAAATTAAACATACAAAGCACACATTAAACATACAAAGCACAATGCAAACACAACGCAGGAAAACTATGCGAAAATAAGAAAACAATGCAAACAAACAAACAAACAAACAAACTAGACGCAAGAAAACCACCAATGAACCAACAGGACCAACTAACCAAAAAAATGACCAAACGACCAACCAATTAACCGAATAAGCAAACGACTAACCAACCGGATAAGAAACGAGTAAACAACCAACAAACCGAATAAGCAAACAACCAACCAGCCAACCTAATAAGCAAACGACCAAACAACCAACCTAATAAGCAAACAACCAACAAACCAACCGACCAAATAAACGACGAACAGGCCAACCGAATAAACCAACGACACACCAACCGACCAAGCAACAAAAGCACAAACCAAACAACCACGAAACACCGCCATGATACAGATAGTTCTGGATTACATCGTACCAGTTGAGGGTTCGACCCGACCCCATCTGACTTAACTGTGCATCTGCCGAACACGAAACCATTCACCACTAGACTAGACACAAGAAAACCATCAGTGAACCAACAGGACCAACTAACCAACCAAATAACCACACGGCCAACCAATTAACCGAATAAGCAAACTGCAAACCAACCAACCGAATAAACAAATGACCAAACAACCGAATACACGAATGACTAAACAATGAACTAACCGAATATGCAATCGACCAACAAACCAACCGAATAAGCAAACAACCAACCGACCAAACGAAATAAGCAAACACCCAACCAACCCACCGAATAAACAAACGACCAACCAACGAACCGAATAAGCAAACGGCCATCCAACCAACCTAATAAGTAAGCAAACGGCCAACGGACCATCCTAACATACAAACGCAAAACAGACGAACCGAATAAGGAATAAACAACAAGCCGACCAACCAACACAAAACACAAACCAAACAACCACTAAACACCACCAGGTTACAGATAGTACTGGATTACATGTTGCCAGTGGAGGGTTCGACCCGACCCAACATCTGCCAAACACGAAACCATTCACCACTAGACAAACTAGAGACAAGAAAACTTACAATGAACCAACACAACCAACAAACCGAATAAGCAAAAGACCAACCAGCCAACCTTATAAGCTAACGACCAAACAACCAACCTAATAAGCAAACAACCAACAAACCAACCGACCAAATAAACGACCAACCGGCCAACAGAATAAACCAACGACACACCAACCGACCAAGCAACAAAAGCACAAACCAAACAACCACGAAACACCGCCATGATACAGATAGTACTGGATTACATGGTACCAGTAGAGGGTTCGACCCGACCCCATCTGACTTGACTGAACCACTGCCAAACAGCAATCCAATCACCAATTACATCAAAATTAGAAGCCTGGATAACCAAACTGTTATTTCATCAAGCAGCCAACCGTTAAACGCGGAACAAGTCTCCAAGAACCAAAAGAACACAAACTTGGAAACGAGCAATCATCAAAAACAAGTAAAATAAACAAGCAATACGCGAAATGCCTGAACAAAGAAAAATTATTGGCCTGTAAAACAAAGACTTATTTGGTACCATTACATGCAAAAAAAGCAATACAAATATAAAGCATTTTACATGCAAAACACTCGAAAGCATTGCAAAATACAATCTAAGACAACATATAAAAACATGCAGCATGCAAAAAAATGACGATGCATAATCCTAATATGCCTGCTGGAAACATGCATATGTTCTATACGTACTGACATCGTGTTGCATAGACGTTTATGTGACGTTGCTTAATTTCATAATTTTTGTTTATCTTGTTTTTCCTTGAACGTTTAACCATTAACCGCTTGGCGCTTATGACCCACAAAGAGGGTTGATGCGTCGTTAAACACGAAATCATCATCATCATCATCAGCTTAACACACGAAATGACTGAACAGCAGAATGAAAGCAACATGACAGTAACACAGAAATAAATAGCGCAACAACATGGCACACAACAAAATGACACACACTATAAACCTCGCAAAAAACATAACAAACAACAAATTTACAACATACAAATCAAAGCCAAAATATTAATAACAAAATTATAGCAAGTAAACAAAATAACACTGAAATATTAAAACAACGCGACAAAACAACGCGAACACTGCGTCAAAATAACACGACTAAACAACGCGCACCATGAAACAGATAGTACTGGATTACATGGTACCAGTAGAGGGTTCGACCCGACCCCATCTGACTTGACTGAACCACTGTCAAACACCAAGCCAGTCATCACCTGATACACAGAAACACATCAAAATTAGAAGCCTAAATAAGTACAAGTATATTCAATGCATTCAAACATAAACGCGCAAAACACCTGTACAGAAACGCAATTTCATGCCCGCCTATACAGAACATGAACAACGAAACATATCCCCAGACAAGCAACCAAGAACCTCCGAACAGACCGACCGACCGACCGATCGACTGACTAACTTACATTACAAACAATTAAGAAATCATTCTATGCCAAACAAAAACTCTCGGAGAATCAAATTAACACAGACACGGACATGAACAACCACATCAACGATATAACAATGTATGAAGAAAAAAGCTAACACATGAAACGCCCGAACACCAAAATCAAAGCAACATTACAGTAACACAGAAATAAACAGCGCAACAGCATGACACGCAACAAAATGATACACAATATAAACCACATAAATTACAAACCAAACAATAACTTTACAACAACACACAAAGCAAGGCAAAATTTACAACAACAAAATTATAGCAAGTAAACAAAACAACAGTGAAATATTAAAACAACACAACACGACAAAACAACGCGAACACTGCGACAAAATAACACGACAAAACAACGCGCACCATGAAACAGATAGTACTGGATTACATGGTACCAGTAGAGGGTTCGACCCGACCCCATCTGACTTGACTGAACCACTGCCAAACAGCAATCCAATCACCACTTACATCAAAATTACAAGCCTGGATAACCAAACTGTTATTTCATCAAGCAGCCAACCGTTAAACGTAAAACAAGTCTCCAAGAACCAAAAGAAGCACAAACTTGGAAACGAGCAATCATCACAAACAAGTAAAATAAACATGCAATACGCGAAATGCCTGAAAAAACAAAACATAATTATTGGCCTGTAAAACAAAGACTTATTTGGTACCATTACATGCAAAAAAGCAATACAAATATAAAGCATTTTACATGCAAAACACTCGAAAACATTGCAAAATACAATCTAAGACAACATATAAAAAGCATGCAGCATGCAAAAAAATGACGATGCATAATCTTAATATGCCTGCTGGAAACATGCATATGTTCTAAACGTACTGACATCATGTTGCATAGACGTTTATGTCACGTTGCTTAATTTCATAAGTTTTGTTGTTCTTGTTTTTCCTTGAACGTTTAACCATTAACCGCTTGACGCTTATGACCCACAAAGAGGGTTGATGCGTCGTTAAACACGAAATCATCATCATCATCAGCAGCTTAACACACGAAACGACTGAACAGCAGAATGAAAGCAACATGACAGTAACACAGAAATAAATAGCGCAACAACATGGCACACAACAAAATGACACACACTATAAACCTCGCAAATAACATAACAAACAACAAATTTACAACATACAAATCAATGCAAAAATATTAATAACAAAATTATAGCAAGTAAACAAAATAACACTGAAATATTAAAACAACGCGACAAAACAACGCGAACACTGCGTCAAAATAACACGACTAAACAACGCGCACCATGAAACAGATAGTAATGGATTACATGGTACAAGTAGAGGGTTCGACCCGACCCCATCTGACTTGACTGAACCACTGTCAAACACCAAGCCAGTCATCACCTCATACACAGAAACACATCAAAATTAGAAGCCTAAATAAGTACAAATATATTCAATGCATTCAAACATAAACGCGCAAAACACCTATGCAGAAACGCAATTTCATGCCCGCCTATACAGAACATGAACAACGAAACATATCACCAGACAAGCTGTCTATACTGTTTGATTATACTGGAATTTAAGGGTTAAACGAAACAAAACCGTCTGTGTCTGATTTCAGGAAAAGTTACCAAAACATATCTGGCACGAAAAAAGCATTTAAAAGTTGAGCCAAGTACAAATTTGCAGGTGTACCTAGCAAAGATTAAGATCAGCCTGTACATCTGTGCAACTTGGTCATGTTATTTGCGGCTTGGTTTAAGGGCCAATGAAACCATGGCAAGCAAAGATTGATCTAAGTCCATTCTGATTCATTTTCACAACATGGTATGTCCCATTTTATTCTCTATCGATCAATCTCCACGAAATAATTGTTTACGGATGAACGGACGCAAGCACGACGGACAAAACGTAACCACAAAAGCTTATCTTGTCACTACGTGACAGGTGAGCTAAAAATAATATAGAATGAATAATGAAAGCATTCGCTACCATTGTTTTCGATGCTCTTACATGTTCTTACATGCAAAGCTGATGACTAATTAACAATGTAAGGTAATGTTAAGTACATCGAAAACAACTGCACCCGGGGACTGGGACGAGGACCCTGCTTTCATAGTCCCCACGGACACGGATGCAAAGCTGGAATACATATGTAGAAGCTACACGAGGTAGCTGCTTCACAGACACGAAGTAGCCCTCGGCTACACAGACACGGTGCAGCGTAGCCATTGACTGATAGTAAATTCAGTCTAGTTCGAATTCAGAAACAGAATTGCCACTGGTGATAGTCAAATAACATTCACCTAGTAGTCCCTAGTTCTCACCAAAGAGGTATATTTTGTAGATTTATCCTCTTCACCAGCTCATCGAAGGTCATCCAATCTCTAATTTTCTCAGGAAAGAAGAACTTCTCGTAGATATCAGTTTTTCAAGTAGGCGTCTGAAATGCCAATGACGAATTCTACAGCGCATAGCTGTGGTAGCAATGTTATCTGATGGAATGCTTAGCACTCTCTAGGCTTGTACAAGAGAAAAAGCCTACTCTCTCTCTTATATAACTCCCATCTCAATATTTCTAGTATTCCAGCCATACTCCTAGTTTGAAATGAGTAACTGCTAGTTACAAATCTAGGAGTTCTGTTCTGATCTGTTTCACTTCTCGGAGGACTACGCCCTGGGAGTCACCGATACATGCTACCATATTCCAAGAGGGAGTCCTGTATATGCTGCCTCTTTTATGTCTTGAGGACACCGATGATGACTTCTGCTGTACCCATGATGTTTCCTTTGTACCCATGATGGTTATATGGTATTTAATCGAATCCACATTCTAGATGAAGGTCAATATGGGCTGGGTTCCTTGATGTTATTCCAATTCACAGCTCTGACCTCAGACCTTGACGTAAGATAGTGTCGTCCAGCAATGCGCAACCCTGACTTGTACTATGACGCAGAGGTTACAGGCGGGGCCGCTCCCATTTGCCCTACGGACAGCCGGGCACCCTTTAGGCACAAGACCTACTACCGGCTGCAAGGCCTATTACAAAATCTTCCTGCAGGCTTTGGCGAAACTGGTACTTTGAAAGTCCCATACAAGAAGCCAACCTTAAGCAGACAACCTCGTCTGCGCAGACAACAATGTCTGCAGAAAAAAAAAGAAAAAAAATGCTACAAAGCAAAGAACAAATTAACAACACACAAAGCAAAGCAAAATAACAAACAAACAATAAATACAAAGAAAGAAATAGCGCGACACGCGACGACGCGACAAAACGACGCGCACACCACACCACACCACACCACACCACACACCACCACACCACACACCACACCACACACCACACCAGCTACAAAGCAAAGAACAAATTAACATATAAAGCAAAGCAAAACAACAATAGTTAAATAAATAGAAAAATAAACAAATAACGATACACGCAACGGCGCGACACGCGACGAAATGTGCACCTCACACCACACCACACCACACCACACCACACCCCACACCACACAAGCTACAAAACAAAGAACAAATTAATAACATACAAAGTAAAGCAAAATAAATAATAAATAAACAAATAAATAAATAGCGCGGCACGCGATGTCGCGACAAAACGACGCGCACACCATACCACACCACACCACACCACACAACACCACACCAGCTACAAAATAAAGAATAAACAACATATAAAGCAAAGAACAAATTAAACATATAAAGCAAAGAACAAATTAAACATATAAAGCAAAGAACAAAATAAACATATAAAGCATAGAACAAATTAAACATACAAAGCACACATTAAACATACAAAGCACAATGCAAACACAACACAGGAAAACTATGCGAAAATAAGAAAACAATGCAAACAAACATACAAACAAACTAGACGCAAGAAAACCACCAATGAACCAACAGGACCAACTAACCAATCAATTGACCAAACGACCAACCAATTAACCGAATAAGCAAACGACTAACCAACCGGATAAGAAACGAGTAAACAACCAACAAACCGAATAAGCAAACGACCAACCAGCCAACCTAATAAGCAAACGACCAAACAACCAACCTAATAAGCAAACAACCAACAAACCAACCGACCAAATAAACGACCAACCGGCCAACCGAATAAACCAACGACACACCAACCGACCAAGCAACAAAAGCACAAACCAAACAACCACGAAACACCGCCATGATACAGATAGTACTGGATTACATGGTACCAGTAGAGGGTTCGACCCGACCCCATCTGACTTGACTGAACCACTGCCAAACAGCAATCCAATCACCAATTACATCAAAATTAGAAGCCTGGATAACCAAACTGTTATTTCATCAAGCAGCCAACCGTTAAACGCAGAACAAGTCTCCAAGAACCAAAAGAACACAAACTTGGAAACGAGCAATCATCAAAAACAAGTAAAATAAACAAGCAATACGCGAAATGCCTGAACAAAGAAAAATTATTGGCCTGTAAAACAAAGACTTATTTGGTACCATTACATGCAAAAAAGCAATACAAATATAAAGCATTTTACATGCAAAACACTCGAAAGCATTGCAAAATACAATCTAAGACAACATATAAAAACATGCAGCATGCAAAAAAATGACGATGCATAATCCTAATATGCCTGCTGGAAACATGCATATGTTCTATACGTACTGACATCATGTTGCATAGACGTTTATGTGACGTTGCTTAATTTCATAAATTTTGTTTTTCTTGTTTTTCCTTGAACGTTTAACCATTAACCGCTTGACGCTTATGACCCACAAAGAGGGTTGATGCGTCGTTAAACACGAAATCATCATCATCATCATCAGCTTAACACACGAAATGACTGAACAGCAGAATGAAAGCAACATGACAGTAACACAGAAATAAATAGCGCAACAAAATGGCACACAACAAAATGACACACATTATAAACCTCGCAAATAACATAACAAACAACAAATTTACAACATACAAATCAAAGCCAAAATATTAATAACAAAATTATAGCAAGTAAACAAAATAACACTGAAATATTAAAACAACGCGACAAAACAACGCGAACACTGCGTCAAAATAACACGACTAAACAACGCGCACCATGAAACAGATAGTACTGGATTACATGGTACCAGTAGAGGGTTCGACCCGACCCCATCTGACTTGACTGAACCACTGTCAAACACCAAGCCAGTCATCACCTGATACACAGAAACACATCAAAATTAGAAGCCTAAATAAGTACAAGTATATTCAATGCATTCAAACATAAACGCGCAAAACACCTGTACAGAAACGCAATTTCATGCCCGCCTATACAGAACATGAACGACGAAACATATCACCAGACAAGCAACCAAGAACCTCCGAACAGACCGACCGACCGACCGATCGACTGACTAACTTACATTACAAACAATTAAGAAATCATTCTATGCCAAACAAAAACTCTCGGAGAATCAAATTAACACAGACACGGACATGAACAACCACATCAACGATATAATAATGTTTGTAGAAAAAAGCTAACACATGAAACGCCCGAACACCAAAATCAAAGCAACATTACAGTAACACAGAAATAAATAGCGCAACAGCATGACACACAACAAAATGATACACAATATAAACCACATAAATTACAAACCAAACAATAACTTTACAACAACACACAAAGCAAGGCAAAATTCACAACAACAAAATTATAGCAAGTAAACAAAACAGTGAAATATTAAAACAACACAACACGACAAAACAACGCGAACACTGCGACAAAATAACACGACAAAACAACGCGCACCATGAAACAGATAGTACTGGATTACATGGTACCAGTAGAGGGTTCGACCCGACCCCATCTGACTTGACTGAACCACTGCCAAACAGCAATCCAATCACCACTTACATCAAAATTACAAGCCTGGATACCCAAACTGTTATTTCATCAAGCAGCCAACCGTTAAACGTAAAACAAGTCTCCAAGAACCAAAAGAAGCACAAACTTGGAAACGAGCAATCATCACAAACAAGTAAAATAAACATGCAATACGCGAAATGCCTGAAAAAACAAAACATAATTATTGGCCTGTAAAACAAAGACTTATTTGGTACCATTACATGCAAAAAAGCAATACAAATATAAAGCATTTTACATGCAAAACACTCGAAAGCATTGCAAAATACAATCTAAGACAACATATAAAAAGCATGCAGCATGCAAAAAAAATGACGATGCATAATCTTAATATGCCTGCTGGAAACATGCATATGTTCTATACGTACTGACATCATGTTGCATAGACGTTTATGTCACGTTGCTTAATTTCATAAGTTTTGTTGTTCTTGTTTTTCCTTGAACGTTTAACCATTAAACCGCTTGACGCTTATGACCTACAAAGAGGGTTGATGCGTCGTTAAACACGAAATCATCATCATCGTCAGCTTAACACACGAAACGACTGAACAGCAGAATGAAAGCAACATGACAGTAACACAGAAATAAATAGCGCAACAACATGGCACACAACAAAATGACACACACTATAAACCTCGCAAATAACATAACAAACAACAAATTTACAACATACAAATCAATGCAAAAATATTAATAACAAAATTATAGCAAGTAAACAAAATAACACTGAAATATTAAAACAACGCGACAAAACAACGCGAACACTGCGTCAAAATAACACGACTAAACAACGCGCACCATGAAACAGATAGTACTGGATTACATGGTACCAGTAGAGTGTTCGTCCCGACCCCATCTGACTCGACTGAACCACTGTCAAACACCAAGCCAGTCATCACCTGATACACAGAAACACATCAAAATTAGAAGCCTAAATAAGTACAAGTATATTCAATGCGTTCAAACATAAACGCGCAAAACACCTGTACAGAAACGCAATTTCATGCCCGCCTATACAGAACATGAACAACGAAACATATCACCAGACAAGCAACCAAGAACCTCCGAACAGACCGACCGACCGACCGATCGACTGACTAACTTACATTACAAACAATTAAGAAATCATTCTATGCCAAACAAAAACTCTCGGAGAATCAAATTAACACAGACACGGACATGAACAACCACATCAACGATATAACAATGTTTGTAGAAAAAAGCTAACACATGAAACGCCCGAACACCAAAATCAAAGCAACATTACAGTAACACAGAAATAAATAGCGCAACAGCATGACACGCAACAAAATGATACACAATATAAACCACATAAATTACAAACCAAACAATAACTTTACAACAACACACAAAGCAAGGCAAAATTTACAACAACAAAATTATAGCAAGTAAACAAAATAACAGAGAAATATTAAAACAACACAAAACGACAAAAAAACACGAACACTGCGACAAAATAACACGACAAAACAACGCGCACCATGAAACAGATAGTACTGGATTACATGGTACCAGTAGAGGGTTCGACCCGACCCCATCTGACTTGACTGAACCACTGCCAAACAGCAATCCAATCACCACTTACATCAAAATTACAAGCCTGGATAACCAAACTGTTATTTTATCAAGCAGCCAACCGTTAAACGTAAAACAAGTCTCCAAGAACCAAAAGAAGCACAAACTTGGAAACGAGCAATCATCACAAACAGGTAAAATAAACATGCAATACGCGAAATGCTTGAAAAAACAAAACATAATTATTGGCCTGTAAAACAAAGACTTATTTGGTACCATTACATGCAAAAAAGCAATACAAATATAAAGCATTTTACATGCAAAACACTCGAAAGCATTGCAAAATACAATCTAAGACAACATATAAAAAGCATGCAGCATGCAAAAAAATGACGATGCATAATCTTAATATGCCTGCTGGAAACATGCATATGTTCTATACGTACTGACATCATGTTGCATAGACGTTTATGTCACGTTACTTAATTTCATAAGTTTTGTTGTTCTTGTTTTTCCTTGAACGTTTAACCATTAACTGCTTGACGCTTATGACCCACAAAGAGGGTTGATGCGTCGTTAAACACGAAATCATCATCATCATCAGCAGCTTAACACACGAAACGACTGAACAGCAGAATGAAAGCAACATGACAGTAACACAGAAATAAATAGCGCAACAACATGGCACACAACAAAATGACACACACTATAAACCTCGCAAATAACATAACAAACAACAAATTTACAACATACAAATCAATGCAAAAATATTAATAACAAAATTATAGCAAGTAAACAAAATAACACTGAAATATTAAAACAACGCGACAAAACAACGCGAACACTGCGTCAAAATAACACGACTAAACAACGCGCACCATGAAAAAGATAGTACTGGATTACATGGTACAAGTAGAGGGTTCGACCCGACCCCATCTGACTTGACTGAACCACTGTCAAACACCAAGCCAGTCATCACCTCATACACAGAAACACATCAAAATTAGAAGCCTAAATAAGTACAAATATATTCAATGCATTCAAACATAAACGCGCAAAACACCTATGCAGAAACGCAATTTCATGCCCGCCTATACAGAACATGAACAACGAAACATATCACCAGACAAGCTGTCTATACTGTTTGATTATACTGGAATTTAAGGGTTAAACGAAACAAAACCGTCTTTGTCTGATTTCAGGAAAAGTTACCAAAACATATCTGGCACGAAAAAAGCATTTAAAAGTTGAGCCAAGTACAAATTTGCAGGTGTACCTAGCAAAGATCAAGATCAGCCTGTACATCTGTGCAACTTGGTCAGGTTATTTGCGGCTTGGTTTAAGGGCCAATGAAACCATGGCAAGCAAAGATTGATCTAAGTCCATTCTGATTCATTTTCACAACATGGTATGTCCCATTTTATTCTCTATCGATCAATCTCCACGAAATAATTGTTTACGGATGAACGGACGCAAGCACGACGGACAAAACGTAACCACAAAAGCTTATCTTGTCACTACGTGACAGGTGAGCTAAAAATAATATAGAATGAATAATGAAAGCATTCGCTACAATTGTTTTCGATGCTCTTACATGTTCTTACATGCAAAGCTGATGACTAATTAACAATGTAAGGTAATGTTAAGTACATCGAAAACAACTGCACCCGGGGACTGGGACGAGGACCCTGCTTTCATAGTCCCCACGGACACGGATGCAAAGCTGGAATACATATGTAGAAGCTACACGAGGTAGCTGCTTCACAGACACGAAGTAGCCCTCGGATACACAGACACGGTGCAGCGTAGCCATTGACTGATAGTAAATTCAGTCTAGTTCGAATTCAGAAACAGAATTGCTACTGGTGATAGTCAAATAACATTCACCTAGTAGTCCCTAGTTCTCACCAAAGAGGTATATTTTGTAGATTTATCCTCTTCACCAGCTCATCGAAGGTCATCCAATCTCTAATTTTCTCAGGAAAGAAGAACTTCTCGTAGATATCAGTTTTTCAAGTAGGCGTCTGAAATGCCAATGACGAATTCTACAGCGCATAGCTGTGGTAGCAATGTTATCTGATGGAATGCTTAGCACTCTCTAGGCTTGTACAAGAGAAAAAGCCTACTCTCTCTCTTATATAACTCCCATCTCAATATTTCTAGTATTCCAGCCATACTCCTAGTTTGAAATGAGTAACTGCTAGTTACAAATCTAGGAGTTCTGTTCTGATCTGTTTCACTTCTCGGAGGACTACGCCCTGGGAGTCACCGATACATGCTACCATATTCCAAGAGGGAGTCCTGTATATGCTGCCTCTTTTATGTCTTGAGGACACCGATGATGACTTCTGCTGTACCCATGATGTTTCCTTTGTACCCATGATGGTTATATGGTATTTAATCGAATCCACATTCTAGATGAAGGTCAATTTGGGCTGGGTTCCTTGATGTTATTCCAATTCACAGCTCTGACCTCAGACCTTGACGTAAGATAGTGTCGTCCAGCAATGCGCAACCCTGACTTGTACTATGACGCAGAGGTTACAGGCGGGGCCGCTCCCATTTGCCCTACGGACAGCCGGGCACCCTTTAGGCACAAGACCTACTACCGGCTGCAAGGCCTATTACAAAATCTTCCTGCAGGCTTTGGCGAAACTGGTACTTTGAAAGTCCCATACAAGAAGCCAACCTTAAGCAGACAACCTCGTCTGCGCAGACAACAATGTCTGCAGAAAAAAAAGAAAAAAATGCTACAAAGCAAAGAACAAATTAACAACACACAAAGCAAAGCAAAATAACAAACAAACAATAAATACAAAGAAAGAAATAGCGCGACACGCGACGACGCGACAAAACGACGCGCACACCACACCACACCACACCACACCACACCACACCACACCACACACCACCACACCACACCACACCACACCACACCACACCACACCATACCACACCACACCACACACCACCACACCACACACCACCACACCACACACCACACCAGCTACAAAGCAAAGAACAAATTAACATATAAAGCAAAGCAAAACAACAATAGTTAAATAAATAGAAAAATAAACAAATAACGATACACGCAACGGCGCGACACGCGACGAAATGTGCACCTCACACCACACCACACCACACCACACCACACCCCACACCACACAAGCTACAAAACAAAGAACAAATTAATAACATACAAAGTAAAGCAAAATAAATAATAAATAAACAAATAAATAAATAGCGCGGCACGCGATGTCGCGACAAAACGACGCGCACACCATACCACACCACACCACACCACACCGCACCACACAACACCACACCAGCTACAAAATAAAGAATAAACAACATATAAAGCAAAGAACAAATTAAACATATAAAGCAAAGAACAAATTAAACATATAAAGCAAAGAACAAAATAAACATATAAAGCATAGAACAAATTAAACATACAAAGCACACATTAAACGTACAAAGCACAATGCAAACACAACACAGGAAAACTATGCAAAAATAAGAAAACAATGCAAACAAACATACAAACAAACTAGACGCAAGAAAACCACCAATGAACCAACAGGACCAACTAACCAATCAATTGACCAAACGACCAACCAATTAACCGAATAAGCAAACGACTAACCAACCGGATAAGAAACGAGTAAACAACCAACAAACCGAATAAGCAAACGACCAACCAGCCAACCTAATAAGCAAACGACCAAACAACCAACCTAATAAGCAAACAACCAACAAACCAACCGACCAAATAAACGACCAACCGGCCAACCGAATAAACCAACGACACACCAACCGACCAAGCAACAAAAGCACAAACCAAACAACCACGAAACACCGCCATGATACAGATAGTACTGGATTACATGGTACCAGTAGAGGGTTCGACCCGATCCCATCTGACTTGACTGAACCACTGCCAAACAGCAATCCAATCACCAATTACATCAAAATTAGAAGCCTGGATAACCAAACTGTTATTTCATCAAGCAGCCAACCGTTAAACGCAGAACAAGTCTCCAAGAACCAAAAGAACACAAACTTGGAAACGAGCAATCATCAAAAACAAGTAAAATAAACAAGCAATACGCGAAATGCCTGAACAAAGAAAAATTATTGGCCTGTAAAACAAAGACTTATTTGGTACCATTACATGCAAAAAAGCAATACAAATATAAAGCATTTTACATGCAAAACACTCGAAAGCATTGCAAAATACAATCTAAGACAACATATAAAAACATGCAGCATGCAAAAAAATGACGATGCATAATCCTAATATGCCTGCTGGAAACATGCATATGTTCTATACGTACTGACATCATGTTGCATAGACGTTTATGTGACGTTGCTTAATTTCATAAATTTTGTTTTTCTTGTTTTTCCTTGAACGTTTAACCATTAACCGCTTGGCGCTTATGACCCACAAAGAGGGTTGATGCGTCGTTAAACACGAAATCATCATCATCATCATCAGCTTAACACACGAAATGACTGAACAGCAGAATGAAAGCAACATGACAGTAACACAGAAATAAATAGCGCAACAACATGGCACACAACAAAATGACACACATTATAAACCTCGCAAATAACATAACAAACAACAAATTTACAACATACAAATCAAAGCCAAAATATTAATAACAAAATTATAGCAAGTAAACAAAATAACACTGAAATATTAAAACAACGCGACAAAACAACGCGAACACTGCGTCAAAATAACACGACTAAACAACGCGCACCATGAAACAGATAGTACTGGATTACATGGTACCAGTAGAGGGTTCGACCCGACCCCATCTGACTTGACTGAACCACTGTCAAACACCAAGCCAGTCATCACCTGATACACAGAAACACATCAAAATTAGAAGCCTAAATAAGTACAAGTATATTCAATGCATTCAAACATAAACGCGCAAAACACCTGTACAGAAACGCAATTTCAAGCCCGCCTATACAGAACATGAACGACGAAACATATCACCAGACAAGCAACCAAGAACCTCCGAACAGACCGACCGACCGACCGATCGACTGACTAACTTACATTACAAACAATTAAGAAATCATTCTATGCCAAACAAAAACTCTCGGAGAATCAAATTAACACAGACACGGACATGAACAACCACATCAACGATATAATAATGTTTGTAGAAAAAAGCTAACACATGAAACGCCCGAACACCAAAATCAAAGCAACATTACAGTAACACAGAAATAAATAGCGCAACAGCATGACACGCAACAAAATGATACACAATATAAACCACATAAATTACAAACCAAACAATAACTTTACAACAACAGACAAAGCAAGGCAAAATTCACAACAACAAAATTATAGCAAGTAAACAAAATAACAGTGAAATATTAAAACAACACAACACGACAAAACAACGCGAACACTGCGACAAAATAACACGACAAAACAACGCGCACCATGAAACAGATAGTACTGGATTACATGGTACCAGTAGAGGGTTCGACCCGACCCCATCTGACTTGACTGAACCACTGCCAAACAGCAATCCAATCACCACTTACATCAAAATTACAAGCCTGGATACCCAAACTGTTATTTCATCAAGCAGCCAACCGTTAAACGTAAAACAAGTCTCCAAGAACCAAAAGAAGCACAAACTTGGAAACGAGCAATCATCACAAACAAGTAAAATAAACATGCAATACGCGAAATGCCTGAAAAAACAAAACATAATTATTGGCCTGTAAAACAAAGACTTATTTGGTACCATTACATGCAAAAAAGCAATACAAATATAAAGCATTTTACATGCAAAACACTCGAAAGCATTGCAAAATACAATCTAAGACAACATATAAAAAGCATGCAGCATGCAAAAAAATGACGATGCATAATCTTAATATGCCTGCTGGAAACATGCATATGTTCTATACGTACTGACATCATGTTGCATAGACGTTTATGTCACGTTGCTTAATTTCATAAGTTTTGTTGTTCTTGTTTTTCCTTGAACGTTTAACCATTAAACCGCTTGACGCTTATGACCTACAAAGAGGGTTGATGCGTCGTTAAACACGAAATCATCATCATCATCAGCTTAACACACGAAACGACTGAACAGCAGAATGAAAGCAACATGACAGTAACACAGAAATAAATAGCGCAACAACATGGCACACAACAAAATGACACACACTATAAACCTCGCAAATAACATAACAAACAACAAATTTACAACATACAAATCAATGCAAAAATATTAATAACAAAATTATAGCAAGTAAACAAAATAACACTGAAATATTAAAACAACGCGACAAAACAACGCGAACACTGCGTCAAAATAACACGACTAAACAACGCGCACCATGAAACAGATAGTACTGGATTACATGGTACAAGTAGAGGGTTCGACCCGACCCCATCTGACTTGACTGAACCACTGTCAAACACCAAGCCAGTCATCACCTCATACACAGAAACACATCAAAATTAGAAGCCTAAATAAGTACAAATATATTCAATGCATTCAAACATAAACGCGCAAAACACCTATGCAGAAACGCAATTTCATGCCCGCCTATACAGAACATGAACAACGAAACATATCACCAGACAAGCTGTCAATACTGTTTGATTATACTGGAATTTAAGGGTTAAACGAAACAAAACCGTCTTTGTCTGATTTCAGGAAAAGTTACCAAAACATATCTGGCACGAAAAAAGCATTTAAAAGTTGAGCCAAGTACAAATTTGCAGGTGTACCTAGCAAAGATTAAGATCAGCCTGTACATCTGTGCAACTTGGTCAGGTTATTTGCGGCTTGGTTTAAGGGCCAATGAAACCATGGCAAGCAAAGATTGATCTAAGTCCATTCTGATTCATTTTCACAACATGGTATGTCCCATTTTATTCTCTATCGATCAATCTCCACGAAATAATTGTTTACGGATGAACGGACGCAAGCACGACGGACAAAACGTAACCACAAAAGCTTATCTTGTCACTACGTGACAGGTGAGCTAAAAATAATATAGAATGAATAATGAAAGCATTCGCTACAATTGTTTTCGATGCTCTTACATGTTCTTACATGCAAAGCTGATGACTGATTAACAATGTAAGGTAATGTTAAGTACATCGAAAACAACTGCACCCGGGGACTGGGACGAGGACCCTGCTTTCATAGTCCCCACGGACACGGATGCAAAGCTGGAATACATATGTAGAAGCTACACGAGGTAGCTGCTTCACAGACACGAAGTAGCCCTCGGATACACAGACACGGTGCAGCGTAGCCATTGACTGATAGTAAATTCAGTCTAGTTCGAATTCAGAAACAGAATTGCTACTGGTGATAGTCAAATAACATTCACCTAGTAGTCCCTAGTTCTCACCAAAGAGGTATATTTTGTAGATTTATCCTCTTCACCAGCTCATCGAAGGTCATCCAATCTCTAATTTTCTCAGGAAAGAAGAACTTCTCGTAGATATCAGTTTTTCAAGTAGGCGTCTGAAATGCCAATGACGAATTCTACAGCGCATAGCTGTGGTAGCAATGTTATCTGATGGAATGCTTAGCACTCTCTAGGCTTGTACAAGAGAAAAAGCCTACTCTCTCTCTTATATAACTCCCATCTCAATATTTCTAGTATTCCAGCCATACTCCTAGTTTGAAATGAGTAACTGCTAGTTACAAATCTAGGAGTTCTGTTCTGATCTGTTTCACTTCTCGGAGGACTACGCCCTGGGAGTCACCGATACATGCTACCATATTCCAAGAGGGAGTCCTGTATATGCTGCCTCTTTTATGTCTTGAGGACACCGATGATGACTTCTGCTGTACCCATGATGTTTCCTTTGTACCCATGATGGTTATATGGTATTTAATCGAATCCACATTCTAGATGAAGGTCAATATGGGCTGGGTTCCTTGATGTTATTCCAATTCACAGCTCTGACCTCAGACCTTGACGTAAGATAGTGTCGTCCAGCAATGCGCAACCCTGACTTGTACTATGACGCAGAGGTTACAGGCGGGGCCGCTCTCATTTGCCCTACGGACAGCCGGGCACCCTTTAGGCAAAAGACCTACTACCGGCTGCAAGGCCTATTACAAAATCTTCCTGCAGGCTTTGGCGAAACTGGTACTTTGAAAGTCCCATACAAGAAGCCAACCTTAAGCAGACAACCTCGTCTGCGCAGACAACAATGTCTGCAGAAAAAAAGAAAAAAATGCTACAAAGCAAAGAACAAATTAACAACACAAAAAGCAAAGCAAAATAACAAACAAACAATAAATACAAAGAAAGAAATAGCGCGACACGCGACGACGCGACAAAACGACGCGCACACCACACCACACCACACCACACCACACCACACCACACACCACCACACCACACCACACCACACCACACCACACCACACACCACCACACCACACACCACACCACACACCACACCAGCTACAAAGCAAAGAACAAATTAACATATAAAGCAAAGCAAAACAACAATAGTTAAATAAATAGAAAAATAAACAAATAATGATACACGCAACGGCGCGACACGCGACGAAATGTGCACCTCACACCACACCACACCACACCCCACACCACACAAGCTACAAAACAAAGAACAAATTAATAACATACAAAGTAAAGCAAAATAAATAATAAATAAACAAATAAATAAATAGCGCGGCACGCGATGTCGCGACAAAACGACGCGCACACCATACCACACCACACCACACCACACCGCACCACACAACACCACACCAGCTACAAAATAAAGAATTAACAACATATAAAGCAAAGCACAAATTAAACATATAAAGCAAAGAACTAATTAAACATATAAAGCAAAGAACAAATTAAACATATAAAGCAAAGAACAAATTAAACATACAAAGCACACATTAAACATACAAAGCACAATGCAAACACAACGCAGGAAAACTATGCGAAAATAAGAAAACAATGCAAACAAACAAACAAACAAACTAGACGCAAGAAAACCACCAATGAACCAACAGGACCAACTAACCAAACAAATGACCAAACGACCAACCAATTAACCGACAACCAATAAACCGAATAAGCAAACGACTAACCAACCGGATAAGAAACGAGTAAACAACCAACAAACCGAATAAGCAAACGAACAACCAGCACACCTAATAAGCAAACGACCAAACAACCAACCTAATAAGCAAACAACCAACAAACCAACCGACCAAATAAACGACCAACCGGCCAACCGAATAAACCAACGACACACCAACCGACCAAGCAACAAAAGCACAAACCAAACAACCACGAAACACCGCCATGATACAGATAGTACTGGATTACATGGTACCAGTAGAGGGTTCGACCCGACCCCATCTGACTTGACTGAACCACTGCCAAACAGCAATCCAATCACCAATTACATCAAAATTAGAAGCCTGGATAACCAAACTGTTATTTCATCAAGCAGCCAACCGTTAAACGCAGAACAAGTCTCCAAGAACCAAAAGAACACAAACTTGGAAACGAGCAATCATCAAAAACAAGTAAAATAAACAAGCAATACGCGAAATGCCTGAAAAAAGAAAAATTATTGGCCTGTAAAACAAAGACTTATTTGGTACCATTACATGCAAAAAGCAATACAAATATAAAGCATTTTACATGCAAAACACTCGAAAGCATTGCAAAATTCAATCTAAGACAGCATATAAAAACATGCAGCATGCAAAAAAATGACGATGCATAATCCTAATATGCCTGCTGGAAACATGCATATGTTCTATACGTACTGACATCATGTTGCATAGACGTTTATGTGACGTTGCTTAATTTCATAATTTTTGTTTTTCTTGTTTTTCCTTGAACGTTTAACCATTAACCGCTTGACGCTTATGACCCACAAAGAGGGTTGATGCGTCGTTAAACACGAAATCATCATCATCATCATCATCAGCTTAACACACGAAATGACTGAACAGCAGAATGAAAGCAACATGACAGTAACACAGAAATAAATAGCGCAACAACATGGCACACAACAAAATGACACACATTATAAACCTCGCAAATAACATAACAAACAACAAATTTACAACATACAAATCAAAGCAAAAATATTAATAACAAAATTATAGCAAGTAAACAAAATAACACTGAAATATTAAAACAACGCGACAAAACAACGCGAACACTGCGTCAAAATAACACGACTAAACAACGCGCACCATGAAACAGATAGTACTGGATTACATGGTACCAGTAGAGGGTTCGACCCGACCCCATCTGACTTGACTGAACCACTGTCAAACACCAAGCCAGTCATCACCTGATACACAGAAACACATCAAAATTAGAAGCCTAAATAAGTACAAGTATATTCAATGCGTTCAAACATAAACGCGCAAAACACCTGTACAGAAACGCAATTTCATGCCCGCCTATACAGAACATGAACAACGAAACATATCACCAGACAAGCAACCAAGAACCTCCGAACAGACCGACCGACCGACCGATCGACTGACTAACTTACATTACAAACAATTAAGAAATCATTCTATGCCAAACAAAAACTCTCGGAGAATCAAATTAACACAGACACGGACATGAACAACCACATCAACGATATAACAATGTTTGTAGAAAAAAGCTAACACATGAAACGCCCGAACACCAAAATCAAAGCAACATTACAGTAACACAGAAATAAATAGCGCAACAGCATGACACGCAACAAAATGATACACAATATAAACCACATAAATTACAAACCAAACAATAACTTTACAACAACACACAAAGCAAGGCAAAATTTACAACAACAAAATTATAGCAAGTAAACAAAATAACAGTGAAATATTAAAACAACACAACACGACAAAAAAACGCGAACACTGCGACAAAATAACACGACAAAACAACGCGCACCATGAAACAGATAGTACTGGATTACATGGTACCAGTAGAGGGTTCGACCCGACCCCATCTGACTTGACTGAACCACTGCCAAACAGCAATCCAATCACCACTTACATCAAAATTACAAGCCTGGATAACCAAACTGTTATTTTATCAAGCAGCCAACCGTTAAACGTAAAACAAGTCTCCAAGAACCAAAAGAAGCACAAACTTGGAAACGAGCAATCATCACAAACAGGTAAAATAAACATGCAATACGCGAAATGCCTGAAAAAACAAAACATAATTATTGGCCTGTAAAACAAAGACTTATTTGGTACCATTACATGCAAAAAAGCAATACAAATATAAAGCATTTTACATGCAAAACACTCGAAAGCATTGCAAAATACAATCTAAGACAACATATAAAAAGCATGCAGCATGCAAAAAAATGACGATGCATAATCTTAATATGCCTGCTGGAAACATGCATATGTTCTATACGTACTGACATCATGTTGCATAGACGTTTATGTCACGTTACTTAATTTCATAAGTTTTGTTGTTCTTGTTTTTCCTTGAACGTTTAACCATTAACCGCTTGACGCTTATGACCCACAAAGAGGGTTGATGCGTCGTTAAACACGAAATCATCATCATCATCAGCAGCTTAACACGCGAAATGACTGAACAGCAGAATGAAAGCAACATGACAGTAACACAGAAATAAATAGCGCAACAACATGGCACACAACAAAATGACACACACTATAAACCTCGCAAATAACATAACAAACAACAAATTTAAAACATACAAATCAAAGCAAAAATATTAATAACAAAATTATAGCAAGTAAACAAAATAACACTGAAATATTAAAACAACGCGACAAAACAACGCGAACACTGCGTCAAAATAACACGACTAAACAACGCGCACCATGAAACAGATAGTATTGGATTACATGGTACAAGTAGAGGGTTCGACCCGACCCCATCTGACTTGACTGAACCACTGTCAAACACCAAGCCAGTCATCACCTCATACACAGAAACACATCAAAATTAGAAGCCTAAATAAGTACAAATATATTCAATGCATTCAAACATAAACGCGCAAAACACCTATGCAGAAACGCAATTTCATGCCCGCCTATACAGAACATGAACAACGAAACATATCACCAGACAAGCTGTCTATACTGTTTGATTATACTGGAATTTAAGGTTTAACCGAAACAAAACTGTCTTTGTCTGATTTCAGGAAAAGTTACCAAAACATATCTGGCACGAAAAAAGCATTTAAAAGTTGAGCCAAGTACAAATTTGCAGGTGTACCTAGCAAAGATTAAGATCAGCCTGTACATCTGTGCAATTTGGTCAGGTTATTTGCGGATTGGTTTAAGGGCCAATGAAACCATGGCAAGCAAAGATTGATCTAAGTCCATTCTGATTCATTTTCATAACATGGTATGTCCCATTTTATTCTCTATCGATCAATCTCCACGAAATAATTGTTTACGGATGAACGGACGCAAGCACGACGGACAAAACGTAACCACAAAAGCTTATCTTGTCACTACGTGACAGGTGAGCTAAAAATAATATAGAATGAATAATGAAAGCATTCGCTACAATTGTTTTCGATGCTCTTACATGTTCTTACATGCAAAGCTGATGACTGATTAACAATGTAAGGTAATGTTAAGTACATCGAAAACAACTGCACCCGGGGACTGGGACGAGGACCCTGCTTTCATAGTCCCCACGGACACGGATGCAAAGCTGGAATACATATGTAGAAGCTACACGAGGTAGCTGCTTCACAGACACGAAGTAGCCCTCGGCTACACAGACACGGTGCAGCGTAGCCATTGACTGATAGTAAATTCAGTCTAGTTCGAATTCAGAAACAGAATTGCTACTGGTGACAGTCAAATAACATTCACCTAGTAGTCCCTAGTTCTCACCAAAGAGGTATATTTTGTAGATTTATCCTCTTCACCAGCTCATCGAAGGTCATCCAATCTCTAATTTTCTCAGGAAAGAAGAACTTCTCGTAGATATCAGTTTTTCCAGTAGGCGTCTGAAATGCCAATGACGAATTCTACAGCGCATAGCTGTGGTAGCAATGTTATCTGATGGAATGCTTAGCACTCTCTAGGCTTGTACAAGAGAAAAAGCCTACTCTCTCTCTTATATAACTCCCATCTCAATATTTCTAGTATTCCAGCCATACTCCTAGTTTGAAATGAGTAACTGCTAGTTACAAATCTAGGAGTTCTGTTCTGATCTGTTTCACTTCTCGGAGGACTACGCCCTGGGAGTCACCGATACATGCTACCATATTCCAAGAGGGAGTCCTGTATATGCTGCCTCTTTTATGTCTTGAGGACACCGATGATGACTTCTGCTGTACCCATGATGTTTCCTTTGTACCCATGATGGTTATATGGTATTTAATCGAATCCACATTCTAGATGAAGGTCAATATGGGCTGGGTTCCTTGATGTTATTCCAATTCACAGCTCTGACCTCAGACCTTGACGTAAGATAATGTCGTCCAGCAATGCGCAACCCTGACTTGTACTATGACGCAGAGGTTACAGGCGGGGCCGCTCCCATTTGCCCTACGGACAGCCGGGCACCCTTTAGGCACAAGACCTACTACCGGCTGCAAGGCCTATTACAAAATCTTCCTGCAGGCTTTGGCGAAACTGGTACTTTGAAAGTCCCATACAAGAAGCCAACCTTAAGCAGACAACCTCGTCTGCGCAGACAACAATGTCTGCAGAAAAAAAGAAAAAAAAATGCTACAAAGCAAAGAACAAATTAACAACACACAAAGCAAAGCAAAATAACAAACAAACAATAAATACAAAGAAAGAAATAGCTCGACACGCGACGACGCGACAAAACGACGCGCACACCACACCACACCACACCACACACCACCACACACCACCACACCACACACCACACCAGCTACAAAGCAAAGAACAAATTAACATATAAAGCAAAGCAAAACAACAATAGTTAAATAAATAGAAATATAAACAAATAACGATACACGCAACGGCGCGACACGCGACGAAATGTGCACCTCACACCACACCACACCACACCCCACACCACACAAGCTACAAAGCAAAGAACAAATTAATAACATACAAAGTAAAGCAAAATAAATAATAAATAAACAAATAAATAAATAGCGCGGCACGCGATGTCGCGACAAAACGACGCGCACACCATACCACACCACACCACACCACACCACACCGCACCACACAACACCACACCAGCTACAAAATAAAGAATTAACAACATATAAAGCAAAGAACAAATTAAACATATAAAGCAAAGAACAAATTAAACATATAAAGCAAAGAACAAATTAAACATATAAAGCAAAGAACAAATTAAACATACAAAGCACACATTAAACATACAAAGCACAATGCAAACACAACGCAGGAAAACTATGCGAAAATAAGAAAACAATGCAAACAAACAAACAAACAAACAAACTAGACGCAAGAAAACCACCAATGAACCAACAGGACCAACTAACCAAACAAATGACCAAACGACCAACCAATTAACCGACAACCAATAAACCGAATAAGCAAACGACTAACCAACCGGATAAGAAACGAGTAAACAACCAACAAACCGAATAAGCAAACGAACAACCAGCAAACCTAATAAGCAAACGACCAAACAACCAACCTAATAAGCAAACAACCAACAAACCAACCGACCAAATAAACGACCAACCGGCCAACCGAATAAACCAACGACACACCAACCGACCAAGCAACAAAAGCACAAACCAAACAACCACGAAACACCGCCATGATACAGATAGTACTGGATTACATGGTACCAGTAGAGGGTTCGACCCGACCCCATCTGACTTGACTGAACCACTGCCAAACAGCAATCCAATCACCAATTACATCAAAATTAGAAGCCTGGATAACCAAACTGTTATTTCATCAAGCAGCCAACCGTTAAACGCAGAACAAGTCTCCAAGAACCAAAAGAACACAAACTTGGAAACGAGCAATCATCAAAAACAAGTAAAATAAACAAGCAATACGCGAAATGCCTGAAAAAAGAAAAATTATTGGCCTGTAAAACAAAGACTTATTTGGTACCATTACATGCAAAAAGCAATACAAATATAAAGCATTTTACATGCAAAACACTCGAAAGCATTGCAAAATACAATCTAAGACAACATATAAAAACATGCAGCATGCAAAAAAATGACGATGCATAATCCTAATATGCCTGCTGGAAACATGCATATGTTCTATACGTACTGACATCATGTTGCATAGACGTTTATGTGACGTTGCTTAATTTCATAATTTTTGTTTTTCTTGTTTTTCCTTGAACGTTTAACCATTAACCGCTTGACGCTTATGACCCACAAAGAGGGTTGATGCGTCGTTAAACACGAAATCATCATCATCATCATCATCAGCTTAACACACGAAATGACTGAACAGCAGAATGAAAGCAACATGACAGTAACACAGAAATAAATAGCGCAACAACATGGCACACAACAAAATGACACACATTATAAACCTCGCAAATAACATAACAAACAACAAATTTACAACATACAAATCAAAGCAAAAATATTAATAACAAAATTATAGCAAGTAAACAAAAAAACACTGAAATATTAAAACAACGCGACAAAACAACGCGAACACTGCGTCAAAATAACACGACTAAACAACGCGCACCATGAAACAGATAGTACTGGATTACATGGTACCAGTAGAGGGTTCGACCCGACCCCATCTTACTTGACTGAACCACTGTCAAACACCAAGCCAGTCATCACCTGATACACAGAAACACATCAAAATTAGAAGCCTAAATAAGTACAAATATATTCAATGCGTTCAAACATAAACGCGCAAAACACCTGTACAGAAACGCAATTTCATGCCCGCCTATACAGAACATGAACAACGAAACATATCACCAGACAAGCAACCAAGAACCTCCGAACAGACCGACCGACCGACCGATCGACTGACTCACTTACATTACAAACAATTAAGAAATCATTCTTTGCCAAACAAAAACTCTCGGAGAATCAAATTAACACAGACACGGACATGAACAACCACATCAACGATATAACAATGTTTGTAGAAAAAAGCTAACACATGAAACGCCCGAACACCAAAATCAAAGCAACATTACAGTAACACAGAAATAAATAGCGCAACAGCATGACACGCAACAAAATGATACACAATATAAACCACATAAATTACAAACCAAACAATAACTTTACAACAACACACAAAGCAAGGCAAAATTTACAACAACAAAATTATAGCAAGAAAACAAAATAACAGTGAAATATTAAAACAACACAACACGACAAAAAAAACGCGAACACTGCGACAAAATAACACGACAAAACAACGCGCACCATGAAACAGATAGTACTGGATTACATGGTACCAGTAGAGGGTTCGACCCGACCCCATCTGACTTGACTGAACCACTGCCAAACAGCAATCCAATCACCACTTACATCAAAATTACAAGCCTGGATAACCAAACTGTTATTTCATCAAGCAGCCAACCGTTAAACGTAAAACAAGTCTCCAAGAACCAAAAGAAGCACAAACTTGGAAACGAGCAATCATCACAAACAAGTAAAATAAACATGCAATACGCGAAATGCCTGAAAAAACAAAACATAATTATTGACCTGTAAAACAAAGACTTATTTGGTACCATTACATGCAAAAAAGCAATACAAATATAAAGCATTTTACATGCAAAACACTCGAAAGCATTGCAAAATACAATCTAAGACAACATATAAAAAGCATGCAGCATGCAAAAAAATGACGATGCATAATCTTAATATGCCTGCTGGAAACATGCATATGTTCTATACGTACTGACATCATGTTGCATAGACGTTTATGTCACGTTACTTAATTTCATAAGTTTTGTTGTTCTTGTTTTTCCTTGAACGTTTAACCATTAACTGCTTGACGCTTATGACCCACAAAGAGGGTTGATGCGTCGTTAAACACGAAATCATCATCATCATCAGCAGCTTAACACACGAAATGACTGAACAGCAGAATGAAAGCAACATGACAGTAACATAGAAATAAATAGCGCAACAACATGGCACACAACAAAATGACACACACTATAAACCTCGCAAATAACATAACAAACAACAAATTTAAAACATACAAATCAAAGCAAAAATATTAATAACAAAATTATAGCAAGTAAACAAAATAACACTGAAATATTAAAACAACGCGACAAAACAACGCGAACACTGCGTCAAAATAACACGACTAAACAACGCGCACCATGAAACAGATAGTATTGAATTACATGGTACAAGTAGAGGGTTCGACCCGACCCCATCTGACTTGACTGAACCACTGTCAAACACCAAGCCAGACATCACCTCATACACAGAAACACATCAAAATTAGAAGCCTAAATAAGTACAAATATATTCAATGCATTCAAACATAAACGCGCAAAACACCTATGCAGAAACGCAATTTCATGCCCGCCTATACAGAACATGAACAACGAAACATATCACCAGACAAGCTGTCTATACTGTTTGATTATACTGGAATTTAAGGGTTAAACGAAACAAAACTGTCTTTGTCTGATTTCAGGAAAAGTTACCAAAACATATCTGGCACGAAAAAAGCATTTAAAAGTTGAGCCAAGTACAAATTTGCAGGTGTACCTAGCAAAGATTAAGATCAGCCTGTACATCTGTGCAATTTGGTCAGGTTATTTGCGGATTGGTTTAAGGGCCAATGAAACCATGGCAAGCAAAGATTGATCTAAGTCCATTCTGATTCATTTTCATAACATGGTATGTCCCATTTTATTCTCTATCGATCAATCTCCACGAAATAATTGTTTACGGATGAACGGACGCAAGCACGACGGACAAAACGTAACCACAAAAGCTTATCTTGTCACTACGTGACAGGTGAGCTAAAAATAATATAGAATGAATAATGAAAGCATTCGCTACAATTGTTTTCGATGCTCTTACATGTTCTTACATGCAAAGCTGATGACTGATTAACAATGTAAGGTAATGTTAAGTACATCGAAAACAACTGCACCCGGGGACTGGGACGAGGACCCTGCTTTCATAGTCCCCACGGACACGGATGCAAAGCTGGAATACATATGTAGAAGCTACACGAGGAAGCTGCTTCACAGACACGAAGTAGCCCTCGGCTACACAGACACGGTGCAGCGTAGCCATTGACTGATAGTAAATTCAGTCTAGTTCGAATTCAGAAACAGAATTGCTACTGGTGACAGTCAAATAACATTCACCTAGTAGTCCCTAGTTCTCACCAAAGAGGTATATTTTGTAGATTTATCCTCTTCACCAGCTCATCGAAGGTCATCCAATCTCTAATTTTCTCAGGAAAGAAGAACTTCTCGTAGATATCAGTTTTTCCAGTAGGCGTCTGAAATGCCAATGACGAATTCTACAGCGCATAGCTGTGGTAGCAATGTTATCTGATGGAATGCTTAGCACTCTCTAGGCTTGTACAAGAGAAAAAGCCTACTCTCTCTCTTATATAACTCCCATCTCAATATTTCTAGTATTCCAGCCATACTCCTAGTTTGAAATGAGTAACTGCTAGTTACAAATCTAGGAGTTCTGTTCTGATCTGTTTCACTTCTCGGAGGACTACGCCCTGGGAGTCACCGATACATGCTACCATATTCCAAGAGGGAGTCCTGTATATGCTGCCTCTTTTATGTCTTGAGGACACCGATGATGACTTCTGCTGTACCCATGATGTTTCCTTTGTACCCATGATGGTTATATGGTATTTAATCGAATCCACATTCTAGATGAAGGTCAATATGGGCTGGGTTCCTTGATGTTATTCCAATTCACAGCTCTGACCTCAGACCTTGACGTAAGATAATGTCGTCCAGCAATGCGCAACCCTGACTTGTACTATGACGCAGAGGTTACAGGCGGGGCCGCTCCCATTTGCCCTACGGACAGCCGGGCACCCTTTAGGCACAAGACCTACTACCGGCTGCAAGGCCTATTACAAAATCTTCCTGCAGGCTTTGGCGAAACTGGTACTTTGAAAGTCCCATACAAGAAGCCAACCTTAAGCAGACAACCTCGTCTGCGCAGACAACAATGTCTGCAGAAAAAAAAAGAAAAAAAAAATGCTACAAAGCAAAGAACAAATTAACAACACACAAAGCAAAGCAAAATAACAAACAAACAATAAATACAAAGAAAGAAATAGCTCGACACGCGACGACGCGACAAAACGACGCGCACACCACACCACACCACACCACACCACACCACACCACACACCACCACACCACACACCACACACCACACCACACCACACACCACACCAGCTACAAAGCAAAGAACAAATTAACATATAAAGCAAAGCAAAACAACAATAGTTAAATAAATAGAAAAATAAACAAATAACGATACACGCAACGGCGCGACACGCGACGAAATGTGCACCTCACACCACACCACACCACACCCCACACCACACAAGCTACAAAACAAAGAACAAATTAATAACATACAAAGTAAAGCAAAATAAATAATAAATAAACAAATAAATAAATAGCGCGGCACGCGATGTCGCGACAAAACGACGCGCACACCATACCACACCACACCACACCACACCGCACCACACAACACCACACCAGCTACAAAATAAAGAATTAACAACATATAAAGCAAAGAACAAATTAAACATATAAAGCAAAGAACAAATTAAACATATAAAGCAAAGAACAAATTAAACATATAAAGCAAAGAACAAATTAAACATACAAATCACACATTAAACATACAAAGCACAATGCAAACACAACGCAGGAAAACTATGCGAAAATAAGAAAACAATGCAAACAAACAAACAAACAAACTAGACGCAAGAAAACCACCAATGAACCAACAGGACCAACTAACCAAACAAATGACCAAACGACCAACCAATTAACCGACAACCAATAAACCGAATAGGCAAACGACTAACCAACCCGATAAGAAACGAGTAAACAACCAACAAACCGAATAAGCAAACGAACAACCAGCAAACCTAATAAGCAAACGACCAAACAACCAACCTAATAAGCAAACAACCAACAAACCAACCGACCAAATAAACGACCAACCGGCCAACCGAATAAACCAACGACACACCAACCGACCAAGCAACAAAAGCACAAACCAAACAACCACGAAACACCGCCATGATACAGATAGTACTGGATTACATGGTACCAGTAGAGGGTTCGACCCGACCCCATCTGACTTGACTGAACCACTGCCAAACAGCAATCCAATCACCAATTACATCAAAATTAGAAGCCTGGATAACCAAACTGTTATTTCATCAAGCAGCCAACCGTTAAACGCAGAACAAGTCTCCAAGAACCAAAAGAACACAAACTTGGAAACGAGCAATCATCAAAAACAAGTAAAATAAACAAGCAATACGCGAAATGCCTGAAAAAAGAAAAATTATTGGCCTGTAAAACAAAGACTTATTTGGTACCATTACATGCAAAAAGCAATACAAATATAAAGCATTTTACATGCAAAACACTCGAAAGCATTGCAAAATACAATCTAAGACAACATATAAAAACATGCAGCATGCAAAAAAATGACGATGCATAATCCTAATATGCCTGCTGGAAACATGCATATGTTCTATACGTACTGCATAGACGTTTATGTGACGTTGCTTAATTTCATAATTTTTGTTTTTCTTGTTTTTCCTTGAACGTTTAACCATTAACCGCTTG
Source organism: Lucinisca nassula (assembly GCA_963580285.1). NCBI lineage: Eukaryota > Metazoa > Mollusca > Bivalvia > Lucinida > Lucinidae > Lucinisca > Lucinisca nassula. Next base: position 83,565,891 of record OY757023.1, read on the forward strand.
ACGCTTATGACCCACAAAGAGGGTTGATGCGTCGTTATCATCATCATCATCATCAGCTTAACACACGAAATGACTGAACAGCAGAATGAAAGCAACATGACAGTAACACAGAAATAAATAGCGCATGGCACACAACAAAATGACACACATTATAAACCTCGCAAATAACATAACAAACAACAAATTTACAACATACAAATCAAAGCAAAAATATTAATAACAAAATTATAGCAAGTAAACAAAATAACACTGAAATATTAAAACAACGCGACAAAACAACGCGAACACTGCGTCAAAATAACACGACTAAACAACGCGCACCATGAAACAGATAGTACTGGATTACATGGTACCAGTAGATTGTTCGACCCGACCCCATCTGACTTGACTGAACCACTGTCAAACACCAAGCCAGTCATCACCTGATACACAGAAACACATCAAAATTAGAAGTAGAAGTAAAACAAAGATCAGGAATTGATACAATTAACTTACCCCATCCACAAAAGACACCAAAGGGAAAGAAATACAAACATTAAGCGACCAGACCATAATGGAAACCTAAACAAAGGAAGGCCATATGGACAGTTACTTTCCCACAAAATGGCCATATGGCCATCCAAAATTAAAAGACACAAGTGATACACACAGTAAGTAACAAACAACAACATAAATAAATCGCCACGGAAGAGCCGCCTTGGAACGGTCAGTGGAAGATTTCCACTGGGGGGCTTAAATCGATTTTAAGTGGCCACAATCCTCGCCCTTACTTCCGTCGCGATTTAGACAAATAATTTGTTCAGTCCGCATGAAGGCCTCCTAACTCATCAGTGCAACATCTCCGTGAACACAGAAATCAAAGAACCACAGAGGTGAGACAACGGTGAGGACTCGACAGCAAGAAACCACTGAAATGCTGGAGCAAAAGAAAACCAACAGTTAGACTCCGATGAGCCCGACCAGAGACAGAGCATCAGGCACCAAGCCTAAATAAGTACAAATATATTCAATGCGTTCAAACATAAACGCGCAAAACACCTGTACAGAAACGCAATTTCATGCCCGCCTATACAGAACATGAACAACGAAACATATCACCAGACAAGCAACCAAGAACCTCCGAACAGACCGACCGACCGACCGATCGACTGACTAACTTACATTACAAACAATTAAGAAATCATTCTATGCCAAACAAAAACTCTCGGAGAATCAAATTAACACAGACACGGACATGAACAACCACATCAACGATATAACAATGTTTGTAGAAAAAAGCTAACACATGAAACGCCCGAACACCAAAATCAAAGCAACATTACAGTAACACAGAAATAAATAGCGCAACAGCATGACACGCAACAAAATGATACACAATATAAACCACATAAATTACAAACCAAACAATAACTTTACAACAACACACAAAGCAAGGCAAAATTTACAACAACAAAATTATAGCAAGAAAACAAAATAACAGTGAAATATTAAAACAACACAACACGACAAAAAAACCGCCAACACTGCGACAAAATAACACGACAAAACAACGCGCACCATGAAACTGAACCACTGCCAAACAGCAATCCAATCACCAATTACATCAAAATTAGAAGCCTGGATAACCAAACTGTTATTTTATCAAGCAGCCAACCGTTAAACGTAAAACAAGTCTCCAAGAACCAAAAGAAGCACAAACTTGGAAACGAGCAATCATCACAAACAAGTAAAATAAACATGCAATACGCGAAATGCCTGAAAAATCAAAACATAATTATTGGCCTGTAAAACAAAGACTTATTTGGTACCATTACATGCAAAAAAGCAATACAAATATAAAGCATTTTACATGCAAAACACTCGAAAGCATTGCAAAATACAATCTAAGACAACATATAAAAAGCATGCAGCATGCAAAAAAATGACGATGCATAATCTTAATATGCCTGCTGGAAACATGCATATGTTCTATACGTACTGACATCATGTTGCATAGACGTTTATGTCACGTTGCTTAATTTCATAAGTTTTGTTGTTCTTGTTTTTCCTTGAACGTTTAACCATTAACCGCTTGACGCTTATGACCCACAAAGAGGGTTGATGCGTCGTTAAACACGAAATCATCATCATCATCAGCAGCTTAACACACGAAATGACTGAACAGCAGAATGAAAGCAACATGACAGTAACACAGAAATAAATAGCGCAACAACATGGCACACAACAAAATGACACACACTGTAAACCTCGCAAATAACATAACAAACAACAAATTTAAAACATACAAATCAAAGCAAAAATATTAATAACAAAATTATAGCAAGTAAACAAAATAACACTGAAATATTAAAACAACGCGACAAAACAACGCGAACACTGCGTCAAAATAACACGACTAAACAACGCGCACCATAAAACAGATAGTACTGGATTACATGGTACAAGTAGAGGGTTCGACCCGACCCCATCTGACTTGACTGAACCACTGTCAAACACCAAGCCAGTCATCACCTCATACACAGAAACACATCAAAATTAGAAGCCTAAATAAGTACAAATATATTCAATGCATTCAAACATAAACGCGCAAAACACCTATGCAGAAACGCAATTTCATGCCCGCCTATACAGAACATGAACAACGAAACATATCACCAGACAAGCTGTCTATACTGTTTGATTATACTGGAATTTAAGGGTTAAACGAAACAAAACCGTCTTTGTCTGATTTCAGGAAAAGTTACCAAAACATATCTGGCACGAAAAAAGCATTTAAAAGTTGAGCCAAGTACAAATTTGCAGGTGTACCTAGCAAAGATTAAGATCAGCCTGTACATCTGTGCAATTTGGTCAGGTTATTTGCGGCTTGGTTTAAGGGCCAATGAAACCATGGCAAGCAAAGATTGATCTAAGTCCATTCTGATTCATTTTCATAACATGGTATGTCCCATTTTATTCTCTATCGATCAATCTCCACGAAATAATTGTTTACGGATGAACGGACGCAAGCACGACGGACAAAACGTAACCACAAAAGCTTATCTTGTCACTACGTGATAGGTGAGCTAAAAATAATATAGAATGAATAATGAAAGCATTCGCTACAATTGTTTTCGATGCTCTTACATGTTCTTACATGCAAAGCTGATGACTGATTAACAATGTAAGGTAATGTTAAGTACATCGAAAACAACTGCACCCGGGGACTGGGACGAGGACCCTGCTTTCATAGTCCCCACGGACACGGATGCAAAGCTGGAATACATATGTAGAAGCTACACGAGGTAGCTGCTTCACAGACACGAAGTAGCCCTCGGCTACACAGACACGGTGCAGCGTAGCCATTGACTGATAGTAAATTCAGTCTAGTTCGAATTCAGAAACAGAATTGCTACTGGTGACAGTCAAATAACATTCACCTAGTAGTCCCTAGTTCTCACCAAAGAGGTATATTTTGTAGATTTATCCTCTTCACCAGCTCATCGAAGGTCATCCAATCTCTAATTTTCTCAGGAAAGAAGAACTTCTCGTAGATATCAGTTTTTCCAGTAGGCGTCTGAAATGCCAATGACGAATTCTACAGCGCATAGCTGTGGTAGCAATGTTATCTGATGGAATGCTTAGCACTCTCTAGGCTTGTACAAGAGAAAAAGCCTACTCTCTCTCTTATATAACTCCCATCTCAATATTTCTAGTATTCCAGCCATACTCCTAGTTTGAAATGAGTAACTGCTAGTTACAAATCTAGGAGTTCTGTTCTGATCTGTTTCACTTCTCGGAGGACTACGCCCTGGGAGTCACCGATACATGCTACCATATTCCAAGAGGGAGTCCTGTATATGCTGCCTCTTTTATGTCTTGAGGACACCGATGATGACTTCTGCTGTACCCATGATGTTTCCTTTGTACCCATGATGGTTATATGGTATTTAATCGAATCCACATTCTAGATGAAGGTCAATATGGGCTGGGTTCCTTGATGTTATTCCAATTCACAGCTCTGACCTCAGACCTTGACGTAAGATAATGTCGTCCAGCAATGCGCAACCCTGACTTGTACTATGACGCAGAGGTTACAGGCGGGGCCGCTCCCATTTGCCCTACGGACAGCCGGGCACCCTTTAGGCACAAGACCTACTACCGGCTGCAAGGCCTATTACAAAATCTTCCTGCAGGCTTTGGCGAAACTGGTACTTTGAAAGTCCCATGCAAGAAGCCAACCTTAAGCAGACAACCTCGTCTGCGCAGACAACAATGTCTGCAGAAAAAAAAAGAAAAAAAAAATGCTACAAAGCAAAGAACAAATTAACAACACACAAAGCAAAGCAAAATAACAAACAAACAATAAATACAAAGAAAGAAATAGCGCGACAAGCGACGACGCGACAAAACGACGCGCACACCACACCACACCACACCACACCACACCACACACCACCACACCACACCACACACCACCACACCACACCACACCACACCACACCACACCACACACCACCACACCACACACCACACACCACACCACACACCACACCAGCTACAAAGCAAAGAACAAATTAACATATAAAGCAAAGCAAAACAACAATAGTTAAATAAATAGAAAAATAAACAAATAACGATACACGCAACGGCGCGACACGCGACGAAATGTGCACCTCACACCACACCACACCACACCCCACACCACACAAGCTACAAAACAAAGAACAAATTAATAACATACAAAGTAAAGCAAAATAAATAATAAATAAACAAATAAATAAATAGCGCGGCACGCGATGTCGCGACAAAACGACGCGCACACCATACCACACCACACCACACCACACCGCACCACACAACACCACACCAGCTACAAAATAAAGAATTAACAACATATAAAGCAAAGAACAAATTAAACATATAAAGCAAAGAACAAATTAAACATATAAAGCAAAGAACAAATTAAACATATAAAGCAAAGAACAAATTAAACATACAAAGCACACATTAAACATACAAAGCAAAATGCAAACACAACGCAGGAAAACTATGCGAAAATAAGAAAACAATGCAAACAAACAAACAAACAAACTAGACGCAAGAAAACCACCAATGAACCGACAGGACCAACTAACCAAACAAATGACCAAACGACCAACCAATTAACCGAATAAGCAAACGACTAACCAACCCGATAAGAAACGAGTAAACAACCAACAAACCGAATAAGCAAACGACCAACCAGCCAACCTAATAAGCAAACGACCAAACAACCAACCTAATAAGCAAACAACCAACAAACCAACCGACCAAATAAACGACCAACCGGCCAACCGAATAAACCAACGGCACACCAACCGACCAAGCAACAAAAGCACAAACCAAACAACCACGAAACACCGCCATGATACAGATAGTACTGGATTACATGGTACCAGTAGAGGGTTCGACCCGACCCCATCTGACTTGACTGAACCACTGCCAAACAGCAATCCAATCACCAATTACATCAAAATTAGAAGCCTGGATAACCAAACTGTTATTTCATCAAGCAGCCAACCGTTAAACGCAGAACAAGTCTCCAAGAACCAAAAGAACACAAACTTGGAAACGAGCAATCATCAAAAACAGCTAAAATAAACAAGCAATACGCGAAATGCCTGAACAAAGCAAAATTATTGGCCTGTAAAACAAAGACTTATTTGGTACCATTACATGCAAAAAAGCAATACAAATATAAAGCATTTTACATGCAAAACACTCGAAAGCATTGCAAAATACAATCTAAGACAACATATAAAAACATGCAGCATGCAAAAAAATGACGATGCATAATCCTAATATGCCTGCTGGAAACATGCATATGTTCTATACGTACTGACATCATGTTGCATAGACGTTTATGTGACGTTGCTTAATTTCATAATTTTTGTTTTTCTTGTTTTTCCTTGAACGTTTAACCATTAACCGCTTGACGCTTATGACCCACAAAGAGGGTTGATGCGTCGTTAAACACGAAATCATCATCATCATCATCAGCTTAACACACGAAATGACTGAACAGCAGAATGAAAGCAACATGACAGTAACACAGAAATAAATAGCGCAACAACATGGCACACAACAAAATGACACACATTATAAACATCGCAAATAACATAACAAACAACAAATTTACAACATACAAATCAAAGCAAAATTATTAATAACAAAATTATAGCAAGTAAACAAAATAACACTGAAATATTAAAACAACGCGACAAAACAACGCGAACACTGCGTCAAAATAACACGACTAAACAACGCGCACCATGAAACAGATAGTACTGGATTACATGGTACCAGTAGAGGGTTCGACCCGACCCCATCTGACTTGACTGAACCACTGTCAAACATCAAGCCAGTCATCACCTGATACACAGAAACACATCAAAATTAGAAGCCTAAATAAGTACAAATATATTCAATGAATTCAAACAAACGCGCAAAACACCTGTACAGAAACGCAATTTCATGCCCGCCTATACAGAACATGAACAACGAAACATATCACCAGACAAGCAACCAAGAACCTCAGAACAGACCGACCGAAACGACCGACCGATCGACTAACTTACATTACAAACAATTAAGAAATCATTATATGCCAAACAAAAACTCTCGGAGAATCAAATTAACACAGACACGGACATGAACAACCACATCAACGATATTACAATGTTTGTAGAAGAAAGCTAACATATGAAACGCCCGAACACCAAAATCAAAGCAACATTACAGTAACACAGAAATAAATAGCGCAACAGCATGACACGCAACAAAATGATACACAATATAAACCACACAAATTACAAACCAAACAATAACTTTACAACAACACACAAAGCAAGGCAAAATTTACAACAACAAAAATATAGCAAGTAAACAAAATAACAGTAAAATATTGAAACAACACGAAAAAACAACGCGAACACTGCGACAAAATAACACGACAAAACAACGCGCACCATGAAACAGATAGTACTGGATTACATGGTACCAGTAGAGGGTTCGACCCGACCCCATCTGACTTGACTGAACCACTGCCAAACAGCAATCCAATCACCAATTACATCAAAATTAGAAGCCTGGATAACCAAACTGTTATTTCATCAAGCAGCCAACCGTTAAACGCAAAACAAGTCTCCAAGAACCAAAAGAAGCACAAACTTGGAAACGAGCAATCATCACAAACAAGTAAAATAAACAAGCAATACGCGAAATGCCTGAACAAAAAGCAAAATTATTGGCCTGTAAAACAAAGACTTATTTGGAACCATTACATGCAAAAAAGCAATAAAAATATAAAGCATTTTACATGCAAAACACTCGAAAGCATTGCAAAATACAATCTAAGACAACATATAAAAACATGCAGCATGCAAAAAAATGACGATGCATAATCCTAATATGCCTGCTGGAAACATGCATATGTTCTATACGTACTGACATCATGTTGCATAGACGTTTATGTGACGTTGCTTAATTTCATAAGTTTTGTTGTTCTTGTTTTTCCTTGAACGTTTAACCATTAACCGCTTGACGCTTATGACCCACAAAGAGGGTTGATACGTCGTTAAACACGAAATCATCCTTATCATCATCAGCTTAACACACGAAATGACTGAACAGCAGAATGAAAGCAACATGACAGTAACACAGAAATAAATAGCGCAACAACATTGCACACAACAAAATGACACACATTATAAACATCGCAAATAACATAACAAACAACAAATTAACAACATACAAATCAAAGCAAAATTATTAATAACAAAATTATAGCAAGTAAACAAAATAACACTGAAATATTAAAACAACGCAATAAAACAACGCGAACACTGCGTCAAAATAACACGGCTAAACAACGCGCACCATGAAACAGATAGTACTGGATTACATGGTACCAGTAGAGGGTTCGACCCGACCCCATCTGACTTGACTGAACCACTGTCAAACACCAAGCCAGTCATCACCTCATACACAGAAACACATCAAAATTAGAAGCCTAAATAAGTACAAATATATTCAATGCATTCAAACATAAACGCGCAAAACACCTGTACAGAAACGCAATTTCATGCCCGCCTATACAGAACATGAACAACGAAACATATCACCAGACAAGCAACCAAGAACCTCCGAACAGACCGACCGACCAACCGATCGACTGACTAACTTACATTACAAACAATTAAGAAATCATTCTATGCCAAACAAAATTTCACAGAGAATCAAATTAACACAGACACGGACATGAACAACCACATCAACGATATAACAATGTTTGTAAAAAAAAAAGCTAACACATGAAACGCCCGAACACCAAAATCAAAGCAACATTACAGTAACACAGAAATAAATAGCGCAACAGCATGACACGCAACAAAATGATACACAATATAAACCACACAAATTACAAACCAACCAACAACTTTACAACAACACACAAAGCAAGGCAAAATTTACAACAACAAAATTATAGCAAGTAAACAAAATAATAGTGAAATATTAAAACAACACGAAAAAACAAAGCGAACACTGCGACAAAATAACACGACAAAACAACGCGCAGCATGAAACAGATAGTACTGGATTACATGGTACCAGTAGAGGGTTCGACCCGACCCCATCTGACTTGACTGAACCACTGCCAAACAGCAATCCAATCACCACTTACATCAAAATTAGAAGCCTGGATAACCAAACTGTTATTTCATCAAGCAGCCAACCGTTAAACGCAAAACAAGTCTCCAAGAACCAAAGAAGCACAAACTTGGAAACGAGCAATCATCACAAACAACTAAAATAAACAAGCAATACGCGAAATGCCTGAAAAAAAAGCAAAATTATTGGCCTGTAAAACAACTACTTATTTGGTACAATTACATGCAAAAAAGCAATAAAAATATAAAGCATTTTACTTGCAAAACACTCGAAAGCATTGCAAAATACAATCTAAGACAACATATAAAAACATGCAGCATGCAAAAAAAATGACGATGCATAATCCTAATATGCCTGCTGAAAACATGCATATGTTCTATACGTACTGACATCATGTTGCATAGACGTTTATGTGACGTTGCTTAATTTCATAAGTTTTGTTGTTCTTGTTTTTCCTTGAACGTTTAACCATTAACCGCTTGACGCTTATGACCCACAAAGAGGGTTGATGCGTCGTTAAACATGAAATCATCATCATCAGCAGCAGCTTAACACACGAAATGACTGAACAGCAGAATGAAAGCAACATGACAAAAACACAGAAATAAATAGCGCAACAACATGGCACACAACAAAATGACACACATTATAAACCTCGCAAATAACATAACAAACAACAAATTAACAACATACAAATCAAAGCAAGAGTATTAATAACAAAATTATAGCAAGTAAACAAAATAACACTGAAATATTAAAACAACGCAACAAAACAACATGAACACTGCGTCAAAATAACACGGCTAAACAACGCGCACCATGAAACAGATAGTACTGGATTACATGGTACCAGTAGAGGGTTCGACCCGATCCCATCTGACTTGACTGAACCACTGTCAAACATCAAGCCAGTCATCACCTCATACACAGAAACACATCAAAATTAGAAGCCTAAATAAGTACAAATATATTCAATGCATTCAAACATAAACGCGCAAAACACCTATACAGAAACGCAATTTCATGCCCGCCTATACGGAACATGAACAACGAAACATATCACCAGACAAGCAACCAAGAACCTCCGAACAGACCGACCGACCGACCGACCGATCGACTGACTCACTTACATTACAAACAATTAAGAAATCATTCTATGCCAAACAAAAACTCTCGGAGAATCAAATTAACACAGACAAGGACATGAACAACCACATCAACGATATAACAATGTTTGTAGAAAAAAGCTAACACATGAAACGCCCGAACACCAAAATCAAAGCAACATTACAGTAACACAGAAATAAATAGCGCAACAGCATGACAGGCAACAAAATGATACACAATATAAACCACACACATTACAAACCAAACAATAACTTTACAACAACACACAAAGCAAGGCAAAATTTACAACAACAAAATTATACCAAGTAAACAAAATAACAGTGAAATATTAAAACAACACGAAAAAACAACGCGAACACTGCGACAAAATAACACGACAAAACAACGCGCACCATGAAACAGATAGTACTGGATTACATGGTACCAGTAGAGGGTTCGACCCGACCCCATCTGACTTGACTGAACCACTGCCAAACAGCAATCCAATCACCACTTACATCAAAATTAGAAGCCTGGATAACCAAACTGTTATTTCATCAAGCAACCAACCGTTAAACGCAAAACAAGTCTCAAAGAACCAAAAGAAGCACAAACTTGGAAACGAGCAATCATCACAAACAAGTAAAATAAACAAGCAATACGCGAAATGCCTGAAAAAAAGCAAAATTATTGGCCTGTAAAACAAAGACTTATTTGGTACTATTACATGCAAAAAAGCAATAAAAATATAAAGCATTTTACATGCAAAACACTCGAAAGCATTGCAAAATACAATCTAAGACAACATATAAAAACATGCAGCATGCAAAAAAATGACGATGCATAATCCTAATATGCCTGCTGGAAACATGCATATGTTCTATACGTACTGACATCATGTTGCATAGACGTTTATGTGACGTTGCTTAATTTCATAAGTTGTGTTGTTCTTGTTTTTCCTTGAACGTTTAACCATTAACCGCTTGACGCTTATGACCCACAAAGAGGATTGATGCGTCGTTAAACACGAAATCATCCTTATCATCATCAGCTTAACACACGAAATGACTGAACAGCAGAATGAAAGCAACATGACAGTAACACAGAAATAAATAGCGCAACAACATTGCACACAACAAAATGACACACATTATAAACCTCGCAAATAACATAACAAACAACAAATTAACAGCATACAAATCAAAGCAAAATTATTAATAACAAAATTATAGCAAGTAAACAAAATAACACTGAAATATTAAAACAACGCGACAAAACAACGCGAACACTGCGTCAAAATAACACGACTAAACAACGCGCACCATGAAACAGATAGTACTGGATTACATGGTACCAGTAGAGGGTTCGACCCGACCCCATCTGACTTGACTGAACCACTGTCAAACACCAAGCCAGTCATCACCTCATACACAGAAACACATCAAAATTAGAAGCCTAAATAAGTACAAATATATTCAATGCATTCAAACATAAACGCGCAAAACACCTGTACAGAAACGCAATTTCATGCCCGCCTATACAGAACATGAACAACGAAACATATCACCAGACAAGCAACCAAGAACCTCCGAACAGACCGACCGACCGACCGATCGACTGACTAACTTACATTACAAACAATTAAGAAATCATTCTATGCCAAACAAAAACTCTCGGAGAATCAAATTAACACAGACACGGACATGAACAACCACATTAACGATATAACAATGTTTGTAGAAAAAAGCTAACACATGAAACGCCCGAACACCAAAACCAAAGCAACATTACAGTAACACAGAAAAAAATAGCGCAACAGCATGACACGCAACAAAATGATACACAATATAAACCATACAAATTACAAACCAAACAACAACTTTACAACAACACACAAAGCAAGGCAAAATTTACAACAACAAAATTATAGCAAGTAAACAAAATAACAGTGAAATATTAAAACAACACGAAAAAACAACGCGAACACTGCGACAAATAACACGACACAACAACGCGCACCATGAAACAGATAGTACTGGATTACATGGTACCAGTAGAGGGTTCGACCCGACCCCATCTGACTTGACTGAACCACTCCCAAACAGCAATCCAATCACCACTTACATCAAAATTAGAAGCCTGGATAACCAAATTGTTATTTCATCAAACAACCAACCGTTAAACGCAAAACAAGTCTCCAAGAACCAAAAGAAGCACAAACTTGGAAACGAGCAATCATCACAAACAAGTAAAATAAACAAGCAATACGCGAAATGCCTGAAAAAAAAGCAAAATTATTGGCCTGTAAAACAAAGACTTATTTGGTACAATTACATGCAAAAAAGGAATAAAAATATAAAGCATTTTACTTGCAAAACACTCGAAAGCATTGCAAAATACAATCTAAGACAACATATAAAAACATGCAGCATGCAAAAAAATGACGATGCATAATCCTAATATGCCTGCTGGAAACATGCATATGTTCTATACGTACTGACATCATGTTGCATAGACGTTTATGTGACGTTGCTTAATTTCATGTGTTTTGTTGTTCTTGTTTTTCCTTGAACGTTAAACCATTAACCGCTTGACGCTTATGACCCACAAAGAGAGTTGATGCGTCGTTAAACACGAAATCATCATCATCATCATCATCAGCTTAACACACGAAATGACTGAACAGCAGAATGAAAGCAACATGACAGTAACACAGAAATAAATAGCGCAACAACATGGCACACAACAAAATGACACACATTATAAACCTCGCAAATAACATAACAAACAACAAATTAACAACATACAAATCAAAGCAAAATTAATAACAAAATTATAGCAAGTAAACAAAATAACACTGAAATATTAAAACAACGCGAGAAAACAACGCGAACACTGCGACAAAATAACACGACTAAACAACGCGCACCATGAAACAGATAGTACTGGATTACATGGTACCAGTAGAGGGTTCGACCCGACCCCATCTGACTTGACTGAACCACTGTCAAACACCAAGCCAGTCATCACCTCATACACAGAAACACATCAAAATTAGAAGCCTAAATAAGTACAAATATATTCAATGCATTCAAACATAAACGCGCAAAACACCTGTACAGAAACGCAATCTCATGCCCGCCTATACAGAACATGAACAAAGAAACATATCACCAGACAAGCAACCAAGAACCTCCGAACAGACCGACCGACCGACCGACCGATCGACTGACTAACTTAAATTACAAACAATTAAGAAATCATTCTATGCCAAACAAAAACTCTCGGAAAATCAAATTAACACAGACACGGACATGAACAACCACATCAACGATATAACAATGTTTGTAGAAAAAAGCTAACACATGAAACGCCCGAACACCAAAATCAAAGCAACATTACAGTAACACAGAAATAAATAGCGCAACAGCATGACACGCAACAAAATGATACACAATATAAACCACACAAATTAGAAACCAAACAACAACTTTACAACAACACACAAAGCAAGGCAACATTTACAACAACAAAATTATAGCAAGTAAACAAAATAACAGTGAAATATTAAAACAACACAACACGACAAAAAAACGCGAACACTGCGACAAAATAACACGACAAAACATCGCGCACCATGAAACAGATAGTACTGGATTACATGGTACCAGTAGAGGGTTCGACCCGACCCCATCTGACTTGACTGAACCACTGCCAAACAGCAATCCAATCACCACTTACATCAAAATTAGAAGCCTGGATAACCAAACTGTTATTTCATCAAGCAGCCAACCGTTAAACGCAAAACAAGTCTCCAAGAACCAAAAGAAGCCATAAAATAACATTAAAATACATCAAAGGGAAAAAGAACAGAAAAGTATGTGCAAAAAAAAAAAAAAAAAAAACTTGAACAAAGAATTCTGAAAACAAATTAAAGTAATATAAAAAGTCCTTGGCCTTGAACTTAAAGTCCTGTGCATGGGCTAGGGTATTGCTGAATAATAAAGTTTTGAACCTTTATCATCATAACATGAACGTAATTCATCATGTATGGTTTGGAAAATACCCAGCACGCACACGTCGTTAGAGCAACGTCAAATCAACGTCGGTGCAACGTCATGACGTTGCATCGACGTTGATATGGCATTGCAAAAATGTCATGATGTACCGATGTTGATGTGACGTCACAATTACGTCTTGTGCCGGCTGGGTATGAGCTCTTAAAAACGTCAATGTAAATGTGGACGCCGACGCCAATTCCTACAGAGACAGTAGTGCAATAGCTCTTCCTACACTTCGTCCAGGCAAGCTAAATATGAATAGGTTTTAGTTCAAATGTTAATCAATCGAACTAAAGTTACTTACTACAGAAGCTTCCCGCCTGCTCTTGCCCACTGTGACTATCACTGGCTATGTGCAAAATCCAGGTTAGGTTATTCATAAGTTCATAACAGCACTGGTCTTCTCTATGTGGCACCAGAGAGCTGTGTAAAAAAAATAAAATCTGGACTGAGCTAATGTACAGGGTCATTGGCAAAGGGTGTAGACCAAGATCAGAGGCCCCATCATGTGGCGTGTTGTCAGGATCCATATTATTTACTTAAAATGCTGAAATTTAAGGGTTAAATGAAACAGTCCAAACCTCCATTCAGAACCATTTTCTGCCTGCACTCGAGACAATTGACATACCAGCACTGTCAGTGCTTTGAGTTTGAAAACATGGGATCATTTCTGCTTTATCGAACAACAAGTACTAGTAAACTGCTTAGGTGTAAGCCTGTCCATGCGAGACGGACAGCTCCTTAAAGGGAATGGGAACACCTGGCAGATTTTTCCGCCATTTTTCAAAGGGAGACAACTTTCGGGACTTCCTGTTCGCTTTTCTATAAGCCCTGTTTCACTGAAAAAGGGGTCTACTCTTAGAGGAAAGAATTTGCTCCTCAGGAGCAAATTCTTTCCTTTAAGAGTTGACCCCTATTGACATGGGAGACAAAACTACTTTTGCAGGAGTTGCCTCCCCTGAAGGTGTTCCCATTCCCCTTAAACCCTAGCAGTTTCTTTGAGTTGTATGGCTTAAGATGTATTTATCTCAATGTCGGATGAAAGTCCCACAAAACCGGAAGCAAAGTATCCAATATTACCTAAATAGTGTTGACAGGGACTTAAGACCTCAACACAAATTTTACAAGTTGTATGTTAAATGTTTATATGGCATCACAACAGAAAAGATGGGTGGGTTATTGGTGATTTTCTTTTTGTTTTTGTTGCTGTTTTGTATTGGTTTCACAGCCCTTTCAAGATTATTTTACTTATATCAAACCGAGCAGTAATCAGGTGGGCGAAAATCTGAGTACCCGGAGGAAAAACACCTGACCTTACGTTGCAGAACTTGGTGAGCCAAGCTCAAACCACAGTGGTTAAAAGACCTAATGATTAAGAGTCAGATTTCTTATCCACTAGGCTACAGTGGCCCGTTACGGTATTTGGTGATAACTGAAGGCTCTCCATATAAAAAGAGGATCTTACACGAGTAGTCACTCCATGTGAAATTTACGAAACGAGCCTTTGGCGAGTTTCATAAATTTCATATGAAATGACCGCGAGTGCAAAATTATGTTTATCATATGATCATTCTAAACCTGATCTAATCGTCTTAAAATGAGACAATTTTTCAACAGAGAAAGCATGGTTGAAATGGATGTTGTCGTTGTCATACAATTTGTTATTGTTCCCGCCTAAGTGTTATTACAAGTGTGATCATTCGATATTTATGACACGACTTATCCACTGCATATCAACGACGTCATATTATAAACTTATGCTTCGGGTATATAGCTGAACCGGTGGAGGCAGCTCAAATGAACACCCACAACATACGTTTTTATGGATTTTTTTCGGACAAAAATAGCCATGTAATCACCCTGACATGTGGTTCTGCTTTAGAAATATATCAGCTCTAGTTCCGTGATTTATTAAGTGATATATCACTGTTTGGAGTTCAGTTCCAAATAAGATCAAATCACGAGCACATACTTCCAGCAGACCGACGAACACTGATATATCTCTCAATAAATCACGGAACTAGAGCTGATCTGTTTCGATTCTAACACACTCAAAGTCGACGAAAATGTTATTGATGCCTTCAGATTCTGCCTATCTTTCGCCATTGTTAAAAGGAATCCCGCCAATATAACTGACTGTATCAGATGCGTTTACCTGATTTGAGCTGAATTGATATGTTGTGAGCCGCATATTGAAGGATTTGAATCTTATTGGATATATTGCATTATTTCTTAACATAATCCTACGGAACCCGGGAAGGGACATGATTTTTTTTCAAAATGTTGTGCGAACAAAATATTAAGTTGTGGGAACAAGATATTATATTGTGCGGACAAGATAATATCTTGTCTGCACAACATAGATCTTAAGCAGACAACATAATATCTTGTGCGCACAAGATATTATCTTGTTCACACAACTTAATATCTTGTGCGGACAACATAATATCTTGTTCGCAAAACATATTATCTTGTGCGCTTTTCTTAGCTGTTCAGAAAGTCCACTGCATATATAACGTCATCATCGGACTGGATGTGGGTACCTGAAATAGCCGTTTTCAGTTTCAGAAATACATGAAAGTCTGACTGAGCGAGATCAGGGGAATTAAGGCAGATGTTCCTTCAATTTAAAGCCACAATCGTGAATGGTAACCAAAGCAATGACAGAATTGTGAACAGGATCATTGTCCTATTGGAAGAAGAGACTAGCTCAAGTGGCCCTTGAGATATTTTGCTTAAACGCTTTTCCTTTGCCAAAATGCATGGGTATACAAAGGGGCATAATTTGGTCAATTGTTAATAAAATACACCAAAATTTAATCAGACCATCTTCACATTAGTTCCAAGCAGCTTGCAAAGTTTTATAAGCCTTGGCTTAGCGGTTCTCGAGATATTTGCTTACAAGCTTTTTCTATGCAAAAATGCCTCCTATGTCCACAAAGGGTCAAAAGCTGGTCAATTGTTAATAAAATTATACCAAAATTTGATCAGATCATCTTTAGATTGGTTCCAAACAGCCTGTAAAATTTCGAGAGACCAGCTAAAGCGGCTCTTGATATATTTTGCATACAAGCGTTTCCTTCGCCAAAAAGCCTTGGTCCATAAAGGGGCACAATTTGATCAATTTTTAATAAAAGTACACCAAAATTCAATCAGTCCATCTTCACATTAGTTCCAAACAGCTTGCAAAGTTTTATAAATAAGTTCTGAAGTTAGATCTTTGGAAGCAAGGAATACACCAAATAAACGAAAATAGCAGACTCGGTTTTATTGAGTCTGTTCATAACCAGTACTGAAATGTGCAACACCGGTCACGCCCGGCTGCATGATGCTTCCACGCAGAGCTGAAAGCGATCGCACACGAGTACTGGTAAACCACTTAGAGGATCTAAGTCTGCCAAGGCAAAGCGGTGCGAGTCGGCCCGCCCATGTTTATAAATCTTTCTGTTTCATTGGGCGACAAGGCTTGAGATGTCATTTCATCTCAATGTCGGGTAAAACACTCCACAAAATTGGAAGCAACGTCTCCAAAATGACATATACAGTGTTGACGGGGACGTTAAACCTCAAATCAAACAAAACCGGTCAGGCTCTCTAGCACCGGCTTAAGCAGAACTCTATTTTCAAAATGATACCAAATGAACTCAATGATCCCAAAAGACCAGAAAATATAATCTGCACTATGATGATGTACGGGGAGACGTTTTACGGCCGCCACACGGCACAACACCAGCTACAGTGAAAATAAGTAAGTACTGAAGTATAAGCCTAGCCTTAGCGGTTCTCGTATATTGCTCACAAGTTTAAAACGCCCAAAGTTTCAAAGGGCTATAACTAAAAACCAACAGGACCCTGGGTCGCTCAACTGATCCATAGTGTAACATGTGGGCCCCCAGGGAGGGCCATTATAGGCCCCAGGACTATAATGTGCATAATCTTGGTAGAGGTCTAAAAGGTGAAGCTTCATATCAAAGACAGGAGCATTCTGGTTTCAGATAAAAAAGATTTTAAAGGTTTTCCTTATGCAAGTCTATATAAAACCTGTGGGCCCCGGGGCGGGGACATTTTTGGCCCTAGGGCTATAATTTGAACAATCTTGGTATAAATCCACAAGACGAAGCTTCATACCAAATATCAAAGACTTTGGTCTTCTGGTTTCAGACAAGAAGACTTTCAAAGGTTTTCCCTATATAAGTCTATGTAAAACCAGTGGCCACCGGGGTGGGCCAATGTTTGGCCCCAGGGCTATAATTTGAACAAACTTGGAAGAGGTCTACTAGACAAAGCTTCATTACAATTATCAAAGACCTAGGCCTTGTGATTTCAGACAAGGAGTTTCTTTAAAGGTGTTTCCCTAAATAAGTGGGCACCTGGGTGGGCCAATGTTTGGCCCCAGGGTTACAATTTGAACAATCTTGTTAGAGGTCTACTAGACAAAGCTTCATCACACATATCAAAGACCTAGGCCTTGTGATTTCAGACAAGAAAATAGTTAAAGGTTTTCCCTATATAAGTCTATGTAAAACCAGTGGAACCCGGGGAGGGGCCATTTTTGGTCCCAGGGCTATAATTTGAACAATCTTGTTAG
Source organism: Lucinisca nassula (assembly GCA_963580285.1). Classification (NCBI taxonomy): domain Eukaryota; kingdom Metazoa; phylum Mollusca; class Bivalvia; order Lucinida; family Lucinidae; genus Lucinisca; species Lucinisca nassula. Next base: position 83,584,338 of record OY757023.1, read on the forward strand.
AGGTCCACAAGATGAAGCTTCATACCAAATATCAAAGAACTGAGCCTTCTGGTTTCAGGCAAGAAGATTTAACAAGTTTTCCCTGTATAAGTCTATGTAAAACCAGTGGTCCCCGGGGAAAGGACATTTTTGGCCCCAGGGCTATAATTTGAACAACCCTGATAGAGGTCCACTAGACGAAGCTTTATACATGTATATATTATAAAAGATCTGAGCCTTCTGGTTTCAGAGAAGACGATTTTTAAAGGTTTCCCTATATAAATCTATTTAAAGCCAAAGGGCCCCGGGGCTGGGGGCATTTATGAACCCATGGCTATAATTTGAATAATCTTGACAGAGGTACACTAGATGAAGCTTCACACCAAATATCAAAGGCCGGGGCCTTGCGGTTTCAGAGAAGAATATTTTTAAAGATTTTTCCCTTTATATGTTTATATAAAACCAAAGGGCTTTTTAGCCCCAGGCTATAATTTGAACAATCTTGATAGAGGTCCACTAGATGAAGCGTCACACTAAATATCAAAGAAATGGGCCTTGCGGTTTCAGAGAAGATCTTTAAATATGTTCCCTAAAACGTCTATGTAAAACCAAAGGGCCCCGGGGCGGGGCATTTTTGGCCCAGGGCTATTATTTGAACAATCTTTGTAGAGGTCCACTAGATGAAGCTTCATACCAAATATCAAAGACCTGGGCTTTGCAATTTCAGAGAAGAAGATTTTTTAAGTTTTCAGTAAAAAAATCTATTTTTGGCTCCTGTGACCTAGATGTGCAACGGACAGGAACCATTTGAACAACTTTGAAAGGGGACCACCTAAGGATCATTCGTGTGATGTTTGGTCAAAATCCAGTCAGTGGTTTAAGAGGAGATGTCGTTTGAAGAAATTTTTTTCGGACGGACGCATGGAAATTGATGATGGTTTCTATTTTTTTAGCACTGTCGGCCATTTTGCTCATTTGAGCTGACAGTTTGAGCTATTTTGGTTGAAGGTCACCTAAGAATCATTTCTATAAAGTTTGAAAGAAATTGGCTCAATGGTACAGGAGGTATTGTTGTTAAAAGATATTTCTATTTTTAGCTCTTACGGCCATCTTTTTCATTGGGAGTGATATAATTTTAGCTATTTTGGTAGAAGCCATCCAGGCAACATTCCTATGAAGTTTGAATCAAATCGGTACGAGGACTTATGAGGAGTTCGTGTTTGAACCAAATTTAGGTTATCTTTCTATTTTTAGCTCTGGTGGTCATTTTGCTCATCAGAGCAGAACCGATTTAACTAATTTCGTAAAAGGACACCTAAGCAACAACTTCCTATTAAGTTTGAAAGAAATTGGCCCAAGGGTGCAGTAGAAGTTGTCGTTGGAATATTTTTGCTATTTTAGCCCTGGCAGCCAGCTTGTTCATCGGATTGGAACGATTTAAGCTATTTTGGAATGGAGTCACCTAGGCAACATTCCTGTAAAGTTTGAATCAAACTGGCCCGAGGGTTTAGGAGAAGATCGTGTTTGAGGCAAATTTGCGGTGTTTTTTTTCTATTTTTCGCTTTGGCGACCAATTTGCTCATTGGATTGGAACCGTTTTAGCTATTTTGGTAGAGGATCACCTAAGCAACAGGCATATGAAGTTTGAATAAAATTAGCCGAAGGATACAGGAGGAGTTGTCATTTAAAGATTTTTTTATTTTAAGTTCTGGCGGTCATCTTGTTCATCGGAGCGGAACGATCTTAGCTTAGCTATTTTGGTAGGCAGCCATCCAGGCAACATTCCTGTGAAGTTTGAATCGGGTTTGCCTAATGGTTGAGGAGGAGTTCGCATTTAAAGCAAATTGTTGGCACTGCACACAGGATGACGGACGACGCCCGCCCGACATTGACTGATCAAAATAGCTCACCATGAGTACTTCGTGCTCTGGTGCCAGGTGGGCTAATAAGGCTATGTAAAACATGTGGGCCCTATGGCGGGGCCAGTTTTTGGTCCCTAGGCTACAATTTGAACAATCCTGGAAGAGGTCCACAAGATGAAGCTTCATACCAAATATCAAAGATCTAGGCCTTTTGGTATCAGACAAAAATATTTTTCAGGTATTCCATATATTAGTCCATGTAAAACCCGGGGCAGTGCCATTTTTGGCACAAGGGCTATAAGTTGAAAATCTTGGAAGAGGTCCAACATAGGAAGTTTAAAACAAAATATCAAAGACCTGGGCCTACTGGTTTCAGACAAAAAGATTTTAAAGGTTTTCCCTATATCAGCCTATGTAAAACATGTGGGCCCTGGTGCGGGGCCGTTTTTGGCCCCAGGGCTATAGCATGAACAATATTGGAAGAGGTCCATTCGATGAAGCTGCATACCAAATATCAAAGATCTAGGCCTTCTGGTTTCAGACAAGAAGATTTTTAAAGGTATTTCCTATATAAGTGGTTCAGGTCGTAGTACCAAAGCGTCAATCCTATGTCAAACACGAAGCAAAGCCATTTTTGGCCCCAGGCCTTCAAGTTGAACAATCTTGGTAAAGGTCCACTACACGAAGATTCATACCAAATATCAAAGATCTCGGCCTTCTGGTTTCAGTCAAGATTTTTAAAGATTTTCCCTACACAAGACTATGTGAAACATATGGGCCCTGGGGCGGGGCTATTTTTGACCCAAGAGCTATATTCTTTAATTTGAACAATTTAAGTAGAGGTCCATTAGATGAAGCTCTATAGCAAATATCAAAGACCTGGGCCTTCTGGTTTCAGACAAGATGATTTTTAAACGGTTTCCCTATACAAGCCTATGTAAAACATGTGGGCCCCGGGGCGATGCCATTTTTGACCCGAGGGCTATAATTTGAACAATCTTGGTAAAGGTCCATTAGATCTAGCTTCATACCAAGTATCAAAGACCTGAGCCTTCTGGTTTCAGACAAGAAGATTTTTGAAGTTTTTTTCCTATATAAGCCTATGTAAAACTAGCGGGTCCCGGCGCGGGGGGCATTTTTGGGCCCACGGGCTATAATTTGAACAATCGCAATAGAGGTCCACTAGATGAAGCTTCAAGCCAAATATCAAAGACCTCGGCTTTCTGGTTCAAGACAAAAAGATTTTTAAAGATTTTCCCTATATAAGCCTATGTAAAACATGTGGGCCCTGGGGCGGGGCCATTGTTTGGCCCCAGGGCTATTATCTATAATTTGAACAATTTTGGTAGAGGTCCATTAAATGAAGCTTCATACCAAATATCAAAGACCTGGGCCTTCCGGTTTCAGATAAGAAGATTTTTAAAAGGTTTTCCCTATATAAGCCTATGCAAAACATCTGGGCCCCGGGGCGTGGCCATTTTTGGCGCGAGGGCTACAATTTGAACAATCTTGGTAAAGGTCTACTAGATGAAGCTTCATACCAAATATCAAAAACGCGGGCATTCTGGTTTAGATAAGAAGATTTTTAAAAGTTTTCCCTATATAAGCCCATGTAAAACCAGTGGGCCCTGGCGCGGGGGCATTTTGACCCCAGGGCTATAATTTGAACAATCTTAGAGGTACACAAGATAAAGCTTCATGCCAAATATAAAAAATCTAGGCCTTCTGGTTTCAAACAAGAAAATTTGTAAATGTTTTTCTTTCCTATTTAAGCCTAAGAAAACTCGTGGGCCCGGCGCGGGGACATTTTTGGTCCAAAGGCTATAATGTGAACAAACTTGGTAGAGGTCTACTCGATGAAGCTACATACCAAATATCAAAGAACTGGACCTTCTGGTTTCAGACAAGAAGATTTTTAAAGATTTTCCCTGTATGCGCCTATGTGAAACCAGTAGGCCCTGGCGCGGGGCATTTTTGCCCCCCCCCCCCCCCCGGACTATAATTTAAACAATCTTGGTAGAGGTCTACTAGATGAAACTTCGTACCAAATATCAAAGACCTGAGCTTTCTGATTTCGGACAAGAAGATTTTTAAAGGTTTTCCCAATATAAGCCTATGTTCTTTGTTTGTTTCACCGGTTTGATTTGAGGTTTTGCGTCCCCGTCAACACAGTATAGGTCATTTTGGAATCGTTGCTTCCAATTTTGTGAGACTTTTATCCGACACTGAGACGAAATAACATCCCAAGCCCTGTCGCCCAATGAAACCAATAGGGTTTATAAGCATGGACGGTCCGACTCGCACCGCTTTGCCTTGGCAAGCTTAGATCCTCTAAGCGGCTTACCAGTACTCGTGTGCGGTCGGTTTCAGCTCTGCGTGGAAGCATCATGCAGCCCAAATATTTCTTCAAGTCCCGATGGGCGGGCGCGAAGCCTATGTTCTTGCATAAATATCTATGCGCGTGGCTGTTTGAAGCCATTGTCAAATGGACCGAATGCCGTGCTCAAACTGCAATAACCATGTTCAAATTATGGAATTCGCGTGCTGTTTGAACATGGATTGCGCTTTTGATATCACAAGAGAGGCCTTGCTTTGTTTACGTTACGTTGAGCGACGTAGCGTTTTTTATCGCCCTGAACGTAGGATTCTATGATGACGTCAGATGGTTACTGCGTAGCAACGTTATTGTAAATTACATTCTGAACTGGCCGCCATATTGGTTCGCCGGTCGCATTTGAAGAGTTTTTATGGAGTTTGTATGGAGCTTTCGGGTGTTTTCGTCAAAATTTGCTGTCGGAATCGTAAGTGATGCAAGAACAACGATCATCCATGGTTATATCATTAAATTAACATTTGCCGGATCCCTCGGAAGATATTTAACATCCGGCCTAGCGGCCTCATGTTCAAACAGGTTCCTCGGGACCCGGCGAATGTTAATGCATGAAAAACCATGGTTGATCCCTATATTCTTGCATAAATACCTATGCGCATGGCTGTTTGAAACAAATGTCAAATGGACCGAAAGCCGTGCTCAAACAGCAAAAATCATGTTCAAATCATGAAATTCGCGTGCTGTTTGAATATGGATTTGAGCTTTTGTTATCACAAGACGGGCTTTGCTTTGTTTACGTTACGTTGAGCGATGTAACGTTATCGTCCTGAACGTAGCGTTTTAGGGTTCTATGATGACGTCAAAGGGTTATTGAATGACTACGTCACTGTAAACAAAATTCTGAACTCGCCGCCATTTTGGTCTGCCTGTCGCATTTGAAGAGTTTATATGGAATTTATATGGCGCTTTAGGGCGTTTTCGTCAAAATTTGCTGTCGGAATCGTAAGTTATGCAAGAACAAGGATCATCCATGGTTAATTCATTGCATTAACATTTGCTGGATCCCACGGAAGATATTTGAACATTCGGCCTAGCGGCCTCATGTTCAAACAGCTTTATCGGGACTCGGTGAATGTTAATGCATGGGCATTTTCTGGCCCCAGGGCCATAAATTGAGCCATCTTGGTAGAGGTCCACTAGCTGAGGCTTCATACCAAATATCAAAGATCTGGGCCTTTCGGTTTCAGAGAAGAAGATTTTTTGAGTTTTCAGTAAAACAAATCTAGTTTTGTCTCCTGTGACCTAGATGTGCAACGGATCGGAACCATTTGAACAACTTTGAACGGGGGCAACCTTTGGATCATTCCTGTGAAGTTTGGTCAAAATCCGATCAGTGGTTTAGGAGGAGATGTCGTTTGAAGAAATTGTTTACAGAAGCATGGACGGATGGATGGACCGACGGACGGCCGCACGGACGCACGACGGACAAAAACTGATCACAAAAGCTCATCTTGTCACTGAGTGACTGATGAGCTAAAAAGAAAATCCCTGCCAGCCTTCTTCAATACGAGGCTCACAACATATCAGTCAGTCCTCGTAACTGATACAAGAAACTGATGACGTAACATAATCTAACATCAAGGTAAAAATGAATAACGTCATAGGCGGCTCTTTGCGTCGCGCTCTTCCGCCTGGTGATTTATCACTCAATAATAAGGCTGACACTATTAATCGTATAATCGATTAATCAATCGATAAATTCCACAAGAATGATTATCATTTCTGATTTGCTTTTAATCGATTACTTGAAAGGTACAATTTACTACCCAAAGTTATGCCTAAAATAGCTGAACGAGTGGCAAACAGTGCAGACACTGATGAGACGCCGCATTATGCGGCGTCTCATCTGGGTCTCCACTGTTTGCTCAGGCCTGTCTGTTCAAATATACATATGGTAAAGTGCAAAATATGGTAAGAGGCATGCTCAGACAGAAAGCCAGACAGGTAAAATTATGACAGAAACCTTAGCGATTACTAATTGATTATCGATCGCAATGGTAAGACTGATAATCGATTATCTTTTCAGCTCCTAGTAACCAGCCCTACTCAATACATCACTAGATTTGTCTATTGGCTATATTGACGCCCAGTGTTAGAGTTGCTGGTAATCATGATAAATTGACCCTAGTTTATATAGAGGATCTTACATGAGTGGCCATGTATTATTGAATTTATTAAACGAGTTGAGGAAAATGGATAAAATGCGAGGCTTTGCCGATAAAATGCGAATTTATTAAACGAGTTGAGGAAAATGGATAAAATGCGAGGCTTTGCCGAGCATTTTATCCCTTTTCCTTAACGAGTTTAATAAATTCAATAATACATGAGCACGAATGTAAGATTCTATTTATCATATGATATTTAAAACGCATTTTATTCACGATTGTTTACAAAAATGACAATATTCTGCCGTTAATAAACGCGACGTCGTTAAGAACGACGTACATGTAACGTTACGGGACGTATCTAGCTAATTTGCATATTTATTCCACTAGTGGATTATCGAAAATATTACATGGCGTTATTACACCCTCAGACGCGACGTCATATGATAAATAGAATGTGGGTACTCGTCAGAACAGTCTCAATGGGGGAGTTCTAATGGAAAATACTGAACAAAAATAAGGGAAAAACTGAAATACAGAAAATCCCCTAAAACCCACTTTTCTCTATAAAATTAGGTTCAAAGGAGTTTTCATTATAAAGACGTAAATGATGAATTTGATATACGCCTATACCTTCCATTCTTTCATATCTCCAAAACTTTGATCATTTAATATGGCAAATATGCTAATATTTTTTTGCAGAAAAATGTGAGCAGCTTTAGCAGATGCACAACATCACGTCAGCAAGTCCGTGAAATAAAGACCCCCTAAACCCTACTTTATATAAAGAAAACTGGGGTTTACAGGGGTAAACATTATTTTCCTTATTTCTTCTCCAAGACATATGGGTACCCGTTAGAACCGCCTCAATGAGGCGGTTCTAACGAGCACCCAAAATATATGTTTGGAGTATAAATAAGAAAAATATCGCACATTTTCATCAGAAAAATTACTGAACAGAGAAATTAATGAACTGCTCACATATTTTCAGCAGAAATACCATAAATTTATATATTGTATTTAATAGAACAGTTTACAATTTTACCACTAACGAGCTCGTTAAGCTAACGATGTTTTAAACTTGCCCCAGGTGTATATTTGTGATTTTGTTTCTCACTTCTTCAAACATTAACTTGGCTAAGGTTGCTCGTTAGAAACAAGTTCCAACCACCTATGTTTTTGAGCAGAAATGAAAGTAATGTACACCCCTGTAAACTTCAGTTTTATCTATAAAATGTGGGGTTTATAGGGGTATTCATTACACAAACTTGATAAAATGATGGTAGGTACTCGTTGGAACTGCTTGACTGAGGAACAAATGACTGACAAAATCTATGAATTGGAGCAAAAATAAGTCGCTACACCTGCAAAATCAAACTTTTCTCAATACAAAGTGGAGTTTGCAATGGTACTCATGTTTAGGCTTGCTTATGGCTGGGGACTGCCAAAAATATGAAATTCTCTTGAAAAAAACATGTATAGGAATTCTGCAACAAATTGTAGGTACTCATTAGAACTGCTTGTTAGTTTAATAATATTGCATTGCAAAACAAGCAATGGGGTAGGGCCACCAGTTCTCACAGCATTTGTTACGGCCCTTCCCCTACAGGGTTACAACTGACATTTTTAAGGGGCACCTGATTGACAACCACTATCCACAGTCTATGAATTGGAGCAACAATAAGACGCTGCCTGCGAAATCCCACTTTTCTCCATGTAAAGTGGGGTTTGAAGTAGTTGTCTTGCTAATGTGAAGAGACTGTCGAACGCATGACATTTCTTATATTTTAGAACGGCACTTGCTTTATACAAAGCATAAAATACTAACAAAGCGACAAATACGGTGAGTGAATGAGTTTGTATTTTACGTCTCACCAACAACTAAGGTCATACGGAAACGGGACCCCAGTTTAAGTATGGAAAAAGCCGGGATCGATCCTCCGACCCCTGGTTTACAAGGCGAGTAGCATAGCCACTACACCACGGAGGCAAGTACGGTGAATATCTGGTGGTAAATGAAAGGTTATGTTCTACGGAACCCGGGAAGGGACATGATTTTTTATTTTTATTATGTTGTGCGAACAAGATAATATCTTGAGCGGACACGATATTATCTTGTTCGGACAACATATTATCTTGTGCGGACAAGATATTATCTTGTGCGGACAAGATATGATCTTGTTCGCACAACATAATATCTTGTGCGCACAAGATATTATCTTGTTCGCACAACATATTATCTTGTTTGCACAACATAGATCTTGGGAAGTTGTGCGGACAAGACATTATCTTGTGCGGACAAGATATTATCTTGTGCCGACAAGATAATATCTTGTGCAGACAAGATAATATCTTGTGCGCACAAGATCAATGTTGTGCAGACAATATATTATCTTGTGCGGACAAGATAATATCTTGTTCGCACAACTTAATATCTTGTGCGGACAAGATAATATCTTGTCTGCACAAGATAATATGTTGTCCCAACAAGATAATATCTTGTGCAGACAAGATATTATGTTGTGCGGACAAGATATTATCTTGTCCGCACAAGATAATATGTTGTCCGCACAAGATAATATCTTGTCCGCACAAGATATTATCTTGTGCGCACAATTTATAAAATAATAAAAAAATCATGTCCCTTCCCGGGTTCCGTAATGTTCCTTATTTCTCCATTTATAAAACTATTCTTGTTGGTAATTATTAGAATTGGTACTGCAACGGAAGGTCAGGTGGTTTTTATCCGCGTACTCCGCACCTCTGATTAACGATCGGCTCGATAGGAGAGAAATAATCTTGAAAGGGCCGTAAAACAAAAAATAAAAACAACAAAAAAAATATTAGAATTGCCACTTAAGAGGTTCTAATGAATACCAACAACATAGATTATCAAGATGAACTGACAAATCAAAGTACTGAAAGTACTGAGGAAAGTTGATTTATGAGGAATAATTATTATATAACAATGTTAGTCGTAGATCAAGCAGTTATCTAGATATTTTGTCGAAACAAATATAGAGACTAACTTCCCATATCACAGGTCCTGGTGTATGAATGGCATTTGACGTGTCACCAGTAACAATTCTGAGTCTGATTCTGATTTGACAAGGTCTAAGTGGGTTAAAATATTCGACAAAGAAAAATTTATTCATCGATTGTTTTGAGTTTAACGATAGGGCAACCCCAGTGGATCATTTTTGTCTTCTCCAAGAGAAAGGGGAAAAAAGAGATAGAAGAGACAGTAGAGAAGATGATGTGTTTGTTTTTTTGTTTGATTTGAGGTTTAACGTCCCCGTCGACACTGTAAAGTTCATTTTGGAGACATTGCTTCCAATTTGTGGGACTTTTACCCGACATTGAGATGAAATGACATATCAAGCCCTGCCGCCCAATGAAACCAATAGGGTTCATAAGCATGGACGGGCCGACTCGCACCGCTTTGCCAGGGTAGGCTTAGATCCTCTAAGCAGTTTGTACCAGTACTCGTGTGCGGGTCGGTTTCAGCTCTGCGTGGAAGCATCATGCAGCCCATATATTTCTTCAAGCCCCGATGGGCAGGGCCGTTGTAGAGAAGATGAAAGTGAGGGACAGAGGAGAAAGAGGAAAATGAATGGAAGTGTAGGAACAGAAGAAATATCAACACTCCCTCATTCTACCGTTACCTGCTACAAGGACAGCAGGTGTTGCCCAACTGTAAGTCAATATCAGCTGGACTCCCCAGTGACATAAGAAACACATCGCCATTGCCTCACTCAACTACCCCCCGAAGAAAGTACGGAAGAAAGAAAGATAAACGCGCCAACCAATTTCTTCATGGTCCAACCATAAATTTCTAAATTAGCTCAGCACATATCTGCTAATAATCTTACAGAGAAGTTCTCTAAGAATCTTACAGAGAAGTTCTCCTAACGGGAGACTCCCGCCCATAGGGGCTTGAAAAAATATATATGGGCTGCATGATGCTTCCACGCAGAGCTGAATCCGACTCGCACACTAGTACTGATAAACCGCTTAGAGGATCTAAGCCTGTCCAGGAACCGCGGTGCGAGGCGGACCGTCCAAGCAAATAAACCTTATTGGTTTCATTGGGCGACAGGGCTTGAGAAGTCATTTCATCTCAATGTCAGGTAAAAGTCCCACAAAATTGGAAGCACGTCTCCAAAATGACCTTTACAGTGTTGATGGGGAAGTTAAACCTTAAATCAATCAATCAATCTCATAGCGGGAACATGATGTCTTAGCAACGTCGCATCAACGTCGCATTGATACGACGATGCACATAGGTTGTGCAGCCGCTAAGAGCTATGTTCCTTGGGGCGTCGGGACATAAAAAGGAAAATAACTTGACAAAAAAGATCATTTTTTTAAACCATTTGATTTAGACATTATAACTCTGGTCAGACACCGCGTTTACCCAAGGCGAATTAAAATACGTTTATTCCCACCTGTACGGGGTCCTAAAAACATTAACCCATAAATGTCAATTGTTTCAATTCTGTGACATTTGGAAACAGTTAAGATAGATTAGAGGCCACAGAATGTTGCGTCTGATCGGTTTCTTTACTATTTGCTAAAGTACGGAACTTGATTTAAACAACACGTGTTTTGTAATATTAGAGCTCTCGAAAGCAGGCAAATTGTAGGTCAGTAAAGGGTTGTTTAGTTGGTCAATGATAAGCTAACCCTTTTAACCCTGTAGACCGGTGCAGACGCCGAGGTAGAAATACACTGTATCTATGCAAACCTTGTAGATCCTGATAAGACCGCACGTAGCTAGAACGTCTCGCCAGAATCTAAATGTAAACTGTTTGTCATCCTGTCAGTGAACTAATCAGAAATCCTTTTCTATAAGAATATATTTAAAGCGAGAAGAGTCCTGTTTAGAAACTCAGGGATGAAAGAGTAAAACATAAATATCACCCAAAAGCGCGTAGGAAAATAGTTCCAGAGTACTGTTTTCTTTTCAGAATTCGTCTTTCTGTGCCAATTTATATTCAATCCGTATAAAGTCTCGAAAACTGAAATGTTTTGAAAGACGTTCCATGCGGGGCCGGCCTGCAAAATTAATTTTCAAGAGTTCATTTGGACTATTTTATGCAGCGTACGAACAACGGAAGTGGAGCAACGCGGTCCAGTACCGGAAGTAGAAATGTAATGACAAAGAAACTTGATTTAAAAAATCAACTTTCAAAAATCAATTATCACATAAAATCCACCCAAGCAGGCACACGTCGCTATGGCAACGTCACATCAACGTCGGTGCAACGTCATGACGTTGCATCGACGTAGATGTGACGTTGCATATAGATCATGACGTCGCACCGACATTGATGTGACGTCACAATTACGTCATGTGCCTGCTGGGATCTTATCTGTTTCAAGAATCGCTATTCAGAACAACTTACAGCAAAAGCAGCTTCTATCCTGCTTCTCTGTCCGGCAACTTCATCCTGGACCGATTGCTTCAGCTTCAAAGCTGTAGTCTTGAGGTGAAAGAAGGGCCTCTGAAATACACAAGTGCATTTGATAGAATTTTCTTAAAAGTCAAAACGAGGACGAAAACCTCCCAGCGGGCACATGACGTAATTGTGATGTCACATCAACGTCGGTACAGCGTTTTTTTATCATTTCCCTTATTTAAGGCCCCAGTCTCATTACGTTATAACAAGCTTAATATGAAATAAAGGCACTGCCTTCTGAGCAAACACACTCATTTACACACCTATCTATCTATCTTCATTATATTGATTTGGTGACTCAGTTAGTTTGCAGCGTGGACACTTTAAAGTACCCTGAAGCACTAGCGTTATACTATAGATTTGGGGCTTATCATCATTTTGTAAATCTTGGGAAGGTAAAAATCCACAGGTAGCCAGATAGCTCATTGTGTCTCATACAATTCGCAGGGCTTTATTTTATACCCCTGAGTGATAGTTTGTGAAAAGTTTTAATTGCTTGGCCAGACGAGAAGCGCTTTCCACCCTACCTACAGAAGTTCCGGTAAATGCTTCGCCAAATGCTCCGGTTACCCGTTGGTCCAGTCACGGTGCTGGGTTTTACTGTCTAACCATTGCGGCTCAGTGCGGTACGTTTCAGTAAATTTAAACGCGTGACATAGTTTCGGAACTTTCCCGCGACCAAACTTCAGCGTTTGATGCGGCATCGGTCTTCGAAAATTATTTCGACGCATTTTGTGTTTCTGTTTTGATAGGTCTTAACTCCTTTTGGTTTTGAGAAGCAATTTTTGGATAGGAATACAATACTCATGAACTCTGTAAAGATGGCGGATTATCGCGAGAAATTGAACGAGATTCCAGGCGAGATTTGGGTGCCTAAGTATGTTGTTCCAGTCTCTCTACAGTGAAGCAAACACTTCGTGTGTTTGCTATAATAAGTTAATTTTGCGCCGTTATTGTAGGAGAAAGTGACTATGGGGCGCCGTGTTACTATTTAATCCGTATTTATAGATATCCAATAATTCGAATTATTGATATCAATTATTATTTATGGATATCCATAATTCGAATTATGGATATTCATAATTATTTATGGATATCAATAATTATTTATGGATATTCATAATTCGAATTATGGATATCCATAATTCAAATTATGGATATCCATAAATCGATCTGAATTAATGTTATCCATAATTCGAATAATAGATCCATAATTCGAATTATGGATATCCATTATTCGGCTGATTTATGGATATCCATAAATCGAATTATGGATATCCATAATTCGATTTATGGTTATCTATAAATACGGATTAAATAGCAAAACGGCGCCTCATAAGTGACACCTAACAGAACCTACCAAAACGTACTGAAACGTAATAAAAGCGTAGAATAAAACGTAGCAGAACATATGACGACATAGGAAACCGTAGGAGTTGCGTAGTGTAACATGTTGAGGGCCTCAGGTATATTGTTTTTTACGTTTTTTCTACGTACTGAATGCGTTTCATCTACGTGTTTTTGCTAGGTATACACTACGTATATCGAAATCCCACGTATATAGTACACCTTCGATGGCTCGAACACCGATGACTCGTTTACCATGGCGGAGTCGAACCCGTTTTCGATCCTCTACATAAGAAATAGTGGGGGATAAATTAGGAGATTTCAGTTTTTACCTTACAAATGTATGTTGTGTATACTCATTAGAATCGCTTCGATGAGGCGATTCTAATGAGTACACACAGCATACATTATCGAGACGATTCTAATGAGTACACACAGCATACATTATCGAGACGATTCTAATGAGTACACACAGCATACAGTTTCATTATAGAACACCGAAAAGATGTCCAAAAGTATCTCTTTATGCCTCCAGACAGTAACCCTCAGTGGCTCGAACTACCCCTGTTTCGAACAGATTTTCGTGGTCCCTTGAAATTTGACTGTATTTTGAAAAGTTCAAAACAAACGTAGCTGGGTCAAGGTTGTATGTAGCCATATAAGCCGTATGCACTACGTTTTCACCACGTTTTACTACGATTATTGTCGTTCAACCACGTTTTAAAATACGCAGTAAAACTTAGTCCTCATTACGTGACATTGAGACTGTGGCCAATATAGCTGTACGTAATACGTTTTCACTACGTTTACCACGTGTATTGCCTTTCTGCTACGATTTGAAATGCGTAGTAAAACCTAGCCCTCATTACGTGACATTGAGACTGTCGCCTATATAGCTTTATCATTTGACGTCGCATATTAGAGTGTAACAACGCCATGTAATAAATTCTAAATCCACCAGTGGATTAAATATGCAAATTAGTTAGATACGCTCCATAACATTATATGTACGACGTCCTGTTTACTAATGACAGAATATTGACATTTTTGTTAAGCAATCGAGAATAAAATGCGTTTTAAATGGCATATGATAAATAGAATCTTGCATTCGTGCTCATGTACTATTAAATTTATTGAACTCGTTGTCGAAAAGGGATAAAATGCTCGACGAAGCCTCGCATTTTATTCCTTTTCCTCAACTCGTTTAATAAATGCAATAATACATGAACACTCACGTAAGATCCTCTATGTACGTAATACGTTTTCACTACGTTTTACTGCGCTGTTTGCCGTCCTGCTTAAGAAATAGATCAGCTCTAGCTGTGATTTGTTGAGTAATAAATCACAGTTTGGCGGTCAGTTGTAAGTAGACAAATCACGCGCGAGTAGACCACAGACTAGAGCTGATCTATTTCGATTCTAACAGGCTGAAAATTGGCAATAATGCTGTTGTTTCCTTCAAAATCTCTCAACTTTTCGCCAATGTTAGAAGAAATCCCGCTAAAATTATCGACTGGAACACGTTCATTTATATCTTTTTCTAACGTTTTCGATGCGAGAATATGACGTTACACCGCCTAACCCCCGGCCAGCGCCACCCTCTAATTTATCTTTAGAGCTTAATTGTATGTAATATGGAAGCTATAAGAATCTATAAATGTGCTTGTAAAAGCTAAACCAAACATAAAAATTTCTATATGGACCAAGGGATTGAGGGCATCAAAGTTAATGAAGGGGTGGGGGCATCAATGTTACTGAAGCAGCAGGGTTGGGTATACATCAATGAAATATTTGGACTGGTATGCAAGATCGATGCAAGTATCAATTGGATTTGTCTTTGAGTTTAGGACATACAGGGATCTATAAACTTTGTCATAAACTTCAACCAAATGTAAAATTTCTAAGTCTATGACCTTAACCTCAAGGTCACTGTGGGGGGGGGGGGGGGGTGGGACATGCATCAATGAAATATTTAGATCAGTATGTTTGTTTGTTTGTTTGATTTGAGGTTTAACGTCCCCATCAACACTGTAAAGGTCATTTTGGAGACAGTGCTTCCAATTTTGTGGGACTTTTACCCGACATTGAGATGAAATGACATCTCAAGCCCTGCCGCCCAATGAAACCAATAGGATTTATGAGCATGGACGGACCGACTCGCACCACTTTGCCTGGGCAGGCTTAGATAGATCAGTATGTAACTTCAGTGTAAGTATCAACTAAATCTATTAAAGGGTTCAGAAGATACAATCTCTTAGAAACTTTGACGTAAAACTTTAACCAAAATGTTAACGGACGGACAGACGGACGGACGGAAGGACGGACGGACAGACGGAAAGACGGACACACGGACAGACGGACGGACGGACGAACGAACGGACGAACGGCAAGACGAAAACTATATACCCCAGTAGCATACTTCGTATGCCGGAGGTATAATAAAGGCACTGCCTTTTGAGCAAACACACTTAGTTAACCCCTTAAGTATTTAATAGTGGTGTAGGATATCAAATAAACCGATAGTGCTAGTGTCGTAGCTAAGTGGTTAGTGCACTTGCCTCTGACATTACGATAACACACCCGTGCGATAAAGTGCATTTTTCACATCTCCAAAATGGGTACTTTTCTGATGAAAATCCGTGATATTTTTCTTATAAACACTGCAAACATAGTTTATGGGTGCTCATTAGAACCGCCTCATCGAGGCGGTTCTAACGAGTACCCACAACCTATGTTTTGGAGCAAAAATAAGAAAAATACTGTAAACCCCCGTAAACCCCAGTTTTCTCTTTATGAAGTGGAGTATAGGGGGGTCTTTATTTCACGGACTTGTTCACGTGATGGATGCTAGAGGCCTCCGTTTCGAACACCACCACCACCCCTCCCCCCCACAAGCAGCGACATTAAAGTTTGGTATATGAACATGTATATGTATATGAACATGTTCCATTGGCATCATTTGCAGGAATAAATTCCATAAAGTGCATCGTGCTTCAGATCGGGACGTTTACTGTTTACTGGTTTGGTTTGGTTTGGTTCATAGCCATTCGGCCGCGGTAACTCTCAGGTATTGTCTTCTTCGTAAGCGTCATCTAATTATATAATCTCTGGGTACATGACATACTAGAGCCCGCATCCCCCCCCCCCCGCCCCCGTGCAGGGAGAATCATCCCCTTTCCTTACCGTAATATCATGATTATAGAGAAGGCGTTCGACCTGCAAATCCCGAATGTATGTACACCTGCGAGTAATGGTCGAATGTGGCCTACGACAATAAAAGTAGAATATTTACGTTGGGATTCGCCTCCGCCTTGTACATAGTTTTAGTTAGTATGACAATGCTCCAGTGTTGGTCCTGGGTGCACTTCATGGGAAGAAAATTAGATAGGGGGACTCAAAGTTAGTTTGCAGCAAGGACATTTTAAAGTATACTGAAGTACTAGTCAATTGTTAAGGGATTTTGGGTTCATTATCACTTTGTAAATCTTGGGAAGCTAGCAATCCACCAGGTAACCAGATAGCTAATTGTGTCTCTTATTAAATATTCCCAGGGCCTTATTTTATTACCCCTGAGTAATAGTTTGTGAAAAGTTTTAATTGCTTGACCCTACCGAGAAGCTCCCGGACCGGTAAACGCTTCGGTTAATGCTCCGGTAACTCGTTGGTCCAAGCGCGGTTCATCGAGGCGGTTCTAACGAGTACCCACAATCTATATTTTAGAGCAGAGTGAGTGAGTGAGTTTTAGTTTTACGTCCCACCAACAGCTAAGGTCATACGGAGACGGGACCTCGGTTTAAAGACTCATCCGAAAGTCTGTTTAGAGCAGAAATAAGAAAATAATGTTTACCCCTGTAAACCCCAGTTTTACTATATAAAAGTGGGGTTCAAGGGGATCCGAATTATATAGGCGTGTTTTCATGATGTTAGCATGTGTGTGTGTGTGTGTGTGTGTGTGTGTGTGTGTGTGTGTGTGTGTGTGCGTGCGTGCGTGCGTGCGTGCGTGCGTGCGTGTGTGTATGTGAAATCTTTAAATCGCTGTATGATTTTTTTTAAAACAGAGTACCTTTTCGATAAATAAATACATAAATAGACCACAGTAGCAGAAATAATAATAATGATAATAATGGCGAATAATTAGGGATGACAGACATATTAGGATCCCTTATTAAGATGCTTATTTCTGATGGAAGTCTTGTTTAAAATAGGTTTAACGTTATTTTGTCTTGTTTACATAATCAGAATTGATAATTAGCCATAAGAAATATTTACAAAGTTATTTGTCATGTTGGCAGACATTCAGAGATGACAGACATTTTGGGATCCATTATCAACATGCTTATTTCCGAAGGTTGTTTTGTTAACATAAGTTTAACATTAGTTTGTCTTTTTTATATAATAACAATAGATTATTTTGCTGTTTGCTCAAAGTTCACTCATTTTCCAAATAAATTTTGAGGAAAACACAAGCTGTCACCCCTAAATTTTGAAATGAACTCCTATATATAAGGAGGAAGATTCCATTTGGTACAAAACTGGTTAAGGGATGACGCACATATTGAGATCCTTTTTTAAGATCCTGTAATTGTAAATTGTACTGTTGTAAGTTGCCTATTTATTGGAATGAATAAATATTGATTAAGCCAAAAGATATTTTCTCAGTTAATTTTCGGGCTGTCGGACATTTAGGGATGGCGGACATTCAGGGATGACGGACATATTGGGATCCATTAATATGATTTCCGAAGGCAGAATTTTTAACATAGGTTTAACGTATTTTGTCTTGTTTATTTAAATTATAATTGATTATTAGCCACAAGAAATATTTCCTAAGTAACTTGTCAAGATGGCGGACATTTAGGGATGAACCCTTATTAAGATGCTTAGTTTCGAAGGTGAACATTTTTTAACATAAGTTTAACGTGAATTTGTCTTTTATATAATAATAATTGATCATTACGAAAACACGCCTATACAAATACAGTCGAACTTCGATGGCTCGAACCCCTTTGGGACCATGAAAATTTGTTCGAGCCAGGGGATGTTCGAGCCACTGAGATTACTTCCAGGAGGCATAACGAGATACTTTTGGACATATTTTCGGTGTTCTGTAATGAAAATGTATGCTGTGTGTACTCATTAGAATCGCCTCATCGAGGCGATTCTAATGAGTACACACAGCATACATTTGCAAGATAAAAGACAAAAATCTCCTGAACAATCTCGCACCATTTCTTATGTAGAGAACTTCCCTAGGGGCTCAAGAACGGGTTCGACTCAGCCATGGTAAACGAGCTATCGGTGTTCGAGCCATCGAAGTTCTACTGTACATTGTTAATTTTACTGCCGAAACATCGAGAATTTTAAGATGCAAAAATTGTGATATTTTTCTTATTTCTGCTCAAAATATATATTGTGGGTACTTGTTAGAACCGCCGCATCACGGCGGTTCTAACGAGTACCCACAATCTATATTTTATAGTGGAGCGTGATAGCTCAGTGTTAAGTGCACTTGCCTCTGATTGCTAGAGGTCCCGGTTCGATCCCCGGCAGCGGCGATACAATTTCGGTGTCCGAACACGCTCCATTGGCATCATTTGCAGGGATGAATGTCATCAAGTGCACCGTCCTTCGGATCGGGACGTTAACTGGTGCCCCCCTGTGAAGGGAGAACCATTCCCTGTGCAGGTTAAAGATCCCTACCGTAATTACATGATTACTGTGTAGGCTTTCATCCTGCAAACCTGGAGTGTATGTAATTTACACCTGCGGTAATGGCCAAATGTGACCGACACAGTATCAGTATAGAAAGAAAGAAAGAAAGAAAGGCAAAAGAAAAATAAGGTTTACCCCTGTAAACCCCAGTTTTACTATCTAAAAGTGGGGTTCCAGGGGGTCAAAATTATATAGGCATGTTTTCGTGATGTAGAAAAGATAAAAAATAATATTTTTTTAAGTTAATTTTCATGTTGTCGGACATTTGGGGATGATGGACATTTAGGAATGCTTGGGACATCCTTAAGTGTCCGACAAGAAAACAGTTAAAGTTGAATTTTGAATATTTTACAAAAATATTTTCGCGAAATTTTCACTTACTATGTCATAATTGGTCGTTCTCATCCTTTTTCAACAGCTTTCCGAAAAACATTGATTTTGTCGGACACTTAGGGATGCCGTTCGTTTAGGGTCCTACAGTAGTTAGCTCAAAACTGAGGCGCTTATCAGTCTGTGCGGAAATGGAATTACTGCAGGCTCAGGAGGACGAAGTTTTTGTCATACCCTAGTTTGCCGGGCTGTTTTGGGAGGCAGAAGCCTAATGATATTATTTTTGTTACTGTCATTAAAGTAATGGATTTATTATTATTATTATTATTATTATTATTATTATCATTTTTATTATTATTATTATTTGGTGACCTCAATCTGTGTTTCGACACTGACACCTTACACAAATGTCTAGTACGCACCCGCACCAACGCTAAATACATGTACCATAAAAACAAGATTAAACACTCCTGGCGACAACATCGGCCCCCGCCCATCGGGGCTTGAAGAAATAGATGGGTGGCATGATGCTTCCACGCAGAGCTGAAACAGACCCGCATACGAGTACTGGTAAACCGCTGAGAGGACCTAAGCCTTCCCAGGCAAAGCGGTGCGAGTGTCGGACCGTCCATGCTTATACAACCTATTGGTTTCATTGGGGGCAGGGCTTGAGGTGTCATTTCATCTCAATGTCGGGAAAAAGGTCCCGTAAAAGTGGAAGAAACGTCTCCAAAATGACATACAGTGTTGACGGGGACGTTAAACCTCAAATCAAACAAAAACACCCTAAACGCCTCCCTCAAGGACTCCAACTTACCAACAGAGTCAGGGGAGCAACTTGTTCAGGACATAGCAAAGTGGCGAGGCCTCTTCTGAAGGGGTGCTTGTGGATAGGAGGGAAATAGAGAAAGAAACAGTGAATCTGAGCAGAAACGGGAACAGCCCAAAGCCAAAGCTGAGGTATCACCAACAGAGCTGTCTTCCTCTAACCACTGTTGCTCTATCTCCAACAGACAGTTCAGAGCTAGAATTGGTCTCATCACACAAACAGTAACATTTCTCAAATGTGGTTAAGAATGGCAATGACGAACTATTATCCTAGCAAAAGGTAAGGTGTGTATTTGCTGACAATTCAAGGTAATTTTTTTCTGGCCCCCGCCCATAGGGGCTTGAAGAAATATATGGGCTGCATGATGCTTCCACGCAGAGCTGAATCCGGCCCCCACAATAGTACTGGTGAACCGCTTAGAGGATCTTAGCCTGTCCAGGAACCGCGATGCGAGGCGGACCGTCCATGCTAATAAACCCTGTTGGTTTCATTGGGCGACAGGGCTTGAGATGTCATTTCATCTCAATGTCGGGTAAAAGTCCAACAAAATTGGAAGCAACGTCTCCAAAATGACCTTTAAAGTGTTGACGGGGACGTTAAACCTCAAATCAAACAAATCAAGGTAATTTTCCTAAATTATCAATCTGAAGCTATGTTGTGGGTATTTATTACATAGCGCTGCCTCACTGAGGCAATTGTAATGAATGCCCACAAGTTGTAGGTGACAAAAATTATTATTTATTTTGATGAAATACTACATGTATTCAGAACAACTTACAGCAAAGCAAGCTTCTTCCATGCTCCTCTGTCAGGTAACTTCCACAGCACAGACGGCTCTGGTCATAATTCATGAAGCCACTGCTTCAGCTTCAAAGCTGTAGTCTTCAGGCGAATGAAATACCTCTCAGGCTCTGAAACACACGAGATCATTTGATAGGAATTTCCCAGCAGGAACACGTCGCTAGGGCAACGTCAAATCAACGTCGGTGCAACGTCATTACGTTACACCGACGTTGATGTGACGGTTCATAAAGGTCATTACGTTTTACCGACGTTGATGTGACGTCACAATTACGTCATGTGCCTGCTGGTTTTCTAACAAGCTAAGAGTGAACATTTAAACAGAATCATCATGAAAACACGCTTATATAATCTTGACCTTTTTAAACCCAATTTTTATGGAGTGAAACTTGGGTTTACAGGGGTGTATATCTTTTTTTTTATTTCTGCTCAAAATTCATTATTTTTATCATTTCTGCTCGAAAATATACATTGTAGCTACTCATTAGTTCTCTACCGCGTTGTTGAAGCGGTTCTAATGGGATCCAAACCTTTTGAGGCAGAGATTTGAAAAGTATCACGATTTCCGTTTCTAGCGGCTCCAGGGGAGCTTATAGTATAGTGTCTCGTCCGTCGTCCGTCCGTCCCCAGCTTTTACCAGTCTCTGCAACCTGCAGGCTGATCTAAACTACGCATGCCTCTGGTGGAGCATTGATGACATAAGCTTTTTTTCGAAATCGAACGAAGGCTTTGGTTGCTATGGCAACCACAAGGTCCCATGGACTTACAATGTGAAAATGCCTGTCATCACCGTAGCGCCTTCAGTTTTGATCGGAACTTTCTGAAACTTATATGTAAGGTGGCTTGGGATAAACACTCGGATGAGTTCGAATACCGGCCAAGTCGACCCGTTAATCATAGAGTTACGTCACCTTGATTGCTGAAAATGCCTATTTTTGAACTTGTCATCACGGTAGCCCCTCCGGTTTTGATCGAATCTTCCTGAAACTAACAAACAAGTAAGTCAAGGTTACAAGCTCGGATGAATTCGAAAACTAGCAATGTCGGTCGATTCCTTACGGAGTTAAATCCCCTACGTTGCTGAAAATGGTTATTTTTGACGTTGTCATCACCGTAGCCCCTTCAGTTTTGATCGAATCTTCTTGAAACGTACAAACAAGTAAGTCAGGGATAAAAGCATGGATAAGTTCGAAAACTGGCAATGTCGGTCGATTGCCCACGAAGTCATGTCCCCTAATTTGCTGAAAATGTTTATTTTTGACCACCTTGTCTTCAATTTTAATCACTTACAAACAAGTGAGTCAGGGATGCTGAAGATGCCTATTTTTGACCTTGTCATCACCGTAGCCCCTTCCGTTTTCATCTGATAGTTTTGAAACTTACATGTGGGTATGTATGGGATGAAACCTCGGCACAGTTTAAAAATTGGTGAGGTCGGCCTATATTTCAGATTAATGTCCCCCTTAATTTCAGAAAATGCCTATTTTTGACCTTGTCATCACCGTAGCCCCTTCAGTTTTTATCGGATCTTCTAGAAACTTACGTGTAAGTAAGTGAGGGATAAAAGCTTACATGAGGTCGAAAACTGATGGGTTCAGCTTATTTATCATAGACTTACGTCCCTTTCATTGCAGAAAATGCTTATTTTCGACCTCTTCATCACCGCTGCCCCTTCAGATTTGAACGAATCTTCTTGAAACTTCTATGTAAGTAAGCCAGGGATAAAAGCATGGATCCGTTTGAAAACTGATGGGGTCAGTCTATTTATCATTGAGTTACGTCCCTTTAATTACAAAAATGCATATTTTTGACCTTGCCGTCATCGTAACTCCTTCAGTTCTTATCGGATCTTCTTGAAACTTCAGAGATAAAAGCTTCGATCAGTTTGAAAACTGATGATGTCAGCCTATTTATCATTGAGTTACGTCCCTTTGATTGTCAAAAAATGCCTCTTTTGACCTTGTCATCACCGTAACTCCTTCAGTTTTCATCGGATCTTCTTGAAACCTATATGTAAGTTGGTCAGGGATAAAAGCTCGGATGAGTTTGAAAATTAGTGATTTCCGTCGATTAATAACACAGTTATGTCCCCTACTTTGCTGAAAATGCTTATTTACGAACTTTTCATCACCGCTGCCCCTTCAGTTTCGATCGAATCTTCATGAAACTTACAAACAAGTAAGTCAGGGATAAAAGCGAGGATGAGTTTCGAAAACTGGTGAGGTTGGCCTATTCATCATAGAAAAGTAGAAGTAACACAAAGATCAGGAATCGATACAATTACAATGTACCTTACTCCACCCATCAAAGACACCAAAGGGAAAGAAACACAAGCATGAAGCGACCAGACCATAATGGAAACCTAAACAAAGGAAGGCCATAAGGACAGTTTCTTTCCCACAAAATGGCCATATGGTCATCCAAAATAAAAAGACACAAGTGATACACACAGTAAGTAACAAACAACCACATAAATTAACCGCGACAGAAGAACCGCCTTGGAACGGTCAGTGGAAAGATTTACACTAGGGGGCTTAAATCGATTTTACGTGGCCACAATCCTCGTCCTTACTTCCGTCGCGATTTAGACGAATAATTTGTTCAGTCCGCATGAAGCCCTCCTTACTCATCAGTGCAACATCTCCGTGAACACAAATAATCAAAGAACCACAGAGGTGAGACAACGGTGAGGACTCGACAGCAAAAAACCACTGAAATGCTGGAGCAAAAGAAAACAAACAGTTAGACTCCGATGGGCCCGACCAGAGACAGAGCATCAGGCACAAACAACATTACCTTGAATAAGATCTCTCTAATTCTCAATAAGCCTTTACGTTGGAACCGTCATAGAATCTGAGGCCTGACCCACCGGCGTGCAATTACAGAGGGAAGCAAAGTTGCCAATCGTGATTGGGTTAACTACCATGCATGCAGTCTGTCGTCTAACATCCATGTTGTACCCAATCTTTTTATATCAAAGAATGATTTTACGAAATTGGGTTACATCCCTTTGATTGCAGAAAATGCCTATTTTTGACCTTGTCATCACCGAAGCGTTTGCAGACTGGTAAGGTCGGTCTTTTTATCATATAGTTATGTCCCTTTGATTGCTAAAAATGTCCATTTTTGACATTGTCAGCATCATAAATGCCTAAGATTTGAACGTATCTTCCTGAAACTTACATATAAGTAAATTGGGGATAAAAGCTTGAATGAGTTTGGAAACTAACCTTGTTGGCACATTACTCATAGAGTTGACCCCTATTGACACGGGAGACAAAATACTTTTGAAGGAGTTGCCTCCCCTGTAGGTGTATGCATTCCCCTTAAAGGTAGCTTTGCACTAAATACTGGAGATACTTGGTTTTATCACTTTGTGACAGAGCTTTTAGTTGCAGTCTAAATACCAGGCAGGCTTCCATTGGATAAATAGCCCATGTTTCATTTCAATGCGAGAAAAGGATGGTTATAAGGAAATACAATGATGTGTGTTTTATAATTATATCTGCAAGTTCAAAGAAATTGTTGTTGACCTCTCCGTTAAAAAAAGTCGGCTGGTATTGATTGCGAATCTGCATGTAAACAAACATGGCGGACCGTAACTTGAAAAGGAGCAGGGCAACATGTGGATTTTTTCTCATCAACTTGTTGAGCTAGGATGGCTCTATAAATAAGTAAGGTTTGAACAGTTTTGTATGTGTATTTTTTTGTGGAAGCATGTAAAATGTTACTACTGTCGCCTATGGAAAATATTCAGTGTTAAGCTCCCTATAGTCTGACAGAAAATAATAAATATATATATATTTGTCACTTAATACGTATACTAATCAAAGTTTGATAGGGATCACTTTTTATATACCAAATTTTGCACTGAAAATTTAAAATTTCTTGACAGAATTTGTACTCGGTATATTGGTAAATATCTTAAACAGAAACTCATGTGCAGTTCAGTACTCATAAAAGTAAGTGCACACTTCTCACACTTCGCAAATGAATTCATGCACCCCCAAAATCTTGCGTAGCACTGCTTTCCAACAGACCAATCAAACTTGTCAGTGTTCCTTTACCAAGCGTAAAATGGACTTCATTTGAGTTTGTGAAACACTAAAATGCCTAGAGGACAATTAAGAAACCGTTTGAGCCCCGAAAAAATGAATCGTGGCGTCGGAATGTTGGAATCTGGCGTTTCTCAACGTCGTGTTGCTGGGATTCTGAATGTGTCTCAGAGCGTGGTTTCCCGAATGTGGAGTCGGCATCTTACCCATGGAAATCCTTCACACAGACACGGCGGGGTCGAGAAAGGGCTACAACTCAACGTCAGGGCCGTTTCTTGTTGATTCAGTCTCGACGTCAACGGTTCCTGAACGCTACGCGTTTGCATAACGAGCTTAGGAACGGAACTGGAGTACGAATTTCTACACAAACTGTCAGAAACGGGCTCCACGAGTTCGGACTTAATGCCATGAGGCCGGCTGTACGTGTTCCGTTGACGAGACAAAACGTGCTAGACCGGTTGGACTTTGCCAGAACTCACGTCAGGTGGACGGTTCGTGACTTGACGGCAGTACTGTTTACTGAGGAGTCCAGATTCTGTCTAAACTTCACTTATAAACGTCAATTAGTGTGGCGAATGTCTAAAGAGCGATTCGATGACTGGGATGTGGCAGAGCATGATCGCTATGGAAAGGGGTCAGTCATGGTTTGGGCTGGGATAAGCGTGAACGGTAACACTGACTTGTACGTCGTTGAAAACGGAACGTTAATGGCAGTGAAGTACTGTAATGATATTCTTGATGAGTTTGTGAGACCATATGCAGATGCTATCGGCCTGGACTTTATTCTGATGGATGATAATGCCCTCCCAACCGTGGCAACGTCACTGATTCCTATGTGGAACGTGAGACAATCGTTCGTATGGACTGGCCTACTCGGTCACCGGACTTAAATCCGATTGAGCGTGCGCAGGACATGCTTCAGCGTGCTGTTTCAGCCCGACCAGTGCATCCGAGGACTTTACAGGAGCTCAAAGATGCATTGGTTGCTGAATGAAAGCTGATTCAACAAAACCGGATACAGACTCGGATTACGAGCATGCAGAGGCGATGTCGTACTGTAATTGATGCCCGTGGACGCCATACACGTTATTAGGCATGTTTGTCTAAACAAATTTGGAAATTTGTGACAAATCAGTTGTCCAAATCCCTTCGTGTTACGGCAAATTTTGGGGGTGCCAAGACGGTTGCTGTTGTCACGCTTGAATGCAGTACCAGTTGACAAAATTAATCACTAGGTTTTGTGAAGGATACGTGTTCTATCATTATGTATCAAATTTGGATTCAGCTGATTAATTCATCCAAAAAGTATTTTACATTAAAAAAGTGATCCCTATCAAACTTTGAGTAGTATAATTGCTCTACTCAACGGTTCCAGAGACCTCCTCCGTAAGAGATTTAGGCGGATTTTGCGTGCCCCTAGAAGACCTTTGGGGTCCACCCTTTTAAATTTTGAAACCTTCCTGCACAACTTCATATTCATGTCTATCAGATCGAAAAAAAAAATCAGAACAATCTGTCTAGTGGTTACTGAGAACTTTTGGAGACAACCCTTATCCTGCTGAATAAATTAGTTTAGCCACACCCATTGCTGTCTATCAAACATTCAAATTTATTAACACAATTGACAAACAGTGTAGGACCTGATCACACTGCTTCTTCAAAAGTCTTCTGATCTCGATCTACATTGTTTGCATAGGTAGAGGATGTTATGTTCCAGGGGATAAGGGTTAGATGTTTACTTCAGCCACTTTATAACTGAGCCTCCTATTGTGTCCATTTCTGTATGTATTGGAATTGCACACGGAGGAAGTCTGTTTACATTATAAATTACCAGGATTTGTGTCAAAAATATAAAGAAAGCAAAGTGTGGAACAACAATTTCCAGGTTAATTCTATTATTTCATGGAGGTTTAAAATATTAGGTAATATGCTCTATCAGTTTTGGTCAGTTTTAGAAACAGTGTTCTCATCAAGCTGTCAGATCTTATTAAGATAAGCTGAACCATGTGCTGCTAGGAGAACTAAATTGTCAACCATAATAGATAAAGGTATGTTCATGTATGTAATCAGACCGGACAGTCGTCGGCCCTCGCGAACTCAGTGGAAAGGCGATCCCAGTGTAAAGGAGAAGCGTCTCCGAGTGCAAAAACTGCCCTGATGAGAAGTGGTCAGTGAATATAATAAACTAAAAACAATCTGACAATCAATGCAGCTGCTTCCCTTCAACAGGCCCGCGCCCTCCTACCGTATCCAGCGCTTGCGACCACCACCCGTCCGTCATGACGTACCCGTGTCTTCTACGTCTGAACTTGTATAGGTACTGATTGGTCGACAGTCACCGAGTGTGGGCTGGGAAAATAGTCCCGGACTGAGATTCAAACTGTTTTATTCAACCCCCACATTCCACTTTTGTATACAAACAGTGTAGATCCCGATCAGACCCCGCGTACTGTGGCGCCTGATCTTGGTCTCCAATGTTTGCCAAGCCCAACCCACGACACCAGCCCAGACTCTATAGATAAACCTCTTATGCAACACTGATCTACTATTTTCTACTACAATCATATACGTTAATTGGTGATATTACATGTAAAAGTGAATTTTTACATGACCCGCGGAGACCAGACAATATTCAATATGCAGCCCGAATCTGAAGGTGGGTTGCAGTAGATTTTTGACAGTCGCTTAGCGAGCGCCGCCCTCTTCTGTAGGTTTACCGGTATTGGATGGTGATGTTAAGTATGGATTGCGGTTACTTTGACATGCTTATCACTTGTAACACAAATTCTTGTGTAGTGTCATAGTTTTCTGACGTATCTGCTCTTTAATGAACCGACGGGAAAACTGCCGGTTGCGTTGTAATAAGTAGGTTGGGAATGGAAATTCAGATGAGTTTTAAAGCTGGTGTGATGTGGTCTGCCTATCTCTCATAGAGTTACGTCCGCTTGAATGCTGAAAATGCCTGATTTGACCTTGTCATCAGCACGAATCCTTCAGTAAAGATTGGAACTTCCTGAAACTTTGAATCTGTCATTTTAAATGTTTTGGTGGTAAGATTTTCAATGTTTTTGAACATGCGTGTTTTCGTAATGTTAACAATGACCGTGATAGCTCAGTGGTTAGTTCACTGGCCTCTGATGCTAGAGGCCTTTGGTTCGATCTCCGGCGGCGGTGATTATTTCGGTGTCCGAACACACTCCATTGGCATCATTTTCAGAGATGAATGCCAAAAAGTGCACCGTCCTTCGGATCGGGACGTCAAGTGGAGGCCCACTGTGCAGGGAGAGTCATCCCCTGTGCACGTTAAAGACCCCTATCGTAATTACATGATTACGGTCTAGGCTTTCATCCTGCAAAGACCGGAGTATATGTAATGTACAACTGCGAGTCATGCTCAAATGTGACCGATCGCAGATCGTATTTAGATAGAAGATACTTTATATAACACAGATTCATGACTAGTGAGGATTTTGGAGTAATTTTACTCCATTCCCCAAACAAACATGTTGTGGGTTCTTGATAGTATTACTTCATCAAACTATAAATGGGCAACGAGTATGATTTGGGATAATTTCTTATTCTTTCCATGGAAACATGAAGTGAGCACTTGATAGAATTGCCTCATCAAGCTGCTGGATTTTAAGCAAATCTAAGCAATCTAATAAATGCCAACAGAAATGCAAATTCACCACATATACATTTAGGATTAGAGCGGTGTTCATTACAACAGACTTTGTTTTCCACTATGAAACACTAGGAGAAAACCCAGTGGGCACACAACGTGTAAGCAACGTCGTATCAACGGCGATGCAACGTCACAGTATTGCATTGACGTTGAAAAGACGTTGCATAGACGCCATGTGCCAATGGTAAGTGCCTGTGCCAGAACCATGTTGACGGTTTGGTTGAACTATTTTTTTTATTTTTTGCATTTGTTTTGTCCTTTTTTCTAATAAAGTCAAAACCACCAAAAACAGAAACAAAAAAAAAAATAAATAAACAAGAATTCCACCAAAGTCTATTAAGTTCCCAGCAGGCACATGACGTAATTAGGACGTCACATCAACGTCGGTAGAACGTCATGACGTTATGCAACGTCACATCAACGTCGGTGCAACGTTGTGACGTTGCACCGACGTTGATCTGACGTTGCCCTAGCGACGTTTGCCTGCTGGGTTTGGCCATTTGGGTGTAGCTAGGGTTGACGCAAATGTTGACGCACTGGCAAACGGACGGACGAACGGACGGATATCGCACCATGCTAAAAACAGGTGCGACAAAAAAAAAAAAAACAAGATGGCGCGGTACAATGAACTTCATAAAGAAAACGGCAGAAAACAAATCACCGGTCGCGCAAAGTCTTGGGATTTTAAAACGTTAAGAAGATGTTAAACAAATGTAAGATGAACGTTCTTACCATAAATATAGACACCAGTCGAAAATTTATGTAGCAAACATTGATTCTTGACTCAAGCAGATCTTCGCAAAAATTTCAATCAGTGACTGCTTTGAATGAGCGATTTTTGTCCGTGCACCGTTTCCCATTCACATTTGTGGTCAGCGATTGGTCGATCTTATTACTCAAAAACACTCAACTACTTCGCATGTATTAGCTTTTTGGGGAAAATCTGCCTTTCCTGATTATACACACTACATTTGAAAAGTTTTGTTTGTTTGATTTGAGGTTTAACGTCCCCGTCAACACTGTATATGTCATTTTGGAGACGTTGCTTCCAATTTTGTGGGACGTTTACTCGCCATTGAGATGAAATGACATCTCAAGCCCTGTCGACCAATGAAACCAATAGGGTTTATAGGCATGGACGGTCCGGCTGACCCCAATTTTCTGGGCAGGCTTAGAACCTCTAAGCGGTTTACCAGTATACTTTCAGCTCTGCATGGAAGCATCATGCAGCCCAAATCTATTTCTTCAAGCCCCAATGGGCGGGGCCGACATTTGAAAAGACTGCTACACATTTATATGAAGATAATGTTGTATTACTTAAAACAATTTGCGTGGAACATGAAGCCGCTTTAGCTAGAGGTATTGGGTTCGATCCCCGGCAAGCGGCGATTAAACGTCGGTGTCCAAACACGCTCCATTGTCACCATTTGCGTGACCGGGGCTGGAAGAAATAGATGGGCTGCATGATGCTTCCACGCAGAGTTGAGACCGACTCGCAAACAAGTACTGGTAAACTGCTTAGAGGATCTAAGCCTGCCAAGCCAAAGCGGTGCTTATAAACCCTAACGCTTTCATTGGGCGGCAGAGATTGAGATGTCATTTCATCTCAATGTCGGGTAAAAGTACCATAAAATGGGAAGCAACGTCTCCAACATGACCTATACAGTGTTGATGGGGACGTTAAACCTAAAATCAAACAAACAAACAAAAGTCACCATTTGCGTGGATGAATGCCACAAAGTGCGCCGTCAATCGGATCGGAGCTTTAACTTGAGATTGCCTACACAATGAGTGTCAGCTGTGCAGGTGAAACATACGTGGACAGAAATCGTCTTCCCCACCACCCCACTCGCCCACCACCTCCTCCAAAGCACCACATTTCATTGTGTTGTAGTGTATTGTAAAGTTTAAGCATTTTACGTCCGCTACGGTCAGGCGCGTTAGCATTACCCAACAACAGGACGTAAAATTTGAGTGCGTCTTGGCTGCAAAATACCACATCCCCCATTCAGGGTTTAAGGAGAATGGGTACACCCTCAGGGGAGGCAACTCCTAAAAAAGTGTTTTTGTCTCCCATGTCAATAGGGGTCAACTCTTATAGGAAAAGTCAACAGGAAGTACCGAAATTTGTCTCCCATTGAAAAATGGCGGACAAAATGTGCTGGGTGTTCCTATTCCCCATAAGTCATGCAGGCAATAGATTCTTTCATAGCCCCCAAATTCTCTGCCGAGCCAGCGTAGATTCGCCAGCGACTTTGCTCCCAAACATGTATTATGTATGCATATGTTCGAGTTTTACGTCCCAACTACAGCTTAGATCATACGGAGACGGGATCTCGGTTTAAAGACCCCCTGAAAGTCTGGATAAGCCCGGAATCGATTGCACGACCCTGGTTTATGAGGCGAGTAGCATAACCACTACACCATGGATGCTTGTGTCCCAAACATATAGAAGAGACTTTGGGTTGCCAGATTCACGCAAGTAGTCATTCGCCTAACCCTATTGACGGACCGTCCTAACCCTATTGACGGACCGTCCTAACCCTATTGACGGACCGTCCTAACCCTATTGACGGACCGTGCATGCTCATTTGAGGACCATGCTGTAAATCAGAAATACGGTAAATGGTC
The DNA here is from genome assembly GCA_963580285.1 of Lucinisca nassula. Taxonomy (NCBI): domain Eukaryota; kingdom Metazoa; phylum Mollusca; class Bivalvia; order Lucinida; family Lucinidae; genus Lucinisca; species Lucinisca nassula. Next base: position 83,615,528 of record OY757023.1, read on the forward strand.
AACAGTAGACAATCAACGTTGATTAAACGTTAAATCAAGGTTGTTATTGCGAAAACAAGCCTATTTAAATATATATTAACCCTTCTCTTGCTGAATATTCATTTAAGCCACACCCATTTCTGTGTATAAACCAGTCAAATTACTTGATGTAATTAATTGCAACAAATTCATCTGATCTGGATCTACACTGTTTCCAAAGATAGGGGTTGTCGTGAACAGCAAGATAAGGGTTAAAAATTTTACCACCAAAAATTAAAATTTTATGATGAAAAATAATGTGTTATTTTTTCTTGTTTCTGTTCAAATATAGATTGTGAATACTCATTAGAATGGCCTCGATGAGGCGGTTCCAATGAGTACCCACCATCAATGTTTCTGAGCAGCATTAAGAAAAGAAGTACCCCTGTAAACCCCAAATTACCACTTAAAAGTGGGGTTCAAGATAGACGTGTTTTGGTGATGTGTGCCTGCTGTGTCCTTTATTATGGGTGGGCTCAAGAAGTCCAAGCGGGCACACAACGTGTATCATTGAGACAACGTCATATGCACGTTATATGCACATCGATGCAAGGCATCGAAATTTAATGCGACTCTGTTTAAACGTCACTTGCCCAGTGGGATATAGTAAATACATGGTTGGTGTCTTTAATAATAAAATATAATCGGTGAGCCTTTGACAATTTTATAGGAGCGAGCTTTAGCGAGCTATAGGGGTGAGCTTTAGCGAGCCCCTATAAAATTGTCGCGGCGAACCGATTGTATTTTATTACTAAAGACACTAATCATGTATTTAGTTTATACTGCAATTCAAAACAATCAAGGGGTTTTGAAATTTCATAAACTCCGGAGTCTTTCTCTTTCCATCTCTCTCACTCTCTCTCTCTCTCTCTCTCTGATATTGTTAAGTCAATGTTCTATCACATTGTGCATATCTACATACTTGATTTAAACTGATGTTATCTTAATGTATGTTCTCACCGGTTGATTGCAATGGTTATGTAATTTTCGGGAAACAGATTCATATAAGTCGATCGACTTCTTTCTGGATCCCTTCATATACTGTATATTGTAATGAACATTAATACATATTGTATGTTTGTATTATGCATGTATTATGAATAAATATGTTTAAACCAAACTCCGGAGTTGACCCATTCCACCACCCCCAATAGTTTTATTACTGACCGTCCCAAGGCGGTCGTTCTTTTGTGCAATGTATTATTTGTTGATTTGCTTTGTACCGTTGGCTCATGTTTCGTATGATGTTTTGTGTGTGTCTCCATGTCCTTTACTTACCATAAGTACTCTGTCAAATGAGCCAGTGCATGACAAAACCTATAATAAGACATGTGCGCCCAACGAAGACTCAGATCAGCCTGCGCATCCGCGCAGTCTGATCAGAGTCTTCGTTGTGCGCTCCAAGGAAAGCGCAGGGCCCAAAGCCCTTTCATGCAGCAGGAGAAGTCACTAGTTAGACTATATGGATGCGCAGGCTGATCTGAGTCCTCGATGTGCGCACATGTATTATTGTAGGTTTTGTCGTGCGCTGCCTCAAATGCTTCGGGTAAGGTCAACGACGGCCATATAGAGATATGGAGGGCTATGTTCTGTTCCTGGTATACCTGCTGTGAAGATCATATCAGTTGTTCCTCTGTCCTTTCGGAATCCACACTGACAGTTCAAGTTGTTCTTTCCTGAAGTCGGTTAAGGACTTGCAAAAAGGACCTTCCCGTCAATTGATAATAAAGAGATGCTACGATGATTGTCACAGACCTGAGGATTTCCTTTCAGTTTGAATTGTTTGTTTGTTTCGTTTGCTTTGAGGTTTAACGTCCCTGTCAACACTGTAAAGGTCATTTTGGAGACGTTGCTTCCAATTTTTGTGAAACTTTTACCCGACATTGAGATGTATGACATCAAAAGCCCTGCCGCCCAATGAAACCAATATGGTTTAAAAGCATGGACGGTCCGGCTCGCACCGCTTTGCCTGGGCAGGCTTAGATCCTGTAAGTGGTTTTCCAGTACTCGTATGCGGGTCGGCTTCAGCTTTCGCGCTATTTCTTCAATCCCCGATGGGCGGGGGCCGTTTCCGTTTGAACAGGTCCGTCATAAGGTATGCACTTCAGTTACTGCTTCTATACAGAGGATCTTACATGAGTGGTAATGTATGATTGGATTTATTAAACGAGTTGAGGAAAAGGGATAAAATGCGAGGCTTTGCCGAGCATTTTATCCCTTTTCCTCATTGAGTTTAATGAATGCAGTAATACATGAGCACGAAAGCAAGATTCTATTTATCATATGACATATAAACGCATTTTATTCACAATTGTTTACAAAAATATCAATATTCCGCCATTAGTAAACGCGACGTCGTGAAGGACGTCGCATATGTAACGTTATGGGACGTATCTAGCTAATTTGCATATTTAATCCACTATGTTATGCATAAGAATTTATTTTTCTGATTCCAACTTTCACCCCACTGGGTGACCTAATAGTGCTCAGAACTGTCTGGAAAGAAATGAGTCAGAGATTAATTTTATTTGAAAACAACTTGTTTGCAAGGAAAAGTACTTTGGAAGCTTCCAGAAAGTTCAGGTTTGCATTATTTTTAGAAAATTACCTAATCTTATTCCATAACCCTCTGGAATGTTCTAGAGAAATCTTAGGGTCTATAAAAGAGCTTGATTTTTTTTCTTTGAGTCAGACTTTGAAGTTTGGGTTTATAACAAAAGTTATTTCTGGATTGTTAAAGGTTATATTTCATTTCGGACTGTGGATTATGTGGGATCAAGGAAAATAGATTCATTCAAGGATATTTCATAACAGAGCTAAGTACATTTAATTTTCTTACTTCTACAGGTTAAAGATACTTTGTAAATAAATTTTGGTAATTTTTTCCAAAAGGCTTGTTTGCTTTTTCTTTTTGCTTCGCCTGGCTCGTAACAACTAGTGGATTATCGAAAATATTACATGGCGTTATTACACTCTCAGACGCGACTTCATATGATATATAGCAGTTAACTGAATATGTGTAGTAATATCCAGGGTAGATGGAGCCCTCAAGCCCTGGTTGGCAATCCATCTAGGAGGCAACTCGAAACAAAAACCTACATATCTGGATTTGCCTGTTCCAGGTATGTGGCCAAGAAGTGAAGGCAATGATCAGGAATCGATACAATTACCCCACAACTACCATCGGGGACGCCAAAGTGAAAGAAACTCAAACGCGAAATAACTAGACCCTAATGTAAACATCAATAACGGAAGGCCAAAAGGACAGTTACTTTCCGACAAAATGGCAAATTGGCTATCCAAAGCGATTCACACATTCAAAGACAAACTATAACAAAAATAAACCGCCACAGAAGAACCGCCTTGGAACGGTCAGTGAAAAGTATTTCACGGTTGATGGTGTGTGTGTGTGTGGGGGGGGGGGTCTTAGTCTGCTTCGGTAGCTGGGGCGGAAGAAATAGTTTCTCTGATTCAAAGGCCCAGAAAGCTATCCAACAACTTGTTGTTGAGCATGAAGAGCATGGTAAGGCACTGAAGAAATCATGGTCATTCACCACATCCAAACTTAGCTCCAGGTGTTACGCCTATTGATCCAGCTAGCTCAGGATGAGAGAGTGAGGTTGACTTTGCGCCTCCCTTACTTTAATCCGATTCACAGCGCCTGTCATCTTAATTACATACACACATTCACAGCAAGCACACGTATGCCGGCCGCAAAAACAAACCTGTGGCGATGGGCCAGGTGAGGAAACACTGGAAGTTGTAGTTGCGGACCTGCGCATTGACGGCTTGGTTCTATATGGTCGTTTCCCTGTAGTATGAAGCAGAATGGAAATTCAGCAGCTAACGGAGTGACTGAGCAGACCTTAATAGGATCGCACTGCCCGCCCCAATCCCTCCTTAGCACGGGGAAGAGGCTAGAAAAGGTGCCTGCTTTTAAACCTGTTTTAAAACTCAGGGACTGTTTAACCGAGATTAGCGGGGATCCCATTGAAAGACCAAGATAACAAGACAAAGGTAATACCTTTGACAATCGGCTCATGGAATGATCGACCTTTGATGGACAGTGCTGGTTTAGACGGACCACAGCGAAGAACAGCTCTAGTTGGTAGAAAACTGCATCGGCACAAAGTCGAGATTGCAGCTCTGAGTGAGACTCGCCTTGCAGAGGAAGTGCTATTAACCCTTGACCTGCTGAATATTTCAATATGCCACACCCACCACCGATTATCAACCAATCAAATTTCTTGATACAAATCATTGCAACAAATTCATACACTGAATGACAAACAATGCCATCGGGTCTTGACGAAATATATGGGCTGCATGATGCTTCCACTCAGAGCTGAAACCGATCCGCACACGAGTACTGGCAGCCCGTTTAGAGGATCTAAACCTGCCTGGGCAAAGCGGTGCGAGTCGGACCGTCCATCCTTATAAACTCTACGAGGACTGTTCACATATGAATGTAAGTAGAACGTTTTTTCATGCACTAATGCGAAAATCACCTGGAAATAAATATCACAGCGTAGAAAAACATTTTACCTATACATTGATACCAAACCTGTTAAAATCCGTGCACTTTAGCCATGTATATCGTTCGATACACACTGTCTACTCTTGTATACTAATACAAAACATGGTTGGAAGGTCAGAGTACGCTGTTGAAATACGGTCCTATATTAAGAATCGTTGTATTCTTGGTATACGGTGCAAATACATTTTTGATGAAATATGTTCGGTTTATGGGCATAATGAAATGTCTTTTCCGACAGTTTTTCGTTGGTGTAAGAAATTCAGCTGTGGGCTAGGCTCAACAGAAGATGCATCACATGATCGTCGGCCGAAAAGAGCAACATCTGTCAAGATGGTTGCTAGAGTGAAAGAAATAGTTGCTAGCGATGCACGATACACCACTAGGCAAATAGCTAGTATGGTTGGCATGTCATTAGGAGCAGCTCATACAATTCTGAAACGGGATTTGAAAATGAGAAAGATATGTGCTAGATGGATTCCCCATCTGTTGACAGATGAGCAGAAAAAGACACGCGTTCAGTGCGCCAAGAAGTTGCTTAAAAAGTTTCCAAATTACAATGCACGGTCTTTCGCTTATGTCGTCACAGGTGTCGAGACATGGGTTCACTTTGTTGAGCCAAAACATAAGATTCAGAACAAAATATGGGCAACAAAGTATTGCAAAAGACCATGCATTGCAAAGCGGACCATGAGCGTCAAGAAGGTAATGTATGCCATATTCTTTTCAAATCAGGGCCCAGCTATTCAGGTTGCTGTGCCTAAATGCAAATCGATAAATGCGAAGTGTTACAAGAATAAAGTTCTTCGAAAATTGAAGAAATATTTCAAAGAACGAAGACCCGCAACTGGTTTGGCCAATGTCAGATTGCTACATGACAATGCGTCATCGCACAAGGTGTTCATTGGTGCATTGTGCAAGACTATCTGAAGCAGGAAAAGGCTGTTGAACTCCCTCACCCCTCGTATTCCCTGACCTTGCCCCGTGTGACTTTTTTTGTTTCCGCGGCTGAAAAAATATCTTTCTGGTCGAAAATTTGTACAGCGCAAACACCTCGGTTCTGCAATATTCCAGTGCCTTCATAGTATACCTGGAAAAGACTACCAAAATGCACTCAATGATTGGATCAGAAGACTGAAAGTTTGTATATCTGTTAAAGGGGAATACTTTGAGGGGTCAAAATAAATTTTTCATCGAAATCTATCACGGAATCATTTTTATGTGCTTAGCTGCATTCATATTTGAACAGTCCTCGTATTGGTTTCAATGGGCGGCAAGGCTTGAGATGTCATTTCATCAAAATGTCGGGTAAAAGTCCTACAAAATTGGAAGCAACGTCTCCAAAATTACTTTACAGTCTTGACGGAGACATAAACCTCAAATCAAACAAACAAAAGACAAACAATGAAGATCCTGATCAGTCTTGATCTGCATTGCTTGAAAGATCACACATATCCGGACTCAGAAGGACAAGGGTTAAAAGAAGTTTGTGCTGGCTACACTTTCTTCTGGAGTGGGTACAAGAAAGAAGAGTGGTGTCAAGCAGAAGTAGGTTTCACCATCAAATCACACTTTGTCAGCAAACTCTCAGGACTTCCAAAAGGCATGAATGATCGCCTGATGACTTCCCATATCTGGTGAGGGACTATGCAATTATTGTAAATGCCTATGCACCCACAATGACCAACCATGATGAGGTCACAGATAAGTTCTAAGATGATCTGGATTCTGTGATGTCTGCTTCTCCCAGGACAGACAAACTCACCCACCCTCCCGGGAGACTGCAATGCTAGAGTTGCCACACGCCAACAAACCTGGAAGGAGTGATTGAAACTGAAGGAGTCGGATAGTACAATGGCAACGGCCTCCTACTTTTGAGCATGAACTTCTGATCACTTACAGTCTTCCGTCTGCTAACTCAAAACAAGACATCTTGGATGCACCCTCGCTCCAAACACTGGCATCTCATTGATTATGTCATAATTCGAAGGTAGGGCAGACATGATGTCCGAGTGAAAAGTCTAAGTGCGGTGCAGACTGCTTGACACATCACACGCTAGTTGTCAGCAAACTCAACCTGCACGGCGACCACAAGGCAAGAAAGTGCCCAAAGTGGCTAGATGTCTACAATCTGAAACAAGACAGCAAGAGATATGTCTTCACCCATGAAATCTACAGCAGATTAGATGCAATGGAACTCAGTGCAGACGATGACAATTCAGAATAGAACTGGACAGTCTTCAGAAACAGTGTTTACTCCTCAGCATTGGATTCCCTTGGACCAGGTACTCCTTGAAGAAAGATAGAGAGAAAATACACACACACACACGGCATACCTCGGTGATACCAGCTCAGTATCTAATAAGGCCGCCCATTCAGATACATGCAAGACAGTCCGCACTGGGCTCAGAGATATGCAAGACTCCTGGCTGAGCAGTTAGCCTGATGAAATCTAGTCCTTTGTAGATAGAAAGAAAATGAAGAAGTTCTTTGATGCACTAAAAAGATTTATGATACCCAGAGCTCAGGAACTACCACTCTGCTAAGTGCAAATGAAACTTGTCTTCTGACTGACAAAAAGGCTGTCTTGAAAAGATGCGCTGAGCATTTTGATAGTGTTCTTAAGCGGTCATCATCTATCAATGATGAGACTATCAACAGACTACCACAGGTGGAATGTAATCCGCTGTGTGGCGAGTTCCAAACCGTTTCTGAAACGATGAAAGCAATAAAACCTCTGTCATTCGGCAAGGCTACATGATCAGATGCAATACATGCTGAGATCTACAAAGCAGGAGGTATCCAGTGTTGCAAAGAAAACGAGTTATTTCACATTATGGCGATAACAGAAGCCACTCCTCAAGAACTTAAGGATGTTTCAAGTATACTGTTTGTATGTTGTAGGAGAAGGGTCGTTTGGCCCGTTCCCTTGCTTGCAAATATAAGCAATAGGCCTTATGATAATTTGTTCCATCTGAGGACCTGAAGTTACGTAAAACCCCAGAACATATTTTGTTTTCAAGCTTCTTGGTGATAGCCAGGTACTGAGAAATACTGCCACAATGTTGCAGCACTGATTTCTATCGTCCAACTGCACTCCATTAATTAGTTTCTCAAAAGTGAACCCAAAACTTAAGACCGTGGGAAACAGGGAGATTTTCCTTTCAATATACTGCGTCATGATTTCCAGTTTCCAATTGATGAAAGTGTGAGTGACAATCCTGATTCTTAGGTGTTTTTTCACAGTACAATGGTATGTGAAATGGTACCAAAATGCACACAAAAGCAAACTTAAACGCGTGACTGCTCTTCTGGCTGCTCCTCGCTGAATGCAGCATTCGTTTTTTCGGAAAGGTGTGATTGAGGCAGCAAATAGCAGACAGGACCTATACGACAAGAAACGGAGGAGGCTGAATTGTATGGTTATACTCTTGTACAAATGCCTACAGGGTACTGCAAGCATTCCAACAGACGACCTTATTCCCCCCAATTAGGAGCTGCAGAAATAATCACTGTTTGGCATTTCAGACCTCCCAATGGCAGAACTCACATTTACAAAAGATGATCATTAGAGATTGGAATGCCCTTCCAAATTCTTTAATTGCATCTGTCGAAGGTGCAAAAGATGAAGTAGTTAAATAAACTTCTTTGAAGAGAGCTGGGGACTTCATTCCCGTTTTCACAGGTCCACGTGAAAGAATGTCATTCGACGTATCACCAGTAAGAATGTGGATTTTGATACCGACATGGATGTTATACATGGAGTTGTTTGGCTACTAATGAAAGACTTAAATTCAGATTGTTCATCTAAAATTAAATGGGCAGCGGGATTCTCCCACCCCATCACCCCATCAATATTAGGCAGGGTGTAAGACAGGGCGAGGTTTTGTCTACAGGTTTTCAGCTGATTAAGTTATACACCGGCATAAAATTGGCCCAATAAGCATACCTTCTATCACATTCCATCACGAAACCCACTTTTATATAGTAAAACTGAGGTTTGCAGGGGTAAACCTTATCTTTCTTATTTCTGTTCTAAAACATAGATTGTGGGTACTCGTTAGATGGGGCGGTTCTAACGAGTACCCACAATCTATGTTTTAGAGCAGAAATAAGAAAATTTTCAACATTTTTCATCTTAAAATGTTCGTATTTCCGGCAGTATTTGCAATGTATTTGCATAGGCGTGTTTTCGTAATGCTAAAACAGGCATGCAGGTCATGGCGTGGGCTACAGACAATACTGCTAGCAGAGAAAGAGACTGCATCCACCCGACAAAAAGCTATACTATAATGTTATTAATCAAGTAATTTCCTATTGTCCCAGTTACAGGTCCGAGGTCTGCTGTATTGGCACGAGGCCGAAGGCCGAGGCCAATACAGCTGACAATTTTATTAACTGACACAATAAAAAACATGATTTATGATTTTTTAATATTGGTTGACCTTGTGTAATATAGGATAGTCAATTAATAATATATCTTTTTACTGGTATAGCTACAGTGGAAAGAGTGACTCGGGTTTCCAAGGCGGTTCTTCTCTCGCGGTTTATTTTTGTTATTGTTTTGCTTTCAGTGTGTGTATCGCATATATATAATTTTTGCTCGGGATAGCCAATTGGCCATTTTGTGGGAAATTAACTGTCCTTTTGGCTTTCCGCTATTGATGTTTTCATTAGGGTCTAGTTATTTCATGTTTGTGTTTCTTTCCCTTTGGTGTCTCTGATGGGAGCTGTGGGTTAATTGTATCGATTCCTGAACATAGTTTTCACTTCTATTTCCCAGTACTATTAGATGGGACATGCGTTGATATTACCGACCCAGCGGTTAATCTTGGTATCCTAAGAAGTACGATATTGAAGGAAAAATAAACTTCTTCATCAATCTGATGCGACATGTACTACCCCTGGGGCTGGCTAATCGGAGCAGAAAAGATAATCGATTATTAGTCATGTCATTGTGATCGATAATCGAATAATAATCACTGAAGATTTGGTCATAATTTTACCTGTCTGACTTTCTGTCTGAGCATGAGTCCTACCATATGTTGTATTGCAACGTATGTATTTGAATAGACAGGCCTGAGCAAACAGTGCAGACCCAGATGAGACGCACCATTTCGCGGCGTCTCATCAGGGTCTGCACTGTTTGAAACTCATTCAGATGTTTTAGGCACAATTTTTGGTAGTAAATTGTACTTACCAAATAATTGATTACAAGCAAATCAGTTGGCCCCCGCCCATCGGGGCTTTACGAAATAGATGGGCTGCATGATGCTTCCACGCAGAGCTGAATCCGATCGCACACGAGTACTGGTAAACCACTTAGAGGATCTAAGCCTGCCCAGGCAAAGCGGTAAGAGTCGGACCGTCAATGCTTATAAACCATTTTGATTTCATTGGGCGACGGGCTTGAGAAGTCATTTCATCTCAATGTCGGGTAAAATCCCACAAAATTGAAAGCAACGTCTCAAAAATGACCTATATAGTGTGGACGGGGAAGTAAAACCTAAATCAACCAACCAGCCAACAAGCAAATCAGTAATGATAATCATTTTTGTGGAATTTATCGACCGATTAATCGATCCCACACCCGGTTCAGAAAAGCGAACTTTCTATTGGCTTCTTTGAAACTTCCGTGGTGAAGTGGTTATGCTACTCGGATCGCGGGATCAATTCCGGCCTTCTCCAGACTTTCGGACGAGTCTTTAAACCGAGGTCCCGTCTCCGTATGACCTTAGCTGTTGGTGAGACGGAAAACTTAAATACTCACACAGTCCATTGGATTCTTATGCAGACCTCGAGTTCTTTTATCAGACTGATAGTCCCTACACATTTTGAAACCAAGAGAATATATGAGGTTAAAGATGTAATGTCATTGTACTTGTTGGTAATTCTACTGAAATACCAAAACAGTTTTAGGGAAATGGATACACCTTCATGGGGAGGCAACTGTTGTTTCCTTTTTCAAAAAAAAAAAGTAGGGGGGGGGGTGGGGGTGAGGCAAAGGTCACGTTTTTGGAGCCACGTTAGCTCTTGCAGCGTAGCTCCAGTGAAATGAGAAGTGATTTCGGCACTACTTGGCGTTACTGCCTATGACCAAATCACCAGTGAGAACATAGTACCCCGTGTTAACATAATAGACAATTACGCCATGCGGTATCTTCTTATAGACTGCTTCACAGACCACCTATTTCAAACGGAATAGATGAATATTTTTAACAGATGAACTGTGTAGCAGTCTAATCTTTTTATAGTTCAGTTCATATAACCCAGTTTACAGCCCATTTTGTACCATAAAATCCCAAACCTGGCAAATGGCAAACACAAGTTGGCTTCTTTAAAAAGAATCCAAAGGAAAGGTCTGCTGCTGTCTAGTCAGCAGAATGAACAGAGCATTATCACAATAGTAATGATAATACTAATAAACATAATAATAATAATAAACGTGCGTAATATTTGTCTTTTGCAAACATGACCAACCCCTAACTATTCGCTTTGGAACCTTAAAATCAAGAATGATCAAATACCACTGTTATTTGGTGAATCGCTTTTATTTTTCAATAGCAGTCATACTTAAGACAAAGATGAGAAATTCTAAAGTTGTATAATTTGCATTTCCTGTTTTTAAACTTCGTTTTAGCTGAGACCTCAAAACAAATCAGTGGTAGAATTGGCCACTACACCAATAGCTGGCATACGTCTTGCCAGCGAAAGGCAAGGAAAAAAATAGAGAAAGTGGCCACGGGGTCATGGATACCATCGGCAGATGCAACCATGTATTGCAAAGCACAATTTTTAAGTTTAAGACCTTGATCTCAATTTCTAAATAGTAAGTTTTTGACCTTGATCTGCCGACAGCAGTATCTTTTCTGCACCCATAAAAGTGTCTACATATCTACCCTAATCGTAGGTTGAAAACCACAACAATACAAAAACTTTAACATGACTATCTCAATCAAAGTTCAAAGTGTGCGATCTTGACAGCAGAAGTCAAATCAGTGTTACTGTACTTTGTCATCTGTCAAGTAATACCACATATCAACTTCCAATAACATAAAAGATAGAGATCAAATGTTTACATAAACAAGTGACATGAATATGACGCAAAGTTCTGTCACTGTTACCTTTACCTTCTGTGTCAGCTGGAGCAGCAGCCACGTGACTGTAACTATACATTATCTGCTGTTAGTTCTAATATATCATACAAAACACTAACCAACACGATGAATACCAAAACTATACATTGACTATTCAATTTATGCGACCATGACCTTCTGTCAGCAGCAGCAGCAGCAGCAGTCACAATACTGGAACAATACTCTATACGTGTCTATTTAAAAGTAATACCCGTTAAGCATTATAAGTTCACACTGCAAAGTTAAAGGAAAAAAATAAATCTGGAAACTAACAATATCGCTATATATTCTAATTACTGGCGCTAGCCAAAACCGGGCACTTGACTCAGGAGTGTGACCCACTCATGTTTAAGGCAATGCCAAAGAAACACGATATACCAAATAAAAATGTATTTGACAAGTGATTAGCAAGATATTAGAATTAAAGCAAAACTTTGAAGTTAAGTGTTGACGGACGCCCATGCGCGTTGTCACCAAACAGTCAATATGTGTCTTTTCGTAGACAGGACAGATCGTTATGTGACACTTTTTTGTGTGACAGCCACTTAAAAAGCTATTTGTTCTCATGAAAAGAGCGTTAAATTGATAGAATGTATGACGGAAAAAACTGCAAGTGACTATATCGCAATAATTCTATAGAAACCAGTTAACAATCATTTCTTGGGCCAAGACAGACAGAATGACAAACAGGTGGAAGAAAACAGACACAGGACGAAAACTACATATAGCTCATCATTCTTCTCATGCCGGGGGAAATTATCAAAATATTCCTAGCGGTTTGAAAATTATATGTCCATCATCAGCTGGTGAAAATTTGCCTCGGCGAGGCTATTTATGTAAAAAAAATATTGCATTATACAAATTGGTTAGGTGACTTTGGTCATGCCAGTAAACATCTTCTTGCCAAAATTATTGAAATATACCTTGCGGATAATATATCTAAAATCAGTTTGTTATTTTTTTTACCCCGGAGAGGCTATCAGTATCAAAAACTTTCGCATTAAACAATATAATTAATTAGATCTTGTCAATATATATCTACCTGCAAAAACTTATCAAAATATTTCTTGCGGGTTGAAAGTTTTAACGTCTATGTCAGTTAGTGAAATTTTTGCATCGGCGAGGCGAATTATAAAGATATCAGCCTTTAGACAAACTCATTTGCTTGGTCTTGTCAATCTCTCTGCATGCCAAAACTTAACAGAACTAGAATCGCGCAGTCGATGGCACGCCATCGCGTATCCCCACACCACTACATAATCTACTCATCATGCCGTTCGCTAGATATGTTACACGACCATGTTCTGGAAATTTTGATTTTTAAACCCCGGGGGCACCAACCCCTGGGCCCACCCCTAGGGGTGTGATCGAAATTCCGAAAGTGTCATGCACTCCCCAGACCAAAGATCTATCAGTTCCCAAAGTTTCAAGTTTCTATCTATAACCGTCTAGGAGGAGTTATCCGGTAAGATGGACAGACACACAGACGTACGGACATACGGACGTACGTACGGACGAACGGACGACGAATACAATTACAATAGCCCCACCTTTTCTTTGAAAAGCGTGGGGATAATAATCCTACTGTTGCCTTGGCTATGCTTCTTGTGAAGAAATCAGGCGGTATGATGAGGCCTAATTGGTCACTGATGAGGCCTAATTGGCCGAAACTAGATAGTCTGGCACAGAAAACATGTTCGTTCAGTTAGTGGAAAATTGCCTCGGTGAGGCAATTTATAAACAAATCAAGCATTAGACAATCTCATTGGTAAGGTCTTGTCAATCTGTATCTGCATTCAGTTTCTGAAAATGTTGCCTCGGCCAGGCCAGAAATGCGGAATTAGACTGCTCTTGGTGCTGCTTGACGTAGTCTTGGAGCTGCCTTCTTGGTTCTGGCTTGGGGCTGGACTGCGCAGATTATAACGTCAAACGACAACACTCTGGTGCTGAAGACCCGTGGTCACCTCAGGAATTCCATGAAGTCGGCATGACTTCAAGAAAGCCACAAGTGGCTCTGGAAGTACTCTTTCATAAATCCAGACATGTTGTGATATCGATCTGGACTAGCTGCTCAAGAGCTGAACAGAGAATAATGATGATGATGACATTGCTACGTTCGTTCGTTCAAGCTAAGGCATTTAACGTCTGCCAGGGTCGAGCGGACAGAACTCCATAGCTCCACATTACAGCGAGAGGTAAGTTATGTGCTTCTGGGCTGCGAATCGCGGCAGTCTGTCCAACAAGAGTTAATCGCGTTGGACTGCCTGTGCCCTACCGAGTAAAGTGAAGCACTGCCAGTTTTAGAAATTTGGAATGCCAGTCTAAATTGAGACAAAAATGTAGAGTAATCAGTGACAAATCGGTTGCAGATCGCGATTTCTCTACTGTGCTCGAGAGCAGAAAGTTGGCTAACGGTGCTCTCTTTTGGGGCCGCGCGATTTTGGCCATCGGACTTAGGCTGCAAATGAAGCATGCCTTTGCAAGTTTCCATACAGAAACAAGCGGCTAGTGGTCAAGGAAGAAGACTTGTCGCAAAACAGAAATGGAGGCAATGATCAGGAATCGATACAATTCACAGCTCCAAGTCCTATTCCCAACCAGCAGGGAGGATGAGTGTGCAATGATCCAGATGTTGGTACAAGCCCTCAGCATCTCATACCGGCTTGGCAAAGCAGTAGTGCTGCTTGTAGAACCACCAAGTTCCTGGAACGAACCCATGGATCTCCGCATCCGATGACCTCGACCCGTACAAAATGCCGTTCTCTAAATGTGACTGTGGCCTAACTTGTACACGTACGTGCAACACACTATAACATGCCTAGGCGCCCTCATTAACTTAGATACGAGCATTTAACAACCACTTTAGTCTGCCTGAGCAATCAAATTTATTTCCGCGCAGAGTACTTGTTACTATTATTTCGAGTAGTGGTTTTCAGTTACTGGATATCAGTATGTTACATGTAACTGCAATGAAGTTGGGATTACAGGGATTACATTAGTTTTCTTATTTTTGTTATAAACGTAGGTCATGTTTCGCGTTTGAACGACGCTAACAAGGAACGATATATATGTATATCGGATCCGTTCCACCCATAAGAAAGATTAGTTATTCCCAGTGGGCACATGACGTCTATGCAACGCCGTACCAACGTCAATGCAACGCCATGCCAGTAAAACTGATTATACTGACACAGAAACTGTAGTGACTTTCAGCCTCAGCAATTGATTCCCCAAGGCTGATAAAACACCTTTTTTCTCGTTGGAGAAGAGGCAGCTGAGTACTTTCCTTTCCGTTGCATTCTCACTGTATATAAAAAAAATTTGGTTTGCTCTTCCTGTTGGTGCCATTGGTATTATGTTTTCTGTGATGTCGCCTTTTCTGGCCATCTTCATTAGTATATACCGCTCCGATAGCTCAGTGGTAGAGCGTCTGCTTCGGAATGGGAGGTCGCGGGTTCGATCCCCGGCCGCGCCATACCAAAGGCGTAAAAATAGTACTAGGAGCTCCCTTGGCTGACGCTCACATTATCAGGAGGAGTCCTAGGAAGATAAATGAAGGCAGGTAAGTATTTGTTAAAGGATACTTTTTTGTCGCAATAATAGCTTATGCTATTTGTTTCGGATATGCGACGTTAAATAAAGCTCCTTTATCTTTATACTTATTTCGCGTTTTGTCAGTTCAAATATATTGTAAATCAGCGTCACGGATACGAAAAGGACGTTGCCAGACGGTTAAACAATTTGCGGAAGCTGGAATAAGGATACATTCAATTACAGATATGTTGTGCCGCTTGCTAGCGTAAGGCAAGCTTTTTGTGAAACCTCATACTTGTAAATGGTTACTTTCATTTATGGTCATTTCGCCAAATAGACACACTACATAGAAAAACTGAAGTATCCCTGCATATTTTTGACTGGTTCACATTGTTTCTTCACGTTGAATATGATTGCAAATAGCAAATTATAGCGAGAAGTCTGCACTGGAGCGAAAATGCTTCAAATTTCACATAAACACTGTGGAAAGGTCCTGAGGGACCTTTCCAATGACACACCCTGATCAGATACCACAGAACGCGGAGTCTCATTATGACCTACACTGTATAATTACGGGTTTCAGCCATTTTTGCCAAATAGTTCGTGGAAGCTACAATCCAACATCCCTGATTTTAAAATGAACTCATTCCATGGCGATTCCATTCGTTTTAAATAGGTTAAAAGTACGCAGTGTGGGTCGATAATGTATTACCAAAATAAGACAGTTGGAATGAGTTTGGACAGCTGCACGTCAAGGCTTATATTGTAAGCAGTAAATTTTGCAGTTAAGATACAGATGAGACGCCACTTGTTGTAGCACCTGATCTGGGTCTGCTATGTTTGTCCCCTAAAAAGGCTGCTAGACATATACTCAGACTATGGGTTAATTGGGGGGGCGGGATGGCAATGTTACTTTGTTTAAAGCGACCTGTCTGCGTCCTACGCATGTGACCATAAATAAAGCAAATTATCAGCTCAGACGCAAGTTCGGTACCTGCCGGGTTCGGCAACATTCTTTCCAGAAGATTGATCGTGAAATCTGTTCCACGGTGATTCTGTCCCTTTTGCTGATTCAAGAAGGTAACTTGTTGGTTTCCGGGAAAAGACTGTGCACTGTGCTGTATTGACAATATCTAACCAAAGAAATTGCCTTAATGCCAGATCATTTCATAAATGGCCTCGTCGAGGCAATTTATTTTTATTTTATTATAACGGTGTATAATGTCTAAACCTCTTCAAATATTCCTATGGATTGATATTGACAATAACTAACCCAAGAAACTGTCGTATGCAAGATCACTTCATAAATGGCCTCGCCGATGCAATATATACATGTATTTAGAAAAATGTTAACAGAGTAAAATGTTCATACCTCTCTGAATATTCCGATCATTATACAAGAACAAACTAAAGTTATCGAGAGTCAGGAAAAACTTGTTCAAGATCAAAACAAAACACTCAAAGAACAATCCAGCTTGTTACTTGAAAAGTGTGAGAAGATTGACCAGTTAGAGATGCAGGTTGACAGTCTAATGTCTGAACTAGATGGCTTGAGATTTGAGATGAATGATCTAGAACAATATGGTCGTAGAAATTCCATAAGATTAAATAATTTCAAAATGATCATTACACCCAGAAGTGAAGAAGAACTTACAGAATGTGTAATGAGTTTTCTCAATGAACATGTTCTTCAAACTGGGAACATGGGAACACTGGGAACACCACCCTTAGAAATGCGAGACATCGAACGTTGTCACTACGTGGGCAAGGCTATAGGCGATAGGCCTAAACAGATAATAATAAAATTCTCCAACTATCAGGACAAACGACGAGTGTTCGCTGCAAAATCGAAGTTAAAAAACAATCAGGGAAAAATCTTCATAACCGAAGACCTAACCAGTGCTAACCATACGGTGGTCAAGGAGCTCCTCACGCTGAAGAAAGCAGACAAAATAGATAGTTTCTGGACCAGCAATGGACGTGTTCTTGTAAAGAAAGGGCCAGTAAGCGACCCTATTCGAATATCCCCGACAGACAGTGTTAGTGTGAAGTTAGGCCTGAACATGTAATTGACAGCAGAGGCCGCGACCGGCTAGATCAAACTAAGAACAAATATACAGTTGACCCGCGATATCTCAAACACTGATATCTCACACCTCAACATTAAAAATGCGCGCTAAAATCCCACACCACTGTTAAAGTCAAACAAAATTTTGATCACTGCTGTTTTAGTGTAGTATGTCCAACAGGTCTGATTTTTTTTTTTTTTTTTTTTACTTTCTATAATATTATAGCTACCTCAGATCAATACTTTAAATCTGAAGCAGTTTCTCAGATATCGGGAGTCTTCTGTGTACTGTCTTTTTTCCAGAATCTTCACTACGACATAAGTTAAATTATTCTTACTACAATGTTTACTATAGCCACGTGTTTCTGTTTACTATAACCTGTCAAAGTGCTAATAATAGGTTTTCAAGGCCAAATTTTGCGGGATATCTCGGCGTTTATTATACTTGCCGCTTTCATATAGGCGCTTGACATGATTCAAAATTTGTGCGCTTAAGTCACGCACGATTTATTCCTGAATACTCAATGGGAGAAATTTATTTACATTTACTTTTTGCAATGGTCTGAACAGTGACTACCATGCGGCTCTCAAGCTCTTAAATTCTTATGATTGAAACAAACAGTGCAAACCATGATTAGATGCCGTATTCTGCGGCGCCTGATCTTGGGCTACCCTGATTGTTCGAAAGTCCTAGGTCAAGAGCCTAGTTCATGTTTTACAAATAATCCTACTTACACAATCACTGGATTGTGAACAATCATCCGTTTGAGTGTCAAATCGATGGCCCAAAAAGTTATATAAAAGACTGTCCGACTGGCCAGATCCTATTAGGCCGCTCCGTTGGGGCCGTCTGATCTTGGTCTTCTCAGTCGGTCAGTTATTGTGAATATCAAAACACACGTTAATCGAGATGAGAGTCCGCGTTGGCTGTATGGTCATGTTGTGGAATTTGTGAGACTTGTGCCCGACATTGAGGTGTAACGACAATTCAGTCCCTGCCAGCTACATGTATTTGGGCCGGTGGGGTTTGTGTGCAAGGACGGTCTGAGAAGTGTAATTTATACTAAACTCGAATACGGTTAATTCTTTTACTATAGCCAACACTAAATCACTTAAAATTGGACTCCATGAGAATTGTTCTTATTACTTTAGTAGGCTTAGTCCTTCTAAGCGGTTTATCAGTCCTAATGTGTGGCAATTTTCAGTTCTTGTCCTTATGACATTTATAATTTACCCATGTCATTATATTCTTACTCTAACCTGTCGCCCTTGCATTTCGTTTCGGTAAGAGCGACAGGAGAACAGAGGTTATGATGGAATGAACCTTCCCAAATAATCATATTATTATTATCAGGATGACATCGGGTACCACTTTGAAATTTATCATTAAACCTTTTTCTTTGTTTCTCTCTTTAACCTGCTTGAATATATATAATTTCAAAATAATGCAACCCACAATAACCCGACAGTCTCACGGCGAATGTGCAGCGTCGTGTCAGTGTCATGCAATTTTGCCTGACGCTGACACGACATTGTTTGGACACCAGGTACCCGAGGTTATCCTTTACTTTCTGAAATGTCTACTGCTAAACCTATATTTTATTAATGTAGTCATACTTTCCCTCTTCTTACTTGTCGTTCTTACATTTCGTTTCGGTAAGAGTGGCGAGAGAGAGAGCAGAAGAAATAAGGGAATGAAATTTTCAGAGAACCCTGTTTCCTGACAATTTGTCGCTGTAGCGAATTGGCTACAGCAAAGAATCTAAATAAGTAGAAATATAATACCTGATATAGGACTATCTCTTTTAAATATTCCAAGAGACGGATGTTGTGGATGCTTGTTAGAGCCGCCTCGCCGAGGCGATTCTGATGGACACCCGCAGCATTTGTTTCTTGAAGGATATGGGATAAATAAAGTATAATATTCTGGAATCGTCTGATTCGTGAATTGGTCCCTTTAACAAGTCAGGTCGTTATGTTGCATGTCGGTATAAAGAGGGCTTACTCATTAACACAAATTATTTAACTCTAGATGTATTTTGTATGTCGCGGCCTTGTTCATCGTGCTTATGACATCCATGATCCAAATCAACGCCGAACCAACATCTTGGTGATGATTCGGCGATGGTTCGGTTTTTCGATACACACCTGCTTGAAGTCACCATCATTATCCATCTATGAGGTATTAATCCGAAGAAAATAAGTGAATCACCATCTTCCTATTTTTTCCCTTTCAATGCAAACAATGCAGACCCAGATTGGACGCCACATAGCGCGGCGTCCGATCGGGACCTACACTGTTTGCAAAAAAAAAAAAAAAATAAAAATAAAAAAAAAATAATAATGATAAAAAATAAAATAAATAAATCAGCCAAATTTCCCAAAATCAGCCAAATTTCCAGGTAGTTTTTGGGGGTAAACACAACCTAACACTACTACATTTTGAAATGGACTCCTGCTATGTGCTAGGTTGAAGATTCCGTTTGGTACAAAATGGGTTAAATTTGAATCACCAATTATGAATGAAGTAATTTTCCTCAAACACTTAACACTTTTGATTTTACCATACAGATGAGTGTTCCATGGTTCTAGACGAACAGTGGAGATCTTGATCAGGCCGCTCCTTCGGAAGCTGTCTGACCGGATCTGCACTGTTCGCATAGAACTTGGTATCATCTGAAAAGACTAGATTATGGGATCTATACATTTGTGTGACTTTATTTGTATTTTAAGTCAACTCTTATCTTGCTGTTCACGACAACCCCTATCTTTGAAAACAGTGTGGTTCCGGACCAGATGGCTTCTGAAGAAGCGACCTGATCAGGATCCACACTGTTTGACATCCAGTTTATGAATTTGAAAGTATAAATTACATCAAGAAAACTAATTAGTTCAGTGTCAGAAATGGGTGTGGCTAAACTGAATACTCAACAGGATAAGGGTTAAACATGTTGCTCAGGTAAAGATTTGATAACTTGAATATGGATAATTCGTTCACTATGGATAATCCGTACTCACTTTTGGTCCCTATAGAATTGTTCTAATAGCTTCAGATATTCGATTTGAGGTATATTTACGGAGATTTGTTTAATATGTGTTTTGAGTACTCATTAGAATCGCCTCATTCTGGCGATACTAATGACTAGACACAACATACATCTAAAAAAAAAAAGTTTTAAGTAAACCATAAAGATCATGGACAGGCAGTTGGCCTATTTGTAACTCTCTATAGTCCGAACTACCACCACCTCGAACAACATTTAATGGTCCCGAAGGTGTTAGGGATACCAAAGTCCTACAGTATTCGGTCCTACAGTATTAATGCTAGGCAGGTCAATAGCAAAGTGGACCTTACAGACCTGGGTCAGGCAGCACTACAGAACATTTAACTTTGATCTTCACGGACTGCTGGCTGGCTTGTCTTCTGGTTTCACATGTCAACTTGATAAAAAGAATGTGCTACATTTGATAGTCTACTACATGTTTTTGTTTTTTTTTTTTTTTGTTCAGATTCATTGCATTTTGTTCTTCTACCTACATGAGGTAATGTTGGCTCACTGTATACAACAATGAGGCAATGTTAGCTCAATGCATTCAACCATGAATGTCTTGTAAGTTGTCCAAGATATATCAACCGATTAATAACATTACGAAAACACGTCTATGTAATCGTGACCCTCTTAAACCCCACTTTTACATACACACGTAAAGATGGTCTTTATAGGGGTATACATTATTTTCCCTTTTTTTTTCGCTTGAAATGCATGGATTGTGGATGCTCGTTGAAGCCGCCTCACTGAGGCGGTTCTTGCGGTCAGCCACGGTCTGTGTCGGGGGCAGGATTGGGAAAGGGGGTTACAGTTTAACCCACCATTAGTCAGTTCAGTAACCATGTTGGACACTACTGTTTGACTTGGACGTGTTTTCCTAATGGTAGCTAAGTTCACAACTTATCACCAATTTTATCTGTTTCTTCCAAAGTTTACCTTCATACACATGTTTTCTACAAAAGCTCCATTAATACATGTATTCACCTATATTATATGTATCTCATTTTATTTCCACATATCACTGTCATGCTGTCTTGGTGTCAGATGCAGTTGTGGGACATACCACTGAGATCTAATGCCAAAATGTCTGATCATTATTGTCGATAATGGGTATTTCCCTTGACCAGTGGAGGGTCTCGGTTGGTTTGTTCCACCACGGCATCACCAGCAGCAAGAAAATGTTTAAGGTCACTCTAAATATGCATTCAGTTTTTTTAATAATGGTGTCACTTTACAAGCTATTTTCATGTATTTGCCACCACGCAAATGTTCTCATGGTCTTGAATTTTTGCAATATATACTGCTTTTTTGTCATTCTACTTAATATACTACTTCAAGCTGGTGACATAGAAACTAATCCAGGACCCGAAAATATGCACGATCTTTCAATTTTGCATTTAAATATTAGAAGCATCAGAAACAAATTAGACTTTATTCTTGATAATTTTTCTGATTTTAATATATTATGTTTTTCTGAGACTCATCTAGATGCCAACTTTCCAACAGAGATGCTTTTTCTTTCAAACAGTTTCAGTGTACCTTACAGAAAGGACAGAACAAATCATGGAGGTGGGGTGTTAGCATATATCAATTCAAGCTTACTCCGCGTGAGAAAACCAGAACTTGAGATTTTTTGTTTAGAGTCTTTATGGATTGGAGTAAGGGTAAAAAATGAGATATATTTAATTGGAAAATAATTTACTTTATAAATACCAATCTGGTTTTTTACCCAATCATTCAATAACCTTTCAACTTATAGACATCTATCATCACATCTGCCAGACTTTTGATAATAACCAATTTTCATGTATGGTTTTCTTAGACGTTTCTAAAGCTTTTGACAGAGTGTGGCATAAGGGACTAGTTTTTAAATTAAAACAAAGTGGCATAGACGGTGAATTATTGGATTGGATTACTGACTACCTCAATGATAGGAAGCAAAAAGTCGTTATAAGAAACAGTTCTTCAACCTTAAGGCGAGTAAATGCCGGCGTTCCTCAAGGGTCTGTTCTAGGCCCCCTGTTATTTTTAGTTTACATCAATGATATATCTGATTCTCTGCTTAGCCTTAGTAGATTATTTGCCGACGATAGCTCCCTATTCTGCGCTGCAGCTACTCTAAATGACATTGAGGGTATCATTAATCATGATTTGCGAATGTTAGTAAATTGGGCATCTCAGTGGTTGATAAAATTTAACCCATTTAAAACAGGAGCAATGATTTTCACTTTAAAACATATTGAATCACTTCCTAATATAATATTTGATGGAACTCCCGTAAAATTTGTTACAGATCATAAGTATTTAGGTCTAACCTTCAGTAGTAACGGTAAATGGCATTCCCATATTGAGAATATTAAAAACAGTGCATCAAAAGTTATTGGCATAATGAGGAAACTGAAATATACATTTAGTCGTGTTGCATTAAATCAAATTTATTTATCGTACTTGTTGCCTATTATCGAATATTCATGTGTTGTGTGGGATGGCTGTACTGTAGAGGAAATAAACTCGCTTCAAAAACTTCAGAATGAAGCTGCCCGCATAGTTACAGGCTTAACCAGATCAGTTTCTCTGGACAACCTGTACAGAGAATGTGGCTGGGTGTCACTTTTGGAACGGCGCAGACAGCAAAAACTTGTATTTATGTATAAATCAATAAACGGGTTCGTTCCTACATATATATCCGATCTAATTCCCCCTTTAGTGGGAGAAGCAAATGCTTACAATCTCCGAAACCAAGCAGATGTTACCGCTCCTTTCTGCAGGACTGAAATCTCTCGCAAATCTTGTATTCCATCCTCAATTTTAGCATGGAATTCTCTTGACGTCGAATTACGTAATTCACCGTCTCTGGCAAGTTTTAGGTATCAAC
This sequence comes from Lucinisca nassula, assembly GCA_963580285.1. Lineage (NCBI taxonomy): Eukaryota > Metazoa > Mollusca > Bivalvia > Lucinida > Lucinidae > Lucinisca > Lucinisca nassula. The sequence goes on from OY757023.1 coordinate 83,638,743, forward strand.
TGAAAAGGCATCAAAACAACTCGAAAGTCCCATTACACTATAGAACTGGTAACAGATATGTGTCTGCTTTACACGCAAGAATTAGAAATAATTGTAGTAATTTACGTCTTGACTTATATATTAATCACTTATCACCTAATTTCACTTGTAGTTGCTCTGACGAAGCCGAAGATGCTGCTCATTATTTTTTTCACTGTTCACATTACACTAACGAAAGAGTAATTCTTTTCCAATCAACCAGAGCTTTTCATCCACTCAATATTAATATTCTTCTATTTGGAGATGTTAGTCTGTCGATAAAAGATAACACTCTCATCTTTACAGCCGTACAAACATTTATTAAGGATACTAGAAGGTTCGCCAACTAGGCTGCTGCTCACTTAGGCCAGCATGACATCTCATTCCATTTTCACTTTATTATTTTTATCACACTGTTTTTCTTTATTTAATTATTCATTATACATCTTATACACTTTTTTCTCACCATTTTTTCTTTTTCTCATCATCTTTGGAAAATGTGATGTATGTTTATTTGTTATATCACTCCAAATGAAGTATTCAAAATGTCTCTGTATTTGCCACTATCATGTGCATGTATTTATTACTGTAATACTGTTTTGTAGGGGAGGGCCGTAACTAATGTTGGCAGAACTTGTGGCCTGACCCTGTTGCTTGATTTATGATGCAATAAAATATGTTTATACTCATTTTTTGCATTCGGATTGATATTGACAATACCTAACCAATGAGGCTGTTTTATGAAAAAAATAGTTTATGAATGGCCTCGCCGAGGCCAAATAATTGTAAAAATGGATACGGAGTATAACATCTAAACCCGGCTTTCGTTGCCGGATCATTACAGGGTCACTGATGAGGCTTAATTAGCCGAAACTACGTAGTATGACCCATCTTCTTTCTTATGAATGTTTTCATTGCTCTTAAAGGAAATCGTTTTTGATTTTTATTTGATCATTTTCGGCATACAGGTTGATATTGACAATACATAACCCGCAAAATTGCCTTATGCAAAATTACTTTACAAACGGCCTTGCCTAGGCAAACTGAAAAACTATTTAGAAGTGTAACTTCTAATCTACTTGGAATATTTTTAAAACTGTTAGCATGCAGATAGATAATGTACAGATCTAACCAATGAGATTCCTGAATGCCAAAATTCTTTATTTTAGCCTCGGCAAGGTAAAAATTCACCCACAGACACGGTCGTATAACTTTCAAACCGACGGGTATATTTTCATAATGTTTTGCATGCAGATGTAAATTGACAAGATCAAGCTAATGATATTGTCTAATGCCAGATAGCTTTATAAACAGCCTCGCCGAGGCAATTTTTAAAGACTGAATCCGGATGTATTACTTATAAACTGCCTGGGGAAGTTATGATAATTTTTCACATGAAGATAAACATCATCAAGACGTAGCCAAGGAGAATGTCTAATGCAAGATAAATAACCTCCCCAAGGTAATTTTTCAAAACCTGATTACATAAAATAACTTTAAAGCCGCCATACAATTGCGCAAGCCGCAGTTATTGAACGAACTATAGCTCAGCAGAAATCTTCTAGTAAACTGTAGAACTGCATGGTTGCTGTATTGCTCAAAACATCGATTGTTGGTACTTGATAAACTGCCTCGTCAAGGCGGTTCAATCAAGTCCCCGCAATCAATGTTTTGAGCAGAGATAAGAAAATATCACAATTTTTTATCTTAAAATTTCCTCTTTTTTTGCCGAGAAGTTGACAATGTATTTGTACAGGCATGTTTTCGTGATGGTTGTTGCGGGGTCTATACCTAAGCGTGAGTTAATTTCAATATAAGTCTTGTTGCTTTAACACGACTTCTGGCCCAGAATAGCTTCAAACAGCTATGTTCATTGGATCAATATGAGCCTGAATTAAAATACCAGTCAGACGCTAAATTTGCCTAACGTTATCAAATTATTAAAGCTACGCTCCATCAGAACTCTCAGTGCTTTGATTGTTTAATATGTAAACTCGCCAGCCTGGGCTATTGTCTTAAACACTCGAGGGGTCGCTGTGACAATTTCGCAGAATAAATCATTACGAACGTCAAGATTTAACACCATAAAATATTACACTTAGCACAAGATTTCTAAAATTTGATACATGTAATAGCCTTTTATTAGATACCCTGTGTGTCTATTCGCAACTTAGTTTCAGACGATCACGTATAGGCCTCTGATCCTTTGAAGTTGTGTGCAAAATGCTGCTTTCAATTGAAACTTCATAGAAAATCGCAGTGTTACATTCTACATGAATTTTCTACATTATTTTCCATCGTAGTTAACAGCAATGGTGGCAACAAAGCGTTTTTTAAAGAAATTGCAAAAATTGAATTGAATGACAGGTAGCTATCTGCTGGTTTTCCTTTGTTCCATCATTTCAATGTTTTCTTGCTGAAGAGTCCTCACCGTTGTTTCATCTCTGAGGTTGTTTGATTTTTGTGTTCTCGGAGATGATGAGTTAGGAAGCCTTCATGCGGACTTAAGTAATTGTATCGATTCCTGATCATTGCCTTCACGTCTATTTTAACAAACCATTTGTCTGAATCTTGACGGAAGTAAGGGCGAGGATTACGACCGGGTAAAATCGTTTTAACGCTCCTCCCTTAGTGAAAGACTTTTCACTGGCCATTCCAAGACTTCTGTCCCGTTATATTTGTGTTAAAGTTCGTCTTTGAACGTGTGTATCGATTATATATTTTGTTTTGTATAGCCAATCTGCCATTTTGTTGGAAGGTAACTGTCCTATTGACTTTCCTCTGTTGGTGTTTCCATTACGGTCTAGTTATTTCATGTTTTTGTTTCTTTCCCTTCGGTGTCTCTGAAAAGTGGTATGGGTGAATTGTATCAGTTATTTTTTTATTTCGTATATGGTTTAACGACACGGCAACCCTTGTGGGTATTTTGTGTCGTCTCCCGGCGAAAAACATAAAAGAGAATGAAGAGATGGTAGAGGAGATGAGAGCAAGGGGCAGAGGAGAAAGAGGAAATGAACAGATGTGTAGAAACAGACGAAATAACAAAACTACCTCTCTGCTTACAAGATTAAAATCCCGCTTTGTTCAAACGGCCATAATTAAAAAAGATAATTGTTTTCAAAAGTTAACGGCCATAACTCAATGGTTTATGACAAGGACAGCAGGCCTTGTCCAACTGTAAGTCAATATAAGTTGGACGGTCCAGTAACGCAAGAGACTAATCAACTTTGCCAAACAAACCACCCCAAATATAACGGCTAGATCCTCAAACCTTGTATGCAATGCAATAATGATGACTTATATCATGTAAGAGGCAATGGACTTTCTCGGTTTATTTTTCCCATATTGTTTCGTTCTTCTTTCTCTCCATGTATGCCAATGTTAATTTTTATCAAAGATTTCTGAGAAACTATTTAGGCTGGAAGCCCCAAACCTTGTATACTATGTCATGACAAAACCGACAATAATAAATGTGCGCCCAACGAAGACTCAGATCAGCCTGCGCATCCGCGCAGTCTTCGTTATGCTAAGGGCCCAATGCTCCTCTATGCAGCAAGAGAAGTCTCTGGTTATATGGATGTACATGCTGATCTGAGTCTGGGCTGGGCGCACATGTCTTATTGTAGGTTTTGTCATGCGCTGGGTCATATAAGAGACAATGGACTTTCTAGGCTCATTTCTTCATTTGAGCTTTCATTCTTCTTTCTCACAATACAGGCCGATGTTAACCCTTCTCTTGCTGAATATTCATTTTATCCACACCCATCTCTGACTTTGAACCAATCAGATTACTTGATGTAATTTATTCCTACCAATTCATAAACTGAATGTCAAACAGTGTAATTCCTGATTCAGAAGCCATCTGATCTGGATCTACACTGTTTCCAAATATCTGGGTTGTCGTGAACAGCATGATAAGAGTTAATGTTTTATCAAACATTTCTCTGGAACTGTAAGTGTTTGAAGCCTAAACCTTGGTTTGCAATGCGATGACGATGAGTTCTAATATGGGAGAGACAATGGGCTTTCTCTGCTGCAAAAGTAGAAGCCTCCGTGGTGCAGTGGTTACGCTACTCGCCTTGTAAACCAGGGATCCGAGAATCGATCCATGGCTTCTCCAGACTTTCGGATAAGTCTTTAAACCGAGGTCCCGTCTCCGTATGACCTTGGCTGTTGGTGGGACGTAAAATTCAAAAACTCACTCACTCTGCTGCAAAAGTTTTTTTTATTCTTCTTTCTCACCAAATAGGCCAATGTAAAATGTTAAAGATCTCCCAGGAATAGTAAAAGCTAGAAGCCTCAAGCCTGATATATTATGCATTGATGATATCTGATATTGTGTAAGAGACAATGGGCTGTCTCAGCCTATTTGTTAATTTGTTCTTTATCTCTTTTTCTCCAACTCGGCCAATGCCAAATTTTTCGTAAACATTCTCAGGAACAATAAAAGCTAGAAGCCTCAAGCTTGCAATGATGATGGCGATTTATATTGTATAAGAGACAGTAGGCTTTCTCTGCTTATTTATGCATCTTTACTTTCACTCTTTCTCTCCATATAGACCACTGTAATTTTCGTCAAATATTTCTCAGGAATTTTTCATGCTTTTGTATACTATGCAATGATGATGACTTATATTGTGTAAGAGACATCGTGAACTATCTTGGTGTATTGTTTTCATTTTTCTTTCTCTCTATATAGACTAGCCTGCATTAAAGTCATTCTTATTAACAAGATACACAACTGCAGTAAACCTATAGAAATATGTACAATTATTTGCCCCATTACTTGAGAACATTATATTAGTGTATATATTTTGCAGTTTATTAGTGAATTGTTTTATGAAACTGCTCTATTTAACAGATTGTTACCAGTCTATATACAGACGAATCTTATTATTTTTGTCGAACATTTCTTAGCAACTTTAAGATGACATTACCACGTTAATAGTTCTGTGTAATGGACAACCACAAAAAGGCCACTGTGGCGAGTTGTTCAAAACTAACGATTTGGTTAGCTAAAGTATCGCTAAAACTGTGTTCATTTAATATGGCAAATATGCACATATTTTTGCTGAAGAAAAAAAGGTGAGCAGCTTTTGCAAATTCAAAAGCTTTTGCAAATACAAAAGCTGCTCACATTTTTTCAGCAAATATAACAAAATTTTAGATATTGTACTTGCTAGAACAGTTCAAAACATTACGATATAGTGCATTTTTTTCTCATCTCCAAAATGGCTACTTTTCTAATGAACATCCATCCGTGATATTTTTTTTATTTATACAGCAAACATAGATTGTGGGTGCTCACAACCTATGTCTTGGAGTAAAATTAAGAAAGATAATGTATACCCCCGTAAGCCCCAGTTTTCTCTATATAAAGTGGGGTTTACGGGGTCTTCGTTTCACGGACTTTTTATCGTGATGATATGACCACTAACGAACTCGTTAAGCTAACGATGCTTTGAACAACTGGCCCAAGTTCCCAAAGTAAAGTTAACACGTTGGATCCCAGTTTCAGTATAATGCGCTAAGACTAGCTAGTCTGGCCCATCAAAACTTATACACTCCATCATGGGTCATGACCAAAAGCGCCTTCCCCTTACGAAAACACGCCTTTAAAACTACATTGTAAACTTTATCAACTAAGTAACGAAACATTTAAGATGAAAAATTGTGATATTTTTCTTAATTCTGCTCAAAATATAGATTGTTGGTACACGTTAGAACCGCCTCGACGAGGCGGTTCTAACGAGTACCCACAATCTATATTTTAGAGCAGAAATGAGAAAAATAAGGTTAACTGTTAACGCCAGTTTTACTATATAAAAGTGGGGTTCAAAGGGGAATGAATTATATAGGTGTTTTCATGATGCCGTGGTGTGACCTGGATACAAAAGGCGTAAAAAATACCTGTGTTTCCGCTAACATGCTGAAAAAAGTTTTGGTAGGTAGGTAGGAGAAACTTTTTTTATTTATCTTAATTTTTCTCCCGAAAAAAAAAAAAACAGGGTCGGGCCTGTATTTTTTTTGTGTGTTTTTGTTTTTGTACATGTGTTTTGTTAATACAATTGTCATGTAGAGACTTGCACTGCATATACTAATTCTTTTTAGATGCTCAAAAAAGTCAGCTCTGTATTTTGGAAGGTACTAAATGCCAAAAACTACAAACATGTACTTAAAACACGAAATTACTATGCAAAAATGCAAAGACGACACTTGGAGGAGTCGAAAATTGAAAATGATAGGGTCGGTATTTTAATTTTTATTTTGTTCTTTTATTGATAAAAATAGTAGAGTCGCGGGGTCTGAAGCAGGGTCGGTCGGGTTAGCGGAAACACGACTATTTTTTAGGCCTAGATATTTAAATCTTTATAGATCTATTGTATAAACGTTATTAATATAATTGGACACTTCCAAATGTACAGTTTAAAGCATAATAGTTTAAAAATCAAAGGTCACTGTGTCTGTTGCACTTGAACTGTATCTTCCGCGCATCAACTGAGCAAAGTAACCGCAAAGGCACAGAATTCATCTACAGGCGTCATAAATTTCAAACTTTTCTTTGTGGGTTTTTTCCCCGAATCTCCCGACCAGAGTGGGAAATCTCCCTTTCATGCTTCCCACTCTCGCCTTCCGCGCTCGTCAAAGTCGCCCCTCCCCCCGACCCCCGACTTCGAAATCGTACCGACGCCCTGACACAACAACCATGCCAGCGGCGTGGAAGCGTTTGTGACTTTGGGGAGGCGACTTTCATGGGTTGTGTCAGGGCCGTCGGAGCAACTTTGACATTAGGGAGGCGACTTTGACGAGCGCAGTAGGCGCGAGTGATGAAGTGCATTACCACAGCCTATCACAGTTCTGGTAAAGATCGTTTTCGTACAGAAGGGCAAAAATGGCTGATGACAACAGTGAAAAAAGTTCATTGCTGTGTGTGGAACTAATTAATTGAAGCGTCAGATTGAAACAGATTAAAGTAATTATCAGGTTGTGAGAGCGTCACCGTGATTACAGACTGATATCAAAGAGAAAGATTAATTGCTGTGCCCTTAAGAAAGACAGCCACGGATGAAAAGTGTGCCCCGTTTGACAGAGATTCCTGGAAATAGAATTAGCAGTCTGTAAATCAGTTTGATTTCGCAAAATGAAAATTTATCGCAAGGCCGAAATATGGCAAAACTATATTGCTGCGAAATAGTCGGACTACATGACTGTATAATAACAATTACTACAAGAACGTGGCGATAAGTGAAAATAAATCGCCGCGAAATTGTTCAACATCTAAAAGACGCGAAAATTTCTAACCGCGACATTAGCTTGCTTTACATTACCGCGTTGAATAAAACACGATCGAGCTGATAGCGCTTCAGATCTTAACCTTTGTCCTGCTGAATATTCATATATGCCACACCCACTACCGATTATCAACCAATCAGTTTACTTGATGCAAATTATTACAACAAATTCACAACCTGAATGACAAACAATGTAGATCCTGATCAGATGGCTTCGCCATCTGATCTGGATCTACATTGTTTCAAAGAAAAGGCATATCCGGGTTCGGCAGGACAAGGGTTAACACAGTTTAGGTAAAAATTTCAGCAGATAACATTTTAAAATATTTCGCCTGTTTTGCCCGGAAACGGATTTTGACATTTCATGCGAATTTTCTCCACTGGAGACATTGCATTGCAAGTCAAAGACTGTTTTCAGGGAAGAAAATTATCTCCATTTTGTCATCTGCTGAAAATAGCTTAGAAAGTTGCCAAGATTAAGTTTACATCATCTTCAACTTAGGACCCATGTGATACGGGTTTACATCATCTTCAACTTAGGACCCATTTGATTCGAGCTTACATCATCTTCAACTTAGGACCCATGTGATACGGGTTTACATCATCTTCAACTTAGGACCCATGTGATACGGGTTTACATCATCTTCAACTTAGGACCCATGTGATACGGGTTTACATCATCTTCAACTTAGGACCCATGTGATACGGGTTTACATCATCTTCAACTTAGGACCCATGTGATACGGGTTTACATCATCTTCAACTTAGGACCCATGTGATACGGGTTTACATCATCTTCAACTTAGGACCCATGTGATACGGGTTTACATCATCTTCAACTTAGGATCCATGTGATACGGGTTTACATCATCTTCAACTTAGGACCCATGTGATACGGGTTTACATCATCTTCAACTTAGGACCCATGTGATTAGAGTTTACATCATCTTCATCTTAGGACCAATGTGATTAGAGTTTACATCATCTTCAACTTAGGAGCCATGTGGTTTGAGCTTACATCATCTTCAACTTAGGACCCATGTGATTAGAGCTTACATCATCTTCAACTTACGACCCATTTGATTAGAGTTTACATCATCTTCAACTTAGGACCCATGTGATTTGAGCTTACATCATCTTCAACTTAGGACCCATTTGATTACAGTTTACATCATCTTCAGCTTAGGACCCATGTGATTTGAGCTTACATCATCTTCAACTTAGGACCCATGTGATACGGGTTTACATCATCTTCAACTTAGGACCCATGTGATACGGGTTTACAACATCTTCAACTTAGGACCCATATGATACGGGTTTACATCATCTTCAACTTAGGACGCATGTGATACGGGCTTGAAAACTGTAATGTATCTGTTGAAAATTGTTATTTGTTTTCTTCAATTCTTTGTTTAATTTAATTGTGTTTTTTCTATTACCTCCCTTGCAAAGTGGTCAAAAACTAGGTCTCTCATCGCTGTGGGTTTGACCGTTCCAATGCGGTTCTTCTGTCTAGTTTATTATTGGTGTAGTTAGTCTTTTTCACGTGCGTATTGCTAATATCTTATTATTTTGGATAGCCATTTGGCCATTTTGTGGACAAGTGACTGTCCTTTTGGCTTTCCGCCGGTGTCGTTTTATTTTAGTGATGTTTGAGTTCGTGTTGCTTTCCCTCCGATGTCTTGGATGACATTACGCAAACACGCCTATACAAATACATTGCCACTTTTATCGCCGAAAAAATTGAAAATTTTAAGATGAAAAATTGTGATATTTTTCTTATATCTACTCAAAATATAGATTGTGGGCACTCGTTAGAACCGCCTCATCGAGGCGATTCTAACGAGTACCCACAATCTATATTTTTGTATAGATTGTGAACACTCGTTAGAACCGCCTCATCGAGGCGGTTCTAACGAGTACCCACAATCGATATTTTTTAGCAGAAATAAGAAAAATAAGGTTTACCCCTGTAAACCCAGTTTTACTATATAAAAGTGGGGTTCAAGGGGGTCAAAATTATACAGGCGTGTTTTCGTGATGGGATATGTGAGATAATTTTATCCATTCCTGATCATTGTCTACACTTCTCGCGCCAAATTCTACCACAAAAGGTCAATTGTTTTTGTGTGTTTTATATCCCCGGTTCCTCCCCGGATTTCGTCCATCTCTGATTAACGATCGAAATAAGCTTGAAACCATAGATAAAATAAAAGTCTCATTATTATAAGTACTCCCTGAAACGTTCATAATGTTATAACGGTTTTGTAGGCATCACTTTTCCTATATTACATATAATTTCGGTGTTCCAGTTTTCTTAAATTTCTTGACAGTATGATGACAACTCCGTGTACATTACGACAACAAACCCGCGCGACATAGTGCATTTTTTCACATCTCCAAAATAGACATTTTTCTGATGAAAATCCGCGATATTTTTTTAATAAATACTGCAAACATAGGTTGTGGGTACTCGTTAGAACCGCCTCATTGAGGCGGTTCTAACGTGTACCAAAAACCTATGTCTTGGAGCAAAAATAAGAAAAATAATGTTTACCCCCGTAAATCCCAGTTTTCTCTATATAAAGTGGGGTATAGGGGTCTTCATTTCACGGACTTGTTCACGTGATAAAAACACCCTTGTTGTCCCCTAAATGATCCGAGTCTTCGTCATGTTAACAAGAACGTGTAACGAATACCCTCTAAAACCCCTTTATAGAGAAAAGTGGGTTTGACTTCAGTAATCATAATTTTCTTTATTTCAGCTCCAAGACATACGTTGTTGAGGCGGTTCTAACGAGCACCCACAAGCTATGTCTGCAGTATCAATAAGAACAAAAAATGTCACGGATTTTCACCAGAAAATTAGTCATTTTGGAGATGTGAAAAATACACTATGTCGCACGGGTGTGTTATCGTAATACGAGTCGGCGCTGGGTACAGTAGTCGCAGATTAGATTGACTATAGATCGATGACTGTTTACTGAACACTACGTCATACGGACCATTCCATCGGAAACCGTTATGTGGGGGTTACCAACTTTTTCCTCGCCTAATTCGCAAAATCTTTGCTGTATATTATTCTGATATGACAGCCTTGCAGGAATACGATGTGGTGGTATTGGTTAGATGCATAAACTTTAACGACCTAGTTACCCAAAGGTCGTTGGGTTCGAAACTCAAATTTTGAATAACATTTTTATTTTTCGTTCTTTTTGTTTCCTTTAATATGCAGTTTTATGCAGCCTGTGGCAAGAAATGTTCCAAAGCTTTTGGAACTTTGCAAACGAAATAAACCAGCTCCTCAGCGAGTTGACCAGCTTTGAAGAGACACGGGCACACAGTTCTGCGGCTTTCATCATACCATCCTGATCAGAATGCCAAAATGATGATATGGGGAAATTTTTATATTGGCCAAGGAAATTTTCAGCTTTGCATGACAGATATATAGATGCATAAATAAAGGCTCTGATCGAAGAAGACATTGGAAGCATTGTTGAAAAAGAATGGCCTGCGTGCTTAACACATGTCGAAAAGGCTGAGCAGGACTATTATTTTGTTTGATTTGAGGTTTAACGCCCCCGTCAACACTGTATTGATCATTTTGGAGACGTTTCTTCCAATTTTGTGGGACTTTTACCCGACATTGAGATGAAATGACATCTCAAGCCCTGTCGCCCAATGAAACCAATAGTGTTTATAAGCATGGACGGGCCGACGCGCACCGCTTTGCCTGGGCAGGCTTAGATCCTCTAAGTGGTTCACCAGTACTCGTGTGCGGTCGGTTTCAGCTCGACGTGGAAGCATCGTGCAGCCCATCTATTTCTTCAAGCCCAAATGGGCGGGGGCCTGAACAGGACTATTGTAAAACTGACATCGCTGTTGAGGCTGAAATGGAGTGAATCATTAAACACATGGACTCTGACAGTGACGTTAGAGAGAAGGTACATAGACTGCTTCTGAGGGTGTTGAATCTACCTACACTGCCGAAGAATCAAAACTGTTTTTGTAATGCAATTTCGAAATATGAAATTCTGAAATTATGAAATTTAAGTTAATGTGAATCGCTGAAATTTGAAAATAATGAAATACATTCTAGTAAAAAAAAAACAACAACAAAGGAAATATATACATGTAATACAGAAAAAAAAAAAAAAAAAAAAAAAAAAAAAACAGAAATAATTACACCGTGCGAGTGTCTTTTCCATCCCTCGCCCTCATCACACCGAGGACTTCAATTATTCTGACCTGTAACTGTAACCACTCGGCTATTTATTATTCAAGAGCACTTTTGCGTACAGTAAACCTATATTCAAAACCATGCCTACCATCAAATTATTACGTAAGGTATTTGTTTTGAAGTTTTTAGTTCTTCTCATCAACTGTTGTCATATTTTTATTTTCTATCTTTTATAATTCAAACAATGTGTTCTATTGTTGCGCATGGGAATGAGTTTCAGCTTTTATTTAAGAAGTTTGCATTCACTGATGACATTGTCATCCCTAGATAACGGTATCAGATGGACCGGCCCGTGTGACGTAATGTTCAGTAAACATTCATCGACCTGTAGGTGCTGCCAATATATGTCAATTTCGCTGAGTCCACTAGAAGATTCGGTAGAGTGCCTTTCGAATGCTTTCTGCAAGCGGACCAAATGGCCATATACGCCAGTGTTACAGTTGAGTTCACACAATCGGGTGACTTGGTTTACCTTTTTGTTAATAGAAGATTCCGATGGCAGGTGCAAACGATAGCTCCACCTAGTCAATCTTATCTGCGACTACTATAGCTTATCAAGGACCTTTGAGAGTTCAACGTTCAAGCGTGGCTAGACTATTCCATGTTTTAGGGTAAGCAGGTTCTGGAGTTCTTTTTTCAAAGGATTTTAAAATTATAAATGAGGTTTTTGATAATGCCATTATGTAGAAGTCGTGGCCAAGTGGTTGGTATGATGCAGTACGAATCTAAATAGAACCATATCTCCCAATGTAAAATCCTAACTGAAGGCGACTTACCTAAAACACGAACTAGTCCAAAATTAAAAGTGCAGTCACGTCTCACTGCGTTTTGAAAGACTATATACACATGTCCAAAATACAGTTTTCCTCCCCATCTACCTCCGATTTCTTTCAAAATTCAATGCACTGGGGACAGCCCACAATCCAAAATGGAACTTACAAAGTGCTGATTGGGAAAAATTCAAAATTCTGTGCTCAGAAACATTAAAAATAAATGAAAACAATCCAATACAGGAAATAGCAGCAGACTTTGTAGAATCCCTCCAACAAATTTGTCAGAAAACTATTCCTAAAACAAAACCAAAAGTAAAATCGCTCCGACCGCCGTGGTGGGATCAGGAAATTACTATAGCTATCAAAAACGTGAACAAGCTAGAAAGAAATACCTTAAAAATAAAACTCCAGAACAAAAACGAAACTATAACAGGTTAAACAAGATGTGTTTGTGAAACACTGATGCCCCCGGACAGCGCCAATGTTAATGTTTTTAAAAATTTTGAAAAAAATAGGTCAAAGGTCAAGTTCAAGGTCACAAGATCAAAAATTATGGTACCACTGGAAAGGTCTTGTGATAAGGTATACACATGTGAAATATGAAAGCTCTATCTATTACCATTCAAAAGTTATGCCCAATGTTAAAGTTTTTGCAGACGGACAAACGGACAAACGGACAAACAGACGGACAGACCAAAAACTATATGCCCCCGAATCTCTTAGATTCCGGGGGCATAAAAATGAAGCAAGAGACATTAAAAGGGAAAAACAGATTAATTCATGGCGTGACTTTGTATCTAAACTAGACCAAAAGGCAAACTCCAAAACAGTATGGAATATGATTAACCGCTTCCGGGGCAAACCTACTGACCATATTACCTGCCTAGAGGTAAACAAAACTATCATTACCGATGAAAAAGAAAAAGCTAATGCTCTAGCACAACATTATGACAACATGTCGAAATCGTCAAATCATATGTCCAAATTTCAAGCTGTTAAAATAATTATGGAAGATAGGGGACTTGGTCACATCCCGGAACCCCAGGCAACAGAAAACAACTCGGACTTAAACCGACCCTTCACATTTTTTGAACTGGGAACTGCACTATCATCCAAAAAGGAATCAACACCAGGAGCGGACACAATCCACTATGAAATGCTCAAACAACTACCCGATAACTCTAAAATGGAACTATTGAAACTTATGAATATCTCCTATCAAAGAGGAGAACTCCCACCTGAATGGAAACTTGCCACCATCATACCTATTATGAAACCAAATAAAAATAAACTGGAACCAGGGTGATACAGACCTATATCACTTACATCGTGTATCTGCAAAACAATGGAAACCATGATTGCTAAACGATTGACGGCCCATTTAGAAAACAAAGGGCACCTGGCTGACACTCAATCCGGTTTTAGACCCAACAGATCTAACACTGATCAACTAACCAGATTAGACTCTGAGATAAATATGACCTTTATGGAAAATAAGATAGTAGCTGCCGTCTTTCTAGACCTGGAAAAAGCCTTTGACCTCATGTGGTCAACAGGAACCATCTGTAAACTGAAGCAATTTGGCATAAACGGAAACATGCTCAAATGGATACACAATTTCCTCCACAATCGAAAAATTCAAGTAAGGGTGGGACAAGAAACATCAAATCAGCACAAATTAGAAAATGGCTGTCCCCAGGGCAGTGTTATTAGTCCCATTCTCTTCAATATAATCATGGTTTCATTAAATGAGAATCTCGACCCTGAAGAAAGACTGCAGCTGTCGCAATTTGCAGACGATAGCGCAATATGGAGAAAACATTATTCACCCAGTTGCGCCGTAGATGCCCTTCAAAAAGCACTCAAAAAATCGAATTTTGGGCTGAGGCGTGGGGGTTTAAGGTGTCCAACACTAAAACTAAAGCCATACTTTTTAGACGTAAAAAAAACATCGACACCTCCAAATTCGATCTCAAACTTTTTGGCAAAAAACTTGAATTTGTGGACAATGTAAACTTTTTAGGGATGATCCTTGATAAAGCACTCAGATGGGATGAGCACATAAAACAGCTCATCCAGAAATGTAAGAAGGACCTAAACATTCTTCGTTTGGTCACGGGCACAACTTTTGGTGCTGATAAGAATACCCTTATCAACCTATACAAAACCCTCATCTTAAGTAAACTAGATTATGGCACACAAGCCTATAACTCTGCCTCACAAGCCCAACTTAAAAAGCTCGACACAGTACAAAACCAAGCCCTTCGCATTGCAACAAGGTCATTTATATCCACCCCGATTAATGCACTCGAAGTAGAATGTGGCATAAAACCACTCCATTTAAGAAGAGAGGAATTAATCCTAAAATATTGGGCACGTTCCTCGCCTTTGGGTAAAAATCTGCCTGTAAATGACCTCATTGGGGAACATGGGTGCCAAGCTACTAAAAAGGCACACCAATACCGACCATACTCCGTTACAGTTCAGAAGCTCATAGCTGAGCTGAACATACCTAAGGACATCGAACCACCCCATTATAGAAACAAGTGTGACTTAAAGCACAACCCACCCTCCTGTACAATCAAGGACATTATTGGAAAAAAAGGCGAAAATGACATAACAATTATGAAACAAAGTAGTATAAACTATATAGAAAAAAAAACATAGGGGTAGACTACAGATATATACAGATGGAAGCAAAGATATTGAAAAACAAGCAACAGGAGCAGCAGTTTCGGTCCCTGATGAAAACTTGAATATCGAACTCAAAACCAATCCGAGCCTGTCGATATTTACTATTGAACTGATAGCAATAGAACATGCCATTATATGGATCATCGATAATAACATCCCGGAGGCAGTCATACTTACAGACTCCCTCAGCTCAATACAAGCCCTCCAATCTGGCCAATCAAAAACAAGACCAGATAAAATAAACAAAATACTTCTACTCTTAGACTCAGCTAAAGACAAAGGCAACAATATCTACCTGGAATGGATTCCATCCCATGTAGATATCCCAGGTAATGAAATGGCAGACTCAAGTGCCAAATCAGCAATGTCAAACGGTAAAAACGATCAGACCTTACCGACCAAAACAGAAATATACCCGTTAATTAACCAGGCCATTATGACAAAATGGCAAAAAATATGTTTTTGATAAAGATGAACAAAATGACATCAAACATATCCTTTTCCACTGTGAAGGAAATATAGAACCCAGACAGTAATTAAAAGCTGCACTGTTTATATTGGGCTACAACACTTTTGATGAACGAGACCTACTTAACCCCCCACGAAACATTAGGCCTCAGATAGTTGAGGCAATCATTACATTTTTGAAAGACACTGAGTTATTTGATAAAATATAGACAGCTGCAGTATAAAAGAGTAACCATGTAATACTAATCCAAGTTTATTTCTCTTCCAGCGCTGGAATCCTTTCATGCAGCGATCATTAATACTGCATGTTTCTTTCTCTTACAGACACAGCCTCCAATAACCACCTGTCCCTATCCCAATAACACCATATATCCTTGCCCCCAGGGACTCGGGGGAGGTTGTCCGGGGACAGGATTCCCCCACTCTCTAAACTAGATCATAAAGCAATATGAATCTCTCAATCTAAATATGCTGGGCGTGGGACTAAGGTTTCTAGGTTTCAATCAGAGAGCCAACCAATGCTGCTAACGTTAGGTTACTGACTGCGGGAGGCAATCTGGTTCCCTGTGCCTTGTTCCATAACCAGTCTTTAATTACATGTAGATGCCCAGAATTGTGTTCAGGACATCCTGAATGCATTAGGTTTGCACATCCGTATATGCCAAAAGTGCTTGTATGTAGTTTGGCGTGTGCGGATTTGTGAACCTATATATTCCTGTTCGGGCGCACGCGGGTGTGGTTGGCTGGTGAGCCAATGGTTGACTGGTCACTATGGCTGTGTGTGCCGGAAAATGATTTATATTCATTGGTTCTCTCGATTTTGGTGGGCAGTTTCATCTGTGTGTCTGGGTCGGGAGAATCAACCGGAGTAGCATATAGGTTTCTCTCTAAACAAATTATTTAAATCAAAAGTTGCGCCTGGTCGTGATCGCGTGCTTGCTGGGGCATGGGCTGGTTGCAACCTAGGTGGGGGCACTTTCCCAGTCATACCGTGACCGCGTTGTGCTTCTGGCCTGCGCCGCCGCGAACAGGTGAATTATTTTTACTAAGAATTTAACAGTGCTGCTTATGCTGCCCAGCCCATACATATAGGCCCCATTCTCATATTTCTGCCTCTCCGTGCACCTGGGGGCTTCGGGCTGGTGCCCCTGGGGACATGATTCCCCCACCTTGGGCGGACTGGCCGTTCCCGGGACGGTGGCCCGGGTCCCCGGTTGCATGGGTGCGGGGGGGAACACAAAACCCACACATTCTTATACAGTGGTTACATGAGCACTGCTTCTACCTCTTACAGACCCTACCCTACTTGACTTGGACTAGAGCCGGTTGAGCCGAAGCGGGGCGCTGTGGATGCGGCTCATTTGCTTTGCACTTATGAGTGCTCCGCCGACGCAACACATCGGTGATAGACAAGTCTAAACTTAGGCTTATGTAACCCTAACCCTAACCCTAACCCTAGCCCTAACCCTAACCCTAACTCCAATACACACTAATCATAATTTCTCTTGCAGGTACACGGGGGTCCTTGACGGGGAATCCCACCATACCTCGTGTAGGACAGCTACCGAGAAGTCATCAGCTGGGTGCCCAGAAGGCTGTGTCGTAGAGGCCCCCTTTGGGACACCCTCCTGATGAAACCCGAAAATGTGCGAAGCGAAGACAGCATGCTGTCAGAACGGAGCATACATTTCTGGAGTAGGTCAAATACAGAACAATTTAAAAGGCGGGGCAACGGTAATGACCAAATTTGATAGGGATTTGGACACAGGAAGACCCTTAAAAAAGCCTTTTAGACCGACCGTTCAAAATGAAATAAAAGCGAAATTGCACAATGGCTGGTTAGCCACATACTCGCCTTTGCCAAACCACATAACTTTTCACCAATAAAAAGACACGCCTATGTGTAAACATTATAATTCTAACCACACTGATCCTGAACAAAAGCGGGTTACAACACTACCACATACAATCAGAACTAATCCATAATGTATTACAATCCATATATCCCCAATATGATATCCTCCTTCACGTAGGATGAGATAATGATATGCAAATATGGCGGTCCGGTCCCAATTGGCCCACTTACGAATGTATAAGAACTCGACATCCTACGTCGCTGAAAGCATCACCTTTTCAGAAACTGAAAAGCTAAGAAGCAAAATAGGATTGACCTCCTTTCGCATCCTCCGCGATATAAGTCACCAACTGCACACTGATTGGCTGGATTAACTACAAACTAAGAGAAAAGCAACAACCAAAACACCAACATATGACATCCCAACGCGACGAAATTAGGGGCCAGTAGTACATGGTACTACCAAGATTATCCTTGTAGAGACCTGGGGGTGGCGACACAGCATAGGCGTGTTCTCAAGGTGGTAGAGCACGGGTACTAGGACATTTTGCAATAGCCGAAATTGGCTGGTCTAATAGTAACCCTTCCTGGCTCACTTTTGGCCGCCGTTCAAAATTCAAAATTACATGCATTATCACCTTTTAACAAGCACCGTGTCCATAGGCGTTTTCTCTACCACGGCAGGGGTGGGGGTAGAGTCTAATGGAAGCCAAAACCGATAATGCATGAGAAGCTTTTTTCCTCGGTCAGACAAGGGCTGTGTACTGACAGATTTTGCAGCCAGATTTGGCCACGTGTCACCACATTCTAGAGCCCGACCATTGGTCTGCATCTGCATTCAAAATTCGAACCCCGCCAGAGGACTGTCCTTTTTACAGGACAAACGATTAACATTGGGTGCGTTCTGTGCCTACATGACATCTTGAGCGGGGATGTGGGAGGTGGGATTGACCTACTTCTCACATCCTCCGCGAAAGAAGTCACCTAACTTCCAATCGGCTAGCTGATAACTGTCAAGCAGACAGGAATCAGCATATTGGCAGCCTAGGGAAAAGAGCAGTACCTACAACTAATCCCAGATGGCGAACTGGGGGTAGCCCCTATGTGCCCATGGCGCCCGGTTACCTTAAAAACAACCGTCAGTCAGTCAGTTTTGCTTGACTCGTGTCATTGTTTTACTGAGCTGGGGCACAGCTTTGATTACAATTTACAGCGAAAATTAGATCAGCGTGCGCATCCATATACATGTAGTGGGACAAGAGACTTCTCTTGCTGCATGGAAGATTTTTGTTTGATTTGATGTTTAACGTCCCCGTCAACACTATAAAGTCATTTTGGAGACGTTGCTTCCAATTTTGTCGGACTTTAACCCGACATTGAGATGAAAGACATCTCAAGCCATGTCGCCCAATTAAACCAATAGGGTTATAAGCATGGACGGTCCGACTCGCACCGCTTTGCCTGAGCAGGCTTATCAACCATAGTGCAGTTTATATTTTACTTTTGGTCCTTTGAGATCAGCGTGAATATTCTGAGAAATGAGAAATAAATTATAAGTTTAGACTCAAATTCTAGACAGGTTTTTAATTATTTGGACCTCATTTTGATTTATATCAGTCTTTGAATCGACTGCCTATTCGAAATTCACAAAATTGCAGTATGCTTCCTCTGGCTTTCGTTGCCGGATCAATACAGGGTCACTGATGAGGCTTTATTAGCCGAAACTACGTAGTATGACCCATCTTCTTTCTTATGAATATTTTCATTGATCTTAAAGGAACTCATTTTTGATTTTTATTAGATCCTCTAAGTGGTTTACCAGTACGCGAGTGCGGTCGGTTTCAGCTATGCGTGGAAGCATCATGCAGCCCATTTATTTCTTTAAGCCCCAATTGGCGGGGGCCGTCTGCATGAAAGAACATTGGTCCCTTAGTTATCCTTAGAGTGCACAACAAAGAATCTGATCAGACTGTGTGGATGCGCAGGCTGAACTGAGTCTTTGCCGGGCGCACATGCCAATTGTAGGATATGCTGTGCCCCGGCTCGTGTACTATTTATACAAGGATTCCGCCGAAAGGTTATGGGCGCAAGGTCACTGAACAATTCCTAGATACAAATTTACTAAGTTATCATTAATGAAGCTCTTATTAAGTTATTAAGGAATTAACTGAAACATTAGGTTGAACGGTGGGGTTGACGCAATGTTTCACTTAGTGAACCATCAAATGTAGGTCAAGGTCAAATATGGATGCTTACATTATACATAAAATGTAGTTGTCATTCCTAGACGCAAGTTGACGCAGGATGCTTATCATTAATGGAGCACTTGCAGTTTTTGTGAAATGAACTTGAATATTAGGTTGAACGATAGGTTTGACGCAATAGTCATTGATTCATGAAATGTAGGTCAAGGTCAAATGTCGATTCTTGCATTAAAGCTGCCATCCCTAGATACAAGTTTGTACTAAGTATTATTAATGAAGCGCTTATCGTTCTTGACACACAAACTTGACCATTAGGGTGGTCGCTAGGGTGGTCGCAATAGGACACTAAGTCAGTTAACCATGAAGTGTAGTTGAAGATAAAATATGGATGCTTGCATTAAAATTGCCACCCTTCTATACAAGTTTGTGTCAAGCATCATTTGTGTAGCTCGTACTCGTAGTTCTTGGGAAATGAACTTGACCGTTAGAGTGAACGCTAGGGTTGTCGGAAATACTGACGGACGTTCTTAGCAGAGGTACCTTTTGGGGTTGATAATGTTAAGTCTATAGAGACTTGAACTCCAAACTGTAACATTGTAACTTACAGTAAAATTCCTTCATTAAGACCACCTTTGGGACTGTTCAAAAGTGGTCTTTAAGACCACTTTTGAACAGTCCCAAAGGTGGTCCCTGACCAGAGGACATTGTATGCAGAAAACGTGAAGAAAGAATAACTGCACCCTTCTAAATAAGCTTTTTAAAGCAGAATTAGTCTTACTTTTAGGTGGTCTTAAAAGCGGAATTTCACTGTATATAGTAACCCCACGTGCACTCAAATTTCAACCCCATAATGTTATGCTAAAAAGTTACTCTACCTTACGGAATAAACATCATTATGTTCATCACCCACCATGGTATCCCTCGTATGAAGGGCATGACAAACCAGCGGACAGACGGACGAAAGGGCGGAAAATAGGACTCCTATATCGCGCCATGCTAGGCACGTCAAAATGGTACTTGAATGCCAGAACATTTCCATTATAATAATAATTGTTATGAGCCCGTAACGTTTTGCATTAATTTTGACGTCTGACGATGAACTATGTTTTCAAGTTCAGTACAATTGTATATTAAGACCGCTATGAGACTGCTCAAAAGTTATCTTAAGACCACTTTTGAACAGTCCAACCAACTCCTCTAGAAGTGGTCTTGTTTCACCAACTTTAAACTGTGTGTGCTTGTTGGTTTGTTTGTTTGTTCTGGGGTTTAACGGCCCAGTCAGCACTATTTTAGATCATTCTTGAGCCGGTTAGTTTACCTATCCACACTTTGCCTGTGCAGGCTTATCCATAAGCGGTTAACCAGTACAGTGCACATTTTTTCGCAAGAAACTGACAGCTGCCCGTATTGAATCAGCGGATGGGAGAGAATGACCGTAGAAAAGATTTCATGATCAATCTCCACGAAAGAATGTTGCCTACCCCGGCAGGTATCGAACCCGCGTCCTCCTGATCACTAGTGAGACGCACATCCGACTGAGCTACCGAGGCCGGCGTCTGTGCATGTTTAAACCACCTCTTATCGTGCTGTTCCCAACAACCCCTACCTTTGCAAACAGTGTAGATCAAGACCAGATAGTTTCGGAAGAAGCATTTGACTCTTTGTTATTCAGTTTGTGAATTGAACAAATAAATTAAATCAGCTAATTTTATTGGTTGATATTTAGCAATACGTGTGGCTAAATTATTATTTTAGCGGGATAATGGTTAAACATATCGTCATGGAGTTTGTACAATCAGCCAGATATCTTGTCTTTCCTTGATTGACTATTTGATTTATCCATTAAAATACATAGGCCTCTTTATTTGCTCCTATGAGAGCCTATTCTCCGTCGTCTATCGTCCATTTCAGTCACAACCAAAAGCAGATTCCGGATTCAACTACTCTTGTGAGGCGAGGATTTCATCGCTTGTCGTTGGAGACTAGAGAAAGCCTCACATCATGTGAACAAGTCCGTGAAATGAACACCCCCTTATACCCCACCTTCTATAGAGAAAATTGGGGTTTAAGGGGGTATACAATATTTTTGTTATTTCTTCTCCAAGGCATAGGTTGTGGGTACTCGTTAGAACAGCCTCAATGAGGCGGTTCTAACGAGTACTCACAACCTATGTTCGGAGTATGAATAAGAAAAATAACACGGATTTTCTTGAGGAAAGTAGGTGTTTTGGAGATGTGAAAAAATGCACTATATTGCACGGGTGCGTAATCGTACTGACTTCTTAGGTTTGTGCCCAGGTAAGGCACAAACTAGCCTGCCCAGCTTGAACAGTCGAGCAAGAGTCTTCGTATTTTTTACATAGAAATTTGAGGTATTGTACATGTACAAACTAATCAGCTATCACAAAGGTGCTGATCAGACTGCGCGGATGTACAGTTTAACCTGCACCTTAGTTGTTCATAAATGGCTAAAACAGGTTGTCTCATGACCAGGCCCTGAGGTTATCAAACGTTTTTCATGCTAAACTCAGCTGGGCATGAAACTAGTGGTGCTCATAAAAATCAGAATACTGAGAAGTCGAGCAATTTTTCTTTCTCAGATAGCAGAGAATGTTATTTGTCGTGCTAACAAATTTTAAAATGCCAACAATTGTTGGCATTTTAAAAGTTGTGAGCAGGACACATTTCATGCTCAAATGAGTTGAGCATGAAAAAAGTTTTATAACCTCGGGACCAGGCGCATATGTAAAATGAAAGTCTTCACAATCAACCACACTGTGTTTTGAGTGATCCATATCAAAGAATAGGGCGTCACGTTTGTTTGTTTTTTGGGGGCAAATTTTACAAAATAGACGTGAATCGACACAATTAACCCGTAGCTCCCATCAGAGACACCATAAGGAAAGAAACACAAACATGAAATAACAAGACTCTAATGGAAATATCAATAGCGTAAAGCCAAAAGGACAGTTACTTTCCCACAAAATGACCAATTAGCTGTCCGAATCAAAAAATATATAAGCGATACACAACTATAACAACAACAACAACAAAAAAAAAGACAGAAGAACCGACGTGGAACAGTCAGTGAACAGAATTTCACTGGGGGCTTAAATCGATTTAACTCGCCCTCAATCCTCGCCCTTACTTCCATCGAGGTTTAGAAAAACAATTTGTTCAGTCCGCATGAAATGAATGTTCTTTAAGCAAACAGTATAGAACCGGATCAGACCTGGGTCTACACTGTTTTCTTACGTCCCAGAAAACGGCCGCTAGGGACATATGGGTCAAGTAATTGGTCTCTGAACGTAACTTTGGTCACTGACCACCAAAGAGTTATCAATGAAAGACAAGGGACAAAAGCTGTGTTTAACCCATTCAGTATCAGAACCCCCTTGGTACCTTGGCAAACAGAGCAGGCCCAGATCAGACGCCGCAGAAGGCCGCTTCTGATCAGGGCCTCCACTGTTTGCAAAAAAGGTTCAGCCATGCACTTACCTAATAAATTTTGAAGAAAACGCAACCTGACACCCCTAAATGTTGAAATGAACCCCATGCAGCTATATATAAGGAGGAAGATTCCAATTGGTACAAAAAGGGTTAAAAGGTCGTAACACTACCTTTGTAGACTCGATGGGTTCAAACAACCTTAGGACCATGAAAATTAGTGCGAGACTGCGGAGGTTCTAGTCACTGAGGGGTAATCATACATTTAGATATCACGCCTATACAAACACAGTGTAAATTTTACCGCCGTAAAAATGAATAACTTAAGATGAAAAATTATGATAATGTTCTTGTTCCTGCTCAAAATATAGATTGTGGGTACCCGTTAGATAGAACCGCGTCGTCGAAGCGGTTCTAACGAGTACCCACAATCTGTATTTTACAGCAGAAATTAGAAAAATAACGTTTACCCCTGTAAACCCCAGTTTTACTATATAAAAGTGGGGTTCAAGGGTGGGGGGTCAAAATTATATAGGCCTGTTTTTGATGTGTATCTCGGGGTCAGCAAGCATAACAGGGCTCCCTTCAAAATCATTATAAAGGTACAGTCAAACTCTGCTATTAAGACCACCTAAAATTAAGACTAAATCTGCTCTGAAAAGCTTATTGAAAAGGTTTCAGTGATCCCTTCTTTTGTGTTTATACACCCAGTGTCGCCGAATACGAGACCACTTTTGGGACTGTTCAAAAGTGGTCTTAAGACCACTTTTGAACAGTCCCAAATGTGGTCTTAATATTGGAATTTTACTGTGTGTACACCAAAACCTCTAACACTTTTGTTGCGCTTCAAAGCAGAAACCATATCAGTTTAACCCATTTGGTACCGGAAACTCCTAAAGGGGTTCTCTGGCAAACAGTGAAGGCCTAGATCAGACGCCGCAGAACGCAGAACGCGGCGTCTGATCAGGGCCTACACTATTTGCATAAAGTTCAGCAATTTTCCAAATGAATTTTGAAGAATACACAATCTGACACCCTTAAATTGTGGAATGGACCCCTGCTATATATAAGGAGCAAGATTCCATTTGGTACAAAAAGGGTTAACAACTATGTTATATGCAAATACAATTGATAGAATACAGTGAACTCCCACTAATTACCTGGAAACCACAGCTAAGCTGAGCAAAGTGGACAGGCAATGTTACTAGAATGCTTGATGATTCTGATGACATTTTCAAGATAAAATAATAGAAAGAAAGAAAGAAAATAACAAGAATTCCGCCGAAGGCTATGTCGCGCCTGTGTGGGCGCAAAGTCATAGAACCATGATATGTAGGTCAAGGTCAAACATAGATGCTTGTACAAAAGATTCCATTCTCAAATGCAAGCTTATACTAAGTATCATTAATGAAGCTCTAATAATTCTTGTGAAATGAACTTAACCATTAGGGTGAACGCCAGGGTGGTCGCAATATTTTACAAAGCCAGTGAACCATGAAATTTAAGTCAAGGTCAAATATGGATGCTTGCATTTAAGTTGCCATCCACAGATTCAAGTTTGCACCAAATATCATTAATGAAGCTCTCATTAATCTTGAGAAATAAACTTGACCATTAGGTGGTCGCAATATTTTATAAAGTAAGTGAACCATGAAATGTAGGTCAAGGTTAAATATGGATGCTTGCATTTAAGTTACCATCCCCAGATACAAGTTTGTACCAAGTATCATTAATAAAGCTCTTATAGTTCTTGAGAAATAAACTTGACCATTAGGGTGAATGCTATGGTGGTCGCAATATTTTACAAAGTCAGTGAACCATGTGAAGGAAGGTCAAGGTCAAATATGGATGCTTGCATGTAAGCTGTCATCCCCAGATACAAGTTTGTACCAAGTATCATAAATGAAGCTCTTATAGTTCTTGAGAAATAAACTTGAACCTCGGGGTGAACGCTAGGGTGGTCGCAATATTTTACAAAGTCAGTGAACCATGAAATGTAGCTCAAGGTCAAATATAGATGCTTGCATGTAAGCTGTCATCCCCAGATACAAGTTTGTACCAAGTGGCATTAATGAAGCTCTTATAGTTCTTGAGAAATAAACTTGAACCTCAGGGTGAACGCTAGGGTGGTCGCAATATTTTACAAAGTCAGTGAATTATGAAATGTAGGTCAAGGTCAAATATGGATGCTTGCATGTAAGCTGTCATCCCCAGATACAAGTTTGTACCAAGTATCATTAATGAAGCTCTTATAGTTCTTAAGAAATATACTTGAACCTCAGGGTGAACGCTAGGGTGGTCGCAAATGTTGACGCCTTGACAAACGGACGAACGAACGGACGGAAAACCGGGCGCCTATATCGCGCCATGCTAATAGCAGGCGCGACAAAAAAAAAACATTGGGGTTTAAGGATCATTTTTCCCGGTCAGGCTTAGACCAAAGCGGTTTACAACGTACCAGTACTCAAGTTGTGTCGGTTTAAGCTCTGCGCGGCCAAATCTATTTTTTCAAGCCCCGATATGCGGGGCGTGACACAGCCGTACTAACCGAGCCATCTGTGTTCGAGCCATCGGAGTTTCATTTTACATATCAAAACATGTTTGAAGGATACAAAAATAGCGTTTTGCAATTAATGCTCAGGAAAAAACAACTGTATATAGGTACATTGTACGTCAAAATATCAGATGCACAGAGAATGATGATAAATGGAGGTTACAGGAGTATACCTACGGTTATTAATCCTTATTCAAGACATAGACTGTGGGTAGGTGTTAGAACCACCTCAATGAAAGCTTTCTAGGAACATATTGCACAACTCTGGAGCAGAAAAGCGTGTGTAAATGAACATTTGAACATTCTCTGGCTAAACGTCCGATTCGCATATCTACAGCCAACTTTAGCTCAACTAGTGAGCCTCACCCGGAATTTTATATAGTTACGTTTTCGACTAAGTATATTTTCTACGGCCATTATCTTCCTTCCGCTGATTTAAGAAGGAATGAGTGAGTGTTTGAGTTTTACGTCCCCAACAGCCATGGTCATACGGAGACGGGACCTCGGTTTAAAGACTCCTCCGAAAGTCTAGAGAAGCCCGGGATCGATCCTGCGACCCCTGGTTTACAAGGTGAGTAGCGTAACCACTACACCACTGAGGCTTCTATGATTTAAGATGGAAGGTTGTCAGCTCCGACACAAGAAGATTTCTGTGATTTCCGTATTGGTTAAACGCTCATGTATATACGTGCATAATGTCTGCACAAGGAAAGTGTGGACATCACGTGAGAAGTCCGTGATATGAACACCCCATAAGCCCCACTTTAGGCCTATATAGGAAAACTTGGGGTTTACGGGGCTATACATTAGTTTTCTTATTTCTGCTGAAAGACATAGGTTTGGGGTACTCGTTAGAACCGCCTCAATGAGGCGGTTCTAACGAGCACCCGCGACCTATGTTTGCGTTACAAATAAGAAAGAAAAACAAGAATTTGCATAAGAAATGTAGCCATTTTTTGGAGATGTGAAAAATGCACTATGTGGCACGGGTGTGTTATCGTAATGATAGGTAAGCTGTCAGGTTCGACATGACCTTAATAGCATTGACAGGGGCGTTCAACTCCAGCCAAAACAAAACTGAACCTGGTATTCCAACTCCTCTGGTCAGTTTGTTTGTTTGTTTGTTCGTTTGTTTGTATTGGAGTTAAGCGGCCCAATCAACACTATTTAGGTCATTTTTTTACCTAAACGTTTCCTGGGCAGGCTTATACGTAAGCGGGTAACCAGTACAGAGCACATTCTCTCACCAGAAACTGACAACTGTCCTTTTTGAATCAGTGGAAGGGAGAGAATGACCGTAGAAAAAAAATCATGATCAAACTCCACGAAAAAAATGTTGCCGACCCGGCAGGTATCAAACCCGCGTCCTCCTGATCACCTGTCAGACGTGCATCCGACGGCTCTCTGGTCACGGGTATCTAGTGAATTATACAGAAATGTATTTTATTATTGGTATGAAAATGTCATTAGGGGTCATTAGAACTGCCTCATTGAGGAGGAGCCAATACTTTGTTTGTTTGATTTGAGGTTCAACGTCCCCGTCAACACTGTAAAGGTCATTTTGGAGACATTACTTCCAATTTTGTGCGACTTTTACCCTACATTGAGATGAAATGACATTTCAAGCCCTGCCGCCCAATGAAACCAATAGGGTTTATATGCATGGACGGTCCGACTCGCACCGCTTTGCCTGGGCAGGCTTAGATCCTCTACGCGGTTTACCAGTACTCGTGTGCGGGTCGGTTTCAGCTCTGCATGGGAGCATCATGCAGCCTTTCTATTTCTTCAAGCCCCCGGGTTTGTGTTGTAACTATATCATCTACAACAATATATCTTCCAGCAAACCGCACCAGTCAGTTTAAAAAGTGCATGTTTATGGATATATATGGATTTGTTTCTGATTTTTTTTGAAAAGATATGTTGTGTGTACTCATTAGAATCGCCTCAGTGAGGCGATACTAATGAGTACACACAACATACCTTTATTTATTTATAAAAGATTTTTTTAACATACTCACTATCTGGCACTATTAGTGAAACTCAGTATTTCGCACTACCCCGATCTCGAATAAATTTTCACTGTCTAAAAAGTGTTCGAGTTATTGAAGTTCGACTTTAATTTACTATGATTCGATAATGCCGAACTCAATTTTGTCATCAAAGCGCACGGTAAGAACATATGAGAAAACATCTCATACGAAGTGCCAGTTGTGCAAGTGCATTGTCATTTTCTCGGTGTGTTGAATCCATCTACGGTGAAACATCGATAACTCGAACACGGGTGGCTCGTATACCATGGCTAATTTGAATAGCTCTGGAATCCATTAGTTCTAGATATCCATATGTTTGAGTAATAAGGATATTTATTGATTTTATCCTGAAAAAATTCAGTGTAATTCAGTTATTACAACCACCTAAAATTAAGACAAATTATGCTTTTAAATGAATATTTAGAATTTTCAGATACACTTTCTTTGTCACGGTGTTTTCTACAATCGGTGTGCTGTAGTGTGAGACCACCTTTGGAACTGTTCAAAATTGGTCTTAAAGACCACTTTTTAACAGTTCCAAAGGTGGTCTTAATATAGGAATTCTACAATATGTTGTGTATTTTCTAATTGGAATGAGGTGATTCTAATGAGTACACACAACATTCCTTTATTGTATAGAATATGAAAAAGATATGCAGAAGTCATCTCCATTATGCCTCTTGGCTTAGTGCTATGATTAACCCCAAGTAGTTTGAACAACCCTATCTCGAACAAATGTTCATGGTCCAAAAGGTATGCGAGCTATTGAAGTTCAACTGTATTCGGAACTGATTGTACGTACATGTACTCTTATAAGCCATTATAAAAACATGCCTATTCAAATATATTGAAAATTTTACCAAAAAAGGAAAAAAAAACTACGATAAAAATACTATATTTGTTTATATTTCTGCATAAAACATAGATAATGGGTACTCGTTAGAACCGCCTCGGCGAGGCGGTTCTAACGAGTATCTATATTCTATGTTTGCATAAAACATAGATAATGGGTACTCGGTAGAACCACATCGGCGAGGCGGTTCTAACGAGTATCCATAATCTATGTTTTTGAGCAGATATAAGAAAATATGTAGACCCCTTAAAGGCCTGTTTACTATATAAAAGTTGGGTTTAATGGAATCGAAATTAGATAGATATACTAACGAGTACCCACAATCTATGTTTTTGAGCAGGAATAAGAAAAATGTATACCCCTGTAAACCCCGGTTTTACTATATGAAAGTGGGGTTTAATGGGTTCAAAATTACATAGGAGTGTTTTCGTCATGGCGCCTATTCGTTAGCCTACAATAATATCAGTCAGACTCGGTATTTTGATATCCGAACCTACACAATGATGGCAAGTAAAGATATTTTCAGGGTCCCATGTATTCTTAATGGCTAACAGCTTGTCATAGTGGTTTCCCCACAATGCTGTCTTCCAATTTGGCAGATACGATGAGGGTTCATTGAGAAACGTTCCATTTCCAAACCTGGCTAATTTGTCTACCAGCTCTTCGCCAATGTGAACAAAATGATCTTCCTTCGCAGCATCGACCCAGTTCATCCAGCATGAGAGGGACACAATGCCTGTTCGTAACGTTGGGTTGACTGCTGTACTGTCTGCTGACATATTCTTCATGTTTCCTATAAATAGAAAGGTATGGTTAAATTGATGTTATTATTATCAACGGCAAAGTATGGCCTCATATTAAGCGTCATTAAGCTACATGTATATGAACGTTAAATAATTGGCTATGATGTATTCTGTGGAGGTCATCCGTATTAAAAATGAGGTCAAAAATCAATAATGATGTTTTTAATGGTGTCAGTGAATAAAATTGTCATTATTCAAGTAATTTCGTATTTTTTTCAAATTGTCCCAGTTACAGGTCTTCGGGCAGCTGTATTGTCCTCGGCCTTCGACCTAGGGTTAATACAGCAGACCCATCACGTGAACAAGTCCGTGAAATGAACACCCTTTTAAACCCCATTTCATACAGAGAATACTGGGGTTTACTGGGGTATACATTATTTTTTATTATTTCTTTTCTAAGACATAGGTTGTAGGTACTCGTTAGAACCACCTCAATGAAGCGGTTCTAACGAGCACCAGCAACCAATATTTAGAGTATAAATAAGAAATATATCACAAATTTCGTCAGAAAAGTCACCGTTTTGGAAATATGATAAATGCACTATGACGCACGGGTCTGTTATCGTAATGCTCGGTCCCGGAACTGGTCCAACACGGAATTACATGATTAACAACATAATAATATCAGTTCCTGTACTACACAATCCCAGACTCGAGGTTATCAAACACAATGCTATTAACAACCCGTGCATGGACTTTGCACATGGTTAGCCACAGTCAAGGAATAAGGGATTGTATGGTCACCAAAACTGTTTTCATTGGTGTTGTTCCTTCTTATCATGTTGAACTTTTTCCTTCATTCGCCGGAAATTACCGAGTTGAAAATCGATTTCCGTAGGAAATCGGCAGTTACAGTTACCTGTATATTTTGAAAGTTTTTCATATTAAAATTATGAAGGAAAAAAATATTAACTCCTCGTATCTTATTTATCCTTAACACTAGAAAAAAATCACTGTTATCCTCATGTAAGAAAATTATTCAGTTTTTATTTGGTGCAGTTCAAAGTGATGAATAATTAATTCTTATTGCTTCCATCTGCAATTTAATGTCATGCCTATATGCTCCATAGACGGCAATGTATTTAAAAAAAAACGTGCAGATTTCCATATTTGGTTGCCAATATTAAATGATGTGTTTGGAATTATGTCACTGTTATAGACTGTTAGACTGCTGTTCAAAGTTTACGATGATATAAAGTTTATTTCTACTGAAAAATGATAAATTGCTTCCCTGAGAGCTTAAAAATCGTTTATAAGCTGTTTTTCAGTATTGCAATTCATGATGCGAAAATCGCTAAGTCCACATTATATGTACCAGAAATCGTATCAAACCTGTAAAGCTCTTTTTTTTTGTAATAATTTTGGAATTACTAGTAATAAACAACATGCGGATGATATACTTGATACAGTTATTATATTTCTCGGATTTCTTTATTTTATTTTATCATTATTTTGTCTCAGTTTTGTTACATTTATGTTTTCATTCATTATGAAATTTTCAAATGAAAAAGCGTGATGATATTTTTCTTATTCTGCTCAAAATATAGATTGTGGGTATTCGTTAGGACCGCCTATTTGAGGGAGTTGTAAAAGCACTCAAAGTCTATGTTTGGAGTGAAAAAAAGGGAAAAATGATACTTGTATTTAAAAAAAGTTCAAGAGATATGAAAGACGCCATTTTTGCACATCGGTGTATAATCGTAATTGGATATTCTGTACCTTGATCCCAGTGGTGTACAGGGAGATAACTCGAATATCGCCCAGACAGGTTTTAACGGAAATTCACGACTTATTCCGATCGCCGCCTATGAAGGAAATAGTTCGGTATGGTTTTCGAGATGACATATGTTTATATTTCTTTATCCTTTCTTAGAAGTAGTTCAGCCTGAATAAATTTGTTAATGATATCATTATGTTACAAGAATGAATATATCAAATGGAGAATTAAAAGTAAAACAATCAGTTCAAACGGGGTAGCTAATTAACAACGCATCAATGAAATGGTTGCCATTTAATTCTCCGTTTTCTACCCCCACTTAGAACACTTACATAGATTAATGAGGAGATGGGAACAATTGCGCCCAAACGTTCCGTTACCGCGGTAGTCAGGGGTTTTACCCACACCCGCGACGTCATCAATCTTTCTGTTGGTTTTCCCTAGTTTATTTATAACTCCCGATTCCACTGTTATTCTAAACATTTCGTACTGAAGAGAATCATCAACGTCAATTTCAAAATTTAGGTGTGTCAGGTTGTGTTTTCTTCAAAAGGCTTACTATTTGCAAATAGTGAGATCTGATCAGATGCACCGTTGGCGGCGACTTATCGTGGCCTGCACTGATTACTAATTACCAGTTTTGGGGCTCCCTGAACAAAAAATGTGTCAGTCTTTACTGAGCTGTAAAAATAGCCCAAATCCTCCGAACAAAAGCCAATATGACTTTCAGAAGAGTGTTCGCAGATAGAACGTGCACAAGAATTAAAGGTCACTAGTAAGCCTACAGTATATTGATGCAACATATGCAGGATTTTTATATGTAATGTTATTTTAGACTCTCTTCACCTAATGATACTAACGATCACTTCTCAACATGTTGAAGATCCAAGATTTCCAATGCACAAAGTGATGGTATACTGAGTTTATGGTTTTTGCGCATGATATGCCTTTTCAACCTTGTATACAATTGTTGAAAGTACCAGCCATATATCTCAAAGGGTAATGTTGTTATGGCCATCACAAGGTTATATTGTCAGGGTAGAAGCAGAACATTCAGAATTGCGGTTCTTGCGCAAGACAGACCTGCTTAACCTCGTATACATTTGTACCAAGTACCATTATTATGTTTCAAAGGGTATTGGAGATATGGTGATCACACGGTGCTCATACTTTTAAAAAGGAAGAGGAGATAACTCATATATCACAGCACCAAGGTCTGTGGTTCTTGCGCATGACCTGCCATCTATACCTTGTTTATAATTGTGCCAAGTTCCATTAATATATCCACCGGGTTTCTCCCAGACTTTCGGATGGTCCAGTCTCCGTATTACCTGAGCTGTTGTTGAGATGTGAAACTCAAACATTCACTCATTAAAATATCTCAAAGAGTGTTGGCGTTATGGCCCTCACAAGGTTATATTGTCAGGGGAGATAACAAAAAAACAGGGCACCAAAGCTGCAAATCTTGCATATGACACTAAATAGAAGTGAAGGCAATGATTAGCTATCGATACAGTTAACCACCAGAGACACCTTGAAATTAC
This sequence comes from Lucinisca nassula, assembly GCA_963580285.1. Classification (NCBI taxonomy): domain Eukaryota; kingdom Metazoa; phylum Mollusca; class Bivalvia; order Lucinida; family Lucinidae; genus Lucinisca; species Lucinisca nassula. The sequence goes on from OY757023.1 coordinate 83,671,235, forward strand.
TAGCACCTAATGGAAACACCAATAGCGGAAAGCCAAAAGGACAGTCACTTTCCCACTAATGGCCAATTGGCTGTCCAAAACAAAAACAAATACAAGCGACACACACTCTCAAAGACAAACAATAACAAAAATAAACCGCGACAGAAGAACCGCCTAGACAACTAGACACGGTTAGTGAAATGAATTCCACTTGTGTGTGGGGGGGGGGGGAGCTCACGCTTGCGTAACCTCATGTATATCTTGACCAAGTACCATCAATATATCTCAAAGAGTATTGGAGATATGGGCACCCCAAAGTAGTGATTCTTTTTTATTGGAAGAGGAGATAACTCAAAAACCATGGCACCGAGAGTTGTGGTTTTGCGCAGGGCATGCCGTCTCAGCCTTGTGAACAATTATGCCAGGTATCACCAATACATCTCAAAGGATTTTGGACTTATGACTTTAACAAGGTAGTCACTATTTTGTTTGATGGGGGATAACTAAAACAGTTGTTGTTCTTGCGAATGACACGCCGTCTTAGTCTTGGGAACAATTGTGCCAGGTACCATCGATATGTCTCAAATCGTATTGGTGTTATGGCCTTCACAAGGTAACCATTCTATTTAATTGGAAAGGGAGACAACTAAAAACTATGGCACCCAGAGTTGTGGTTCTTGGGCATGACACACCGTCTCAGCCTTGTAAACAAGTGTGCCTATCTCAAAGAGTATTGGAGCCATGGCCATCACAAGGTTTCGATCGGGTAATAAAAGGGCTAAAGGGGAATTATCCTAAGATGTTCATAAATTGTACACCGATATTCTATTTGCAAAATTTAAAATTATTTAAAAGTGAACAGGAAGGCAGGTGCGTTCATGAAATAAATTGACATCAAATGCAATTTATTCTCTTCAGCTCCATCAGCAGTTTCTTTTTAGATATGAGGAATTTTGAAACTGTTTTGAAAATGGAGCAATATTTTCTCACGGATGTCTCTTGCCTACAGTCTTGGCGGTCAAATTTTAGCCTTATGCTAAATCGTGGTCGATTACGTCATAGCACGGAGAGAACTGGTGGGTGGATAGTCTCTGAGTAGGCTTGGAGCATAACCCTGGACTGAGACTTTAACTGTTTCGATTTTAACCCAAACATTCCAATTTACGGCAAAAAGTGTAAAACCCTATCAGACGCCGCAATCTGCGGCGTCACATCTGGGTTTTCACTCTTTGCCAAGCCTTACCCATAATTCCAGTCAAGGTTCTATAGACAACATTTCTACGCATAGATAAGGCTAGGGTGGCTATTTTCTATAATTCTCCGTTGCCTGGTTTTTCCGACAAGCCAGTAGTAGTCACATGGACATAAGCTCTGAAAAGCTTACTGCACCTTACAACTTAGTGACGATTGCTAAACAGTCTACCCGAAAATGCTGAGTTATATTCTGTAATGTTCTGTCGGAAAACTCACGTCATTACACATTACGATAACATACCCGTGCACCATAGTGCATTTTATCACATTTCCAAAATAGCTACGTTTTGATGAAAATCCGTGACATTTTTCTTATTTATACTGCAAACATAGGTTATGGGTGTTCGTTAGAACCGCCTAATTTGGGCGGTTCTAACGCCCTAATTTGGGTGGTTCTAACGGGTAAACACAACTTATGTCTTGGAGTAAAAATGAGAAAAATAATGTTTACCCCCCTAAACCCCAGTTTTCTATGTACAAAGTGGGGTGTAAGGGGGTGTTCATTTCACGGCTTGTTCAAGTGATGACAATGGCCATATTCGACTGGGAAGTTTCGTGAAATTTCCGTGAAATTCCACGCAGGAGTGTGGTGTTTATCTTGTAATAGCCGATCACATGGTCCAATCAAATATGGGTTATTTTTCAAATACATAAGTGATCGTGGAGCACTATTCTATTCGAAGGAAAAAGTCGAAACTTTCGTGCACCACGGTCGCTAATGAGCTATACACAAATAAAATATTTGATTGGACCATGTGACTAGCTATTTCATCTAGACACCACACTCCTACGTGGAATTTCACGGAAATTTCACGAAACCTACCAGTCGAATACCGTCAATGTGATTGTTTATTGGCTGGCATTTACTTTTAAGATGCATGCTGATAATTGTTTTTGTTTTTCACATATCCTTCAAACTTTAAAAACGAATAAATAGTGCATCTCAATGGGAACAATTGCATTCAAAATAGTCATTTCAGAAAATAAACTACATGTACTGTTTTACACTCGCACATTTCGATTCATGTAAAATGAATTGCTGACCGTAAAATTACCGAGTTACCTCCGCTAATGACCGAATGGCAATCATTACGAAACCACGGCTACACAATTCTGACCCCCTTTAACCCCACTTACATAAAGTAAACTTTGGGTTTACAGGGCTAAACCTTATTTTTCTTATTTCTGCTCTAATATATAGAGTGTGGGTACTCGTTAGAACCGCCTCGATGAGGCGGTTCTAACGTGTACCCCCAATCAATATTATGAGCTCAAATAAGAAACATATCACATATTTTAGCGGAAAAGGGGGGGGGTGCCTATTTGGGGCTTTTTTGGACCCCTACCAAATATTTTTATTTTTGGCCCGTCATAAGTGCTTTATTATGGTATACCTCTTTTCGCGCACAATTATCCGTTTTATCGAGCTACAGGCCTTTAAAAGTGGATGGGGTAACTTAGCATGTCACTGTAGTCTATTTTTAAAGTTAATTTTGGTTATTATTTGTGTGTTATTTGACCAATTTTTCTCCTTATGCAGACAGAGGGATGTCTGAAATGATATAAAGGCACATTTTACAAAACAATAATGCAAGTTTTGAAGATTAAATGTATTTACCAAACGTTAAGATACATTTGCTTATTTTTACCCTTAATCATTAAATATTTTAAAATGTTTGATAAAATAGGGGACAAACAATGGTGATTCTTGGTCAATACTAGTATTTTTATCAGCACAATTTAAAGCAGTGTAGAACTGGTGGATTTAGGCTACATTTTATGGTTCAGTGAACTCAGAATTGACAATAGGTGGGGTAAATCAGACGATGAGTACAGTTACTTTCCCACCAACTTACAAATACCTCATAGTGATGATGTGTATTTAATGCCAGCAAGATTATTCATTCGCTGATCTGGGTACCATATTCTATACCGCCTTTAGGTATTGTTTTGTAACCTCAGATTTACCTTTACACCTGACAATCTAGCTTTATAACCCTACCTTGGGTATTGTTTTGTAACATTAGATGTACTTTTACACCTGACAATCTATCTTTATAACCCTACCTTTGGTATTGTTTTGTAACATCAGATGTACCCTTACACCCGACAATCTGTCTTTATAACCCTACCTTGGGTATTGTTTTGTAACATCAGATGTACTTTTACACCTGGCAATCTATCTTTATAAGCCTATCTAAGGTACTGTTTTGTAACATCAGATGCACCGTTACACCTGACAATCCAATATATAACCCTACCTTGGGTATTGCTTTGTAACATCAGATGTACCTTTACACCTGACAATCTATCTTTATACCCTATCTTGGGTATTGTTTTGTAACATCAGATGTACATTTACACCTGACAATCTATCTATATAACCCTAACTTGGGTATTGCTTTCTAACATCAAATGTACCTTTACACCTGACAATCTATCTCTATTAGCCTATCTAAGGTACTGTTTTGTAACCTCAGATGTACCTTTACACCTGACAATCTATCTTTATAACCCTACCTTGGGTATTGTTTTGTAACATCAGATGTACTTTTACACCTGACAATCTATCTTTATTAGCCTATCTAAGGTACTGTTTTGTAACATCAGATGCACCGTTACACCTGACAATCCAATATATAACCCTACCTTGGGTATTGTTTTGTAACATCAGATGTACCTTTACACCTGACAATCTATCTATATAACCCTACCTTGGGTATTGCTTTCTAACATCAAATGTACCTTTACACCTGACAATCTATCTCTATAAGCCTATCTAAGGTACTGTTTTGTAACATCAGATGTACCTTTACACCTGACAATCTATCTTTATAACCCTACCTTGGGTATTGCTTTCCAACATCAGATGTACCTTAACACCTGACAATCTATCTTTATAAGCCTATCTAAGGTACTGTTTTGTAACCTCAAATGACCCTTTACCCACGATAATTTATCTTTGTTACCCTACCTTGGGTATTGCTTTGTAACCTCAGATTTACTTTTACACCTGACAATCTATCTTTATAACCCTATCTTGGGTACATTTGAGGTTACAAAACATTACCTTAGATAGGCTTATAAAGATAGATTGTCAGGTGTAAAAGTACATCTGATGTTACAAAACAATACCCAAGGTAGGGTTATAAAGATAGATTGTCAGGTGTAAAGGTGCATCTGATGTTACAAAACAGTACCTTAGATAGGCTAATAGAGATAGATTGTCAGGTGTAAAGGTACATTTGATGTTAGAAAGCAATACCCAAGGTAGGGTTATATAGATAGATTGTCAGGTGTAAAGGTACATCTGATGTTACAAAACAATACCCAAGGTAGGGTATATGGTAGGGTGACAATGGGCCAAAAAGTCCACTATTTCTGGTAGTAACCCATACCCCCCCCCCCCCCCCCCCCGTATAACAAAACATGTCATATACCAAAATGTTCGTCAGCATCTGTAGTATCTGAAACTGCCGGCATAAATTGGCATAAATGATGGCGAGCTGAGAAATCCAAGATGGCGTCCAAGATGGCCGCCATAGCTGTAAATTCCAGTTTTTCGTAAAATATGAATATAAATACCACAAATCATCTTACAAACTTATTTTAATTTATTTTTCTGGTGTAGAAAGAAGATTTGTGCTAGAATATAGATCAACTTTTTAGGTTTGACTTGAAAACCGGTGAAAAAAATTATATTTTATTGTTTTTGTGTCTAGTTTCATAGGTGGTACATAAAAGAAATTCTGATGTTTCAAAATTTAAACAGTTTTTACATATCTATTGTTTTATTTTAACTAAGACACTATTGTAAAATACATTTAACACTATTCTAAAATACATTTATGGTTTTTTATGACTTTTTTACCATCAATTTAGCCCCAGGATTACCCCACCCACTCATTTTACCAGTAAAATTCAGTCACACAATATTGCCACAAATCATCTTACAAACTTATTTTAATTTATTTTTCTGGTAAAGAAAGACGATTTGTGCTAGAATATTGATCAACATTTTGGGTTTGACTTGAAAACCGGTGAAATAAAAGACATTTCATCGTTTTTGTGTCTAGTTTCATAGGTGGTACATAAAGGCAATGCTGATGTTTCAAAATTTTAAACAATTTTTATTTATCTATTGTTTTATTTTAACTAAGACACTATTCTAAAATACATTTAACACTATTTCCAAGTACATTTATGATTTGTTATGACTGTTTTACCATAAATTTAGCCCCAGGATTACCCCACCCACTCAGTTTACCAGTACAATTCATTCACATAATACTCACACTCAAGGGATTTGCAGGCGAGGATTTCATTTTAAACAACAAGTAGAAGAGGGCATTGAAACTAATGCTTAGTTCTGTTCTCATACTATATTATATGATCAGCCATTAGGAAACACCACCTCTTTATAACACTGTTTTCGGGATCTGAGCATTGACCGTCTTAATTAAGCAGTGCTATATCCAAACAAAATAGCAAAATAGTGTTTATCAAATTGATCCAAAATGACTTTCATTGTCATTTTTGCTGTGTAACTGGCTAGATTTTTGGGGTTATAAAGTGTTATATCCAAAACTGTTATATAAAAACGTGTTATAAAGTGGATATGCTATGCAATCAGGTTATATTTTGTTTGATTTGAGGTACAACGTCCCCCGTCAACACTGTATCAGTCATTTTGCATTTTGGAGACATTGCTTCCAATTTTTTGTGGGACCATCCCCGACATTGAGATGAAATGACACCTCAAGCCCCGCCACACATTTAAACCAAAAAGTTTTATATGCAAGGATGGTCCAACTCGCACCACTTTTCCTGGGCATGCTTAGAATCTCTAAGCGGTTTACTCTGTATACCCTAGGTCTACTGGGCTAGGCAAATTAATCTTAGATTTTGAAGCTCCCCATCAAATCGGTAGCTGATATGCACACCTGTGCACTAAAAAGAAATTGCTACTGCTTTAAGTAGCCCTGAGACATTTGACTCAGTCCCAAGATCTGAAATCTCTTGAAGCTGGAAGTCTGGTTTAGGCAGAACATGAATTGCCTTCTTCTTGCCTGTATTATGTAAAGAAGAGCAGGTATTACAACCCATAAGGCAATACAGACAGCATAATTGCCCTCTTATCTGGCTCTAGCTTCCTGAAAACAGTGTGAACTGGAATATACCTGGTGCAATCAGCATGAATACCTCTTCTGCCTGTCATCAGCATAAAGTAGGTTAAAATGATGCACAAGTAGAAAGAAAACATCGGTATCAGAACTGACAACAAGAGAACCTGCAACGGCTAGTTGCAAATCATTCTACTATCAGCTTCTTCACGGTTGGAATAAAGTTCATGCTGAACAGGAACAACATGATAATGATAATAATAATCAACCTTATTTATAGAGGATAACACATTTAGTACTAGTACTAATCTTCCATGTGTCCCTCTTTTCCTGGACAGGAACCAGTACAAAGCAATGTGGATAAAGTTCTTTGCTCAAGGAAACAAGACATGGCGCTTGCGGGGATCGAACCGGCTACCTCTCGATCTCAAATCCGATGCTTTACCACTGCACCACAGCGCTCCATCAGCGGAAACTTCAGAGCCTTGTTCTCAAGTCAACCTGCACCAACAACAGTAGCATTCTTCTTAAGAAGCTCATGGCAATTTTCAGTAAGGTATCTAGTGTAAAGTTCTTGATTTTACTGTTTGAAAGTATCTATCAATCACCAGTTACTATATTTTTCCTCGTAGACACAGGCACATGTGAAGAAACATTCTTTCCACACTTTTGTTGGGTCTGTGATTTGAGACTGTTTTCCTCATTCCTGTCAAAACCGACGTGAATGGTACCTACCCAAATAATGGTAAAAAGACTGTAAGACCAAAACATAGCAGCCATCTGTTGATATGTCAGTTTGAGACATGATGAATGCTGCAACATTTTAAGTACAGACATCCCGTCAAATACTAAACAGCCAGCAAGTCTTTCTAGTTTTTCAAGGAAATCCGACTTATTGGTAGACATCATACATTCTTCATCTGTAAACAAACTCGCGTGATCATGAGCATTTTTGAAAGACAAGACCTTGAATGAATGAATTGATGTATAGAGAGCATATATCTCTTCACCGGTGGCAGTCAGTTCCTCAGACTGGTTTCCCCAGACACCTGTGCCATTGACCTGATATCACTCATAGTCTGGAGTTTTGACCCAGGCAAAGGCTCATAAGACTGTTCTTTGGACTGCCTAACTAGCTATGGGTATGAGTCTTTCTTGCATGAATGATTCAAATGGCTTTTGACCCATTTTATGGCAACTTATCAAACTTCTTATTGTATCTCTTATCTCTTGAGGAACTTCATCTCCAGTAGCTATATTGTCGAAATGTCTTCGCCCCCCACCCCCTCCCCCTACCCACCGCCCATCAGGTGCATGATGCTTCCACGCAGAGCTGAAACCGACCGCACATGGGTATTGGTAAACCCCTTAGAGGATCTAAGCCTGTCCAGGCAAAGCGGTGCAAGTCGGACCGTCCATGCTTACAAGCTGTATTGGTTTCAGTTTCAGGTATTCCAGTTCACACTGTTTTCAGGAAGCTAGAGCCAGATGAAAGGGCGATTATGCTGTCTGCATTGCCTTACAGGATGTGATACCTGCTCTTCTTTACATAGTATAGGCAAGAGGATTGCCTAAATCAGACTTCAAGCTTCAAGAGATTTCAGATCTTGGTATTGAGTCAAATGTCTCAGGGCCAGCTAAGGCAGCAGCAATTTTTCTGTAGGTTTGCTGTTCAGCCAAACACATTAGACAACAATGGTGCTCCAAAAACCCGGAGTTAGACCTAGTCATCTACCACCAACTAATAGTTTTTTGCTCCATTTGTACAGGTGTACATATCAGCTACTGATTTGATGGGGAGCTATTAAATCTAAGATTAATTTGCCTAGCCCTATAGACCTATGGCATTTGGTTGATCCTGAAACTGGGTTATTCATTCCACAGCTCATAACACAGATGCAAGCAGCCTCTCTCTTTTAACTAATATGGTTGTAAATAGCCTGATCAGTGTAGTGATGACTGCATTTGCTCATAGAAAGTACAACCGTGTACTCAAGCTTGCAAGTAGTAAAGCATGTTTGAATAGGTCTTACATTTGTAAGCGCCTAAATGGTGATCAGGAGAACACGGGTTCGATACCTGCTGGGGTCGGTAACATTCTTTCGTGGAGATTAATCATGAAATCCTTTCAATGGTCATTCTCTCCTTTCCGCTGATTCAAGAAGGGCAGTTTCAGTTTCTGGCGAAAGAATGTGCACTGTTCTGGTTAATCACTTACGTATAAGCCTGCACAGGAAAAGTGTGGATAAGTAAACTGACAAGCTCAAAAATGACCTAAATAGTGTTGACTGGGCCGTTAAACCCCAATACAAACAAGCAAACTAACATTTGTAAGTTGCCCCCGCCCATCGTGGCATGCAGAAATAGATTGGGCTGCATGGTGCTTCCACAAAGAGCTGAATCTGACCACACACGAGTACTGGTAAACCGCTTTTAAGAAGGACTAAGCCTGCCCAGGCAAAGCGGTGTGTGTCAGATCGTCCAATGCATATAAGCCTTCTGGTTTCATTGGGCGGTAGGGCTTGAGATGTCATTACATCTCAATGTCAGATAAAAGTTCCACAAAATTGGAAGCAACATCTCCAAAATGACTTTAATAATGTCGACGGGGACGTTAAACCCCATTCAAACAAACAAACAAACAAACAAAAAACTAACATTTGTAAGAACTTGTTTACAATACTAGCTCATATTTATACCGAGGACTATGACAGTTTTAAATCATGTACTTGGAGTCTGATATGGCCTATTAGTACAGCACAATCATTTATAACACATTTTTATATAACACTGTTCAAAGCCCAAACCCCTAACTATTTGCATAGAAAAAATGACAAAAAACATGTAAAGGAACTTCTTTTACACTATACTACCTTTTTCTTGGACATAACACTGTTTAACTAAGAGGTTTATGCTTGGATTCAGAAAACAGTATTATAAAGAGGTGGTGTTTCAAATGGCTAAATACATAACATTACGAAAACACGCATAATTCAAATCCATTGGAAGATTTTACTACCACCCCCTCACCCCCCCCCCCCCCCCCCCCCCAAAAAAAAAAAAAAAAAAAATCCAAATAATAATGATATTTTTCTTATTTCTGTTCAAAACATAGATTGTGGGGACTCTTTAGAACCCTCTCAATGTGGCGATGCTGTCAAACACCACAAGCTATGTCCTTAAGCATAAATTCGAAAAATAATGCTTACCCCTGAAAACCCTAGTTTTCTATAAAACAAAGTCAGGTTCAAGGGGGTCAAAAACATATGGGCATGTTTTTGAGACGATATGAAAACAGAACTAAGCATTATTGTGAATGTCCTCTAGTACTTAATTGTCTAAAATGAAGCACACACCTACAAATCCCTTGTGTGTGAGCATTTATGTGAATGCATTTTACTGGTAAACTGAGTGGGTGGGGTAATCCTGGGGCTAAATTGATGGTAAAAAAGTCATAAAAAACCATAAATGTATATTAAAATAGTGTTAAATGCATTTTAGAATAGTGTCTTAGTTAAAATAAAACAATAGATATGTAAAAACTGTTTAAATTTTGAAACATCAGAATTTCTTTTATGTACCACCTATGAAACTAGACACAAAAACAATAAAATATAATTTTTTTCACCGGTTTTCAAGTCAAACCTAAAAAGTTGATCTATATTCTAGCACAAACCTTCTTTCTACACCAGAAAAATAAATTAAAATAAGTTTGTAAGATGATTTGTGGTATTTATATTCATATTTTACGAAAAACTGGAATTTACAGCTATGGCGGCCATCTTGGACGCCATCTTGGATTTCTCAGCTCGCCATCATTTATGCCAATTTATGCCGGCAGTTTCAGATACTACAGATCCTGACGAACATTTTGGTATATGACTTGTCTTGTTATACGGGGGGGGGTGGTATGGGTTCCCATTTTTTTGGTCCAGATTGTCACCCTACCAATAAGGATAGATTGTCAGGTGTAAAGGTACATCTGATGTTACAAAGCAATACCCAAGGTAGGGTTATAAAAATAGATTGTCAGGTGTAAAGGTACATCTGATGTTACAAAACAATACCGAAGGTAGGGTATAAAAACAGATTGTCAGGTGTAAAGGTACATCTGATGTTACAAAGCAATACCCAAGGTAGGGTTATATATTGGATTTCAGGTGTAACGGTACATCTGATGTTACAAAACAGTACCTTAGATAGGCTTATAAAGATAGATTGTCAGGTGTAAAAGTACATCTGATGTTACAAAACAATACCCAAGGTAGGGTTATAAAGACAGATTGTCAGGTGTAAAAGTACATCTGATGTTACAAAACAATACCAAAGGTAGGGTTATAAAGATAGATTGTCAGGTGTAAAGGTAAATCTGAGGTTACAAAACAATACCAAAGGTAGGGTTATAAAGATAGATTGTCAGGTGTAAAGGTAAATCTGAGGTTACAAAACAATACCAAAGATAGGGTTATAAAGATAGATTGTCAGGTGTAAAAGTACATCTGATGTTACAAAACAATACCAAAGGTAGGGTTATAAAGATAGATTGTCAGGTGTAAAGGTAAATCTGAGGTTACAAAACAATACCTAAAGGCGGTATAGAATATGGTACCCAGATCAGCGAATGAATAATCTTGCTGGCATTAAATACACATCATACTATGAGTTATTTGTAAGTTGGTGGGAAAGAAACTGTACTCATCGTCTGAATTACCCCACCTATTGTCAATTCTGAGTTCACTGAACCATAAAATGTAGCCTAAATCCACCAGTTCTACACTGCTTTAAATTGTGCTGATAAAAATACTAGTATTGACCAAGAATCACCATTGTTTGTCCCCTATATTACCAAACATTTTAAAATATTTAATGATTAAGGGTAAAAATAAGCAAATGTATCTTAACGTTTGGTAAATACATTTAATCTTCAAAACTTGCAATATTGTTTTGAAAAATGTGCCTAAATATCATTTCAGACATCCCTTTGTCTGCATAAGGAGAAAAATTGGTAAAATAACACACAAATGATAACCAAAATTAACTTAAAAAATAGACTATAGTGACATGCTAAGTTACCCCACCCACTTTTAAAGGCCTGTAGCTCGAAAAAACAGATAAATGTGCGCGAAAAGAGGTATACCATAATAAAGCACTTATTATGGGCTATTCATCTGCCAAAAATAAAAAGATTTGGTAGGGGTCCAAAAAAGCCCCAAATATGCAACCCCCCCCCCACTTTTCATTTTTTTTTTTTTTTTTTTTTTTTTTGGCGGTATAATTTACAATGCATTTGAATAGGAGTGTTTTCATAATGTTTGCATACAGTTTTGCTTTAATAATGCGCTGAGCCTAGCGTTTCTAGCTTAGGTTCCTTCATGTATGTGTATACCACAATAGGTATGATTTTAACTAATCGCTGCTGGCGCGTAACGTCATGACGCCGCCCGAGACAACCCTATGATTTCTATTGAAGGCCGAAAAAAAGTCTGATTTCAAAACGTGATATGATGAATAAAATCGTACACCCTTGGTCATTTGAAATGAAAATTTATGGAACTCGCCGAAGAGTCGTTTCATAAATTTCATATGAAATGACCATTCGCGTAAGATCCTCTGTGATAACCTTACAAGATAGACAAAACAGATAACACACGTTGTAAATTGGCATACATTACAAAAACGCGCCTATACAAATGCATTGCAAACTTAACCGCCGAAAAAAAAAACTTACATTTTAAGATGAAAAATTGTGTTATTTTTCTTATTTCTGCTCAAATTAAAGATTGCGGGTACTCGTTAGAACCTACTAATCGAGGCGTTCTAACGAGTACCCACAATCTATATTTTAGAGCAGAAATAAGAAAAGAAGGTTAATCCCTGTTAACCCCTTTTTTATTATATAAAAGTGTTCAATGGTATCAAAATTATATAGGCTTGTTTTTGTAACAACATGTCAAAAGCTGCTTAGTGAAAATATTTCGTTGTCATATTTGGTGTATGAACATCCGGGAAAATACCACTACATAGTCTTTGAAAATTACTACTTGTTTGTATCTGAAAACGACCATCTTTATTTAATGGCAGGGAAAATATCAACCTAATGCAAATGTATGCTAAGATAATACAAATACAAACCTCCGATCATTGTTCCAGCGCAGAAAAAGTACCCTCCATGGGTTGGCGGATACTCCATAGACTTATTGAAAACAAAGTCAATGAAATCATCCGTGTACCCGTCAGGCTGCATAAGAGTGTTAAACAAGTAAATGCGGTAGAAGCCACTGGTGCCATTATAGTTCCAATTTAGATACCTCGAGACATTTCTGAAACGACAGGAAGTTTCATACTTCTGATAAAAGGGCATTATGGCATTAAAGGTGGTAGAGCCATATTCACCAGTGTGTAGCATGTGTAAAACTATAGATCCTCTAGATACGGGCGTGGTATAGCCTGATATCCATTCATAGCCACCCCATTCTGGAGGCAACGTTGTGCCTAATAGATAGTTTATATCTTTTATATATTGTCTCCCTGTGTCTAAGGAACCATTATACATCGGCACAGAACAATCCATCACAACAAAACCTTTTGGGGCATAGTGAAGTTTATATGTGATTTTTGTGACTACCCCGAACGTACCACCACCGCCACCGCGTAGCGCCCAAAATAACTCGGTATCTGAAGATGTCCGTACGATTCCGTGTTTATCAGTGGTTTTCGTCATGTGGTCGTTGCTGACGATTATATCTCCATTAGCGGCAACCATTTCTATCTCTAAAACATTGTCCACAGCTAATCCAAACTTTCTGCCGATGGGTGAGTGTCCACCTCCAAGAGTATAGCCACCCAAAGCAACAGTTGGCTCCACGCCACCAACAACCAGCCTATCGTATTTATCAAGCTGAAATACAATAAGTTCTGAAGTTACAAGTTTTGCGACATGTATGAAAATACAGGAGTCGGTTCTCTAAGGGTATTTGGATAGCGCATACAATTGTAAATATTTTAAGGACGTTACATGGTAGTGAGGGGTGCATGGAAAATCCGTCCCGAGGTTCACTGTCCGGCATCACCAGGCTTGTCGAGTGATGCCGAACAGTGATTTCGAGGGACGGACTTTTCTATCAACCCCTTACACCCATGTAGGATTCTTATTCTTGCATACCTTCCATTTCTGAGTGTGGATTTTTTATACTGCAGTCACTTAGGTTGCCGACGTCCGCCATATTGTGATTACATTACAAATGTGTTTAGTGACGGCACATAACGTGCTGTGACGTCAACCTTAACGACGGCGCATATCAGGTCGTACTCAACCAGTGCATTTATCAAACACGCGAGAATATTCGACTTTGAGTAAGAACACCAGGGTTAGATCAGAATTTCTATCACAAGCTAAAAATTTGGATTTCCATATCTGGTGTGCAAGAATACGGCTTATATTACCACAGAAACAATGGTTTTCAGAATTGCTAATATTTAGAATAAGGCTAAAAAATGTTTCATAAACTACGAAAAGCCTTTTCTAAGTTTTATACACGGCATTCCAATTTAGTTTCGAAATTACATATTGGTCTAAAATCTCTTTTGCAACCAGGCCGATCGGAATCCGAACTTTATGGTGACTTGGTATATAAATTGAGAAAAACATATATGCTTGCTATGATTTCAGTACCCACTTTCGTAAAAATCATTCTTCGATATAAAAAGATGGGGTAAAACATAACTGTTATACGACATGCATGGTAGTTAATCCAATCGAGGTTGATAACTTTGCTTCCCTCTTTAATTGCATGTTGGCGGGTCAGTCCTCAGATTCTATGACGGCTTCAGCGTAAAGGCTTACTTAAGTTTAGGTAATGTATGTTGGTACTTGATCCTCTGTCTCTGGTCGGATCAACCGAAGTCTAATTGTTGGTTTCATTTCAGTTGTTTCATGCTGTATTCGTTTGCTTTTTGTGTTCCCGGAGATGTAGCACTAATGAGTCAGAAAACCGTATCGCACATTGAAAAAATTATTTGTCTAGACCACGGCAGAACCAAGGGTCAGGTTTGTGGCCACGTAAAATCGATTAAAGCCGGCCCCGACCACCCCCAAATGAACTTCTTTTTACTGACAGTTCCAAGACAGTTCTTCTGTTTGTTGTTGTTATAGTTCGTCTTTTTTTTGCATTTGTGTATTGCTTATTTTGGATAGCCATTTGGCCATTTTGTTGAAAAATAACTGTCCTTGTGGTTTTTTGCTTGTGATGTTTTCATTAGTGTTTCTTTCCCTTGGTGTGTGTGTCTGATGGGAGGTGTGTGGTGGTTGTATACATTCCCGATCACTACCACACTGTCCGTATGTCTGGGGTCATTTAGGCCTCATCAATAAGCATCGCATTAACTGTTAGCATCACGAAAATACGCCTATATAATTTTGATCCCCTTGAAGCCCGCTTTTATATAATAAAACTGGGGTTTACAAGGGTATATCTTATTTTGCTTATTTCCTGCTCTAAAATATAAATCGTGGATACTCGATGAGGCGGTTCTAATAAGTACTCACAATCTATATCTTGAGCGGAAATAGAAATATGTCACAAATTTTCATCTTAAAGTTTTCATTCTTTCGGAGGTAAAGTTTTCAATATATTTGTAAAGGCGGTTATTTGAAATGTGAAGAGGGGTCTGATTATTCCGCTTGTTAAGCCCTTATTGTTACGCACCACCCTTTGAGATATGTTTGCCTCCTCCTGGTGTCCGTATGATTGGGGTCATTTAGGCCTCATTATCAGAGGTGGGCTACGCCTTGTGAATGTGGCTATCCCTGGATTTTCTTTAACCCATTGTATACTAGTAGACTCTTCTGTTGCTATATGTTGGACAAGTCCATTTGTCATATAAGGGGTGTCAGGCCTATTTTTCGTTTTTATTCTTTTTTTGACGGAAAATTCTGTCTGCAAATAGTGCAGGCCCTGATCAGACGATGCGTTCTGTGGCGTCTGATCTGAGCCTGCACCGTTTGCCAAGGTACCCCTTTTATGGGTTTCCCGCATGCAATGGGTTATAATTCATGAAAGGCTCCCAAGGAAATAAAAGAATATAAACTGCACTTTTATGAAATATGGGACCGACCCCGATAGGTCAGTTGGTAGAGTGTCCACTCCGGGGAACGGGAGGTCACGGGTTCGAACCCGGGCCGCGACATACCAAAGTCGTTAAGAATGGAACTAGCTGCTCCTCGCTTGGCACTCAGATTTACGGGGAAGAGCTAGGACTGGTCGACCCAGTGTCAGGATAATGTGTCTGGGTGTGGCATCATGTAATGTGTCTGGGACATGATACTTCAGTGAGACAGCACTATAAAAGTGAGCATTGAGCTCCCTGTCTCAACAAGACACCGTCGTGGTACATGTATGACTGAAAAATTGTTGAACGCGACGTTAAACCCGAATTCACACACACATTATGAAATATGGGAAGCTATCTACTCCACCACACGGCGCACGGCGACATTATACATAAATTAAGAAAAAATAAAGGCAAACCTTACTTTTCGGAACAATTTCAGAAAATTATTAAACGTTACTAAAGCATTGGATACAGCATAAGTGCTATTCAAGAGTCTGCATGCATTGTGTTTGACCCAAACACAGACGAAATGCTTTCCTCTTTAATTGCACGCCGGTTGATGGGGGTTCAGACTCCATGATGCCTCTGGCTTAAAGCTGTTCCCTGACGCTCTGACTCTGGTCGGGCCCATTGGAGTCTAAGTGTTGGTTTTCTTCTGCTCCGGCATTTCAGTGGTTTCTGGCTGTCTAGTACTCACCGTTGTTTCATCTCTGTGGTTGTTTGATTTGTGTGTTCTCGGAGATGTTGCACTGATGAGTTTGGAGGCCTTCGTGCGGACTGAACAAATTGTTTGTCTAAATTGCGACGGAAGTAAGGGCGACCGCTTATAATTGTTTCACTGACCGTTCCAAGGCTTCTGTCGCGGTTTATTTTTGTCATTGTTTGTCTTTGAGTGTGTGTACCGCTTATATTGTTTTGTTCTGGATAGCCAATTAGTCATTTTGTTTGACTGGCTTTCCGGTATTGATGATTCCATTGGGGTCTTGTTATTTCATGTTTATGTTTCTTTCCTTTTGGCGTCTCTGATGGGAGCTATGGGTTAATTGTATCGATTCCTGATCACTGCCGTCACTTCTATTTTTATTAGTTGGTCGGGTCTTTTAGGTCTAACGGGGTTCAACTGTCGGTTTTCTTTTGCTCCAGTGCTCCTGTGGCGTTGTGTGTAGCACAGGATGTCTCAATGCGTTTACTGTCGAGTCATCATTTTGTAAACTTCTCTTTAATCGTGATTTCTTTGTTAACCGATTTGATTCACTGATGAGGAAGAAAACCTTCAAGCGGACCGAACGAACACATTTTTTATCCACGGTGAAAGCGAAGTGAGGTTTGGGGTCCCTTAAAGTATACTTAGGCTCGCCAGTAATATTCACTGACCGTTCCAAGCCGGTGCTTTTGCTTCGGTTTCTTCCTGTTTTGTATTGGTGGTTCTGATTCTTTTCCTAATTATGTATGTTGGAGATCTGTATTCTTCCTCCATTTTAGTTGTTCATTTATAGTATCATTTGTCCTTACTGTTAAATGTCTGTCATTTTGGTGATTCTGATTCTTTCCCAAACTATGTATGTTGTTGTTGTTTTAGTTACGTGGGGATATTCTGAGCCACGTGCTGTTTGGGAAAGAGCTGCTGACTCGGTTTACTAGTGGTCTGGTTTGTTTACTGTCATCACTCCATGTTTCGACATATTTCCCTATTTATATTTGTGGGAAGGATTTGTGATCTGTATGTATCAGTTGTTGATCGTTTTACTTACAAGCTGCAGTGAAGCGACATTATACTATACAAGTTACCTTTGGAAACAAAGAATGCACACGTTTAATTTGCTAGCTTCGAACAAGTAATCTTCATCAATGACCCTAAGGTAACTTTCAAAGCTTCTGATTGAATTTCAAAATTCAATATTGGACTTAAATCTCTTCTGCAACAAGGTCTGTCGCAAACCGAATTTTTGCAAAACTTAAATCTCTTCTGCAACAAGGTCTATCGCAAGGCGGTTCTTCTGTTGCGGTTTATTTATGTTGTTGTTTGTTACTTACTGTGTGTATCACATGTGTCTTTTTATTTTGGATGGCCATTTGGCCATTTTGTGGGAAAGTAACTGTCCTTATGGCCTTCCTTTGTTTAGATTTCCATTATGGTCTGGTCGCTTCATGTTTGTGTTTTCTTTCCCTTTGGTGGGCTTGAAGAAATAGATGGGCTGCATGATGCTTCCACGCAGAGCTGAATCCGGCCCGCACACTAGTAATGATAAACCGCTTAGAGGATCTAAGCCTGTCCAGGAACCGCGGTGCGAGGCGGACCGTCCATGCTAATAAACCCTATGTGTTTTATTGGGCGACAGGGCTTGAGATGTCATTTCATCTCAATGTCGGGTAAAAGTCCCACAAATTTGGAAGCAACGTCTCCAAAATGACCTTAACAGTGTTGACGGGGACGTTAAACCTCAAATCAAACAAACAAAATTTCCCTTTGGTGTCTTTGATGGGTGGAGTAAGTTGATTGTATCGATTCCTGATCTTTGTTTTATTTCTACTTTATGGCGACTTAGTATATAAATTCAGAAAAATATAAAACCGCAAAGACTTCAGCACCCAATTTCGTAAAATCATTCTGCGACATAAAAGACTGGGTACAACAAAAATGTTATACGACAGACTGCATGCATGGTGGTTAACCCAATCATGGTTGACAACTTTGCTTCCCTCTTTAATTGCATGCCGGTGGGTTAGGCCTCAGATTCTATGACGGTTCCAGCGTAAAGGCTTATTGAGAATTACAGAGATCTAATTCAAGGTAATGTTGGTTGGTAACTGATGCTCTATCTCCGGTCGGGCCCATCGGAGTCTAACTGTTAGTTTTCTTTTGCTCCAGCATTTCAGTGGTTTCTTGCTGTCGAGTCCTCACCGTTGTTTCATCTCTGTGGTTGTTTGATTATTTGTGTTCACGGAGATGTTGCACTAATGAGTTAGGAGGCCCTCATGCGGACTGAACAAATTATTTATCTAAATCGCGACGGAAGTAAGGGCGAGGATTGTGGCCACGTAAAATCGAGTTAAGCCACCCAGTGGAATTCGTGTCCGCTGACCGTTCCAAAGCGGTTCTTCTGCCGTGGTTTATTTTTGTTATGGTTTGTCTTTGGGTGTTTGTGTCGCTTATTTTATTTTATTTTGGATAGCCTATTGGCCATTTTGTGGGAAAGTAACTGTCCTTTTGGCTTTCCGCTATTGAAGTTTCCATCAGGTTTGTTGTTTAATGTTTGTGTATCTTTTCCTTTGGTGTCTCTGATGGGAGCTGTGGGTTGATTGTATCGATTCCTGATCATTGCCTCCACTTCTATTTTGGAATGTGCTGGATGATCCCAAGTGAAATAGAAAAAAAAACTGCACAATGATAAAATTTATTTTGCCGACAAACAAAAAATTCTGTCTGCTGTGTAGAATTTGTTTCAAAGGGAAATGGAAATTGCGTGTTACCCTTTGAAACGGGTGAGCTGACAGACATTTTATGCCTTTGATATCAGTTATATAGAAACGTGTTTGATGTTGTACCTGTAGAATACATGGAAGTGGAAAGCCATTATTTCAAGCGGTGAAATGCATAACTTTGAGTATATATGTGACATAATAAATATACCTTTTTATATAACTCTATCCATGTATTTCCAGTTTCAGCAGTTATCTCTCCTGCCGGATTTCTCGTTGAATTTAAATTGATGGTTCTTCCCTTCATCCGAGAAACATTAATTTGTAAGCTCATATCAGCCGTTGATCTGCCAATGTAATCATGTCCCGATGATATGATGCTGATTCGCAGACTATGATTGCGGGCAAACAAAACAGCCTTGCTAATGTCTTCAGTCGTTGCTACCATGACGACAATGAAAGGGTATCTCATTGTTCTTGTATTTCGCATTTTAATTTTATCCCTGCAAAAATAAATACAGTATTAAGCTAAATAAAAATTTAATGAAAAATTACCCAGGAAAGACACAATCAAAGAACACACCAAATTCAAGCAACCAAATAATAGAAATTTGACATGAAGGCGCACACAAAAGCATGGAACTGCACGTGCGCCAACAAAACGTTGCCAATTAACATGTAAGATACTAAAATAATAATCCTAAATTTTATAAAGATCGGGCATACCTGTCCCAATACCAAATAAAAACTCGGTACTTTCCTCTTTAGTTTGAGAAAATTGTTCTCGGTGTTAATTTTTTCATCGCTGCTTAAAATGTGGTTTAACCCATTTAGTACCGGAAACCCTAAAGGGGTACTTGGCAAACAGTGCAGGCCCAGATCAGACGCCGCCGAACGCGGCGTCTGATCAGGGCCTCCACTATTTGCAAACAGTTCTGTCATTTTCCAAATAGATTTGGATGAAAACACAAACTGACACGCCTAAATTTTGAAATGAACTCCTGCTATATATAAGGAGGAATATTCCATTTGTTCCAAAAAGGGTTAAGGGCACTCGAGTTGTCGGACATATTAAGGCTATCGTTACGGTTCTGTTTCAGAAAGATAAGTAGCAAAGCCCGACGGGCATTCTTCTTGAAACATTAACTGTGATTCAAGACTGATGGCTAATGTTGAAGTAACCTTGAATCATGGTCTGAATTTGAAAAGTGAACCAATGCGGTCATTCTACATTAAATTAATACTGAACTGTCACTATTGAATCACGATTAGCAGTTCAATGTCTACTAAACAATGCAATAAAATGTCATTATACAACACAGTCTAAATATATATTTAATTTTTAATGACAGATTCTATCTGTCTATTATCGCTGTCCTGCACTTTTGAAAGTAGTTCCGGCTCCCCCGGCTTTGACCACCATAGATATATGAGTCCGCACAAAATCTAGTCCGGCTTTTATTCAGTTTTAGGCGCAGTTTCATTCCGGTTATTTTTTTTTTTTGCAAATTTTCTCGATTTGTATACATGAACTATCTCAAGTTGAAAAATTCCAAGAAAGATCAGGCGACACATCGACACATGCCTTTTGAAAAACGAACAATGAATGTGTTAGTATCTTAAAAGGGCCATACAAAGCATGAAGCAGACGACTTTACATTTTTATCTTATTTTTCAGGGATTGGATTTCATATGAATCAGCTGCCTGCAGATGAATCGTAAGAAATGTGAAGTTTGTGGCTAAAATAAGACAAAAAAGATGAAATGTCCTCTGCTACATTCGGAATGGCCAGGTTACGATTTTACCCCTTTTACCTGCGAGTTTTTCAAATTCACTCTTCAGTCAATTAATTTGTACACTTCCATTCTACACATGTAAATTGCGCCGTCAACAGTATGGCAAACCATGTAGAACAGAATGATATGTATCATTATGAGCCATCTCACCAGGTTCTACACTGTTTGCATAGGTATCTGTACTTGGCTATAAAGGACTGAAAGGGTACAAACTCATAACGCTAACATGACCTAATAAAATGCTAAGTACGTCCCCGTACGGTATCAAGCCAGCAATTATATACTCCAAACAGTTATCACTGTCAAATTCTTTTGTAGATCTGAATAACTTTATATGATAAATAATTAGCTACATGTCGCAAAACTTCAAATATCGCACAAAAAGTGTTTCCTTAATTGTAGTGCACGACACTGAGACGTGCAAAACTCAGTCGACAAGTGTAAACTTTTACAAGAAAGTTGCGTCTACGCTTAGCATACGTTTATTTGTGCTGTCATAAAACTGGCAACTAGTCATTTGCATGTTGCATTAATGTGCAAGTAAAATGATGATGAAAGTGTATAACAGCCGAAGAATCGATATGTTCACCTCAGTTTTGTGAACCAAACTAAAAATCAGCACTCCAGCGCCTTTGTCCTTATCACTTAAGAAAATAAATCTGAATTTTTCACAGAATGTGTCATTTCAGTGCCTTTTGGCGCTTTGATTACCTAAGGTTTCATAAGCTTGCTAGTTAAAAGGTGCACATTTCTGTATTGCGAATAGAATTTAGCATCTAAACTGACATGTTTAACTAAAAAGCTTTCGAAATTGAACCCTATCCTGTAGCCTCGCATTTTGTGTGTTAGCAAAACATATCTTAATTACATTATTTGCAGGTAAATTAAATGAGTAAAGATAGTTCAGGAACTTAAATCCATCCCAAACACCACAGGAAAAGACAAACAAACACATCTTAGCAAACAACAAAATCCCAGGCGACAAACCGAATAAACACCTGTTTTCCCAAACAGATGGCAACTCAATTACCTTTACTGACTAAATAATTTGCACACACAAAAGTGCTAACCTGAAATCAAAATTCTTCAATTTTCAAAAAAAAAAAAAAAAAAAGGAAAAAAGAAAAAAAGAAAGAAAATGAACCAATATTGGAAAAATTTCATTGATATTATTTCTAACTTGATTCAACATTGAAACTCTGTAACTGATATTCAGTTATTACTTTATCAGATGTCAACATTCAATTAATGTTGAGTGACTTCTGGGAAGAACCATATGAGTACAGCTTGTAAATGGAAGTTATAATGATAATCACATTGCAACTTTATGCTAATCCGTGTGCACTATTTTCAGTTATTGTGAAAGTTATTAATTTTCAGATAAGCACAATTTATAATGTTCTCTTTCATTGTTCCAATGCATTTTTGATGCAATTTCGAGATATTTGTGCTAACTGTATACGCTCGTTAGCATAATCTCACTTATAAAGTTTTTGTTCAGTGTCAACGAACTATGTTTTAATTGTGGAATATGTGACGTTTTACTATACATATGATGCAAAGTGGAAAGTAACCAGCTTTTGCAGCTAAGCAAGGCCCGCGACCATTTTTTATTTATTTATTTATTTATTTTGGTTTTACGGCCCTTTCAAGATTATTTCACTCGTTTCGAGCCGGTCGTTAATCAGAGGTGGGCGAAAAGCGGAGTATCCGGAGAAAAACCACCTTCCGTTGCAGAACTTGGCGTCTCACGTGTGACCCGAGCCAGGCTCGAACCCACAGCGGTGAGAGACCTAATGATTTTTTTACCTAGTATGTGACATTTCATGTAGATTCGACTCTTATTTAATCGTCATATCTACAACAAGTCCTCGCGTTCACAATTTCAGGAAGCATATCCCTTCTGATAAGCACAAACAGCGTGAACTTAACTGCATCGTTAAAAGTGGAACTGTTGTCATTTAAACTTATTTGCTACAACAGTTTCAAAATGAGTATGCAAATATAAAAACAGTAAACCTGTAGACAGGGTCCGAAGCAAACACCAGTTCTCCAGTAAGTGAAGCATTGAAATCCAGCAACTGTTGTAGAGAAGGCCAGCAGCTCTTTTCCGGAACGCAATATTTACATTCTAAGCTACACGTCAAGCCAGTGTGTGATAGTGTATAAACAAATACAAACAGAACAAATGACTTCATCGTGACTGTGTGCTGAAAAAAAAAAAGACTGTAAAGTGATAAACATTTGTATGTAGGTACCCTGAAACAAATGCATAATCGACTTTATATGGATTTTAACATGAGTAAAGACAGAAAACTGTCGAAAGAACAGTGAAAATCCGCTATTAAGACATCTTAAATTAAGACACATTCTGCTTTAAAAAGCTTATTTAGTAGGCTAGTTATTCCTTCCTTGTGCTTTCTACATACAGTGTCCTATTGTCAGAGACCATCTTTGGGACTGTTCAAGAGTGGTCTTAAAGACCATTTTTGAACAGTCCCAAAGGTGGTCTTTATATAGGAATTTTACTCTATTATATGAAACAAATCATATTTCCGTAATCACGTTCGGTATCATTGAAATGTTTATGCCAAAAAATGTGGCATTAATTTGTAATGTCTGTCAGAATATACCAATGCCATCTATATTTTTTAAATAAACTTGCTTAAACTTTATTTATTAATTCACGTATTGATTATTCAAAAATCCGTATCCGTACATAAGTTTCCCTTGCTCTGTTGTCTTTCATATCTTTTATGCAATCACATTCCCTTAAGTGGGATGGGAACACATGGCAGATATTTTTTTCGCCATTTTTCAAAGGGAGACAACTTTCGGGACTTCCTGTTCGCTTTTCTATAATTCCTGTCCCGCTGAGAAAGGGGTCTACTCTTAAGGGAAAGATTTTTTACACAGTAGCAAGTCCTTTCCTTAAAGAGTTGACCCCTATCGACATGGGAGACAAAACTACTTTTGCAGGAGTTGCCTCCCCTAAAGGTATTCCAATTCCCCTTAAGGTAAACATAGCCTCTTTAGGTAGTTCATAAGGTATGTCCTTTTTATGAATGACATTGCAAAACAGTATCGTATATGAAATAAAGAAACATGGAATTTATCAATTAGTTGAAACCGGCGACACATTCCGTGACCTCCATTTTTCTTTCCTGTACAAAGAATCATTCCTATCACGAAAACACGCCTATATAATTTTGACCCCCTTGAAACCTTCTTTTATATAGTAAAACTGGGGTTTACAGGGGTAAACATTATTTCTCTTATTTCTGCTCTAAAATATAGATTGTGGGTATTTGTTAGACCCACCTCGATGAGGCGGTTCTAACAAGTACACACAATTTTCTATATTTAGCTGAAATAAGAATAAGAAAAATACCACATTTTTTAATCTAAATTTTTTCGTTTTTCAGCGGTAAAGTTTACAATGTATTTGTATAGGAGTGTTTCCGTAATGACAAAATATTCTTCTAGAGAGGGCTGTCTAATTTGCTTTCCTAATAATACCACATCTATATGATATAGTGCACACTTTCATATCTCCATTTGCATGAGACGTCTAGTATTTTCTTTATTTACATTCCAAATATAGCTTGTTGGTGCTCGATAAGGCGGTTCTAACGAGTACCCACAACCTATGTCTTAGAGAAGAAATTAGAAAAATAATGTATACCCCAGTAAAAACCATGGTGGAACATAAAGGGGTGTTCATTGCACGGACTTGTTAACATGATTAAGAACAGACTACCAATATTAATAAAGGGGACAAAAAAGTTTTTTACGGAGTTGCATCGTCACCTGAAAGCCCAGTTTCTCTGAAGTACAGACAAAATTTGCAATGTTCCAATGTCCCATAAAATTGTGTGTATGCGTGCGTGTGTGCGTGTGTGTGTGTATGTGTTACCTTTCAGTTAAGAAATAAACATTCGTGGAACGAGACGAATAGGCTCGCCTGCATAGATCAATTCAAATGATATCTATATATGGGCCCCGTCAAGCGATTTTGGTACTTATCGCCTATGCGAGCAGCGAAGGTTCAGGCGAGCCTGCGCATCCGCGCAGTCTCGCCAGAACCTTCGCTGCTCGCTCATACAAGCAGTGAATCAAGAGGAACCTTCAGACAGAAAGCCATATCCCTGGCCCCTCTGAATGGCTGGGCATGCGCAGTTAAAATTTGTCATGACGGAATGCTCGAAGACACAAATTCGCTTGGCGGGGCTCATATTTTACTGACCGTTAATCTAAGGGCTGGCTGAAGTAACTTGACCTACTTTGTTTAATTTATTTTGCAAAAGATAAGAATTACTAGGTTGTTAGTATATTCATAGAAACCAAAAACACAACAGAAATGTGCTTAAAAACATTGTCAAGTTTCATAAATTAAATTGACCTCGAAACAACTAAATGTCATAAACCTGGTTTTGGGATTTAGGTAAGTTTTCGTCTTGTCGGGATTTTTTTCATTACGAAAACACACCTTTTCAAATATACTGGTAAAATTTTACCACCAAAAAAAGATTTTTTTTCCACATAACATAAATAAGAATGCTCAAAACATAAATAAAAAAATAATGCATATCCTGTAAACCCCAGACTTACTTTATAAAAGTTGGGTTTCAGCGGGTCAAAATTACATAGGCTTGTTTTCGTGATTTTTTTTTCTTTTGCTCCTTTCGCAGAGCAGTACTGCTTTGCCTTTCGAATTTATTTGCTTGTCTCGTCACGTCAACAAGTCTGTTTAATGAATATTCTTTGGGTCCCCGCTCATCAGGGCTTGGAGAATTAGATTGAGCTGCACGGTGCTTCCACGCAGAGCTATGTGTGTCGCTTGTATGATTATGTTTTCGATATCCAATTGGCCATTTTGTGGGAAAGTAACTGTCCTGTTGGCTTTCCGCTGTTGGTGTTTCCATTAGGGTCTAGTTGTTTCATGTTTGTGTTTATTTTCCCTTTGGTGTCTCTGATGGGAGCTGTAGGTTAATTACTCGTATATCGATTCCACTTCTATTTTATACCCTACCACACATGAGTACCGGTAAAACAGAAGTGAAGGCAATGGTAATCCTCACAGTCACTTCCGTTTTAGACAAATAATTTGTTCAGTCCGCATGAATGCCTACTAATTTATCAGTTAAACCGCTTAGAAGATCTAAGCCTGCCCAGACGAAGTAGTGCGAGTCGGACCGTCCCTGCCTATAACCCTTATCGGTTTGTTTGGGCGGTAGGGCTTGAGATGTCGTTTCATCTCAGTGTCCCACAAACTTGGAAGGAACATCTCCAAAAAGACCTTAATAGTGTTGACGGGGATGTAAAACCTCAACAAACAATACGAGTATTCTGATGAAACCAAAATTACGATGTTCCTTATTTTTGCTCTCGATCATAGATTGTAGGCGCTGCAACGCCTCCGTGAGTCTAAACCATTACGATAACACGCCCTTGCGACAAAGTGCATTTTTAACATTTCCAAAATGGCTACTTTTTCTGGTGAAAATCCGTGATATTTTCCATATTTATACTGCAAACATATGTTGTGGGTGCTCGTTAGAACCGCCTCTAACGAGTACCCACAACCTATATCTTGGAGTTAAAATTAAGAAAAATAATATTTACCCCCGTAAACCCCAGTTTTCTCTATACAAATGGGGGTGTAAGGGGGTGTTTATTTCACGGACTTGTTCACGTGATGCAGTGTCCACGAGATCATTACCCTCAACACAAACAATATGTTCTATGTAAAGGTTATCCTTTGGAAGCAAGGGATACACTACGGTACTGTAAAGTATGGATTGTACAAGTATTTCTGGGCCAGACTAGCTAGTTTCGGCCAATTAGGTCTCATCAGTGACCATCAGATAACAAAAATATCAATCGTCTTGTATAATTTTCTTCAAAATGCATTAACTTGAGCAATAAATCAACATTGTCTGTATATGTTGCTATAAGTAATACACTGTGCAATATCTATGTTAAGTGGACTCTTCCACGAGGACCATGTGTGCAGAAAAAAGACAAAAAAGAATAACTATAATTATCACCTTGAAATGAAGGCAACTCAAGATAAAGTCCGTGCCAATAAGATATTAGATTATGTACACTGAAAACTGATTAGCAAGTGCCATTGAACGCTTAGAGTGTGAGGGAATGTTTGTGTTTTGCGTCCCATCAACAGCTAAGGTCATACGGAGATGGGACCTCGGTTTAAAGACTCATCCGAAAGCCTGGAGAAGCCCTGTATCGAACCCACGACCCCTGGCTTATGAGGCGAGTAGCTTATCCACTACACCACGGAGGCTTCTTTGATCACTTAGAACAAAACTAATACCCATATAAATATTAATCATTATTATGTCAGGCTACGACCGTAAGTCACCTCGTACCCTTCAGTGCAAGAAATGGTGTATTTTCCAATATATATTTTTGTCATCATAAACAAAAGCAAATATGAAATGCAATTTTCTCTGGCAAGATATCAAGTTAAATCATTCTGTCATTAATTCCTATCGTATCGTAATTACTATTACAATCAATAAAATACCATCTTGAGCATAATTGGGTCACTGTCTGAACAAATGATATGTTCAGTTTCTTTCATATAATGTGATAACTGTGAATAGACATACATGTACTAATTTCTGTAAAGTCCACTGGTCATTTACCTTACGATAACACACCCGTGCGACACAGTACATTTTTCACATCTCCAAAATGGCTACTTTTCTGATGAAAATCCGTGATATTTTTCTTATTTATACTGCAAACATAGGTTGTTGGTGCTCGTTAGAACCGCCTCATTGAGGCGGTTCTAACGAGTACCTACAACCTATGTCTTGGAGCAAAAATAAAATAATGTATACCCCAGTAAATCCCAGTTTTCTCTATATAAAGTGGGGTTTAGGGGGGGTGTTCATTTCACGGACTTGTTCACGTGATGGTTCCACAAAATTGTTATGTTTTGTCAAAACTGGGCTTATGGGCTTTGTTAAACACTTCCTGTCTCTGAACTTATACTGCTGTCTCATGTCACTGCACCCTCTTGCTTTTGGTTATGTTTTGTCTTGTGTAATGGCACCATGCGTTTTCTTGGGCTTGTAAATAATAAAAGAAGGAAAGATTAACTTGACTCCCTTGCAAGAAACAAGAATATTGCGTATGTTTCATATTGTTGTACGATACAAATAATGAACAGGACTTTCCTTTAATCAACGTGCCCTATTCTCGAACAGCTTTCCGCAAATATGATGTTACCATATCTCATCTCACGTGCTTTGATAATAAAGGGTTCGGCTGATTCTGTTATTATCTTAGGCGCTTTAATTATATTTATTGTCGATGGAGTTTGTTTTTCTTGGTTTGAGGTTTCGATGAAGGCCGGTTATTTGAGAGTTTCAATTACAAATAACAGTGGTTTAGATATAATGAATGAAAACAAGCAGAGATGAGAAGATTCGAAGCTGATAAAACATATTGCACTTGGCCTACACTAGACGGACAAGCAATCTCCTAACTGCCAGTCATTACGAATACACGCCTATACAAATACGTTGTAAATTTTACCGCCGAAAAAGCGAAAATTTTAAGATGAAAAAATGTGATATTTTTCTTATTTCTGCTCAAAATATAGATTGTGGGTACATGTTAGAACCGCCTCATCGAGGCGGTTCTAACGAGTACCCACAATCTATATTTTTAGCAGAAATAAGAAAAATAATGTTTACCCTTTAAACCCTGGTTTTGCTATATAAACGTGGGGTTCATTGGGGTCAAAATTATATAGGCGTGGTTTCGTGATGATTCCGTTTATAATGTGTTGGACAAACGCATCTGTTTTACTGTTCCGGGGGTGCGAAATATCTTTTAACATTTTGACCATGGTGTCAATGGTTAAATGCTGTTTCCTTATTTCTAACTGCAGTTACACCAAAAGTCATGAAATTGTATGTGCTGCTGATATCCCTGGCTTCTCTGGCTCCCGGCCTGTGTAGAGCAGCAGAATGGCAGTACTGTACTCCTATACATAGTTGCTGGCCAACTGTACAAGACATTACTGAATTAAACTCAACTATAGATGGCGAGGTAGTTACTGCTTTCAATCCACTTTACAAGTACGTTCAGTTTTTCTACTGTATTTCCTTCTCATTTCCTTTTTTCCGATATACAATCGGTCCTAATACAATCACAGTTTTACTACTGACGTCCCCGTGATAACACTGATTTATGGTTATTTAGGAAAGGGCTATTGCCAGTTAACTGACAATAGCGGTTTTCCTTAAAACGGCTGGCAATAGCGGTTTTACGTTAAGATGTCTACTACTGGAAATAGCGGTTTTACGTTAAAATAGCTATTGCTAGTTAACTTACAATAGCGAATTTACGTTAAAATCGCTATTGCCAGTTTCATTCCCGTTATTACTTTTACAGAGGGTATAAAATAGTGTCCTTATTCCTTCTCTGAAACATAGACTGTTGTTCCTCGTTAGCATCTCCCCGATGGGGCAGTCTTGCGAGTGCTCGAACTCTGTTTTCAGCATAAATGAGAATTTTACAATGATTCATTTGCATGTTTTAAGCCTGCGCAAGTGAAAGAAAAAAGAAAGAAAATTCAGAGTTAAATAAGACTTACTGAGCAACGTCTCCAAAATGACCTTTACAGTGTTGATGGGGACGAAAAAACTCAAATCAAACAAAACAAACAATACTGAGTCATTTTATGCCTGAAGAGCTATATAAAATTGCAAAGAAAGAAACAAAACAAAACAAAACAAAAAAAAAAAACAAAAAAAAACGATGAGGCAGTTCCAGTACCCGCATTCTATGTTTTAAAAAGAAGTAGGAAATTATATTTTATCATTTTCACCAGAGATTACTGTTCTTACAGCCATACATCAAGAGAACATGCCTATATAATGTTTACCCCATTATAAAATAGAAGTGAGGGCAATGATCAGGAATCGATACAATTAACCCAAAGCTCCCATGGAAAGAAACACAAACATGAAATGACTAGACCCTAATGGAAACATCAACAGCGGTAGTAAAAACTGGGGTTTACAGGGATATACATTATTTTTCTTATTTCTGCTCAAAAACATAGATCATGGGTACTTATTAGTTCCTAGAATCTATGTCCGGCGCAGATCTATGAAAAATATCGGAATTTGTATCTGAAATCTTACATTTTTGTGGTGGTAAAATTTTCCACTATATTTGAATAGGCATGTTTTGGAAACGAATATTCCAATGCATTGAAAAGTTGTGTTTTAATAATGTGATGCTTTTAGCGAGCAGTAAATACTGACCTCTAAAGTTACATTAGAAAGTGCCCCTTTGATCTGCTACGTTTGACTGAAAGTCTATGGATATTGAAAATGATAGTAAAAGAAAATATAGAGAGTCCTTAATCCATTCGCATACATATACATGTAGAACTACAACAGGCAGTTGGTTTAAACATATTTTATTCGTATTCTACAAGTACAATACAAAGCAAATATGACTGAAATCATACAAAAAGGGATTCAGAAGAAAGTCAGAGACTTATTTGAATCTGTTTCCCTAAACATTTGCGATAATACCATTGAATTAAATCTATATAATTGTCGATGCAAAACAGTAACTATTGTAAGTACAGAATTAGCGACTATGTTCAAAGCTATTTTGTAGCATTTTTACATACTAAAAATGGTTAAGGTGAAGGTAGCGTTGGAGGGAGGGGGGGGGGGCTCCACGGGGAATCCATCAGGGTAAAAAATAACAAAGAAAAAACAATACAGCTTCTGCCGCTCTCATGTAAAAGGTCTGAGACATTCAAATCAAAGGTGTTTTATCAAGTGCCAATAAAACTATTTCTTCAAAGGCGGAACGTATAGGTTTGTCGTTCTGAAGGTTGGATATAACTTAGGTTAAGGTCGTATGGTTAACTTTGCGAGGTAGTTCTCTAAAAACAAAATAAGAGTAACAAACGAAAATATTTAGGTGTATTTGTCGGAGAATTACCGGTTCGGGAGATTATCACAGAAAAGAGCCTGGTTAGACAAGTAAACTTGCCGTAGATTTAAAAAAGACATATTCTAGCCCCACACTCTGTTCTCGGACTAACATCAAAAAAGGAAAAAAAAAAAAGAAGTGAAAGTGTGACTAATACGGTAGGAAATGATACGTGCATTCATCGCCTAATTATGGTTGGTTTGGAATCTTTTAGTTTTTAAAATAAAGTTATGGACAAGGAGGACGATTTGTTTGTTCTCGTTGTAATTTAGTGTTTGGTCACCATAAAGTAGAGTATCGAGAGTTGGTTGACAAAACTGATAAACTGATCTTAACATTTCTTCTCTAAAGTTCGCATATCGTGGACAGTGAAGAAGAAAATGTTCGGTGTCTTCGACGAGACCACATACACATAAAGCACTTGGGACAATGTTTCTTGAGAAGAGGTGTTCGTTTAAGGAGCTGCATTTGGTTCTAAGCCGGCTGTGATAAATTTGTCCGAGACGTTTCCCTGCGTTGAAATGACGAGGCGTAGGGATTAAGTTAGTATTGAGTTGACGTTTAAGTGATGCTAAACTGGAGCTGTTTCTGATCTCCTCTGACAGAGAGTTCCAAGTTCTTATCGCACTTGGAAGAAAAGAATTAAAGTAGAGCTGTGAGTGACTGTGAATAGTTTGAATGTTGGTAGAATTACGAAGGCTATACGAAACATTTTCTCCCACTGTAGCTGGTAAGAGTGAAGATAGATATGCTGGAGAAATGCCATGATACATTTTGTAAAGCATAGCAATTTTATGTTTATTTCTTCGTGAGGCCAACGTATCCCATCCAGTTTCAGAGTAAAGAAGATTTAGAGAAACCAGTCTGGTTGCCCCAGTAACTATACGTGCTGCCTCAATCTGTATTTTTTCAAGTTCATATGCTTCATACTGGGTGCAATTGTCCCATACCACGTCGGCATATTCTAGAAGAGGTCTAATGAACGAACAATAAATAGTCTGAAGTGATTTTCTATCAAGTAGAAATTTTAGTTTACGCATGATATTAATCCGATTCCATGCTTTTGATTTGATTTCGGCTAGGTGTTCATGCCACGTGCAATCACTAGAAAATATAAGGCCTAGGTGTTTATGAGTACTGACCTCAGATATTTCTTGAGTGTCCATGAAAATTGGTGGGTGGTAAGGTTTATTGATTTTACGAGAGAGCAAGAGAGATTCAGACTTTGTAGGGTTGAAGCTGACTAGCCACTTTTTTGCCCATTGCTGTATCCTTTCTAGATCATCATTTAAGAGGTGAGCAGCTTCAACCGGGTTTTCAACAATTATGTAAAGACTCGTGTCGTCTGCAAACAGACGTATCGTGCAATGGATATCTTCAACAATATCATTAATGTATACTAAAAACAAGAGAGGACCAAGGATAGAGCCTTGTGGGACACCAGCTTTAATTGGTTGCCAACTGGACGTGGTCCCAGGAAGAACGACTCTTTGTAATCTATCGCTTAAGTAACTGTTAAACCATGAGAGAAGAGAACCAGTTATGCCAACGCTATTCAACTTGTGAAGAAGTCATTTATGCCATACACGATCGAAGGCTTTGCTTACATCACAAAAGACGGCTCTTACTTCTTTGCCTACGTCAAGAGCTTTGCAGAAAGAGTTGTATATATCAATAAGTTGGTTAACAGTAGAATCGCCTGGTACAAAACCAGATTGAAGTGATGTGATAACTCCGTTGTCCCGAAAAAAGTTGAAAATATATTTATGAACAAGTTTCTCAAGAACTTTTCCCACTGCACTTAAGAGAGATATAGGGCGGTAGTTAGCTGGGTCAGAAGGTTCGTTTTTCTTGTGAATTGGAGTGATGTTCGCTAGTTTCCATGACTCAGGAAATTGGCCTGATGATAGCGAAAAGTTGAAGAGATCACAAAGAGGGATAGAAATTGAATTAGATAGTTCTTTCAGGAGTCTGTTGTTAATCGCATCGGGTCCTACAGCTTTGCCAGTCTGAAGGGACTTCAGACAGGTTTCAACTTCCGACGGTGACAGGTGAACAGAATGGAGGGTTTCATTTTGAATGTTATTTGGATTGCTTTCAGGCAAGTGTGCATTAGTTTCGTCTATAATAGTTTGTGAGGAGAAGAAAGTATTTAACACTTCCGCTTTGTCCATTTCGTCAGAATATATATTTCCTTGTGTGTTTAAGGGAGGGATATTGCTTGTTCGTGTTGGTTTTATTACATGTTTAAGTGTTTTCCACCAGTCTTTTGGACCTAGTGAACCATTGTTTAGTTTATCAGCCAGTTTTTCATTCATTTTTTGTTTTGAATTTCTTATTTCGTTATTAACGTGATTGCGAATTCAACAGGCAGTTGATCTCTGCACGCTGCATTTTTGGTAGCATATAAATTACTGTATTGGATATGCCACTTGTCAGAAACAAAAGCAATTTACTATATGTGTGCAACCATTCAGATCATTAGTTTATTTTATTTTCGGCGTTTCATTTTATTTCATACTTTGTTTGTTTGTTTGATTTGAGGTTTAACGTCCC
Organism: Lucinisca nassula; assembly: GCA_963580285.1. NCBI lineage: Eukaryota > Metazoa > Mollusca > Bivalvia > Lucinida > Lucinidae > Lucinisca > Lucinisca nassula. The sequence goes on from OY757023.1 coordinate 83,704,474, forward strand.
CGTCAACACTGTAAAAGTCATTTTGGAGACGTTGCTTCCAACTGTGTGGGACTTTTACCCGACATTGAGATGAAATGACATCTCAAGCCCTGTCGCCCAATGAAACCAATAGGGTTTATTTGCATGGACGGTCCGTCTCGCACCGCGGTTCCTGGACAAGCTTAGATCCTCTAAGCGGTTTACCAGTACTAGTGTACGGGCCGGATTCAGCTCTGCGTGGCAGCATCATGCAGCCCATATATTTCTTCAAGCACCTGTGGGCGGGGCCCGATTATTTCATGCTAAATGGCAATAAGATATTGTCGTAAGATATTTTTGCTATATCATTCAACTGGCAATAGCGATTTTACGTTAAAATGGCTATTACTAGTTAACTGGTAATAGCGGTTTTACGTTAAAATGGCTATTCCCAGTGAACTGGCAATAGCAATTTTAACGTAATATGTTCTATAAAAGGGTCAGTATCCTTTGGAAGCAAGGAATTCACCACAGAACTGAAAAATATGAAGTGTACATGTTTTCTGGGCCAGACTAGCTAGTTTCGGCCAATTAGGCCTCATCAGTGACCCTCAGATATTTTCAAAATTCCACAATGGAATCAATGATCCCAAAGGACAAGAAAATATAATCTACACTATGATGTAGGGCAGGGAGACGTTTTACCGCCGCCACACATTCCCACACACCAGCTGTAGTGAAGATAAATATGTTCTATAAAAGGGTTATCCTTTGGAAGCAAGGAATTCACCACAGAACTGAAAAAATATGAAGTGTACATGTTTTCTGGGCCAGACTAGATAGTTTAACTGTCAATAGCCACTTCGAATAACTTATAAACATGACTTCATCACGAAAACACAGCTATATAATTTTGACCCTCTTGAACCCCCTTATATATAGTAAAACTGGGGTTTCCGGGGGTATACCTTATTTTTCTTATTTCTGTTCTCGACGAGGCGGTTCTAACAAGTGCCCACAATCTATATTTTGAGCAGAAATAAGAAAAATGTCACAATTTTTCATCTTATTTTTTTATAAAATATAGAGTGTGGGTACTCGTTAGAACCGCCTCGACGAGGCGGTTCTAACGATTGCCCACAGTCTATCTTTTGAGCAGAAATAAGAAAAATGTCACAATTTTTCATCTTATTTTTTTTCATTTTTTCGGCGATAAAGGTGGCAATGTATTTGCATAGGCGTGTTTGCGTAATGTGTTCGTCATATGATGGATAACAAATAATGTAATATAAGTAATTAAGGCAATTATTTCACGTGCATCGAATTATGAACAACATCGTGTCAAGATGAACAATGACGTCAAAATGAACAATGCTTATCTCCAGTATGACCGGGCTTAATCTGATCTGAATCTTTTCTTCGCCTGTTGATTCAAAGCGTCTCAATGTAGATTTAATAGACTGGGGTCACTTGTTCAAAGCATCGTTAGCTTAACGAGCTCGTTAGTGGTCATATTGTTAACTACTCTAGCAAGTACAATACCTCAAATTTGGTATTTTTGCTGAAAAAATGTGCATTTGCAAAAGCTGCTAACATTTTATTTTCAGCAAAAATATTAGCCTATATGTCATAATAAATGATCAGAGTTTTAACGATATGTTAACTAACGATGTCGTTAGTTTTGAACAACTGGCCCCTGACCCCAATGTTAACCTTGTTTCAGAGAGAATGTCATTATGTACAATACAAGGGTTACTAAGTACCCTTACTTGATGGTTTTCGTCGAATCGACGTCAGATGTGAAAAAGGCTGTCTTGTTTGCTAGAAAACACAACCTCCAGATTACCGTGAAATCTTCCGGCCATGATTACATTGGCCGATCCACAGCAGATCTAAGTATACAGATCATAACTAAGCGTATGAAGGGACGCCATATAAATCTGAACTCCACCCGAAATGCGGCAGGGGAAATAACTGCTGAAACTGGAAACACTTGGGTAGAGGTGTACAGAGAGGTAAGAAATAGAGGATATTTAAGGTTTTAGGCGTATAACAACACTATTTTATCCAGTTAATTGCATTTGTTTCGCGATTTTGCCTTATTCTCAATTATTACGAGGTGTCATGGTTTCTTATACATGCAGAAACGAGTCCCAACGCGACAGTAATAAATTGTCAAGATTGTGCTGACAATGAAGCCAATGATAAGCTCTGCAAATGTGCAGAACTGCTCAGGGCCTTCGCTGCCCGCCTGCCCGATGAACCTGTCAGCATAAAATAAAATGTGTCAAAAGTAGTGAGTTTGAGCTTTGATTATTTGCCTATACACAAAGGGACATTTCTAAAATGTTGGTTCAGGTACTAATTTTATGCATGTACGAGAGTCTTGGTCAGTCCAGGAATGAAGAAGCGTGTCTAGGAAAAGAGATAAGGTCATTTACTCAATATCTTCATAAATAGAATAGCGCGCCATCCATCGTGGCTTAAAGAGAAATAGATTGGTCTGCACGATGCTTCCATGCAGAGCTGGAACCGACCGATAAACCGCTTAGAAGGTCTGAGCTTGCCCAGGCAAAGTGGTGCAAGTCGGACCTTCCCTGAATATAACCCCTATTGATTTGTTTTGGCGGTAGTGCTTGAAAAGCCATTATATATCAATGTCGGGTAAAAGTCCCACGAAATTTGCAGCGACCTAAAGTGTTGACGGGAACGTTAAACCTCAACTGAGGCAAAACAAACGAATCCAAATCAAAGCTTCATCACGAAAATATGCCCATATAATTTTGACTCCCTTAAACCCCATTTTATATAGTAAAACTGGGTTTTAGACGGGTATACATTGTTGTCTTATTTCTGCTCAAAAACATAGATTGTGTGTACTCGTTAGAACCGCCTCGCCGAGGCGGTTCTAACGAGTTCCCACAATCCATGTTTAGAGCAGATTTAAGAAACATATCAGATTTTTTAACTCAAAATTTTCATATTTTTTTTTTCGCGGTAAAATTTTCAATATAATTGAATTAGCGTGTTTTCGTAATGTGGCCGATATTGTCCATGAACGGTATTAAGATACTGGGAACTGCGATGTCTCCCATTTCACTTTAGGTGGAGAAATACAACAGAATTGTAGTGGGTGGTGCAGCACACACGGTAGCGCTGGGCGGCTACACTCTCGGCGGAGGGCATTCCTACGTAGGTCGGAAATACGGGCTGGCCATAGACAGTCTGCTTCAGGTTGAGATGGTTACTGCGAACGGAAGTGTTGTTATCAGCAATGACCATTCTACGCTTATGGAAGACGTTAACGGACATATTCATTTATCTACAAACGCGGACCTGTTCTGGGCACTGAGGGGTGGAGGAGGTGGAACATTCGGCATTGTGACCAAATTTACGTTCAAGCTCCATCACGCTCCAAAGATGTTTACCACCATGTCATGCTTCAGGCCAATACTAAATGGAACAACGAATGTTGGCTACGGGTTCATGCATGATATAAACTATCTCCTCGGAACTTCTTTACCCGCCGAGTGGGGTGGATATGAGGTGTTCTCTGGCTACAAACTACCTCAGCTACCAAGCACAAGTGGATCAATACTCATTTACATGAATCATGCAGGGGAATATGGCAGTCCTACATTTAATACAATCCTCCCGTTTTATAACAAATACCAGCAATATTGCAAGTTCAGAAACTTCTCTAGGTATCTGGAGATGGCCAACTCTACAGACCCACTCTACTATCATACCGTTGTGTTCAATACCCTCATGCAACCCAACAGCTTCATAGACGCCTACTATAACTTTGTATTCAACGCTTCACTGCAGTATCCGGCCAACAACAGAGACGGTGCCTTTGGTTGCACTGGTACAATGATAGGAGGTACGTATGCAAATCTGTGGCAGTATCATATAATATCTATGAAGCATATTGATGTTTTTGTACACGTACATATATACAGTCACTGTTTATTTAGAGGGGGATATATGACCACTCGGGGCAAACTATTATGCCAAATCGAATTCAAAATTAGGCCTATTTCATAGTAAGTGCAATATGAACCAAATGTCATAATTCATGGCGCATGCTTCAGGACTTGAACTATACAACCAATCGCGTCACGAAAAAACACGCCTATATAATTTTGAACACTTGGACCTCACTCTTATATCAGCAAGCCCATGACAAAGCCTACAATAAGACATGTGCTCCCAACGAATACTCAGATCAGCCTGAGACTTTTGGATGAGTCTTTAAACCGAGGTCCCGTCTCCGTATGACCTTAGCTGTTGGTGGGACGTAAAACTCAAAACACTCACACTCAGATCAGCCTGCGCATCTGTGCAGTCTGATCAGAGTCTTCGTTGTGCGCTCTAAGGATAGATAAGGACCCAGTGCTCCTTAATGCAGCAAGAGAAGTCTCTGGTTAGACTATGTGGATGGGCAGGCTGATCTGAGTCTTCGATGGGCGCACATGTCTTATTGTAGGTTTTGTCGTGCGCTGGCTCATATAGCAAAACTGGGGTTTACAGCACGGTTATAACGAGTACCCCAAGTCTATATTTTGAGCAGAAATAAGAAAACCAGAAATTCAACTTCGGTGAAGTTGATGTCGCACCTGCTCCCCACCTGCCCCACACAAAAAAATAAAAGTTTATTTAAGGCAGAAGAAATGAATATAGGGCTTTGAGAAGAATCCATAGCCTATATATGTGAGGTAAAAAACTGACTAAGTTCACAATGTGGAAAAAGTGATAAAAATTGATCCCAAGATAAAGTCAAAACCACATGCACATCCTCATACCATGGGTAAAAACACACACAAAGTTTTAAAATGATCAATATAAAACTGTAAGAGAAGTTGCGATGACAAGAGGTACCTATTGTATATCAACTAAAGCTTAAAATTGGCTAAGTTCACAATGTGCAAAAGTGAAAAAAAAAATATTCTGAGAATTATGTCGAAATCACATGCACAACCTCATACCACGGCGAAAGCACACGCAAAGTTTCAAAATGATCGGTATAAAACTGCAAGAGGAGTTGCGATGACAAGAGGTACCTATCATAAATCAATTGAAGGTTAAAAATGACTAAGTTCACAATGTGGAAAAAGTGAAAAAAAAAATGATCCGAGGATAAAGTCCAAACCACATGCGCATCCTCATACCATAGAAAAAGCACACACAAAGTTTCAAAATGATCGGTATAAAACTGCAAGAGGAGTTGCGATGACAAGAGGTACCTATCATATATCAATCGAAGGTTAAAAATGACTAAGTTCACAATGTGGAAAAAGTGACAAAAATTTATCCGAAGATAAAGTCCAAACCACATGCGCATCCTCATAGCATGGCAAAGTCACACACAAAGTTTCAAAATAATCGGTATGAAACTGTAGGAGGAGTTGCGATGACAAGAGGTACCTATCGTATATCAAATGAAGCTTAAAAATGGCTAAGTTCATAATGTGCAAAAAGCGGAAAAAAATATTCTGAAAATTATATCGAAACCACATGCACATCCTCATACCATGGTGAAAGCACATGCAAAGTTTCAAAATGATCGGTATAAAACTGCAAGAGGAGTTGCGATGACAAGAGGTAAGTATCGCATACCTAAAAATGACTAAGTTCACAATATGGAAAAAGTGACAAAAATTGATTCGAAGATTAAGTCCAAACCACATGCGCATCCTCATACCATGGCGAAAGCACATGCAAAGTTTCCAAATGATCGGTCTAAAAGTGTAGGAGGAGTTGCGATGACAAGACATCCAGTGTAAAATGTTGACGGACGGACGGACGGACGGACGGACGGACGAACGGACGGACGGACGGAAACTTGCACGCCTATGTCTTCCTGCTAAAGCAGGTGCGACAAAAATCACAATGTTTCATCTTAAAATTTTCGTTTTGTTTGTCGGTAAAATTTACAATGAATTTGTATAGGCGTGTTTCGTAATGGTCTGCTTGTTGCTGATCGCCCCCCGCCCATGGGGGTTGAAGAAATAGATGGGCATGGCTGAAACCGACCCGAACACGAGTACTGGTAAACCGCTTAGAGGATCTAAGCCTGCCCAGGAAAAGTGGTGCGTGTCGGCCCGTCCATGCTTATAAACCCTATTGGTTTCATTGGGCAGCAGGGCGTGAGATGTCATTTCATCTCAATGTCGGGTTAAAGTCCCACAAAATTGGAAGCAACGTCTCCAACATGACCTTGGCAGTGTTGACGGGGACGTTAAACCTCAAATCAAATCAAACCAAACAACAACCAACTGCTTGGGAAAGAGCTGCTTGTCACCTGGTTTTTGTTGTTTGTTAAGATGTGTTTGTCTGTCTTTTCCAACTTCATTACGAAAACACGCCTATACTAATACATTGTAAAATTTTACCGCCGAAAAAAAGAAAATTTTCAGATGAAAAATTACGATTTTTTCTTATTTCTGCTCAAAATATAGAATGTGGGTACACCTTAGAACCACGTCGTGGAGGCGGTTCAAACGAATACCCACAATCTATATTTTAGAGCAGAAATAATAAAATGTGGCGGTTCTAACGTGTACCCACATTTTATATTTTGAGCAGAAATAAGAAAAAATAAGGTTTACCCCTGTAAACCCCAGTTTTACTATACAAAAGTGGATTCAAAGGGGTCAAAATTATATAGGCGTATTTTCGTGATACATAGAGTAAACTAAGGCGGAAGATCAGGGTGCAGTTTGGGTTTCGTAAAAGCGGTGTAACACCTCGGTAATTATTACTTGCCGTCCCATCCCAAGGTGGTACTTTTGTTGTGGTTTCATTTGTTTTATGGTGCTCTTCAAATTTAAATGTTTTCATTTTAAAACTTCATTTAGTTCAGAAAAGGTAGCTTTGTGAAAGAGATGCTAACTTGGCTTATCACCTGTGATTTTGTTCTTTGTTAACCTTTACCCTGCTGTAGGCGACAAGCCCTATCTTTGCAAACAGTGTAGATCCAGATCAGATGGCTTCTGAAGAAGCCATCTGATCAGGATCTAGACAGTTTGACAATCCAGTTTATGAATATGTAGAAATAAGCTGCATCGAGTAATCTGATTGGTTCAAAGTCAGAAATGAGTGTGGCTTAATTGAATATTCAGCAGGTTAAAGGTTAGGATGCGTTTGTCCATCTTTTCCTCTGCTGTTTGGGATAGGCCGATCATAATCAGTTCCCGATAATTTTACTGATATTCGATATAACGACAAAACAAAGTTACGGTATAATGCCAGTGTCAATTGAATGAATACTAAGCTCAAGAAGAGATGGACTAATTGACGCCAAGAAACCGTTGAAATGTTGAGGTTATTTATTAAATTGGCCTCAGCGAGGTAATTAAAGACAAAGTGATCTTTTGTTTTGGTTGATTGATTTTTGTGTTCACGGAGCTGTTGCACTGATAGGTTAGGAGCCCTTCATGCGGACTGAACAAATTATTTGTCTAAATCGTGACGGAAATAAGGGGGAGTATTGTTGTCACGTAAAATCGATTTACGCACCCCCCTCCCCCCCCCCCCCCCACACACACACACCCAACCCAGTGGAATTCGTTTCACTGACCGTTCCAATGCGGTTCTTCTGTCATGGTTTATTTTCGTTATGGCTGGTCTTTGAGTGTGTGTATCGCGTGTGTAATTTTGTTTTGGATAGTCAATTGGCCAATTTATGGGAAAGTGACTGTCCTTTTGGCTTTCCGCTAGTGATGTTTCCATTAGGGTCTAGTTGTTTCATGTTTGTGTTTCTTTCCCTAGGTGTCTCTTATGGGAGCTGTGGGTTAATTGTATCGATTCCTGATCATTGCCTTCACTTCTACTTTTTGTAGCCGCAGATTTTGATAACGGCAAATATTAGGGACCAACTACTATCATTACACGTAAAACGAGGTCCCTTTTTTTCTATCGGACAGCTTAGCCATTACAAAGAGGATCTTACACGAGTGTTTGTGTTTTGTTGAATTTATTAAACAAGTTGAGGAAAAGGGATAAAATGCGAAGCTTTGCCGAGGGTCTAGTTGTTTCATGTTTGTGTTTCTTTCCCTAGGTGTCTCTTATGGGTGCTGTGGGTTAATTGTATCGATTCCTGATCATTGCCTTCACTTCTACTTTTTGTAGCCGCAGATTTTGATAACGGCAATTATTTTCTCCCTCACTTCGTTCGTCCGAAAATAAAAGTAGTCTTTTCTATGCTGTCCTGGGACGAACTCTTGCATTGTGGTCACAATGCGAGAATCTGTCACATTACAGAGTAAGAATTCAAGTAAGAAAACTATTGAGTTGGAAATGCCGCTGAACGCTACAGATCGGTTTCCATTTATTATCAACTTGTAACAATGCAACAATGCAACATACTAAGCTATGCTGTTCTGGTAGTCACATGACTGCTAAAGTAGTCAACTCCTAATCGTAACTGAAGTTATGAAATCTTAACATGTCCATACTTCGTATTAAAAACGACAGTTGAACGAAATCCCGTGACGTCAAATACCTGATCAATACAGAGTTATCTATCTTAACTGAGGAGAAATTATGGACCATAGTCGAAAGAAAACAAAAATTTAGGAAATTTAAACCGCGATATAACTGAATAAAAGAAAAATCTTCTCAGAGTGTGTCATTTTCTACTTATTTATACATCCATTCAATGATTTCTAATAGCTTTTTTTTTTTTTTTTTTTAAATACGAAAATCTTGCATAATACGTCTATGGTAAATGCGCGATACTTGAATAAAACCGGCATTTAACTCGGTTATAAAAAATAAGATTTTTTTTTTTTTAAATTATCAATATGAATTCTAAAATTATTTTCATTCGACAATTGGAAGAATTTTAATCTCTAAGGTGCAAAATATGGATATTGAAAACAATTCCTGATACTACCGTTTAACCCCGACTTAATATAGACAACACTCGACAGACCTGTTATGTGACGTCACGGAAAAAGCTCTATACTACCGCAGTGATAGAGCACTGAATGTCCACATATAAAAGCGCACGACATCCAGCAAAAAACAGCTTAGCGGAAAACTTGTGTCCAAAATCTATTCAGTGACTTTCTATATTTCACGCTGTGCATTTAGATATGTTCAATATATAAAGATTCTTGAATGTGGTATTGACTGTTCGTAATGCTCGTTAGAACTGGCGAAACGTTTTTCAACTCTTGTAAATCGTTCACGATTCTAAATATTTTGATTGACCGTCTCATTCCCCTGTCTAGATCACGTTAAACATGTATGGGTTGGTCAATGACTTCTGACTTTGTCAGTTGGAAACAGCCGATGTTCCGATCATTAGTTACTGTATTTTCGATCAAAAATTTGGTCTAAAGACAAATCTTCCCTTCTATTCTCTGTAGCGTATAGCGGTCGACTGACGAGAAAACCGTTCAAGGCCTTTTAAATTAACCAATAAACTCATATCACCCAAAAAGCATCATTTCAGACAGGGAAAACGTGAAAATAGTATGAACAGTGGTCGTTGTACATGTCCTATAAGACAGACCGAAAAGAAGTAGATTTATTTTCTCCCTCACTTCGTTCGTCCGAAAATAAAAGTAGTCTTTTCTATGCTGTCCTGGGACGAACTCTTGCATTGTGGTCACAATGCGAGAATCTGTCACATTACAGAGTAAGAATTCAAGTAAGAAAACTATTGAGTTGGAAATGCCGCTGAACGCTACAGATCGACTTAAAATCAAAGAAGGGGTACCAGGTAACGGATTCTTAAATCAGAATGGTGTGTATGTGCCTATATATAAGTATTACGTCAGACCAATGGCTCATGTCATAATGAAACGGGAGTTCGGTTTTAAAATTCATCCGAAAGTCTAGAAAAGCCAGGGCTAGAACCCACGACCCATAGTTTATGAGAAACCAGGATTTAAGCAAAATTATAAACCTAAATCTTATGATACTAAAGGCGTCTTTTGGAAGAAAAACGTTTCCTATGACCGTGAGCCATTACTAAGCGCTCTTCTCCATTGCTATTTGAAGCTGCTTCTAAGACGACGATTAGTTTTGCCTTCAAATAAATCTAAAGCGCGAATAAATATTCTCTTACTCTATATGATAACTTAAAAAAGTTTTAAGTGAAAAATGATCGGATTTCGGCTGTAACCTAGAAACGGCTGTATGTCTGTTTAACCATAAAACTGCCGTGAATCGGTTCCAGAGTAACATTGATGACCGTTCTTTACTAATCTTTTTACACAAAACACAAACTCATGCCACGCATGTAAATACTAGATAATTTACTGAATATGAAGAACCTGGAAAACCCTGCAGTGCGCGAAGAACATACATATCCGCTTTTTATATTTTCACCATTTAAGAAAGAGAACATGGAATTCCCCTTATGTAAACGATCCACAGTGATAGACTCCTCCCTGAGCGGAGCTGACATTATAAGCTTCAGTCCTTCCAATGCCACATACACGAACTCTTTGTCGAGGGTTCGACATTAAAGCCAACTTATGTTTCCAACTTATTTCGTAGAAATAAAATCTTACGCAGAAACAGATACTTCAAGTTTTGACTTCACTAGATGACTAAGAAACACACAAAGAACTTCCGATGATGGATGGATGGATGGATGGATGGATGATTTATTTAAAGACGCTCAACCCTAACAGGGCATATAGCGTCTAGAAAATTATATATTATGCATAAAATACAGTAAGGTTAAAAATTAAAATCTTAATAATTACAGTTTATTAAAAAGTCCGGTTTCTTTAAGAAAATTTATGATTTGGTAAGATTGTACATCATTAAAAAGTTCTTTCATCGTTGAAACATTAAAATATTTTGTTCGTATATGATGAAATTCTACACATGAAATGAGAAAGTGTTTCACTGTGAACGGTTCGTTACAAGATATACAGAAAGGTGCTTGTTCGTTTTTTAAAATGTAGGAATGAGTCAGCCTTGTATGTCCAATACGGCATCTAGTGATCTTTGTCTGATCTTTTCTACTGTAATTCGTAAAAGAGCATTTGGTATTAAAGTAAGGTTGTATTTTATTCAATTTATTGTTATTTTCGTTTTCCCAAATAGATTGACATTTATTCTTAATATACTTATTTATGTTGGATTTAAAATCTGAAAAAGGGATTTTTAAATTTGTTATATTTAACGATAAGGCAGATTTAGCTTCTAAGTCGGCTAACTCATTCCCACGGATATTAACGTGACTGGGAAGCCAGCAAAAAATGATCTCTTTCGAGGTGGAAAGGAAGTGATATTTTCGCAAAATTTGTTGAATCAGAGGGTTTCTATGCTGTTGATCTTTGAGAGCTTTCAATACAGAAAGCGAATCTGAATAAATGATAAAATGTTTTTCGTATTGGTCTCGAATATAATAGAGGGCAATATCGATTGCTTTCGCTTCAGCGGTAAAAATAGAACTATTATCGGGTAATCTAATGCTATCAGTGAAATTCGGACTAATGACAGAACAAGCAACTTTCTCATCTTGCTTCGAACCGTCAGTGTAAATGGAAATGTGACGTTTAAAATTGGATTTGATTTCTAAAAATTCGTTTTTAAAAATATGTGAATCGACTTCCGATTTCTTATTTTTGTGTAAATCTAAAATTATCTTTGGATGATTTAATGTCCATGGTTCTTTTGATGGTAATGAGAACGATTGAACATTTTGAACATTAATATTGGCCTCTTTGATTAAAGGTCTGATTCTTAAGCCAAGAGGTTTAATAGCAGATGGTTTGATATTATAAAATCTTTCATAGTTAGGGTTAAAAACACATTCATATGCTGAATTGCGTGGATTTGCGGCTAACTTAGTAATATATTGAAGAGACAATTTCTCTCTTCTAATATAAAGCGATGGTTCATTTGATTCAGCATAAAGACTTTCCACGGGTGAAGTACGAAAGGCACCCAATGCTAAACGTAAACCTTGATGATGTATAGTATCCAAAGATTTTAAATAAGATTTCCTAGCAGATCCATAGACTATGGAGCCATAGTCCAATTTGGAACGAATTAAAGATCTATAAAGATTTAAAAGAACAGTGCGGTCTCCTCCCCAGTCGGCACTGGACAGGACTTTAAGAATATCAAGAGCTTTTAAACATTTAGCTTTCAAAGCTTTGATATGAGGAATAAAAGACAATTTGCTATCAAATAAAAGACCCAAAAACTTCGCTTCAGTGACGACTGGAATTGGACTGCCGTATATTGTTAAAACTGGATCTAAATGCCACTTTCGAATTTGGCAGAAATGAACACACTGAGTTTTTATTTTAGAAAATTTAAAACCATTTTCTGTTGCCCAAGTTTCTATATTATTTAAACACCTTTGGAGTTTAAATTCAATGGTTTCCATATTTTTGGAACGATAAAAAATTCCAAATCGTCAACAAAAAGCGAACAATCTGGGTCTTTTACACATTTAACTATATTATTAATTTTTATGCTGAACAAGGTTGGTGATAAAATACTACCTTGTGGTACACCTTGTTCTTGATCAAATGTGTCCGATAATGTATTTCCTATGCGAACATTAAATGTTCGATCGGACAAGAAATTTTGAATAAAAAGTGGCAATCGGCCTTTAAGGCCTAAGTTGTGTAAATCTTTCATGATGCCATATTTCCAAGTCGTATCATAGGCCTTTTCTAGGTCAAAGAATACAGCTACGACATGTTCTTTTTTGATAAAGGCATCACGTATAAATGATTCTAAGCGAATCAAATGATCATTAGTAGAGCTGTTTTTTCTAAAACCAGCTTGAAATTTAGTGATAAGCTGGTTTGATTCTAAGAACCAAACCAGCCTATCATTAATCATTCTCTCCATTGTTTTACATAAGCAACTTGTCAAAGCAATAGGTCTGTAATTAGTGGCTTCAGTATGATCTTTATTAGGTTTCGGAATAGGAATAATGGTAGCTTTTCTCCAGTTTTCAGGGAATTTTCCAGTAATCCAAATATCATTTAGAATATTTAATAATGTTTCCAATGCCTTGTTGGGTAAATGTTTTAAAATTTGATAGTGTATGTCGTCAGGACCAACAGCAGTATCATGAGATTTATGGAGAGCATCTAATAATTCTTTAGTAGTGAAAGGTAAATTATATTTTTCTTGATTTAATGAGGAAAAATTTAAATTCTTTTTCTCTTGTTCTTGTTTAATATTTTGGAAATTTTCCGAATAATTCGAGCTAGAGGAGTTTTTCTGAAAATTTTCCCCCAAGGCATTGGAAATGTCTTTAGCCGTTGAACATATATTTCCGTTCGATTTGATATGGACATGTTTATTTGATTTGTTTTTGCCACTAATTTTTCTAATCATGTCCCATATTTTCTTAGTTGGTGTTCTGGTATTCAGTTTGGAGACGTATTGCTGCCAAGATGCTTTTTTGGCCGATTTTATTGTTTTGCGAGCTTTAGCTCGCATGTGTTTGGCATGGATAAGATTTTCTTTTGTTGGTTGTTTATTGAATTTTCGTAATGCAGATTTTCTTTTATTGATTGAAGTTTTAACTTCGTCATTAAACCAAGGTTTGTTTCTTTTTGAAAAAGTCGAGGATTTAGGAATACATTTTTCAGCAATATCAATCAATTCATCAGTAAAATCTTGTATATCATTTGCAGTTTTAAAAAGTTCAGGGTCGAGTTTTTCATTACATAATTGATTAAAATTTTCCCAATTTGCTTTACTCAAATTCCATCTGGGGTGACGATCCTCATGGGTCGATGCAATTTCTTCAATTACTATCGGAAAATGATCGCTCCCATGGAGATCGTCCACAACAGACCAATCAAAATCTAGATAAATATTTGGAGAGCAAATTGAAAGATCTAAAGCAAAATAATTTCTGGTGGGAGAATGAAGATATGTTGGTTGTTTATCGTTAAATAAACATAAATCATTTTCCGCAATAAAATTTTCTATGATTTCTCCTTTGTCATTTGTATCCGAGCAACCCCATAATTTGCTGTGACTATTGAAATCTCCTAATAATATATAAGGACTAGGTAATTGATTTGTTAAATTTTCTAATTCTTGTTTAGAAAAATTATAGTGTGGTGGAAGGTAGACCGAACAAATCGTTATGGATTTGGATAAAGTGACGTTTACAGCAACAGCTTGTAAATTAGTGTTTACATCTATTTTCCTATGAGGAACGTCAGATTTTACCAGGATTGATGTACCTCCTGATGCCTTCTGATTATCCGTTGTGATATGATTGTACATACTGTAACCTTTGAAATTGATATTATCTGTAGTTTTCAAAAAAGTTTCTTGGAGACAAATGACATTAGGAGAAAAAAGTGTAGTTAAAATTAAAAGTTCGTTAAAATTGGCTTTCAGTCCTCGACAATTCCATTGAATTATTGACTTCTTATCCATGGTTGAATGGAGAGAAGATTAAAACAAGGAATTTAATCCTTTATTTTTTATTATTAAGCTTTAAGAACGTGGAGGGATCATGGTCCAACTCCATGTCCTCAAGGGCGCCGTACTGATTAGCCAGTTTTACTGGATCAGCAGACGCCCCTTTACTGTTTGGGTTTGATCCTTTATGCTTTTCTTTGCCGTTTTTTTCTTTTTGATCTGCTGTCCCCGACGTGGATCGGGAGTGAGATCTGCTAGACTGTTTGTGTTGTGAACTGGTCTGTGAAGTTTGTCTAGATTCTGTTCTTGAATGATGAGTAGATGTAGTGGGTTGTGACGATGTAGTAGGTTGTGAAGATGTAGGTTGTGACGATGTGGTTTTGGGTTTTACAGAAGAGGTGATAACTTTAGAATGGGGTTTAATTTCAAAATCTTTTTCATTAAATTGAGTAGATGTTTCTTTGGTTTCAGGTTTGGTGGAAAGGGATTGAACAACTTTGGCGAATGTGGTTTCTGGTTTATTTTGATGAATTTTCTTAGCTTCCAAATATGTGACGTTTTGAGTGACTTTGATTTTCATAATTTCTTTTTCCGTTTTCCAAACTTCACAGACGTTTGATTTGGATAGATGATTTTTTCCGCAGTTCACACACTTTGGAGAATTCTTGCAGTTGACAGTGTGGTGATCAGTACCACCACACTTCTCACACACAGATCCATCAGGGACAGCACAATCATTTTCATGATGCCCAAACCTCTGACAATTAAAACATCGCAGAGGATTGGGCACGTAGATCTCGACCGGTATTATTCTGTAGAAGATTTTTAGAGATTTCGGCAACGTAGTTGTGTTGAAAGTTAGCAGTAGAGTGTTGGTGTCTATTAGATTTCCGTCTTTTTTAATTTTAAATCGTTTGCAGGCCGTAACTCCTTGCTCTTTCAAATAGTCGACAATGCTGGCTTCAGATTCTTGTTTAAGCATTCTGTCACGGAGTATTCCTTTACATGAGTTTAATGTTTTGTGCTCCGTGACAGAGACGTTAAGGTTGAAAAATTTGTTGATTTTGAGGAGGTTTTCTGTTTGGGATTTTCGATTAGTTTCAATAAGGAGAGTTCCGTTTTTCAATTTTTTAACATTTTTTGGTGTTCCAATTAAAGCTTCAATTTGTTTTTCAATAACAAAAGGTGAGAGTGTAGTTACGGCCTTTTCTTCGTTGCTCGAAACCACTAAAAATCTTGCAAAATTTTCATTTGCTTTAAAAGTGAATGTTGTCGGTTCCGGGTCGTCATCAGATAAGTCTAAGAAAGCTCTTTTTCTATTGTTGGATCCCATGGTTGAAATTTATGTTTCGATAGCTATGCGCCCCACCCTCCTTGGAGCCCTACAAGGGGACGTTTAATGGAAATGGATCTCCTATTTCCAACGCCAAGGCTACATGGCTATTATACTCGATGACAGGACCAGAGTCCTTCCGCTCCACTTCTGCTTTATGATTCCCAACTATGCACCCAGATTTCAATGAAAAAATGAGGAACAGTTGGGACCCATCCCCACCCATATTCTCTCCCTCACAGAAGTTTCTGCTGAATTTCCCCAGTACAAACTTCCGATGAAGCCTGTAGTGACTAACGAATTGCCTGGCAGCATGTAAAACCAAACTCACTTAACAGTAGAAATCGTTGCTCGTTCTGTCTGCTCTAGAATGTAACACTGTCCCATATTCGTTTTGCTGCATCTCCGAGGCCAGGGTGGTCGTTTAGGCGTCAAACTCATGAACTCCATAGTTCGCTTTGAAAAGGAATCTATAAAACACAAAATTATTTTTAAGCTTCTTCATCGAAACTAAAATATAAACCCGAGAATGTTCTCGAGAATAACGCACTATAGTTATTATCATACAGTAAAAATTAAGGATACGATACATGACAAGCTGCTACTTGTTATAAGATATCTACATGACTTCTGTCTTTTATTCTTTTCTTTTTTTTTTTTTTTTTTTTCTCCCTCTGGGTTACTACCCGGTACCAATCTGTGGGCTACTACCCATTACACATTTTTTTTTCTCTGTGGGTTACATCTACGTGACTTCTGTCTTTTGTTTTTCTCTCTCTGGGTTACTACCCGGTACCATTCTCTGGGCTACTACCCAATACATTTTTTTTAACGCCAGGTTGCCATGAAAGAATGCGCACTGAACCAAAGAAAGCACATATACAGAAAAGCAGTCTACACTTGACCAGTTCAGTGCGGCAGTTCTTTCCCTGGACCACCTTCTGCCATAATGCTTTGCGCCTGATTTGTTCTTTTAATTTTAAATGCAACACTATCGCCTTTTACTTTGTGTTGCTGCTGTGTTATCGTTCTTGCATTTGGACTATAAGTCGCAACTAGTCTGCATATGTTCCTCGCGATGGGAACTGCAGTATGGAAAGAAAGATGAGAAAATATGCGGCAGTAAAATGTAGAAAACCAGTACTCAGACAAGGACAAGATCATTCTGTTTTCCACGCACGAGATGTTTGAAAGAATTATGAATGGATTCATGGATGTTAAAGAGTTCGCTTAACATTAATTTACCGAAAAATTAGCTGCATTCTTTCTAGGCAATAGTAAAATAGTGAAATTCAACACGAGCTGCTATTATTTGAATTCAGTACGACAGCAACGTTGCTGCAATATTGAATCCGCGTTGTTACAGAGCTTTAAAAAAATGACAAATAGCTACTAGGCGCTGAATCGGAACGTATATTTAAGGTAAAGTTAACTAGACAATGTAAACACCCCAAGCCCGACTCCGTATGGCGAATGTGGGGTCTACGAGGGAATGCACCGCTTTCCCAATTCCAGCCCAAACACATAGACCACGGGTATCCACTAGAACCGGCTCATTGAGGCGGTTCTAACGAGCACCAATAATCCATATCCGGACAAAAGGTAAGGAAAAATTATCAAACATTTGTACTTGAAACGTGCTAATTCTAATGAAGTTTCATAACGTACTAATATAGCCGTTGAAAAGGCGTTTTCTGGTAAATAAAAATGTGAACGAAAAGTACATGTGTCGATCTCCGATAGCACCTTGCAGAACAAACAATATGAAACAAATCAGTATTGCGACAGCTATGTCTTTGTTTATGATTTTCTGTCTTTCATTTCTCTTTATTTTTTTCTCTCTCTCTTTTTTTTTTTTGTAACCGAGCACAGACTAGAGTAACCATCTAGCATATAAATAAGAACATTACTTACAAGAGACGACATAGAAAATAGGCTCCTGGAATCTGACCCAGGTATATAGAAAGCAAGTAGCTCATCATAAGAGCTTTCAGGTATAAATTCAGCTCGTGGAAGCCGCTTGGTTATGATTGGTTAATTGTATCAGACTCTTCATATAACTAAAGTAAACTAATCCCTACAACAGGAATTTGCAACTCATTAAAATGATGTAATCATGTATAAACTATGAGCGGCATCATGTCAAAAGGTGTCTAACATTTACAGTTGGCAAAATATCTCGCTAGTCCGCATATGTGAGCAGTCTATGCAGTTATCCTGGATATCTTTAGGTACTGATTACTAATAATAGAGGTTATGAACACTTTTCACGCTTATCAGAGCCTGTACTGCTTTCATCTGCATAAGGCACTTTCTGTATGTAGCAGAGTGGTTAAAGGGTTTCTCAGCAAGAGCAATAAAACAAACAGCAGGGAATCATTACTGACATGGATTTTAAACAGTATTTCTCAATGAACCCTGAAACCTCAGTAAAACACTGAATTTGTTCAACCAATCAGATTAGACTGGCACCCACACGGTGAATATCATACTTATAGCAGAAGCTAGATGCACTTGTCTAATGTGCTCTTGAGAAAGCCACTTCCAGAACATAAGTTCGATATCGACCCGGTATAAGGTCAATGAGTAGGGGCCAAGGATTTGGGAAGTATGAAAACGCCTCTTGATTTCATACAACGCAAAAAGATCAAGGCTTTCAGAATTAAGAAAAACAAGGGGAACAATCCAGTTTAAATTCCGACTCCAACCATATGCAAAAGCGTTTACTCCGGTAGTGCGTGTGTTCGAGATTTACGTCCCACGAACATCTAAGGTCATATTGTGACGGGGCCTCTGTTTCAAGACTCCGATGATACGAAAGTCTGGAGAAACTCGAGATCGAACCCATGACCACTTGTTAATGAGGCGAGAAGCATAACTACACCGCGGAGGCTTCTCAACTCCGGTAGGATCAGGTGACCAATACTTGGACTTTCTGAACTTTAGAATCTTTAAATCTGCAAAGTTGTCGAAAGTAATGGACCCCGTTTTCCTCATTAGTCAAATATCTAAAGTCTTTCTATAGCAACCAACTGCAGCAAATAAACTATGCAACCTTTGCTTACGTACTAATTTTTCAGATACTGATTATCAGTGTAGAGTCTGATCAGTTTGCCCTCTCAAATGTCTAAATCACGCGAGCGCTTAAAACAAGCATTTAACTCTCTATAGGTAGAGATTTCCTTTTTTTTAAATCAACACTTGTGTATTGGGCGGCCGAATTTCTGGGTTCATACCAAAACAACAACATCAATGAATGAATTTTAAAGGTCAGTGATCGAACGCCAGTCTGCTGGGCACAAACACCTGGTCATAATCTGACAAAAATTATCAAATGCCAATGGCATAGGGATATTTTCCTGCTACTTTTGCGACTTTCCAGGCGATCCCTGAAACCTCTTTTTACTACTCACAAAACTTTCTGGCAGGTTAGAGGACTATTCTCTTGTGCGGACCTAAAACGTTTTTTAATAACCGAATTGTTACAGTTCAAAAAGTTACTCAACTTCATTCCGTTTAGCTGGCTCTGACTCTGGATTCTCAGCATTTGCTCCTGTTTTGTTCCAGCAACATATTTGCGGATGATGTAGCCAAATCTTGAAACAAAACTCAAACATTAAGTCTCTCTGCCTGTCAAAATCCTGATTCATGAACTTTGGTCTAAAGACAAATCTTCCCTTCTATTCTCTGTAGCGTATAGCGGTCGACTGACGAGAAAACCGTTCAAGGCCTTTTAAATTAACCAATAAACTCACATCACCCAAAAAGCATCATTTAAGACAGGGAAAACGTGAAAATAGTATGAACAGTGGTCGTTGTACATGTCCTATAAGACAGACCGAAAAGAAGTAGATATATTAGGGACCAAATACTATCATTACACGTAAAACGAGGTCCCTCTTTTTTCTATCGGACAGCTTAGCCATTACAAAGAGGATCTTACACGAGTGTTTGTGTATTGTTGAATTTATTAAACAAGTTGAGGAAAAGGGATAAAATGCGAAGCTTTGCCGAGCATTTTATCCCTTTACCTCAACTAGTTTAATAAATTCGATAATACGTGAACACGAATGCAATATTCTATTTATCATATGACATTTAAAACGCATTTCAAATACGATTTTTTATTTAAAAAATGCCAATATTCCGCCATTTGTAAACGCGACGTCGTTAAGGACATCGTTTAATGTTACGGGACGTATCTGCTCAATGCACTAGTGGATTACCGAATTTTTATACCGCGATCAGGCATTCTAGTAACCTAATAAAGGGGGTCGAATAACCGCACGCTATAATCGGTAGTGACTTATAATACCTTCTACTGACCTATAATACGTCTATTGACCGTTTATAGACCGGACCTACTTTTCAGGTTACTAATTAACAAGTGCTAAGTTCTGACGTCACCACTGCCACTAAGACGTAGGAAACAACATGACGCTCGAAAGTAAAATTTTCTCAGCGCTTTATTGACTGTTATGAAAATTCTGCAAATAAGTAGTTTAGTTTCTAGTTTAGAAAGTAGTTTCGAATACTGAGACTCAAGCACTGCTACTGTGGTTGAGTCTCAGATTCGAAAATAATTTCTTAAACTAAAATAAACTACTTATTTGCAGATTTTCATACAGAATGTAAAGCGCTGAGAAAATTTTATTCGAGCGTCCATGTTGTTTCCTACGTCTTTGTGGCGTGGTGACGTCAGAAACTTTGCACTCGTTAACCTTACGTTACAATACGTGTGCGCGCCATGGCACCGAATGTCGTTTAACATGCCACACTGTCTGCTGTCTTTTTTGCTTAAATTTGCTAAATTATTGCAAAACCCCTTGATTTTTTTAATTGCGGTATAAACTAAAAACATGATTAGTGTCTTTAATAATAAAATATAATCGGTTCGCCGCGACAATTTCATAGGGGCGAGCTCATACCGAACTTTTTCCTTCATAGGCGGCGATCGGAATAAGTCGTGAATTTCCGTTAAAACCTATCTGGGCGAGATATTCGAGTTATCTCCCTGTACACCACCTGGATCAAGGTACAGAATAGCCAATATTTTCTCTAGTCGCTGACCTCAGGGAATCAGTAATCATATATCTGCAGATATGACACTTTGATCTACCTGTAGGTATTCAAAGGAGCGCTAGTGCTCAAATTAAGGCTATCTAAATGTGAAAAAGAACTTCTTGAAGTAACAACCATTCCTTTTTATGTAGAATTGCTTAATTTAAAAAAAAAATGATAATAATAATAATAATCAATATTATTATTATTAGTAGTAGTAGTAGTAGTAGTAGTGTTTTTTATTGTTATTATTTATTTATTTATTTTTATTTTTTTGACATGTAGAGTATTGGGTCTATATCTCTTGTCAGTCTCTTGTCCAGTGATTTTAAATAAGGATTAAGGTCAAATATGATACGAGAAATTTCTTGACTCCGATCTTTTTATGCTTTTATGCATTTATTTTATCTATTTATTTAGATAAATAACGCCATGAAAAATATTGTTAGCCAATCACGAACACACGCCTATAAGACTCGATCAAGATGAACTCAGATTTTGTGTGTTTGTTTGATTTGAGGTTTAACGTCCCCGTCAACACGGTAAAGGTCATTTTGGAGACGTTGCTTACAATTTTGTGGGACTTTTACCCGACAGTGAGATGAAATGGCATCTCAAGCTCTGTCGCCAAATGAAACCAATAGGGTTTATTAGCATCCGCCTCGCACCGCGGTTCCTGGACATGCAGGCTTAGATCATCGAAGCGGTTTACCAGTACTGTTGTGCGGGCCGGATTCAGCTCTGCGTGGAAGCATCATGCAGCCCATATATTTCTTCAAGCCCCTATGGGCGGGAGCCCAGATGAACTCAGATGAGAAAGTTCTTACATTAAAACCAATTTTGTTCCATGACGAAAACACGCCTATACATATACATTGTAAATTTTACCACCAAAAATGAAAATTTTCAGATGAAAAAAAAAATGATATTTTGCTTATTTCTGCTCAAGACATAGATTGTGGATACTCGTTAGAACCGCCTCGGCGAGGCGGTTCTAACGAGTACCCACAATCTATGTTTTTAAGAAGAAATAAAAAAGAAATAATGTATACCCCTGCAAACCCAAGTTTTACTATATGAAAGTGGGGTTATAGGGGGTCAAATTTTCGTGATGGTCTGCCGCAGTCATAATTGACACCTTAAGAGTTAACATTACACCGATATACAGTATAGTGTATAAGATATAATTAAAAGGACGCCATAAAAAGTAACTTATAGGTAAACACATTTTGAAAAATGTTGTCTTCCCAAGTCATGATTGACACCTTAAGAGTTAACACTACACCGAATATACAGTATATTGTATAAGATATTCCCTGAATAATTGAAAGGGCGTCATAAAAGTTACATAATGTGTAAACACAGATAAGCCTATTTATTTATTTATGTATTTATTTATTTATTATAAAGGGCATTTCACTCATATTTGAATCGGCTGTAATGTTTGTCCTAAACAATTTTAACACAATTTCGAAAAAAAAAAATATTTATTTATTTATTAAAATGAGGCATGCAATTAATATGTGAATGGGCTGCAATAGTTTTATGATCACACCACAAAAACACCCCATATTACCCACTTTTATGTAGTAAAATATGGATCATTATTTTTCTTATTTCTGCTAAAACATGTTTTGTTGTTTGTCGTAAGAACCGCCTCGCTGAGGTGGAACTAACGATTCCATCAATTTATGTTTCCAGAAGAAATACGAAAAGTAGCATTTTTTTTTTTTATCTGAATACTTTCATTTTTTGGTGGTAAAATTTTCAATATTTTTTTAATAGACGTGTTTTCGAAATTAATCAACTCAAAACCTGGAAATGTCATCTGCACTAGTTATGATTTACACTTTAAGAGTTAATAAAACTGTACATAAATCAAGACACCACAAAAATTGTCAATCAAATCAATCACAAAAAGTGAACAATGATGAGACTGTTACTTTATTTATTTATTTATTTATTTATTTATTTATTTATTTATTTGATTTAATTAATCAAATTGTTATCTTCAATATTATGATTGGCACTTTAAGGGTTACACATGATTGACACTTTAAAGATTAACACATAGTGGGGGACGACGGGCACGCGCCAACTCATTGTTATATAAACGCACGTTTGTTAACTTCGTCATCACGATAACACACCTATATAATTCTGACCCACGTGTATCCCACTTTTATATAGTACAACTGGGATTTATAGGGGTATACATTATTTATTTGACTGTTTCTCTAAAACCTCAAATCAGATTATTTTTTCTTATTTTTGATCAAAACAAAGATTGTGGATACTCGTTAGAACTGCCTCACCGAGGTGGCTCTGACGAGTTCCTATAATCTATTTTTGGAACAGAAGTATGACAAATAGCAGAATTTTCTATCTAAACATTTTCATTTTTTTTGTTTGCAAAGTAACTGTGCGGACAGACAGAGTTGAAACTCATTAACAGAAATTAACAGAATAGCAAACAGTGTTTTGTTCTGCACAAAACATAGATTGTTGGTGCTCGTTTGACCCTTCGATGAGGCGAATGTGCACTGTACTGGTTAACCGCTTACGTATAAGCTTGCTCAGGAAAAGTGTGGACAGGTAACCTGACCGGCTCAAAACTGACCTTAATAGTGTTGATTGGGCCGTTAAACTCCAATACAAACAAACAAACAAAATCAATCATTGGCTTCAGACTGCCAATTAACTTTTCATGGTGGTTTTAATCGCCATTTAATCGCCATTCCATGCCGGTCTCGGTGTCTCAGTCGGATGCGCGTCTGACTGGTGATCAGGAGGACGCGGGTTCGACTCCCGCCGGGGTCGGCAACATTCTTTCGTGGAGATTGATCATGAAATCTTTTCTCCTTCCGCTGATTCAAGAAGGGCAGTTGTCAGAATCTGGCGAAAGAATGTGCACTGTACTGGTTAACCGCTTACCTATAAGCCTGCCCAGGAAAGTGTTGATAGGTAAACTGGCCGGCTCAAAAATGACCTAAATAGTGTTGACTGAGCCGTAAAACTCCAATACAAACAAACAAATAATCGCCATTTCACAGTTAATGATTTCGACAATTTTTGTCCTTTTGTAACAAAACTGAGACAAAATAAAATAAAGAAATCCAAGAAATATAACCACTGTATCAAGTACATTATCCGCATGTTGTTTATTACTAGTAATTACAAAATTAATACAAAAAAAAACTTTACAGGTTTGATACGATTTCTGGTACATATAATGTGGACTTAGCGATTTTCGCATCATGAACTGCAGTACTGAAAAACAGCTTATAAACGATTTTTAAGCTCTCGGGGAAGCAATTTATCATTTTTCAGTAGAAAAAAACTTTATATCATCGTAAACTTTGAACAACAGTCTAACAGTATATAACAGTGACTTAATTCCAAACAAATCGTTTCTATTTAATATTGGCAACCAAACATGGAAATCTGAACGTTTTTTTTTTAAAAATACATTGCCGTCTATGGAGCATATAGGCATGACATTAAATTGCAGATGGAAGCAATAAGAATTAATTATTCATCACTTTGAAATGCACCAAATAAAAACTGAATAATTTTCTTACATGAGGATAACAGTGACTTTTTTCTAGTGTTAAGGATAAATAAGATACGAGGAGTTAAGATTTTTTTCCTTCATAATTTTAATATAAAAAACCTTCAAAATATACAGGTAACTTTAACTGCCGATTTCCTACGGAAATCGATATTCAACTCGGTAATTTCCGGCGAATGAAGGAAAAAGTTCAACATGTTTATAGGGGTTCGCTAAAGCTCGCCCCTATAAAATTGTCTAAGGCTCACCGATTATGTTTTATTATTAAACAATTAAAGACACAAACCATGTATTTACTATATTACATGGCATTGTTACATTCTCAGACGCGACGTCATATGATAAAAAGCATATGAATATGTTATATGACAGAACTGAAGTGAAAACTATCGCTAGAATATTTTTGAAATTCTTTTTTTTTTCTTCAGGTAATATGCAATACGGAGTACCAGACAAAACTGCAGTCAGCCGATTTCTTCGTACTGGTTCCCTGTCTTTAACTTGCTTTATTAGCTGGCATAACACCAGTCTGGAAGATCACTACGTACAAATTGCAGAGGATCTGTCGAAGAAGCTCGCTACGTTTGGCAGAGGAACATACTTGAATGAGGCATCACCATTCGTCCCTGATTGGAAAATCGCATACTGGGGTGGTCACTACGATAAACTGCTCAGGATTAAGCAAGATTGGGATCCAGAAAATATTTTCACGTGTTACCATTGTGTGGGCTCTGATCAAAAGAGACAGTCTAATAATATTGGGACATTAGTCGGTTGACGATAAGACAATCATCACTTTTACCCGATCCTTTTTGTAGGCGGAAAAGGAGGTTTACATGTTTACGTTGTGTTCGAAACAAGCCTATACAAATACATTGTAAACTTAAGCGCCTAAAAGATGAAAAGAATGTGATATTGTTCTTAACTCTGCTCAAAATATAGATTTTGGGTACCCGTTAGAACCGCCTAATCGAGGCGGTTCTGACGAGTACCCACAATCTATATTTTAGAGCAGAAATATGAAAAATAGGTTATACCCCTGTAAACACCAGTTTTACTATATAAAAGTGGGGTTCAAGGGGAGGGGGGGGGGTTGCAAAATTATATATGTTTGTTTTCGTGATGGTACTCTTTAGAACGCCTTAATGAGGCGGATCTGAAGAGCATTCACAATATAATGTTAACTAAAACATGTAAATCCAATGTCTACAAATATAAATAATGTGCTGATACGCGTAATGAAAGAATTATATGAACATGTTCCATAGTTTCCCTTCAAAAAGGGAAAAAAGGCAAAAGGGCTACTTTTCATAAATTGCATGTGGATCTTATTCGGAACATCAGCGTTCGCCCATCTCGGCTGAACCATCGACTCGATATAAATATAATGATCTTGAAACGTCCGTTAGCGGAAAACAAAAACAGAAACAACAACAACAGTATTATGTCACATGGGCGTGCTGTTCAATTTTAATTCAACCCTTAGGATGCTAATCACAACAACTGTCCTCTGATTTGCTGTTTGCCGATTACATGCAAACAGTATGGATCCAGATCAGACTGCCCCTCAATACTCCTCTAGGAGCAGTCTGATCAGGGTTCACACTGTTTGCCCGTATGCAAAAATATACTTAACGACTATGCAAGGTCCAGCAGACGACATTAAAAGACGACATTTTCCGTTAGTTAAGAGCAGAATGATGTAGTATCTTATTTCAAAGGCGATCCCTTTCTCTATATCACTTTTGCATCCCAACTTTACACATTGCATGCGGGAAACACATAATCACGGCGGAGAATCCACGTGACCAAAAGAAAGGGTTCACGCGTTTTTTAAATGTCGGACCTGCCGATTCAGGTAACATTTTGTTCGATATTTTCATTATTACTGATCAGAATTTAATGACATTTGGTGCAGATACCCCGCAAAAACATCAGAAAATCGATTCCATTGTTGAAATTGTGAACAAGCATCTAATTAAAAAATTATTGACGAGCAACCGTTTTTTCCTTCGACAAGGGGTTCACACCTGGCATGAATTCTTGAGAAAAATAACGAGTTATTTCCGATTTCCCGTGTTTACTTGCTAGTTCTGTTATTCCAATATATGCACCGGCATGCTAAAAGCCTACTATGTATTGGTTTTGTGATTTGGTATGTTTGTGTCGGAGCAAAACGTGGTTTTGTAAAAAAAGAAAGGGTTCACACGAGACTTGCTGATCTGAAAGGGCGCACACGAAAACCTGTGGTTCAGCTAATTGTTCAACAGTGATGCAGTCAGTCAGTCATCACGCCCATTCACGTG
Organism: Lucinisca nassula; assembly: GCA_963580285.1. Taxonomy (NCBI): domain Eukaryota; kingdom Metazoa; phylum Mollusca; class Bivalvia; order Lucinida; family Lucinidae; genus Lucinisca; species Lucinisca nassula. The sequence continues at coordinate 83,731,085 of OY757023.1, forward strand.
CCTGATTCATTAGAAATAGCTGAAAGTCATTTCGGTGGCTTTCTCTCTCTCACACACACACACACACACACACATTTCATAAGAAGTTTTGTGAATTTGGTCAGATGTCTGTCAAAAATAGTTTGTGGCATACTAAAAGAACCGCATTGTTGAGGCGGATTTAACGAGTACTTGCAAGTTGTATTTAAGACACGGCGTTTTTAGAACAAACACATGACAAAGATGTATACCCCTCCCAGCCCCTTTGGGGTGCCTGTTTTCAAAAAGACTTTAGTGTCTCTGAGTGGGAGCTATGGATTGATTATATCGATTCCTGATCATTGCCTCCTGTTCTATTTAGTATTAAAACGATTGAAATGGCCTGTTTAAAAAGTGGGATAATTTATCTGTGTATAAACTGTATATTGATGATTTTTTAACTTATATAATTATTTTTTCTTTTTTTTTCAAACTGCGTCTGATGACTCCAACACATAATACATTTTTCATGTAAATTTGTTTCAGAACTATGTCATCTGCTCGGCCACAAATTTGTCGCCACTGTGGCGAGGTGTTGAAAACCCCAAGCAGCGTTAGGCAGCATGAACTAAGACACTCTGGCCGATCGCCAAACAGGTGCTGCGGCGAACTATTCTTCTCTCAAGCTAACATAGATAGACATATGTGCAACAATCGTGGTCAGGAGAAAACATTTACTTGCAGTTCCTGTGCCAAGAAATTTGCAACAAACACTGTCCCAAAACTACACATGAAACGGGAGAAGAGGGAATGGGACTACACCTGTGATATGTGCAACAAAACGTTCCCATCAAAGGACAAATTATGGGATCATATGGACAGTCACACAGGAACAAAAGGCATATATGTAATACTGGTGGACAAACATAAGTGACTCAGCTTTCTGAACAATAACATGGGGAATTTATAGCAGGATGGTACTAGTAAACCTGACCAGAAGTTTTATTTTGACAGTAATTGCAGGGAGAGTGCCTTTGCAAAATCACGTAATAAATATGCATCAGACTGAGACCAGCCTTGGTATCCATCAAGTTATATTAGAGTCTTTGTTATCAACGTAAAGACTTAATTGGTTACTACACACTGGACGCTTAACAAAGACTCGCATCAGACTGGGCGATGTTAAGGCTGAGCTTACACTCATTTCTTCTTGATTTTTTTCAATACATCACGAAAACACGCCTATTTAATTTTGACCCCCTCGAACCCCACTTTTATATAGTAAAACTGGGGTTTGCAGGGGTAAACCTTCTTTTTCTTATTTCTACTCTTAAATATGGATTGTGGGCATTCTTTAGAACCGCCTAGATGAGGCGGTTCTTACGAGTACCCACAATCTATATTTTGAGCAGAAAAAAGAAAAATATCACAATTTTTCATCTTAAAATTTTCATTTTTTCGGAGATAAAGGTGACAATGTATTTGTATAGGTGTGTTTTCGTAATGTAACGGTTCAACGGCTATTTGTATCGTGCAGTAGACTTGAAGTTTCCAGTCTGAATGACATTGATATCATTGATTACGGAAGCCTTTATGTGATATTGTGTTTTATTATTCATGTGTTGATTTTGCTTTGTGTTTTGACTTTTATGCTAAGTGCTTTGACTTTTATGCTATTTGTTCTTTTTTTAATTTTCTTCTCGGATAGAAAGAATAGCCTAAATTAAATTAAGGTTTGTTTGCCAGGTTGCCATAGGTTGTCATTGGACATGTATGAAGCACAAAACATAACCCTAATAGCAAATGCAATCTGTCACTGAATACAAAGTTTTAAACCTAAAGGAAAATGAAAACGATTTGGTTTTAATTTTGGTTTTGTTTTTTGTGTATTTTGTTTTGACTTTTGTGAGTTTCACTTTTATACTTTATTTTTTAATAATATGCTCCCATTAAATGTGGGCAATCGCTTTTTGGTGGAAACATAATTCCAAACACAAACAAGGCAAAATACAACACACTTTAGTTTTTGTTTGTTTTGGAGTCAACACTATTTTAGGTCAATTTTGAGCCGGCCAGTTTACCTATCCACACTTTTCCTGAGCAGGCTTATTCTTAAGCGTTTAACCGGTACAGTGTATATTCTTTCGCCAGAAACTGACATCTGCCCTACTTGAATCAGCGGAATGGCGAGAATGACCGTAGAAAAGATTTAATGATCAATCTCCACAAAAGAATGTTGCTGAATCCGGCAGGCATGGAACCCGCGTCCTCCTGATCACCAGGCAGACGCGCATCCAACTGAGCTACCGAGGCTGGAACACGCTTTAGTCAAAACACAATACTGAAAAATCAAAACACAAAAGTCGAAGCATAAAAATACTTTCTTTTATTCTGGTGTTTCTTGAAATAACCCTAAATGTTGAATCACACTTGATGGATACAAAGGCTGGTCTCAGTCTGGTGCATAATTATTACGTGATTTTGCAGAGGCTCTCTCCCTGCCATCTCAAGCTTTATATTGCTGTCAAAATAAAACCTCTGGTCTGGTTTACTAGTAGCATCCTGCTGTACATTCCCCATGTTATTGTTCAGAAAGCTGAGTCACTTTTGTGAATTCTTGTGTCGGTTCAAATTGAAAGCATAACGAAATGTTTGCCCACACATATGATGTATAGACCGTTTTGTTCCTATGTGACTGTCCATATGATCCTGTTATCTGTCCTTTGATAGCAATGTTTTGTTGCATACATCACAGGTGCAGTCCCATTCCCTCTTTTCCCCGTTTCATGTGTCGTTTTAGGTCAGCGTTTGCAAATTCCTTGGCACAGGTACTGCAAGTAAATGTTTTCTACCAACCATGATTGTTGAACATATGTCTGTCCATGTTAGCTTCATAGAAGAATAGTTTGCCGCAGCACCTGTTTGGCGATCGGCCAGAGTGTCTCAGTTCATGCTGCCTAATGCTGCTTGGGTTTGTCAACACCTCGCCACAGTGGCGACAAATTTATGACCGAGCCGATGACATAGTTCGAAACAAATATACATGAAAAAATGTATTATGTGTCGGAGTCATCAGAAGCACATTGATAAAAATGAAAAAAAAACTATGAAAAAATAATTGTATAAGTTAAAAAAAACATCAATATTATATCGAGATGCAGTTAATACACAGACAAATTATCCCACTTTTTAAACAGGTCATTTCAATCGTTTTAATACTAAAGTCTTTTGAAAGCAGGTACTCCATCAAAGGGACTCGGTGGGGTATACATTTTTTGTCATATGTTTGTTCTAAAAATGCCGTGTCTTAGATAAAAATTGTAAGTACTCGTTAGATCCGCCTCAACAATGCGGTTCTTATAGGATTTCACAAGCTATGTTTTGACAAATATCTGACCAAATTCACAAGACTTCCAATGAAATGTTTCTTTTTACAGCTATTAAACTCTTAAATTCCAGTATATTGAATATGCATGCGTGTAAATGTTGTGTGTGTTTGTGTAAGAGAGAGAGAGAGAGAGAGAGAGAGAGAGAGAGAGAGAGAGAGAGAGAGAGATAGATCACTGCCTTAAAACAGATATTATTTTGCTATTAATAGGATTCTGCATGCAGATAAAATTTCTCAAGTCCCTTAATATACCACCGAAATGACTTTCAACCATTTTTAATGCATCAGGCACGTGAATGCGCGTGACGACTGACGTCACTGGTGAACAATTAGTCGAACCACAGGTTTTCGTGTGCACCCTTTCAGATCAGCAAGTCTCGTGTGAACCCTTTCTTTGTCACAAAACCCCGTTTTTCTCCGACACAGACATACCAAATCACAAAACCAATACAAAGTAGGCTTTTAGCATGCCGGTGCATATATTGGAATAACAGAACTAGCAAGTAAACACGGGATATTGGAAATAACTCGTTATTTTTCTCAAGAATTCATGCCAGGTGTGAACCCCTTGTCGAAGGAAAAAACGGTTGCTCGTCAATAACTTTTAAACTAGGCGTTTGTTCACAATTTCAAAAACAGAATCGATTTTCTGATGTTTTTGCGGGGTATCTGCCCCAAATCCCATTAAATTCTGACCAGTAATAATGAAAATATCGAACAAAATGTTACCTGAATCGGCAGGTCCGCCATTAAAAAACCCGTGAACCCTTTCATTTGGTCACGTGGATTCTCCGCCGTGATAATGGGTACCTTGGCAAACAGTGCAGGCACAGAGCGGATGAAGGTGACCGTAGCATCTGATCGGTGCCCGCACTATTTGCTAACAGAATGTTCTGTAAAAATAGAATAAGAACTGAAAAATAGACCTGACTCCCCTTATATGACAAAAGGCCTTGTCCAACATATAGCAATGGAAAAGTCCACTAGTATACAATGGGTTAATCATATTCCAGGTGCAAATTTTCGTTTCAAATGGTCACCGATACATTGTCATGCGCATTGGAATGGCTATTGATTGGCATCTCGATAGGATTATGGGTAGGACTTCTGTTACATTGGAGTTTGCATGATGTACAATAAAGATCAGCCCATAAAGAATGTCCCTCAATATCTTGCGAAAGAACTAATATACGAGGGTAGGCTGTAAAGTTCTGAACCTGACCAAGAAGCAGGCATCGAACAGCCATGAAATTTTGTATTCATTAAATCCAAGACGGGCCTCCGTGGCCTAGTGGATAAGAGCGCTGACTCTTAGGCATTAGGTCTCTCACCGCCGTAGGTTCGAGCCTCGCTCGGGCCACGTAAGAGACGCCAAGTTCTGCAACGGAAGGTCAGGTGTTTTTTCTCCGGGTACTCCGGTTTTCGCCCACCTCTAATTAACGATCGGCTCGATATGAGTGAAATAATCTTGAAAGGGCCGTAAAACCCAAACCAAAAAAAACCCACATTAAATCCAAACCTTTATTACTTGATTTGACAAAAATGAGTTCAAGTTTACCTGCAATAACGTAGAAACTCTAGACTTTGAAAATTTATACTAGCACGATTTTGAGAAAATGGACAGAATCTGGCATCGTGGTGTCATCAAGTACCTCCATAAAAAGGGGTTAGCTCCTATGGACATTCATGCCGATATGGTTTCTACATTAGGGAATGATGCTCCTTCGTATGCAACCGTGAAAAAGGTGGGCAGCAAATTTTAAGATGGGCAAGAACAGCCTTGAAGATGATGACCGGTGAAGACGACCCACAACGGCAACAACTGAGGAAACCATCAGCCAAGTGCACAGGGCCGTGATGGATGACAGGCGTTTAACTGTGAATCAGTTAGCTAACACTGTTGGCATCTCCCGTGAACGAGTAGAGAACGTTCTACACATTGAATTAGGAATGTCGAAGGTTTTCGCCAGATGGGTGTAACGGCTTTTGACGCCTGACCAAAAGTTGACCAGACTGAACCTGTCACAAGCCAACTTGGCTATTTTTGAAGCAGACCAAGATGGTTTTCTTAACCGTTTTGTCACTCAGGATGAGTGTTGGGTTCATCACTTTGAGCCAGCGGCCAAAAGACAATCCATCCAATGGAAGCACCCTGGCTCACCCCATCCAAAGAAGGCAAAGGTCGTCTCCTCTGCAGGGAAGGTGATGGCATCAGTGTTCTGGGATGCCAAGGGTATAATATTCATAGATAACTTTCAAAGGGCAGAACAATTAATGGGGAGTATTATGCAGATCTGCTAAAACAATTGCGAAAAGCAATAAAGGCTAAACGACCCGGAAAATTGACAAAAGGGGTATTGTTCCATCAGGACAATGCGCCTGCTCTGAAATCGGTTGTCGCAATGGCTGCTGTGCATGACTGTGGCTTCACACTTGTCGATCACCCTCCCTAGTCACCTGATCTAGTTCCATCAGATTATTTCCTGTTTCCAAACATGAAAAAGCACTTTGCTGGGCAGCATTATCGAGCAGACGATGAGGTGATAGCTGCTGTGGAGGAGTTTTTCAGGGACCCAGATGAGACCTTTTATACCACTGGGATCCAAGGACTCCAGCATCGCTGGAAGAAGTGTGTGGACATGAAGGGAGACTATGTTGAAAACTAAGGCACTTTCAGCATGGACAAACCATTGGATCTTGGTCAGGCTCAGAACTTTTCAGCCTACCCTTGTATTAGGACCATTTTCTTTTTTATGCTCCAAACTTCGAGGAGGCTGTGTGTGCGTGAGGTGTGTGTGTGGGTGGGGGGATATTGCATTTGCTCTGTTCGTCCTTCCGTCCGTCCGTCCATCATGATTTTTTCTACAGAGCAAACCTTTTGAACCGCGCATGTTAGGTTTTTGAAATTTCATATTTGCATTCCTTATGAAAAAATAGTTCCGGCTGTTCGTCTGTCCGACCTCACGTAATTCTGTAACACTCAGTTTAGTGTATTTGAACGCTGCTAGGGCTCATGATACTTTCTTGCTTTAAGCTGAAGGCTTGTTCCGTTCCGCTAAATACAATTATCTGTGTGGATAATTATACATTGCGGAACGGGAAGGAACAAAGTTCAGAAATGGCAAATCATTAATTGTGCTTATTTAAAAACAAATAAAAAAATAGTAAGATGTTCAAGAGGACAAACTTGTAATCGATAATAAATCTGAGTATTCTCAAAAAGAGTGTACAAGAATAAATATATCAATTTTATATTTTTACCCCATTGTGTGCCCCCTGGAGTATTCCGTCCCATTCTGTTCTGTTCCGCAAAGTATATTTAGCTATATATTCACTATATCAAATGATCAAAGTTTTAACGATATGTTGGCCAATAACGTTATTAGCTTTGAACAACTGGCCCAGGTTAATATGTCAATGTAATGAACGCCCTTGTTTATATAGGAAGAAGTGGGACTTAGGGTGATATACATTGTTTTCCTTATTTTTGCTCAAAGTTATAGATCAATCAAAACATTTTATCTTAAAATGCTGGTTGTAGATATATGCAACACATCTTTTCAGCACATGTGTGTGTGATCGTAATGTGTCTGTGGTAATTATCTTCCGGTGATGGGCACCAGTATTCGCCTTTTTGTATTATTTGCATTATTTGAAATGTCGGTGGAATCTGGTTACCTGTTTTCCCAACACTGATAACTTTCAGCAGATAATGCAAGCACTGCATGATGCCCCACCACTACAATTACATCAAGAAAGTGCCATATCACAGTCAAAAACGAATTCGAAGTAAGGATGCATTACAATTTCCCTAAATAAAGATGACAGCAAGACATGACTGAGATGACTATTTTCAATGTTCAAAGAGCCAAGGCTCCAAAAGAAAGTAAACTAGAATCACAATTCTCTTTTTCAGATTTTGGGCTTGTGCCCTTTAAAATAAAGTGAAGGTCTTCAAAATCTAATCAAATCTTTAGCCATGATAGAAATGGCAAGTTCAATGATCAAGGGGCGATAACTCCAAAAGTAGGAAAATCAGAGTTATGGTTCGTATGGTTTGCACTTCGTCTCAGGGTGCTCTACATATCTGTGAAGTTTCGTGAAAATATATAGAGTTATGGAGCGGACAAGAAACTGACAGCAACAGCTATATTCAAAGTTCAAAGGACAATAACTCCAAGAGTAGGAAAATCAGAGTTACGGTCCATATGTTCTGCACGTCGTCTCATAGTGCTCTACATATCTGTGACGTTTCATGGAAATATCTCAAATGGTATCGAAGTTATGGAGCTGACACAAAACTATGATAGAAATGGCTGTGTTCAATGTTGAAAGGGTAACAACTCAGTAGAAAAACTAGTTACGGTTCGTGCGATATGCAAGTCGTCGCATAGTGCTCTAGATATCTGTGAAGTTTCGTGAAAATATCTCCAACGGCATCAGATCAGCGGACATGAAATTATGTGGCACTGACGGACGGACGGACACTCAAAACTTCGGAGGGTTTAACATAATACCCCGCCATTTGGATGGCGGGGCATAAATAGTTGAATGGATGAGGATAATGATCAAATGACAAGGATGTTCAGGCTGATCTGATTTTTTGCTGTGCTCATGTTTGAAGCAATTTTAACTTGTCACGGCTTAATTATTAGTCTTCGAAGGTGAACTACGTTCATTGGACTGTCTAGCATGGTGTTCTGTCAAAATGTAAAGCATATATTCAGTGACCGCATTTACCCCAAGTTTAACAATTTTAGAAATTTGTCTCATCTTTTGAACAAAGTTCTGTTCAATCTATCTATCTATCTATCTATCTATCTATCTATCTATCTATCTATCTATCTATCTATCTTATCTATCTATCTATCTATCTATCTATCTATCTATCTATCTATCTATCTATCTATCTATCTATCTATCTATCTATTAACTATCTATCTACATGTATCTATCTATCTTCTTATACTGAGTCGGTCATATTTGGCCATTACCTCAGCTGAATGGATGGCTAAATTTAGAAAAAAGAGGAGAAACTGGATGCATCATTAAAACTATTTACAATCTGCATAACAGAGGTATCCTAAAATGCATACCTCTGAGTCTCAATCTTATACTGTACGGGCTTTGAACTCTTCTGCGGACTTGACATTCACCGTAGAGGAGGGAAGACTATTCCATTGAGGAATAGTTCTTCGAAGAAGGAGTTCGTCAGGGCATCGCTATAGGACTGGTACCTACGATATGGAGAGTTGTTTACTTTTGATGCTCTTGTTTGGGTTGACGCCGTTACAGGGGTCAAGTACCTATCTTTATTAATAGACACTGTATCAACGTGTATCTTATAGAATGTTAACGAGGACTGCTCAAAACGGGCCTCCAGGGACGGCCACTCTAGCTCATTAGGCATGTCACCGACGCTACTTCTATTTCGCCATCGCCTGCAGGTCCATCGAGCAACTGTCCTCTGCACCTTCTCCACCTGCTGAATCTGAGTTTTAACATGGGGATGCTAAATGGGTGATGCATATTCAAGTAGAGTGCGAACCAATGTTTTATATGCAACATCCTTTGTCTGCCTAGGTGCAAAGGCCAAATTACGTCTAAGGAATCCTTACGTCATAGTTGCTTTAGATGTAATCTCAGAGATATGTTATGGTGATACCAAGATATTTGGCGGACTGAACATGCTCCGAAATTTGCTGGTGAAGTGTGTAGTCAAACATAATTTGCTTGTCCGGAGGGTGTCGTGACACCCTCATTGAATGACATTTGGACACATTGAACTTCATCTGTCAATCGGACTCCCACTGTGCAAGTTGTTCCATGTCATCGTGTAAAATAAGACAGCCAGAAGTAGAACATATGTTCCTAATAAGGACACAATCATTAGCAAACAAACGGACCGATGACCTGATATTATCAGGGAGATCATTGGTGAAAACCAAGAAGAGGACCGGTCCAAGGACGGAACCTTGGGGGACACCAGATAAAACAGGGACTGGATCAGACGCTTGGCCATCAAGTTCAACTTGTTGTGAGCGCCCAGACAGCCTTGGGGTAATCCACCTACGTGTGGATCCTCTTATCCCATAGTACTCCAGTTTATATAATAGCCTTCTGTGAGGTACCTTGTCGAAGGCCTTAGCGAAGTCCATGATGATCAAGTCAGTTGGTTTGTGACCACGGTTTATGGGACCATCTACTTCATATTCAATGACCAAAATAACCAAAATATCAGCAATTTAAACAATAGGGCCAAATGGTCCTATATCGCTCACCTGTGTACCAGAAAATCATTAATGATGTGTTAAGAATGCCCATCGGGGCTTGAAGAAATAGACTTGGCTACATGGTGCTTCTATGCAGAGCTGGAACCTACCATACATGAGTACTGGTAAACAGGTTCTAAGCCTGCGCAGGAAAAGTGGTGCCAGTTGGACCGTCCATGCATAATGACCCTATTGGTTTCATTGGGTGGAAAGGGCTTCTAAAGATATAATTTCATCTTGATGTCGGACAAAAGTCCCACAAAACTAGAAGCAACGTCTCCAAAAGGACCTACACTGTGCTGACAGGGATGTTAAACCTCAAATCAATAAACAAGGGCAGGTAACCCCAAAGTTGTTAGTCTCATGCAGCCGAAATTCGAACTCTATGTAGACTGAATGTCCCTCCTGGTTATTTGCAAGTTTGATGAAGATCAGATCAGAAATGGCAGAGAAAAAGTGGAGACGTTGTTTTCCCCATTATAAGTATATGGAATCTTTTTGTTTCCATGGCAACCACAGTTCTGATCAAAACTGGTCCAAAACATAATGCAGTCAATCCCCCAATCCAGTGATGCTGCACATAAAATTTGATTGTGATTGGCCAGATAGTCACTTCGATATTCAAGTTCAAAAGTGTGGACGATGGACGGAGGTTTTATGCTTGTTCTCGTTTTCAGAAAGTTTCAAAAAGATCAGATAAGAAACGGCTGAGAAAAGATGGAGACACTATTTTTCACAAGTGTTTATGCTCAAGGGCAGGTAATTTGAAAGCCTTTTGTTTCATGCGGCCCAAATTCGAACTAAACATAGACTGTAAGCTCCTGGTTATCTGGAAGTTTGATGAAGGTCAGGTTAGAAATAGCCAAGCAAAGTTGGAGACATCGTTTTCCCGTTGTAAGTCTATGGGAAAATTGTTCACCCTCAAGGGGATGTAACTAGAAATCCGGTGGTCAGATTCAAGCCAAAATCGAACTCATTAGAGATTGTATGCTTATCCTCGTTTACCAAAAGTAACAGAAAGATCAGATCAAAAACAGTTGCGGAAAGCTGGATACACCATTTTCGCTAATATTTATGCTCAAGGGCAGGTAACTCAGAAGTCATTTGACCTGCGTGGCCCAAATCCGATCTCAACATAGACTGTATGCCCCTCCTGGTTATCTGCAAGTTTGATGAAGATTTGATTTGAAAAGGTCGAGAAAAGCTGGAGACGTCGTTTTCCCATTGTAAGTCTATGGGAAAATCTTTCACACTCAAGGAAATGCAACTGGAAAACCACTGGTCAGATTCAAGTCAACTTCGAACTCGCTCGAGATTTTATGCTTGTCCTCTGTTTGTCTCTTGCAGCCCAAATTTGAACTCGATTATAAGTCTTTGGGAAAATTTTTTCACGCAAGGGGATGTAACTGAAACAAGAGGGCCAAATGGTCCTATATCGCTCACCTGTGTACCAGAAAATCATTAATGATGTTTTAAGAATGCTCATCGGGGCTTGAAGAAATAGACTTGGCTACATGGTGCTTCTATGCAGAGCTGGAACCGACCACACATGAGTACTGGTAAACAGGTTCTAAGCCTGCCCAGGAAAAGTGGTTCCAGTTGGACCGTCCATGCATAATGACCCTATTGGTTTCATTGGGTGGAAAGGGCTTAAGATATAATTTCATCTCGATGTCGGGCAAAAGTCCCACAAAACTAGGAGCAATGTCTCCAAAATGACCTACACTGTGCTGACAGGTATGTATAACCTTAAATCAATAAACAAAGGCAGGTAAGTTCAAAGTTGTTTGTCTCATGCAGCCAAAATTCGAACTCTATGTAGACTAGAGGCTATACTCAGCATACTCTCCGTCCTTACATTGATTCTGAAATTAATCATAAACGCCATTTCTTCAAAATATCCTTCATTAATAAGGGTATGGATTTTATAGATCTGCCCAGTATTTTTCGTGAGAGCTCGGTGCTTTCTTCCATTCCTGCTTATTTTCAAAATACTGAAACACCTATAATTTGCTATAAATATAACAACCTGTTAGATCTATCATTTTTAATTTCAATAAACTTGTTTCAGATCTTGATATTGATACTAATACTCCTGATTCATGTGATTGTAAAAACTCAGTGTATTGCTATCCTGCTGCTGGTCATGTAATTACTGGCAATTTGAAAATTATTCCGGATTCTAGGAAAGGAATATAATTTCTAAAGGACCGAAATATCGGTTTCCTTCTAAAATTGATTTCAGTAAATGTAGAGGTGAAATCGCTGCTGGCTTGAATGAATTTGTTAATCGATGGTGTAAGCGAGAGTATGTTGAGCATAAAGCCCTTAAGGACTGGGGACTTAGCATTTTAAAACTAGTGAATAAACGCATTTCTTTCTATTCTAAAAATACTTAGCCTAAGACGTCTTTACGCCATCTTAAACTAGGTATTCAAGAATTTCATATGAAGTTTGTTGTGGCCCCTGCAGACAAGGCCGCTAACAACGTCGTCGTTGTGTGACGGCTCCACTATGTTAACACGCTTAAGCAGGAGCTTGGTGGTACTAAGGCCTATGAACTTCAGCCTTTAGCTGAAGAGAGAGCTATAGTAGATGAACATATTTGTCATTCAGCCACCAAGTTTGCTGTATGTGTTACAGAAGGCCAAGACAAGCTTCCTACGCTATACTGGTTACCAAAACTTCATAAAAGACCTTACAAAGCACGGTTTATTGCAAATTCTAGCTCTTGCACTACCACTGAAATTATTAACTTCCTGTCTTACTGCTATTAAAACGCATGTGATTAAATATTGTGTTAAAGTCTTTGAACGATCAGGAAGAAATCTTTTTTGGTCTATAAAAAATTCGAATGAGGTTTTAAATAAATTAAAATCCTGACGTTTTCGTGCTTCAAGTCTGTCTACTTACGATTTTTTCACTCTTTACACTACACTTCCTCATAATCTTATACAAGAAAAACTTGATGATGTAATTGAATGGGCATTTCACAGAGAAGATTCTCTCTATCTTGCATGTAATGTCAGAAATGCGTTTTTTCATTTCTAAAGAGCATAAGAATTATACACTTTGGTCATGTCAGAGTGTGATGCTCTCACCTCTCTACTTGACAATATTTAAGTTATTTAGACACGTTGTGGGTATTCCGATGGGTACGAATTGCGCACCTCTTGTGGCTGATCTGTTCTTGTATTGTACTGAAAGAGACTTCAAGTTGTCACTTTCCATTGATAACAAATCTGAAATTATTGAAGCTTTTAGTTCTACTTCTAGATATTTAGCTGATTTATTAAATATTGACAAAACTTACTTTGATGGTTTGATCAGTCAGATTTATCCACTAGAACTTCAGTTAAACAAGGCAAATTCCTCTGATACCGAGGCCCCCTGTTTGGATTTATATTTATCTATTGTAGATGGATTTGTTTCTTGATAAAATTTATGATAAACGTGATGATTTTGATTTCGAGATTGAAAATTTTCCTTTTTTGGATGGTGATGTTCCTTGTGCGACATCGTACTGGGTTTATATTTCGCAGTAAATTTGATTCGCTAGAGTGTCTAGTCATGTATCCGACTTCAACACTCGTAATAAATTATTAACCGCTAACTTCTTAATCAGGGGTATCAGTATCATAAACTACGTAAAGCCTTTTCTAAATTTTATAGACGTAATTCCGATTGGTTTCAGTGAGTGAGTGAGTTTTTGTTTTACGTCCCACCAACAGCTAAGGTCATACAGAGACGGGACCTCGGTTTAAAGACTCATCCGAAAGTCTGGAGAAGCCCGGGATCGATCCTGCGATCCCTGGTTTACAAGGCGAGTAGCATAACCACTGCACCACAGGGGCTTCTCCCGATTGGTTTCAAAATTCAATGTTGGACTCAAAACACTTCTGCAACATGGCCTATTGGAACCCGAATTCTATGGTGACTTGGTATATAAATTCAGAAAAATACCTGCCTGTAATGACTTTAGTACCCAATTTCGTAAAATCGTTCGTCGATATATAAAGATTGGGTACAACATAAATGTTATAAAACAGACTGCATGCATGGTGGTTAACCCAAACACGGTTGGCAACTTTGCTTCCCTCTTTGATTGCACACCAGTGGGTCAGGCTTAAGATTATATGACGGTTCCAGCGTAAAAGCATAAATGGAATTTTATTTTATTTTGGTATTCTTTACGTTGGTTGGCACCTGATGCTCCGTCTTTGATCGGGCCCCTCGGAGGCTAACTGTTGGTTTTCTTTTGCTCCAGCAATTCTGTTGTTGTATGCTGTCGAGTCCTCAACCTGGTTTCATCTCTGTAGTTTTTTATTTGTATGTTCTCGGGGATGTTACACTGATGAGTTAGGAAGCCTTCATGCGGACTAAACAAAATTAGTGTATACCGCGACAGAGGTAAGGGCGAGGATTATGGCCATGTAAAATCGATTTAAGCCCCCAGTGGAATTCTTTCCACTGACCGTTCCAAGGCGGTTCTTCTGTGGCGGTTTATTTATTTATGTTGTTTGTTACTTACTGTGTGTATCACTTGTGTCTTTTTATTTTGGATGGCCATTTTGTGGGAAAGTAACTGTCCTTATGGCCTTCCTTTGTTTAGGTTTCCATTATGGTGTGGTCGCTTCATGTTTGTGTTTCTTTCCCTTTGGTGTCTTTGATGGGTGGAGTAAGTTAATTGTATCGTTTCCTGATCTTTGTTTTAGTTCTACTTCCGTACTGGATCAGAAATGGCGGAGAAAAAGTGGAGACGTCGTTTTCCCCATTATAAGTCTATAGAACCTTTTTGTTTCCATAGCAACCACAGTTCTGAACAAAACTGGTCCAAAACCTAATGCAGTCAATCCCCCAACCCAGTGTTGCTGCACATAAAATTTTTTGGGGATTGCCAGGCTAGTCACTTCAAGTTCAAAGGTGTGGACGACGGACGGAGGGTTTATGCTTGTTCTCGTTTACTGAAAGTTTCAAAAAGATCAGATTAGAAACGGCTGAGAAAAGGTTGAGACACTATTTTTCACTAGTATTTATGCTCAAGGGCAGGTAATTTGGAAGCCCAAATTCGAACTAAACATAGACGGTAAGCTTCTTCTGGTTATCTGGAAGTTTGATGAAGGTCAGGTTAGAAATAGCCAATCAAAGTTGGAGACATCGTTTTCCCAATGTAAGTCTATGGGAAAATTTTTCACCTCAAGGGGGTGTAACTGGAAATCCTGTGGTCAGATTCAAGTCAAATTCGAACTCATTAGAGATTTTATGCTTATTCTCGTTTACCAAAAGTAACAAAAAGATCAGATCAAAAACAGTTGCGGAAAGCTGGATACATCATTTTTCGCTATTATTTATGCTCAAGGGTAGGTAACTCAGAGGTCATTTGATCTGCGTGGCCCAAATTCAAACTCAACATAGACTGTATGCCCCTCCTGGTTATCTGCAAGTTTGATGAAGATCTGATTTGAAATGGTCGAGAAAAGCTGGAGACGTCGTTTTCCCATTGTAAGTCTATGGGAAAATCTTTCATACTCAAGGAGATGCAACTGGAAAACCACTGGTGAGTTTCAAGTCAACTCCGAACTCGCTCGAGATTTTATGCTTGTCCTCTGTTTGTCCCTTTCAGCCCAAATTTGAACTCAACGTAGACTGTAAGCCCCTCCTGGTTATCTGCAAGTTTGATGAAGATCGGGTCAACAATGGCGGAGAAAAAGTGGAGACGTCGTTTTTCCCATTATAAGTCTATGGGAAATTTTCTTCAAGCTCAAGGGGATGTAACTGATAAGACAGCTCGTCGGATCCAAACCAAATTCGAACTCGTCAAAGATTTTATGCTTGTTCTCATTTATGAAAAGTAACAAAAAGATCAGATCATAAACGGCTGAGAAAAGCTGGAGACACCATTTTTCACTTATATTTATGCTCAAGGACAGTTAACTCCAAACCTGTTAGTTCGGTGCAGCCCAAATTCAAACTCGAGGTAGACTGTAAGCCCCTCCTGGTTATCTGCAAGTTTGGTGAAGATCGGATCAGAAATGGCTGAGAAAAAGTGGGGACGTCGTTTTCCCGTTATAAGTCTATGGGAAAATTTTTCACGCTCAAGGGGATGTAACTGGAAAACCCCTGGTCGGATTCAAACCAAATTCGAACTCATCATCATCAAATCATCAACGGATTTTTTATTAACGTGCAGGTACAGGGGCAGCGTCCACATAAGTGGGCCCCCTTCCAGGTAGCTGGCTTGCTGCACGCATGGCAGATCTTACACCAGACCTCCAGGCTTGTCTATCATGAGGATCGATAGCAGAGAGCTTCCATTCTTTGCAATCTCTTTCTGTTAGCTGCTTCCAGGTCATCTTGGGCCTTCCTGGCCTCCGCTTTCCACCTACCTGTATGTCACATGCCGTCTTGACTGCATCGTTGGAGCGTTCCACATGTCCATACCAGCGAAGTCTTCTCTCTTTCAGGATGAGGTCCAGGTCCTCAATGCCAAGACGCTCAAGTAACTCACTGGACCTGATGGTGACAGTGTTCTGTGGCTTGACATTGCAGATCTGTCTGATCATTGCCCTGTCATTTCGCTGTAGACGTTGGAGGTTTGGCTTTGTCAATGGCCATGTCTCACTGGCATGGAGCATTGCACTCCGCACACAAGAGCTATACACACGGCCACGTGTCTTGAACAAGAGGTGGCGGGAAGAGAGAACTGGTAGCAACTCATTGAATTTCTTCCAGGCTGTTTTAACACGTGATGTAGTTGAAAGGTCGGAACCACCCGCTGCAGAGAGCATATCACCTAGGTAGCAGAAGGAAGCTACAACCTCCAGCTTGTCGGATCCGACTTGAACTTCCCTCTGTGGTCTGCCATCTAAGGGGCGTGCTGTTCCTTGGCACCGTGTACACCTGTAATCAGGGTCCTCTATCAAGCGTTTGAGCCCACTGCATTTCTTGTGCACCGAGAACTTGCAGCCATTACAAAAGATACTGTTGCTGCCCACTCCAGTGCGACATACAGCGCATGGGAACTGGCCTGTACTCTGCAAGAGGTCCAGACCTGTACCACAGATCATGATCTTTGTCTTTCCTGCATTCACTCTCAGCCCTTTCGCCTCCATTACGTCTTTCCAAGTTGAGAGCCTCCCGACACATTCCTCAAGGGATTCAGCTATGATGACAAGGTCATCAGCATACAGGTCCTCCCAGGGGACTCCAGAGCGGAACTCGGATGACAAGGCTTCAAGCACAATGATGAAAAGCAGTGGACTGAGAACAGAGCCTTGATGAACACCCACCTTCACCTCGAATTCTTCACTGTAACCATCACCAACGCGGACACGGCTCCTAGTATTAGCATACATCCCTTGGACCAGTTTCACAATCCACTCGTCCGAGATTTTATGCTTGTTCTCGTTTTTGAAAAGTCACAAAAAGATCAGATCATAAACGGCTGAGAAAAGCTGGAGACACCATTTTTCACTTATATTTATGCTCAAGAGCATACTCCATACCTGTTAGTCCTGTGCAGCCCAAATTCGAACACGACGAAGACTGTAAGCCCCTCCTGGCTATCTGCAAGTTTGATGAAGATCGGATTAGAAAGTGCAGAGAAAAAGTGGAGATGTCGTTTCCCACATTATAAGTCTATGGAACCTTTTTGTTTCCATGGCAACCAGAATTCCAATCTGATCAGCCCAAAAACCTAATGCAGCCTTTCCCCTTACCTGATGATGCTTCTTATGAAATTTGATCAAGATTGGCCATGGGGTATTAGAGATATACTTATTTGATATTGTTTACGGATGCACGCACGGATGCACGCACAACGGACAAAATGTGATCACAAAAGCTCACCTTGTCACTATGTGACAGGTGAGCTAAAAAAGAAAAGGTTGGGGACATATTGGGTAATTTCTTACATTCTTACATTAATTATTTTAGGGTAATTCTGGTTCAAAGGTTGGGTAAATTTCTTAAATCGATAATGTTTGGGTAATTTTGGTTCAAAGATTGGGAAACTTTCTTTAATTGCTGATTTGGAACTAATTTTGGTCATTGAATGAGAACTGAACTTTGTTGGAAATTTCTAAAATTGCTATATTAGGGTATATTTGTCATTCAATATTAAATGAACTTGTTCAAAAGGTGGGAAATGATGATTATTGGGGACTTTTAGGCATGGCAAATGAATATATTTCTCACATGTTTGATAGTACAACTTTGTCCCGTAGGTGGGTAAAATTATTGAAACTGATCATATTGGGGTATGTTTGGTCATCGAATATATGTTTTACACATTTTTAATCAAACAATATGCTAAAATAGAATTTGTTTTTCTACAAAAACACAGATGTCTCCCCCTTTTTGACCTCTAAGTATGACCTTGACATTGGCAGTATGGACCTACCGGTAGGTCTTGTGTGCAACACATCTTCTAATGAAGATGAACGGTTCTGCAAGATAATTTTAAAACGTTCATAAAGTAATAAGAAAGTTATAAACGTCCACAAAAAAGCCCTTTTTTGACCTTTGACCTCTAAGTATGGCCTTGACCTTTGGGGTACAACACAGCGCCTCATGATGGTTCACATTTCTGCCAAGTAATTTCATAATCCATCAAAGAATAAAATAGTAATTGACTGTACGCAAAAAAGGCCCCTTTTTGATCTTTGCCCTCTAGGTATGACCTTGACATTGGAGGGATTGACCTTGGTCTTTCACACAACTCATCATCTATTGAAGGTGAACATTTCCGCATGGTTACTTTAAAAAGTCCATCCAGAAATATAAAAGTTATGGACTGGACACACAAAAAAAGACTTTTTTGACCTTTGACCTCTTAGTGTGACCTTGACCTTGGAGGTACCGACCTGAGTCTACCGTGCAACACATCGTCTCGTGATGGTTAACATTTCTGTCATGTAATTTCACAATCTAACCAGGAATTAGAAAGTAATTGACTGAACACTAAAAAAGGCCCCTTTTTGCCTTTGACCTCTAAGTATGACCTTGATCTTTGAGGTACCAACATGGGTCATGCAGGAGACACATCATCTCATGGTGGTTAACATTTCTGCCAAGTAATTTCAAAGTCATAAAAAATAAGAAAGTTATTGACCAGACACGAAAAAAGGCCCCTTTTTTACCTTTGACCTCTATGTATGACCTTGACCTTAAAGGTACCAACCTGGGTCATGCATGCAACACATTGAGTCATGGTTGTTAACATTTCAACAAGTCATTTTAAAATCCATCGAAAAATAAGAAAGTTATTGACCAAACACATAAAAAGGCCCCTTTTTTACCTTTGACCTCTATGTATGACCTTGACCTTTGAGGTACCAACATGAATCATGTGTGCAACACATCGTCTCATGATAGTTAACATTTCTGCCAAGTAATTTGAAATTCTATTAAAAAATAATGTTATTGACAAAACATGAAAAAAGGCCCCTTTTTTACATTTGACCTTTAAGTATGACCTTGATCTTTGAGGGAACCAACCTGGGTCATGCACGCAACACATCTAGTCATGGTTGTTAACATACCTGCCAAATAAGTTCAAAATGCATCTAAAAATAAGAAAGTTATTGACCAAACACGGAAAAAGGCCCCTTTTTTACCTTTGACCTCTATGTATGACCTTGACCTTTGAGGTACCAACCTGAATCATGCGTGCAACACATCGTCCCATGATATTTAACATTTCTGCCAAGTTACTTCAAATTCTATCAAAAAATAAAGTTATTGACAAAACAAGAAAAAAGGCCCCCTTTTTACCTTTGACCTATATACATGACCTTGACCTTTGAGGTACCAACCTGGGTCATGCAGGCAACACATCGACTCATGGTTGTTAACATTTCTATCAAATAATTTAAAATCCATCCAAAAATAAGAAAGTTATTGACCAAACACGAAAAAATGCCCCTTTTTTGATCTTTGACCTCTAAGTATGACCTTGACCTTTGAGGTACCAACCTGGGTCATGCACGCAACACATCGTTTAATGGTGGTTAACATTTCTGCCAAGTAATTTCAAAATCCATCTGAAAATTAGAAAGTTATTGACCGGACACGATTTGCCCATACATACATATATACCGACAATCTTCCAAGGGAGATCATTCAAAAAGTATGAATGTGCGAGTTATAGTTCTTGTGCACTGCATGTCGTCTAATATTGATTAATATTTATATGAAGTTGCATGAAGATAGCTTGAACGGTTTTCAAGTTATAGAGCCGACACGATTTTGTGACAGACGGACAGACAGACAGATGGATGAACAGACAGACGCCCGGGGGAAAACAATATGTCTCTCCGAAAAAAAATTATACGGGGAGACATAATAAAACTTGCTGACTGTATACAATAAATAAACCTTTGTCAGGTACATCTATGACAAGCTGACTGCAAATGACTGGTGCTTTCTTCAAAAATATATTTAGCTTCTTTTTTTTATTTACGACCCTTTCAAGATTATTTCACTCATATCGAGCTGACTGTAAATCAGAGGTGAGCGAAAACAGAAGTAGCCAGAAAAGAACACCAGACCTTCCTTTGCAGAACTTGGTGTCTCACATGTGATCTGAGCCAGGCTGGAACCAATGGGGTGAAAGACCTAATGATTAAGTCAGCGCTCTTATCCTCCAGGCCCAAGGCCCGTATATTTAGTTCCAGGTAGGACAACTCCGCCTTTGCACTTACCATCAATGAATGGTTTTTGAAGAAAAAAAAATGAATTCATGACTTTTTTTCCGAATTTTACTTTACGTAATAGATCTCTGATTATGCACAGAACAAAATAATTATACATTAATACCCAACTGTAGACAAACACATAACATAATACTCTTACATTTACATAATACCATGCCTATCATTTTTTATCAATTCAAAGCACGGCCCACACCCATCGGGGCTTGAAGAAATAGATGGTCTGCATAATGCTTCCACGCCAAGCTGAAAATGACCCACACACGAGTACTGGTGAACCACTTAGAGGACCTAAGCCTGCCCAGGCAAAGCGGTGCGAGTCGGCCCGTCCATGCTATAAACCCAATTTGTTTCATTGGGCGACAGGGTTTGAGATGTCATTTCATCTCAATGTCTGGTAAAAGACCCACAAAATTGGAAGCAAGGTCCCCAAAATGACCTTTACAGTGTTGACGGGGAAATTAAACACAAACAAATCCAATTCAAAGCATGTACAAGAAAATTCATTGTACTTTCTTTAATTCCACAAGAATTCCACGGAAAGCTATGTAACGCCTGTGTGTGTGTGTGTGTGTGTGCGTGTGTGTGTGTGTGTGTGCATGTGAGTGTGTGTATGTGTGTCGGGGAAGGCATAGTCACCAAACCACTAAATGTAGGTCAAGGTCAAACAATGGATGCTTGCATTAACGCTGCAATTCGTACGAGGGTAGGCTGAAAAGTTCTGAGCCTGAACAAGATCAATGGTTTGTCCATGCTGAAAGTGCCTTATTTTTCAACATAGTCTCCCTTCCTGTCCAAACACTTCCTCCAGCGATGCTGGAGTCCTTTGGATCCCAGTGGTATAGAAGGTCTCATCTTGGTCCCTGAAAAACTCCTCCACAGCAGCTATCACCTGCTCGTCTGACCAATAATGCTGCCCAGCCAAGTGCATTTTCATGTTTGGAAACAGGAAATAATCTCATGAAATTTGATCAAGATTGGCCATGGGGTATTAGAGATATACTTATTTGAAATTGTTTATGGATGCATGGACGCACGCACAGATGCACACACGACGGACGACGGACAAAATGTGATCACAAAAGCTCACCTTGTCACTACGTGACACTTGAGCTAAAAATTTAAAGGCTGAAAATCAAAAAAATTTAAGATGACAATTTTATATTTTACTTATTTCTGCTCAAAATATGGATTGTGGGTACGACTTGGAACCGCCTCATCAAAGTGTTCAAATTTTTGAGGTACATACATTCATATATGCTCATATGAACCATGATGCTGTTCAAATGATTGCTGCAAACCAGCTCCCTGCATTTTAGCAAACTGCTCCAGCCCTGCTGCCGCTACACTCAACTGTCTGTATGTACTCTGTCCAAAGGTCAAATGCCCTGGTTCGGTGTTCAGTGATGAAACTACACGATCGGACCCTATTGTAGACATCGCCACACTCGCACTATCCATTATACTGCTTGATAGGTTGTCATGGTTACTGTCTGTCTTCATCTCATCTGTTACTGACTTACTATAAAAATTGTTGGTCGATGGTTCCACTTTTTCGTACATTTGAGAGTAATCAAAATCTTCATCAAATTGCACTTTCGGAAATTTCACACCAGATTTACGACGGAGGTGAGCACCATGACTCTGTATATGAAGTTTCATTCTGTCGGTACGACTTGTCTGATAGTCACATAACTTACACTTGAATAACTTCTCTTCTAGATGGATTTTCTCGTGTCTGATAAGCTTGCCTCGTACCACGAAGGATTTGCCGCATACCTACAAAATATGAGGTGAAAACGAATAGGTGGGTGCCATTTGTTCAAAACTAAAGATGTTGTTAACCCCAAAATGCTAATCACGACAATTGTCATCTGCTTTGTTGTCTGCCAATTACTTAGTTTTTTGCAAACAGTGTGGACCCAGATCAGACTGTTCCTCAAAGAGTAGTCTGATCTGGGTCCACACTGTTTGCCTATATGAAAAAATATTTTTAAAAAGTCCGCAAGAAGATTCAGCAGGCTACATAAGCAGATGACATTTTCAGATGCAGTTTTTCATGGCAACTTCAGGGTTTAGTTAACATACCATTATACCTTTATCATTTAATATGGCAACTGTACTTACATTTTTGCAGAAAAAAAATGTGAGTAGCTTTTACAAATGAAATGCAAAAGCTGCTCACATTTTTTTTAATCAGTAAAAGCTATCACTGTATTTGATATTTTTCTTACCAGAATATTTTGACCACTAGCAAGCTTTTTAAACTTACAATACTATGAACAACTGGTTTGTGTTGGTTTTTAACCCATATTCTGCTGTTCACAACTAGCCGTACCTTTGCAAACAGTGTAGATCCAGATCAGATGGCTTCTGCCATCTGATCAGGATCTACACTGTTTGACATTCAGTTTGTGAATTTGTAGAAATAGATTACATCAGGTAATTTTATTGGTTTAGAGTCAGAAATGGGTGTGGCTAAATCAATTATTCAGCTGGATAGGGGCTAACCAAGTTGTGGAAAGTTGTTCGAGGTGCTTCTAACCAATTTCCACAACACTTGTTTCTTGGAGTGTGAAATTCAACATTCTTGAATATTTCTATTAATCCAATGATCTTGAGCTAAAAACTTCTTTACACTGAAAATGTTGTTACATGTTTTGTTGTATCAAGTGTGGGTACTGTATAAGGAGGGGTGACTGTAGTCAAGCATTTATCTAGGTATTAATACAAACAGGGAAATTTTAAAATGCTCAACCAAACATTTTTTATTGGTATGGAAATGAATTCATCTAAAATTTGTCTCAAACTGATTAAAAATAAAACATGCTCATTAAATTAAATTCCAGCCATATGTTCATCAAATTGCACTTTCATAACTTTTTCATATATTCAAAGTGAGAAATCACTAACCCTTTTAGTACCAAATGGAATCTTCCTCCTTATATATAAGAGGAGTCCATTCCAAAATTAAGGGGTGTCAGGTTTTTTTATCAAAATTTATTTGGGAAATGGCTGAACTTTTAGCAAACAGTGGAGGCCCTGATCAGGTGCCATGTTCTGCGGCATCTGATCTGGGCCTGCACTGTTTGCCAGTGTACCCGTTTTAGGGTTTCCGATACTAAATGGGCTAAATTAACAAGTATTTGAACAGGAAATGAGACAGTATGTAATCAAAATACTGAAAGTACTGAAGAAAGTTGATTTATGAGGAATAATTATTATGATAACAATGTTAGTCGTAGATCAAGCAGTTATCTAGACATTTGGTGAGGGTTAAACAATTCATCTTCATCTTCTTCTTCATCTTCCAATTAAGTGCTGGGCCCAATCTTGAGCATAGTCGCACTGTAATTCGACGAAGAAAATAAAAATGATTCATTGATTGTTTTGAGTTTAACGACAGGTCAACCCTTGTGGATCATTTTGTCTTCTCCAAGAGAAAGGGGGGAAAGAGATAGAATAGATAGCAGAGGAGATGAAAGTGAGGGACAGAGTGAATGGAAGTCTAGAAACAAGAAATTTCAACACTCACCATCTACCGTTACCTGCTGCAAGGACAGCAGGCTTTGCCCAAATGTAAGTCAGTATCAGCTGGACTTCCCAGTGACACAAGATACACATCACCTGTGCCTCACCCAACTACCCCCACGAAGAAAAAAAAGGAAGAAAGAAAGATAAACGTGTCTGCTAATTTCTTCATGGTTTGTAAATTTGTGCTTGTCCCATCGGCTAATGATCTTTCAGACAAGTTCTCCTAGCAGGCACATTACGTCTTAGCAACGTCGCATCAACGTTGCGTTGATACGACGATGCACATACGTTGTACAACCGCTTGGAGCTATATTCCTTCGGAAAAGGAGAATAACTTGGACGGAAAAAATATTTGATTTAGACATTATAACCCTGATCAGACGCCGCGTTTAGTGAACTTCGACTACCCAAGGCGAATTAAAATACGTTTATTCCAGATAAAAACATTAACACATAAATGCCAATTGTTTCAATACTGGGACATTCGGAAACAGTTAAGACAGATTAGAGGCCACAGAATTTAGCGACTGATCGGTGTCTTCACTATTTGCTAAAAGTAAGGAACTTGATGTAAAACTTACAGCTTACAACACATTTTTTGTAATTAGAGCTTTCGAAGGCAGGTAAATAACTGTGTTTGATGTCGGTCAGTTATGGGTTGTTAAGTCGGTCACTGATAACCACAGAGAAGCCAGCTAACCCTTTTAACCCTGTGGACCGGTGCAGACGCCGAGGTAGAATTACACTGTATCTATGCAAACATTGTAGATCCTGATAAGACGGCACGTAGCTAGCACGTCTCGCCAGAATCTACATGTACACTGATTAATTGCCATCATGTCAGTGAACTAATCAGAAATCCCTTTCTATAAGTATACATTTAAAGCGAGAAGAGTCCTGTTCAGAAACTCAGGGATGAAAGAGTAAACATAAATATCATCGGAAAGCGCGTAGGAAAATAGTCATAGAGTATTGTTTTCTGTTCAGAATATGTCTTTTGTGCCAATTTATATTCAATCCGTATAAAGTCTCGAAAAATGAAATATTTTGAAAGACGTTCCATGCCTGCAAAATCCGTTATCAAGAGTTCCTTTGGACTATTTTTTTTTGCAGCGAACGAACAGCGGAAGTGGAATAACGCTGTCCAGTACCGGAAGTAGAAATGTAATGACATAGAAACTTGATTTTATAAATCAACTTTCAAAAATCATTTTGAAATGTGCAGTATTACAGCCATTTCCATCAAATGTCATAAGAAATGTCAAAATAAAGTGATTCCTACCTGGCAAATATAATTACGAATGTTAAGATGACAGTTGATATGTTGTGTCATGTGACCAGTTTTAGGCGTAGTATAGTTACAGTTGGGAAATGTACATCTTTTAACTTGCCCTGAAAGTTGAATTAACATAATATTATGAGAAAAACTAACGGAAAGAATTCCTTACCTGCCAGACATGGTTTCGAATGTTGAAATGAGCGTTCACGTGATGCGTCATGTATCCTTTCTTGTTTGTAACGAAGCTGCAGTTTTCGCCCGTACACTTCAGGAGATCTACTGACAAGAGGGCCATGATGGCCCTGAATCGCTCACCTGATTCCAAGATGTTTCAAAGCTTATGGAAATGATGGATTCACTGCTTTAAGGAGATGTGGACCAAAGACTTTTATCTTTGGAGGCTATTTTTCATTGTAGTGGGATTTGAAGGCTTTTCTATTTTTAGCTCTGGTGTCCATTTTGTTTAACAGGGCGGAACAGTTTAGGCAATTTTGAAAGAGGGTCACTCAAGGAGCATTCTTGGGAAATTATTTTCAAATCGGGCCATTTGCCTAGGAGGAAACGTCATTTAAAGGTTTTTCTATTTTTAGCTGTGGTGGCCATTTTGTTTAACAGAGTGGAACGATTTAGGCAATTTTGAAAGAGGGTCACTCAAGGAACATTCCTGTGAAATTATTTTCAAATAGGGCAATTTGCCTAGGAGGAGATGTCATTTAAAGGTTTTTCTATTTTTAGCTCTGGTGGCCATTTTGTTTAACTAAGCGGAACCATTTAGGCAATTTTGAAAGGGGGTCACTCAAGGAACATTCTTACGAAATTATTTTCAAATCAGGCCATTTGCCTAGGAGATGTCATTTAAAGGTTTTTCTATTTTTAGCCCTGGTGGCCATTTTGTTTAACGGAGCAGAACGATTTTGGCAATTTCGAAAGAGGGTCACTCAAGGAACATTCCTGTGAAATTCTTTCTAAATCGGGCCATTTGCCTAGGAGGAGATGTCATTTAAAGGTTTTTCTATTTTTAGCTCTTGCGGCCATTTATTTAACGGAACTTAACGATTTAGGAAATTTTGAAAGAGGTCACTCAAGGAACAGTCCTGTGAAATTATTTTTCAAATTGGTCCATTTGCCTAGGAGGAGATGTTATTGAAAGGTTTTTCTATTTTTAGCTCTGCCGGCCATTTTGTTTAATGGAGCAGAACGATTTTGGCAATTCTGAAAGAGGTTCACTCTAGGAACATTCCTGTGAAATTCTTTTCAAATCGGGCCATTTGCCTAGGAGGAGATGTCATTTAAAGGTTTTTCTATTTTTAGCTCTGGTGGCCATTTTGTTTAACAGAGCGGAACAGTTAAGGCAATTTTGAAAGAGGGTCACTCAAGAACATTCCCGGGAAATTATTTTCAAATCGGGCCATTTGCCTAGGAGGAAACCTTATTAAAGGTTTTTCTATTTTTAGCTCTGGTGGCCATTTTGTTTAACAGAGTGGAACGATTTAGGCAATTTTGAAAGAGGGTCACTCAAGGAACATTCCTGTGAAATTATTTTCAAATAGAGCAATTTGCCTAGGAGGAGATGTCATTTAAAGGTTTTTCTATTTTTAGCTCTGGTGGCCATTTTGTTTAACTAAGCGGAATTTTGAAAGAGGGTCACTCAAGGAACATTCCTGTGAAATTATGTTCAAATCAGGCCATTTGCCTAGGAGATGTCATTTAAAGGTTTTTCTATTTTTAGCTCTGGTGGCCATTTTGTTTAACAGAGCAGAACGATTTTGGCAATTTCGAAAGAGGGTCACTCAAGGAACATTCCTGTGAAATTCTTTTTAAATCGGGCCATTTGCCTAGGAGTAGATGTCCTTTAAAGGTTTATCTATTTTTAGCTCTTGCGACCATTTATTTAATGGAGCTTAACGATTTAGGAAATTTTGAAAGAGGTCACTCAAGGAACAGTCCTGTGAAATTATTTTTCAAATTGGTCCATTTGCCTAGGAGGAGATGTTATTGAAAGGTTTTTCTATTTTTAGCTCTGGTGACCATTTTGTTTAATGGAGCAGAACAATTTAGGCAATTTTGAAAGAGGGTCACTCTTGGAACATTCCTGTGAAATTCTTTTCAAATCGGGCCATTTGCCTAGGAGGAGATGTCATTTAAAGGTTTTTCTATTTTTAGCTCTGGTGGCCATTTTGTTTAATGGAGTGGAACCATTTAGGCAATTTTGAAAGAGGGTCACTCATGGAACATTCCTGTGACTTTATTTTCAAATCTGGCCATTTGCCTAGGAGATGTCATTTAAAGGTTTTTCTTATTTTTAGCTCTGGCGGCCATTTTATTTAACAGAGCGGAACTATTTAAACAATTTTCAAAGAGGGTCACTCAAGGAACATTCCTGTGAAATTATTTTCAAATTGAGCAATTTGCCTAGGAGGAGATGTCATTTTAAGGTTTATCTATTTTTAGCTCTGGCAACCATTTTGTTTGACGGAGCGGAACGATTTAGGCAATTTTGAAAGAGGGTCACTCAAGGAACATTCCTGTGAAATTATTTTCAAATCGGGCCATTTGCCTAGAAGGAGATGTCATTTAAAGGTTATTCTATTTTTAGCTCTGGCGGCCATTTTGTTTAATGGAGCGGAATGATTTAGGCAATTTTGAAAGAGGGTCATCCAAGGAACATTCCTGTGAAATTATATCAAAATCCATTCACTGGTTTAGGAGGAGATGTCGTTTGAAGAAAATGTTTACGCACACACCCACGGACGCACGCACGCACGATGGACGACGAACAAAAAGTGATCCCAAAAGCTCACCTCGTCACTACGTGACAGGTGAGCTAAAAAATGGTTACCTATCAAATTAACCCTTTTTGTACCAAATGGAATCTTCCTCCTTATATATAGCATTTCAAAATTTAGGTAGGGGTGTCAGGTTGCGTTTACTTAAAAATTTATTTGGAAAATGGCTGAACTTTTAGCCAGCTGTGAAGCCTCTGATCAGACGCCGCATTCTGTGGCCTCTGATCTGGGACTGCACTGTTTGCCACGGTGCCCGTTTAGGGGTTTTCGGTCTGAAATGGTTTAACAAGTCCGTGATACATTACGATAACTCGCCCGTACGACATAGTGCATTTTTCACATCTCCATAATGGCTACTTTTCTGATGAAAATCCTTCATATTTTTCTTATAAATGCTCAAAACATAGGATGTGGGTGCTCGTTAGAACCGCCTCATTGAGGCGGTTCTAACTAGTACCCACAACCTATGTCTTGGAGCAGAAATAAGAAAAATAATGAATATACCCGCAAACCCCAGTTTTCTCTATATAAAGTGGGATTTAAGGGGGTCTTCATTTCACCGACTTGTTCACATGATACATGATTCCTATCATATTAACAAGCCCGTGAAATTAACACCTTTGTAAAACCCCACTTTTGGAATCACCTTACAAAAACATGCCTATACAAAGACATTGTAAACTTTACCACCGAAAAAATGAAAATTTTAAGCTGAAAAATTCTGAATTTTTTCTTATTCTTCTGTACAAAATATACATTGCGGGTACTCTTTAGAACCGTCTCATCGAGACGGTTCTAACAAGTACCCACAATCTATATTTTAGAATTATGTTCACTCCTAAGCCTATAATAATGGCCAATTCAACATGCACCTTGATTATAAACAAGAGGGCCATGATGGCCATGGATCGCTCCCCTGATCCATATTCTACAAACAAAATGGTAGGTAATATATGGTGGAGTGGAGGGTTTGAGCAATTTTGGTTGGACCCATGAAACATTTCTGTGAAATTAATTCAAAATCAGTCTGCCTGTTTAGGAGTAGAAGTCATTTTGAGAGGTAGAAGTCATTATTTGATGAAATGACATCTCAAGCCCTGCAGCCCAATGATTTGTTTATTTGATTTGAGGTTTAATGATGAGCATTCATGTGATGTGTTATGTAGCCTTTCTTGTTTGTAACGAAGCTGCAGTTTTCGACTGTACACTTCAGAAGATCTCCTGAAGATGGTAACCTATCATATTACCGTAACCCTTTTTGTACCAAATAGAATCTTCCTCCTTATATAATAGCAGGCGTCCATTTCAAAGGTTGTGTTTTCTTCAAAATTTATTCGCAAAATGACTGAACTTTTAGCAAACAGTGGAGACCCTGATCAGATGCCGCATTCTGCGGCGTCTGATCTTGGCCTGCATTGTAGGCCACGGTACCCGTTTAGGGGTTTCCAGTCTGAAATGGGTTAACAAGTCCGTGAAATTAACATTTTTGTAAAACACCACTTCTGGATCAACTGTTTATCAATCACATTACTAAATCATGCCTATACAAATACATTGTAAACTTTACCACCGAAAAATGAAAATTTTAAGCTGAAAAATTCCGCTATTTTTCTTATTTCTGCTCAAAATATATATTGTGGGTACTCATTAGAACCACCTCATCGAGAAGAAATAAGAAAAACAAGAGGGCCATGATGACCCTGGATCGCTCACCTGATCCATAGTGTAACAAGCGGACCCCAGGGAGGGCCATTATTGGCCCCAGGGATTTAATGTGCAAAATGTTTAGGGAGGTCTTAAAGGTGAAGCTTTATACCAAACACCAACAAAGGCTATAATTTGAACTATCTTGGCAGGGTCCAATAGATGGAGCTACACACCAAATATCAAAGACCTGGGCCTTTTTGTTTCAGGGAAGAAGATTTTTTTAAAGATATTCCCTACATAAGCCTATGCAAAACCAAATGGCCCAGGGGCTACATAAGTCTATGTAAAACCAAAGGGCCCTGGGGTTGGGCATTTGTGGCCCCATGGCTATAATTTGAACCATCTTGGTAAGGGTCCACTAGATGAAGCTCCATACCAAATAACAAAGACCTAGGCCTTGTGGTTTCAGAAGATTTTTTAAAGATTTTCCCTATATAAGTCTATGTAAAACCAAAGGGCCCCGAAGCGGGGGCATTTTTGGCCCAAGGGATATAATTTGAACAATCTTGGTAGGGGTCCATTAGATGAAGCTCCAAACCAAATATCAAAGTCCTGGGCCTTGCGGTTTCAGAGAAGAAGGTTTTTAAAGATTTTCTCTATATAAGCCTACGTAAAACCAAAGGGCCCCGGAACGGGGACATTTTTGGTCTCAGGGCACATCTGACTGAGCTACTCAGGTCGGCATCAAACAGCCAGGTCTTTTTGACTTCCTATAAACACACTGGTCAATACTTACGCTTCGATGAAAAATGGCGGCTGACAGTTCGTCGCTGCAGGTAAGAAACTGTATTTATGTTAATCTAACTGCTGTATAGCGTTGCCCAATTCTGACATCTGCCTTACGGACCACTTTATTAATGTACGGCTTCGTCTGTTGCAAGAAAAAGTTTGAAAAAAAGAAATATGGAAAAATAGACCCAAAAAGAAATTTGGCTTTCAACACAGATTCACCTGCATTTTCACATTGGTCCGGTCGTCCTATGTACATGTAACTACACGTTTTTGGCTGGTGTTCTGGCCGATAAATTGTGAATAACGATAATGGAACCCCACAGCTAATATGCAACCTTCGTGACATCTTTTGCGAAAAGGAAAAATCTTGATATTTCGATGCAACGTACGTAGCTTCGTTACCGATTACAACGCAGGGGCAGCGAACTAAATTTGAAAGCCCTGTATTATGTAGAATAATAGCGAATGATATTAAATTAATATCGGGAAATCAGTCAACCAGCATTAGTTGGTGATGCTAAAGACATTCTGTATCATTTATAACGAACACATTTTCCGTCTTAGCTATGTAAACACTACATTTTGATTTGAATGCACAAAATCTGTCAAGTTACACTTATTTACACTACCGTTCATAAACTTGGTAATTCTTCGTCAAATCTGTTAAGTATTTAGCCAAATAATATTTGCACCGTATGAATTTCTGTCGTGTTTTATTACAACGCACGTAGTTTCG
Organism: Lucinisca nassula; assembly: GCA_963580285.1. NCBI lineage: Eukaryota > Metazoa > Mollusca > Bivalvia > Lucinida > Lucinidae > Lucinisca > Lucinisca nassula. The sequence continues at coordinate 83,762,189 of OY757023.1, forward strand.
GAATTTATGACGCGCAGGTTACAGAGATGGGAAGACGCATTACGAAAATACGCCTTTTAAAATACCACAAAAAAAAAGATAAAAACTTTCAGATAAAACATTCTGATAGTTTAAATATTTCTGCCCAAGATATAGTGTGTGGGAACTTGTTACAACCGCCCGGGCCGGGCTGTTCTAACGCGTATCCACAATCTGTGTTTCTGAGAATCACAACAATTGTCCTCTGCTTTGACATCTGAAGCTTACTTTAAAAGTCATTTGGACCAATCTCAGACTGCCCCCTCTCTAGTCTGATCTGGGTCCACACTGTTTGACTATATGCAAAAATATAAATAAAAAAAAGCTTACGAAGATGCAGCAGACAGTATAAACAGGTTTTCTTACTGTTGATAGTATGAATTTGCATGTCTCTGGAAAGAACAACAACCCTTTAAACCTCTTTTTCATGTGATCTGAATTTACACTGATTGCCAATTACACAGCACACAAGCATGTCTAGATTTTATTATAACATAGCGCTCTGAAGTCAGAGGAACAAGACAAACGCTGCTTTAAATAACCGGTTCTCGATTTTTGTACATACTCGTAATCAGCGGCAGTCACGTTGACAACAGCAGATGAACTGTCTAAATGCATTTTTAATATTTTGAAATAATTTGCTAGTGTCTGCATCTGTATAATTACGGGTGTACATTTATGTATGCACATAGCTCCGCCCCCTCCCATCGGAGCTTGAAGAAATAAATAAACTGCAAGTTGCTGAACTGAAACCAACCGCTCATGAGTACTGGTAAACCGCTAAGAATGGGCTAAGTCTGCCCAGGCAAAGTGGTGCGAGGCGGACTGCCCATGCATATAAACCCTATTGGTCTGATTGGACGGCAGGTCTTGAGATGTCATTTCATCTCAATGTCGGGTAAAAGAAGCACAAAATTGGAAGCAACGTCTCTAAAATGACGTGTATTGTGTTGACGGGAACGTTAAACCTCAAATCAAACAGATAACCCAAAATCTACGTTCAAAGTGTTAATGCGGACCCTTGTGTGACTACGTACACTACATTTGTAGTCAGCAAACACAACTCTGCACGGGCCTCCATGGCCTTTTGGATAAGAGCACTGACTCATAATCATAAGGTCTCTCACCACTGTGGGTTCGAGCTGGCTCGGATCACATGTGAGGCGCCAAGTTATGCAACGAAAGGTCAGGTGGTTTTTCTCAGGTTACTCCCGTTTTTGATTAACGATAGGCTTGATCTTTGTGAAATAATCTTGAAAGTGCCGTTTAACCACCCATAAAACACAAAGCTCAATAGAAGTGAAGGCAATGATCAGGAATCGACACAATTACCCCACACCTCCTATCCGACACCAATGGGGAGCTATAATAAGTACATATATGCAAACTAAAAGCTAAAAGGTTGCCTTTGGAAACAAATAACACATAAAAAAAACGAAAATCGGAGACTCGGTTTTATTGATACGTTCTATAAAAGGGTTACCCTTTGGAAGCAAGGAATACACCACAGAACTGAAATATATGGAGTGTACATGTTTTCTGGGCCAGACTAGCTAGTTTCGGCCAATTAGGCCTCATCAGTGACCCTCAGATATTTTCAAAATTCCACAATGGAATCAATGATCCCAAAGGACAAGAAAATATAATCTACACTATGATGTAGGGCAGGGAGAGTCTCTTTATACACAGCAATGTAGTTTGCAAGGATGCACACGCCTCCTTGCACCGTATTTGAGTTTCAATGTATCCAGAATGGGTTCAATGACCCCAAAGGAAAAGACAATATAATCTGCACTATGATGAAGCACGGGGAGACTTTTTACGGCCGCCACCGGGCGTTTAACACCAGATGCAGTGAGGTAAAATAAAAGCTAAAAGGTTGCCATTGGAAACAAAGAACACATAAAAGAACGAAAATCGGTGACTCAGTTTTAATGAGTCTCTTCATACACGGCAATGTCGTTTGCAAGGCTGCATACGCCTCCTAGCACCGACTTAAGCGATATTCGATTTTCAATGTAACCGGAATGGGCTCAATGATCTCAAAGGAAATGAAAATATAATCTGCACTAGGATGAAGCCCATCGGAGTCTTAACTGTTGGTTTTCTTTTGCTCCAGCATTTCAGTGGTTTCTTGCTGTCGAGTCCTCAGCGTTGTTTCATCTCTGTGGTTGTTTGATTTTTTGTGTTCACGGAGATGTTGCACTGATGAGTAAGGAGGCCTAATGCGGACTGAACAAATTGTTTGTCTAAATCGCGACGGAAGAAGGGGGCGAGGATTGTGGCCACGTAAAATCGATTTAAGACCCCCGGTGGAATTCGTTTCACTGACCTTTCTGATGCGGTTATTCTGTCGCGGTTTATTTTTGTTATGGTTTGTCTTTGGGTGTTTGTTTCGCTTATTTTATTTTTATTTTTGGATAGCCAGTTGGCCATTTATACCGTTGGAAAGTAACTGTCCTTTTTGGCATTCCGTTATTGATGTTTCCAATAGGGTCTGGTTGTTTCATGTTTCTTTCCCTTTGATGTCTCTGATGGGATATGCGGGCTAATTGTGTCGACTCCTTCACTTCTATTTAACGGGGAGACGCACTATAATAATAATTAACCAGGACAGAAGAACTGTCTTGGAACGAACAGCAAAATGCATTCCGGGTGGTTGGGGGGCTTAAATCGATTTTACATGGTCATGATCCACTCTATGCTGTTCTTGCTTTCATCAGAACAACCTAAAGAGTCCAGAGAGACAATACTACTGTCAGTGCAGTCTGCTCATAACTCTGTGACAATATGCAGGTGATGTATGCAGAAGTAAGTAAAGCGGCGCAAAACAGTGACACGCCCGAATGAAAAGGTTGAATGTTCTGATTCATCAAATTCGATGTGAAAACCAGACATTTCGAAATTTGCGACACAAACTAGCCAAAAAGAAAAAATATGATAAAGTACCACTCACCGCAAAATGGCTGACGTAGCTCCCGAATGTACGCTAGATGCGTATGCCTCGCCTGCTTTGGTTGCCCCCTACCATTTCTTTTTCTGTGGGCATTATTGATACATGTACAACCCACTGACATATACATGGCAATGACATAGCTTTTTTTTTTTTTGGTTACTTTCAATAAGATAAGTAAATTCTGCTCTGTTCATAGCGAAAAACGTAGTGACGTCACGAAAAAAGGAAACAAGAAATAAAAAAAAAAAAAGAATTCTGGTTTTCTCCGTATTATGTTATATCTGACGACACTGACTCGTAAGTAGAAGTAGAAAATGGATTTATTGAGTACAGCAGATGCATAAGACAAGGAACAAATGGGCGTCCGTAAAATGAACACCCCCGCCCCTTAAACCTCACTTTATATAGAGAAAACTGGTGTTAACGGGTGTATACATCATTTTACTTATTGCGTCTCCAAAACATAGGTTGTGGGTGCTCGTTAGAACCGCCTCAATGAGGCGGTTTTAACTATAGTTGCAGTATAAATAATAAAAAAATCACGGATTTTCATCTGAAAAGTAGCCATTTGGAGATGTAAATATGCACTCTGTCGCACTATTACACTTTGTGTTGAAACTTGTATTATAGTATTCTCGTGCTGTTTACTTTATGTTGTAAACCTAAGTAACAGAATAAGCATGTAAGCTATCATAATGGCAAAACATTCTGTATCATAACATAGGGGCATTTGAAAACTAAGCCAAAACACGGCTACACTTTGATTGGCCAATTCGTGTTATCACTGCTCACGATCTTGATATATAACGCTTCAACTTCCTATGTATTGAATTCATACTGTCTTCAGTTGGTGAGATGGCCAGTTTTCAATACTTTCTGGTCGCAAACTTCTAACACAGCGACTTGAGCCACGTGCGTTGTAATAAACAAAAGGACCAAGCTGGTCCTGTATCGCTCACCTGAGCTAACAGATTCAAAGTTTCAGGAAGTGCCAATCTTTACTGAAGGATTAATGGAAGGACATGGTGATGACAGGGTTAGCAATTTCTGCAAATCAAGTAGAATGTAACTCTATGATAAATAGGCTGACCTCACCAGTTTTCAAACTTATTCAAGCTTTTATTCCCGACTTGCTAAGAAGATCCGATATAAAATGATGGGGCTATGGTGATGACAAGTTCAAAAATAAGCAATTAACTGTTGCAATCAAAGGGATGTTATTCAGTAACAAATAGGCAAACCTCACGAGTTATCATACTCCTCCGAGCTTTTCTGCCTGACTTATTTGTTTGTAAGTTTCATGAAGATCCGATCAAAACCGAAGGGGCAGCAGTGCTAACAAGGTAGAAAATAGGCATTTTTAAGCAATCAAAGGCACGTAACTCTATGAAAAATGTGCCGACTTGGCCAGTATTCAAACTCATCCAAGGTTTAATTCCCAGCCAACTTACATATAAGTTTCAGAGTGAGTGAGTGTTTGAGTTTTACGTCCCACCAACAGCTACGATCATATGGAGACGGGACCTCGGTTTAAAGACTCATCCGAAAGTCTGGAGAAGCCCGGGATCGATCCTGCGACCCCTGGTTTACAAGGCGAGTAGCGTAACCAATGCACCACGGAGGCTTCTATATAAGTTTCAGAAAGATTCGATCAAAACTGAAGGGGCTACGGTGATGACAAGGTCAAAATTGGGCATTTTTAGCAATCAAACGGATGTTACTCTAAGATAAATGGGCGGACTTGGCCAGTTTTCGAGCTCATCCGAGGTTTCATCCTCAGCCACCTTACATATAAGTTTCAGACAAATCCTATCAAAACCGAAGGGGCTACGGTGATGACAAGGTCAAAAATCAACATTTTCAGCAATCAAAGGGACATAACTCTACCATAAATAGGCTGACTTGGCCTGTTTTCGAACTCATCCGAGATTGTATCCCCAGCCACCTAACATATAAGTTTCAGAAAGATCCGATCAAAACTGAAGGGGCTTTGGTGATGACAAGGTCAAAAATCGACATTTTCAGCAATCAAATGGACGTAAATCTATGATAAATGGGCCAACTTGGCCGGTATTCGAACTCATCCTAGGTTTTATCCCCAGTCACCTTACATATAAGTTTCAGAAAGATCCGATCAAAACTGAAGGGTCTATGGTGATGACAAGTTCAAAAATCGAAATTTACAGCCATCAAAGGGACATAACTATATAGTTAATGGGGCGACTTGGCCGGTTTTCGAACTCATCCGAGGTATATCCCCAGCCACCTTACGTATAAGTTTCAGAAAGATCCGATCAAATCTGAAGGGGCTACAGTGATGACAAGGTCAAAAATCAACATTTTCAGCAATCAAAGGGACCTAACTCTATGATAAATAGGCCACCTTGGCCGGTATAAAAACTCATCCAAGGTTTTATCCCGAGCCACCTTACATGTAAGTTTCAGAAACATCCGATCAAAACTGAAAGGGCTACGGTGATGACAAGGTAAAAAATCGGCATTTTCAGTAATCAAAGGGACGTTATTCTGTGATAAATGGACCATCTTGGCTGGTTTTCGAACTCATCAGAGATTTTATCCCCAGCCACGTTACATATAAGTTTCAGAAAGATTCGATCAAAACTGAAAGGGCTACGGTGATGACAAGGTCAAAAATCAGCATTTTCAGCAATCAAAGGGACGTTACTCTACGATAAATGGACGGACTTGGTCGGTTTTCGAACTCATATGAGAATTTATCCCCAGCCACCTTACATATAAGTTTCAGAAAGATCCGATCAAAACTGAAGGGGATAAGGTGATGACAAGGTCAAAAATCGGCATTTTCAGCAATCAAAGGGATGTAACTCTATGATAAATGGGCCGACTTGGCCGGTTTTCGATCTCATCCGAGGTTTTATCCCCAGCCACCTTATATATAAGTTTAAGAAAGATCCGATCAAAACTGAAGGGGCTACCTGAAGGGGCTACGGTGATGACAAGCATTTTCCCATTGTAAGTCTATGGGACCTTGTGATTGCCATAGCAACCAAAGTTTTCATGTGATTTAAAAAACAATTATGTCATCAATGCCCCACCAGCGGCATGCTACAGATGAGAAATGATTGAGATCAGCCTGCAGGCTGCAGAATTATAGCTGCTCAAAAGTGTGGACGGACGACGGACGGACGACAGAGGACCCACTTTACTATAAGCTCCCCTGGAGCCTTTGGCCCAGGTGAGCTAAAAATACGACAGAAATTCATACAGTGCAAAAATTATTTGGCTAAATACTTAACAGATTTAACAAAGACTTACCAAGTTTATGAACGGTAGTGTAAGTAATTGTAACTTGACAGATTTTGTGCATTTGAATCAAAATGTAGTATTTGCATTGCTGTGACTGAAAATGTGTTCGGTATAATGATACAGAATGTTTTTAGCATCACCAACTAACGCTGGTTGGCTGATTTCTCGATATTTATTTAACAACATTCGCTATTATTCTACATAATACAGGGCTTTCAAATTTAGTTTGCAGCCTCTGCGTTGTAATCGGTAACGAAGCTACGTGCGTTGTATCGAAATATCAAGATTTTTCTTTTTCCCAAAAGATATGACGAAAGTTGCATAATGGCTTCTGGATTTCATTACCGTTTTTCACAATTTGTCGACCAGAACACCAGCTAAATCGTGTAGTTACATAGGACGACCGGACCAAAGTGAAAATACAGGTGAATCTGTGTTGAAGGGCAACTTTCTTTTTGGGTCTATTTTTCCATATTCCGTTTTTCAAACTTTTTGCCAAGCTATCCGTTTTGGGGTTTCCGGTACAAAAAGGGTTAATACGTTTGCCCAAGATTTCAAAATGTCAAGTGAACATATATTTTGATATGCTCCAATAGTTTTGGGTCATTTTCATCAGTGGTACATTTTTTCTGGTTTTTGCAGCAAATATGGTCATAGTTTAGAATTTTAAACAATGTTCCTCGGTGCTAAAACTAAAAATCCAAAGGTAACATACAATATTTACAGGGTTTTCCCCAACGCAAAATAATGTATTAACTCCAAACAAGATCCGGTAGAAAGAATTTACATTTTTATGTAGGTGGTTACTTTAATATTGTGTAGAACTGTCAAACGTTTCTACGGACAAATCTTTGCAAAGGCTGTCATGGCGGTCAGACATGCTTTCCAAGACTGTCTAATAGCAGGGTTTACATGGTAAGATTAGTCTTGTATGACTAATCTTAAAAGACTCATCTTGTCGTGTAAACGGGCCTTAAATTACCACCCAGTGGTGAGGGAAAATCCCTAGAAATTCAAGAATGAGAAAGAATCTGCCATGAACAATATAGGCCCATTTACACGAACAAACTTTCGTTCCCCCTTTGTATACAGGCTCCAAATGCAATTTGGTTTCAATCAGTACAGCAGTTTAAGTGGCGAAGAAAATAAAAAAATTCTGAATCTGAGCCATCCAGGACAAAGTTCAGTAAATGGCCTTGACCTTTGGAATAAATTAACTCCCATTCAGCTGATTGCAAATATCATTTCTGATACCACAGGCAACCATGCATTCAGAAATATCCACCGTTTTATGTTTTTCCATACTAATGTCTAAGTGACCAAATTTGACCTTGACGTAAAACGGGTCAAGATCAGCCAAAGGTCATCATCTGAACAAACTCTGAAGGCCCGGAGTCCCCGACGCTGCATACCAAGTTTCAAGGTCATCTTCCATTTGGTTCCTGAAAATAAGATTTCTAAAGTTTTACCATATATGGCCATGGTGGCCAATATGGGCATGGTGGCCATATTGGTCATGTGACCCAGTTCTTACAAACTTTTCTCCCCCCTTTTCATGGAGGCTCTACATGTAATTTGGTTTCAATCAACCCAGCAGTTTAAGTGGAGAAGATAAAAACACTGAATCTGAGCCATCCAGTACAAAGGTCAGTAAATGACCTTGACCATTGGAATTGATAAACTTCCATTCAGCTGACTGCAAATATCATTTTTGAGGACACAGGCTACCATGCAATCAGAAAAATTCACTGTTTTGCCTTTATTCCATGCAAATGTCTAAGTGGCCAAGTTTGACCTTGACATAACCAAAGGTCATCATTTTAACAATTTCAGTAGGGTCTCAAGCCCACAATGCTGCATACCAAGTTTCAATGTCATCGGCAATTTGGTTCCTGAGAATATTTTTAAAGGTTTTTACCATATATGGGCATGGCGGCCAGCTTGGTCATGAATGCGACCAAGATCCCATGAACAAACTTTCATTCCCCCAACCCATGGAGAACCTACATGTAATTTGATTTCGATTGGCCCAGCAGTTTCTGAGAAGTAATTTGAAAATGTGGACGTGGACGCTGACGATGGAGGGTGGACCATTGCCTATACTATAAGCTACTCAGGAGCCTTCAGCCCTGGTGAGCTAAAACAACACTTACCGGTACATCTATATGGTCATTTTTCTATATAATCTACCTTATTTGTACACTTCAACTATTTACCTTGTTCTGAAAAGGACAGTTTACTACCTGATGTTTTGTCTCAAAAAAGCTTCATGGGTGCCAAACTGTTTAGGCCCTGAGATGACACATTCTGCTGCGTTTCATCTGGGTCTTCACTGTTTGCTCAGGCGCCGTGTAAGTCTAACATAAAAATGAGCCAGTGCACAGCATTTCCTACAATTAACATGTGCACCCAACAAAGACTCAGATCAGCCTGCTCTTCCACGCTGTCTGATCAGAATCTTCATTGTGCACTGTAAGGGTAGCTAAGGGCCCAATGCTCCTTCATGCAGCAAGAGAAGTCTCTGGTCAGACTATATGGATGCACAGGCTGATCTGATTCTTTGCTGGTTGCACATGAAAATTGTAGGAAATGCTGTGGCCTGCCTCAAATGATCAATACAGTACCTACCTGTATGTAATTTCCTGTGCAAAATCAATTGACTCTGATTCTTTGTTGAGAATCCACACCAGTCACACAGGTAAAGTTTGTTGTCAAAATGAATAGCCTGATGGGTCTGCATTCCACCCTTAGTTGTAAACCGCTTGTTACATACATCACAGACAAACTGGCGACCTACAAAATTCATTATTTTACTGTCACTGTCAGACTGGATCCAGATTCATAGAACAAAATATAATACAAAGAAATAATAAATTTGTTTCACAATCCAGCAAGGTGTCCAAAATGTGCAGGGACAATGGCAGACAGTGTAGACCCTAAACAGACTGTTCCAGAACAGTCTGATCTGGATTTACATCGTTTGCTTAGGCCTGTTTGTCCAAATACTTAGACTTATTATGGTACTTAAAGAAAACTGGTATTTATGGGTTATACATTTTTTTTCTTATTCTTATGCTCAACATGAATTGTGGTTGCATGTAAGACCCTGCTAGCATTCTACATAAATCTACAGCGTTCCCTCTTTAATTGCACGCCGGTGGGTCAGGCCTCAGATTCTATGACGGCTCCAACGTAAAGGCTTATTGAGAATTAGAGAGATCTAATTCAAGGTAATGTTGGTTGTTGCCTGATGCTCTGTCTCTGGTCGGGCTCATCGGAGTCTAACTGTTGGTTTTCTTTTGCTCCAGCATTTCAGTGGTTTCTTGCTGTCGAGTCCTCACCGTTGTCTCACCTCTGTGGTTCTTTGATTTTTGTGTTCACGGAGATGTTGCACTGATGAGTTAGGAGGCCTTCATGCGGACTGAACAAATTATTTGTCTAAATCGCGACGGAAGTAAGGGCGAGGATTGTGGCCACGTAAAATCGATTTAAGCCCCCCAGTGGAAATCTTCCACTGACCGTTCCAAGGCGGCTCTTCTGTGGCGATTTATTTATGTTGTTGTTTGTTACTTACTGTGTGTATCACTTGTGTCTTTTGGTTTTGGATGACCATATGGCCATTTTGTGGGAAAGTAACTGTCCTTATGGCCTTCCTTTGTTTGGGTTTCCATTATGGTCTGGTCGCTTAATGTTTGTATTTCTTTCCCTTTGGTGTCTTTTATGGGTGGAGTAAGTTAATTGTATCAATTCCTGATCTTTGTTTTACTTCTACTTTACTTATGTAGATTGCTTACTGGGGAACTGCTTTAAGATTGTGGCTGCGAAAAATCAATTTAAGCCCCCAGTGGAATTTGTTTCACTGACGATTCCAAGGTGGTTCTTCTGTCGAGGTTTATATGTGCTATGGTTTGTCTTGAGTGTATGTATTGCTTATACATTTTTGTTTTGGATAGCCAATTGGCCATTTTGTTGGTAAGTGACTGTCCTAAAATTTGGCTTTCCACTATTGGTGTTTCCATTAGGTTCTAGTTAATTCATGTTTGTGTTTCTTTCCCTTTGGTTTCTCTGATAGGAGCTGTGGGCTAATTGTATTGATTCCTGAACATCGCCTTAACTTCTATTTAAGAAATAGATCAGCTCTAACTGTGATTTGTTGACTAATAAATCACACTTTGGAGGTCAGTTGTAAAGTAGACAAATCACGAGCGCGTAGCGCGCGTGATTTGTCTACTTACAACTGACCGACAAACTGTGATTTATTACCTAACAAATCACTGGCTAGAGCTGATCTATTTCGATTCTAACACGCTGAAACTCGGCAATAATGCTGTTGTTTCCTTCAAAAATTCTCACAACTTTTCGCCATTATTAGAAGAAATCCCGCTAAAATTATCGACTGAAACACATGCATTTATACCCTTTTCTAATGTTTTCGTTGCGAGAAAATGACGTTTCACCGTCTAACGTCAAGGAAATCGACTAATGACGTCATAAATTAGCAATTTTAATGACGTCACTCGTCACGCTCTTCCTAGCCGTGATTTGTTGTAGAATAAAACACAGCCGTTTTCCATTGCCTATATAGGCGCGCTGTGTTAGAATAAATAGTAGGCATAATATATAAGGGTGATTCTTCACTAGTTTGCAAAACAGGCGTGTGTCTAATTTTTTCATTTTTTTTACTGATTTGGTTACAAAAATGTCATAATTGCATTAACTGAATGTTTAGCAGATAGATCAGGGAGATAAAATAACGTAACTTTTCATTGATACATGTATCTGTTTCAAATTGTTTTATTTTGATTTTTTTTTTTTTTTGTAAAATAATGCTGATTTTTGCTAGCAAAAAATTGGAGATGACAGTGGTGTGCATCTTTGCACTTTAATCTTGAAGACGTCTTCTGCCTTTTTTTAAATGCTGGTTAAGCTTTAATGTGAAGAAAGGTTAAAAAAAGTGGTAGAAAGTTTAAATGTAACTACCGGTAAATGTTTGAGAAGGCGCAAAACTGTTGCAAGAATAAATGCCTTTAAGATATGTTATCCATCCTATATTTTATTTTTTACCAGGTGGGGGGGGGGGGGGGGCTGGTACAGTGTAAAACATTAGACCAATATGTAACATCAGTCCAAGAAGTAACTAAATCCATCAAGTGGTTTTAGAGTTACAGATTAGAGCAATAGAAAACTTTAACCAAAAACTTTAACTGAGTGACGTACATGAATATGCCAACGCAAGTGTGTTCTGTTCGTTCCTACAGACGAGCTAAAAATCAACAGTGGGCAGAAAAATAATCTGCCTCGTAGTAGAGTACCACTCAAGGATTTTGTTTTTGTAAAGCTTTTATGAAACTATCTGTAACAGCTGAGCAATTAGTGCCCATTATAAGACTATAGATACCAACTGTAGCATAAGAAGCCTCCATAATGTAGCAGATTAGCTACTTCCCTTGCAAACCAGGGGTCGTTGGATCGATTCTGGGATTCTACCGAATTTCTGAAAAGGCTTTAAACAAGGTCCCGTCCCCTTATGATCCAAGTTCTTGGTGGGATCTAAAACTCAAACTCACACACATACTAACTTTAGGACACACAATTGAAAAGCTCATTTCATAAAGACCCCCCACACCATGGATGTAATATACGGAACTAGGGTCCATTTGCCCTTATGGTCTCAGAAGAGATTATTCTTTGTGTGGACAAACCCTTCAGATCACTGCCTACCCTGTAGGCTTCTTTAACCCTTATCATGCTGATCACGACAACGATGGCTTCTGATCAGATCTACACTGTCTGTAAAGTGTTTGTCATTCAGTTTGTAAATTTGTAGGAATAAATTACATCAAAAAATCTGATTAATTCAAAGTCAAAAATGAGTGTGGCTAAATCAATTATTCAGCGAGATAAGGGTTAACAACAATATCCCTCTTTGACACTCCCCAATATCTGCAATTAAGGCGTAACTATACCAAATTTAGTGACACAGAGACCTTTCTGATATTTAATCTTCATCAGTGTGTCTCAACCCCAAAGTTATGAAACCGAAATGGATGATTGGCAAGACTCGGCAAACACAGCACATCCCCCTCCGAGCACACACCGACCGACGTAGCTCATGAGACAGGTCAACTGGAGGCATCAGGCAAGAGACCCCCACCCGCGGACTTATAGGCGTCCCCCACCGAGCCAACATCAGCAAACATGGCCCACCCTCCACGGAAGTCCCGGGCATCAGGAAGGAGATGTTCAAAGTAGCGAGACTTGCAAAATTTAAAATAAAACAAAACAGAGGCAACCAAATCCGCTAAGATACATGTCTCACCTGACAAGTTAGTCTTAGTTTTAGAAAAAATAGAATTTTATACCGCAAAAATTAAAGATATAATATAGCTATTTAAATCAGTACCTGAGTACTGACGTCAACACCGTAGTATCAACCTCAGCACTAAGGAACTGATACTGAGTTGATGATACCCTCGGGGACGAACGAATCATCCACCAGCAGAGATATCGACCCAGTGGTTGCAAATAAGGCGTAACTATACCAAATTTAGTGACACAGAGGCCTTTCTGAATCGACCCAGTGGTTGCAATTAAGGCATAACTTTACCAAATTTAGTGACACAGAGGCCTTTCTGCAAATATGATTACCGTCACGAAAACAGGCCTATATATATTTGACCCATTTGCACCTCACTTTTATGAAGTAAAACTGGGGTTTACAGGGGTAAACCTTATTTTTCTTATTTCTCCTCTAAAATATAGATTGTGGATTCCTGTTAGAACTGCCTTGTCTAAAATATAGATTGTGGGTTCTTGTTAGAACCGCCTTGACGAGGCTGTTCTAACGAGTACCCACAATCTATATTTTGAGCAGAAATAAGAAAAATACCACATTTTTGCATCTTGAAATTTTTTGAACATGTTGAAGGTAAAATTTACAATGTATTGGTATAGGCGTTTTTTCGTAATGAATACCTTCATGCAATTTTTTATGGCAGCTCAGCTGGTTCTCAGTGCGGAATGCTTTATGACAAATTTCACAGGAATATGGCCTTTCATCTGTATGTTCCATCTGATGCCGTATAAACAACCCCATCCTCATACCCTGAAAGTCACAGCCTTCCTCAGGACATTTATATGGAGGACCTTCTGTGTAATGCTTTTTCACATGAAGACACAAGTCTCTCATTAAAGATGCGCTGAAGTCACAGTGTTTACAAGTCAACATGACTTTTAAAGTATGTACCATTTCAACATGTCTTCTCATGAATTTTTCATTCTTCGTTTTATAGTCACAATCTTCTTCTGTACATTTAATAAATGGTCTATCTTTCATCCTGCTAGGCCTAGTATCTGGTGTTTTGGCTTTCTGAATGTTATCTTTTATTTGCTTTCTTCTGTAAACTGAATTTTTATTACCTTTTAACCTAGCTTTTCTCTGAGACAATTTAGACTTAGATTCTGTTGCCATTTCCTTGCTAAACAATTTACTTAAAACCTCATTATTGCACAGCTCATCACTACTATGATGTTCAATATCGGATATATAATGATCTGTATCAATGTTTTCATTTTCACTGTTATTTTCTTCCCTTTCTACTTTCACAATTTTGACATCCTCATTATCTGTAACCACAGGATTTGGAGGCAGAGACTTAATTTTTGTCTTTAAAGTTCTCTTCTCTTTTTTACCATTCACAACATTTTTAGACTTTGTTTTCTTTTCTGTCTTTACTTTCTTCACACAAGCAGATTCACCAGTTACTTTATCACCTCCCTTGGTGTGCTTCTTAGGCCTTCCCTTTCTCCTTGACTGCTTCTTTTCTTCTACTGCTTCTCTGGAATTTGTTTGTTTTAGGTTATTTTGGGCATCTGTTTCTCCAACATTTTCATCTTCTGCCATTTCTTTTTCAATAATATCTGTTGTAACCAATTCTTCCTTTATAGATGTTGAAGTATTTTTTAAGTCTGAAGGATTACCAACATATGAACTGAGAAGTGGAATTTCATTAACTTCATTGAAACAAGTGAAGTCAATGTCTGTATTAAAACAAGCATCTTTCTTCAATGGAATGTCTGAGTCTGAAGTTCTTTTCTGACTAGAGAGGTTATCAAAAGTGACTTTGAAATTAACAGCACTGTCTAGTGTCTCAGATTCTGAGAGCACCTTAGGGAAGTCTGTGTCAGTAACATCTTTATAAACCAAATGGAGACTTTCATAGGTATTGGTGTAAGGACCAAGTTGCTGGAATGACAGATATAACTTATGCATCAACTGAAACAGGCAAAATTCATTAGCTGTGAACAAGTTATCTGACTCTTTTATTAACCTTATTATATCTAACGGCGGCATTGTCCAGTTGATGCCAGACAGTATGTGTAATACCAATTTTTCTCTCTCTTCAGTATTATATCCCACCCAGTGAGAAATAAGTCCTAGTTTGATCTCAACATCACTTGATCCAAGTTTCAGAATATTTAACAGTTTGTAAAACTTCACAGGTGGCATGCATAGAAACTCCGTCTGCTTAACAATTGTGGAAAAATTTTGTCTCCCGAAATCAATTATTTCATTTGCTGTTCCTTTTAAGTCATATGTATGGCACACTAGCAATCTACTGACAAAATTACTGACATTAAGTGTTCTGTTTATGAAATCCTCACAGAGTGAAGTGAGTGATTCCACTTCGAACTGTTTGGCCAGCCCAAGAAAATCAACAAAGCTGCTTTCTTTAGGTATTATATCACCACTGTATAGGAAGTCCATGAATTCTAAGAAGACACTTGGAGCCAGGTGTTCTACAAGGATACTCTCTTTGTCTCCAGCTATTTGTGGATTTAGCAAAGAAGAGAAGTAAGGGCTCTGAGCTGCCAACACCACTTTATGGGCCTGGAAAATATTTTCTCCAACTTTAACTACAACATCACAAAACTGGCTTTCATCCTTAAATTGCTTAAGCTTTGGAAGAATATTAAATTCATGTCTATTGTTCTGAAAGTGTGGTACTCTATCTGGTTTTGGTCTGTTGACAAGTAAACCTGGCGACTCTATCTCCAAATATTCCTTTCCAAATGAAGAATCTGATAAATTCCATGCCATTCTTCCTCCAAAAACTGATATGGAGTCATGTATCCAAATTTTTTAAGTTAGTGATTCTCCATGGCACGAGAAAGCCTGTCCCTCATTTTTTCAGCAACTCTCTGAAAGGTAAAATTTAGAAACCAGTGAACCAATAAAATCAGCAAGCAGTTAAAAGACCACAGCAAGGACTCCAATCTGCATACACACCTGGGTCCAGTTGTTCAAAACTAGGGCTGGCTAATCGGAGCTGAAACGATAATCGATTGTCTTCCTGTCATTGCGATCGATAATCGCCCAGCAAACAAAATATATGGGGCACATCTGGGTCCCATATTGGAATCCATGTGGGTCCTATATGGGCATTTCATATAGGGCCCATACGGGATTTGCAACACGGTTCCACCTGGGACCCAAATTGGCCAGCCCATATGGCCAGCATATGTGGGTCATCGCATATTTATAATCAAGAGAAAAGCTTTATACAAATACAGTCCAACCTGTATTAAGCAAGCACCTACGGGATAACCAAAATGTGTTTGCTTAAGGCAGGTGCTTGCTTAATACAGGTGAAATTTAACAAATTTGCCATTTATGGGAACTGAATGCCTGCTTGCTTAATACAGGTTGCTTGCTTAATAGAGGTGGCCAATAAGACAGGTTTTACTTAATCTTCTTTGTTCCAGCCCACTTGATGGGTTAGGTCCCAACATAGAGAGACCCACATGTGCAACTTATTGCACATGTATACAGTTAAGATGCCTTAAATACTAAGACAATCTTTTCAATAACTAGAATTGGTAAGTTCTTGTGTGATTATATATCGCCCTCAAATTACTGGGACAAACAACGAGTTCTAATAAAAACATAACCTAAAACATTGTCCATGTCGTGCAAATATCTAAATGGAAGTTAATAGATATTTTCATTTTGTGATGTATAAAACCATTTATTTTATTTAATTATTGTCGTCAGTATCTGCATTTATATCAGCAAATTAACTTCTTTTACATTAAGCTTAACTAATGGCACAGTTGTTCCCCATATTACCAATATCGAGCCAAGCCCCCGCCCATCGGGGCTTGAAGAAATATATGGGCTGCATGATGCTTCCACGCAGAGCTGAATCCGGCCCGCATACTAGTACTGGTAAACCGCTTAGAGGATCTAAGCCTGTCCAGGAACCGCGGTGCGAGGTGGACCGTCCATGCTAATAAACCCTATTGGTTTCATTTGGCGACAGGGCTTGAGATGTCATTTCATCTCAATGTCGGGTAAAAGTCCCACAAAATTGGAAGCAACGTCTCCAAAATGACCTTTACAGTGTTGACGGGGACGTTAAACCTCAAATCAAACAAACAAAAACCCATATCGAGCCCATACGGGTCCCGTGTGGTAGAAAGCAGATATCAGCGGAATAATTTGGTCTAATATCTTTACCACATAGGAGCCATTTTAGGCCCATTTACGTATCCTGAAATTGTATGGTATCTTAGATTATTGCAATTTCATCTCAGGTATCGAATGTTGAGTATACGGGACCCATATGAGTCTCATATTGGCGAAAAAATCCTATATGGGACCCATGTATGACCCCCAGAATCTGCCCATATGGGTCCCGGATATACATGCTTGCTGGGCGATTAGTAATCACTGAAAATGTGTCTTTAAGCTAATGATGCTTTGAACAACTGGGCCCTGATCAGAGACTAAACTGTTCCAAAAGCCTTTTTATGCTATCCACACACTGTCCACAGCAAATCAAACACTCTGATCAGATGCTGCATAGACTGGTCTGTATCTTTACAGGGTTAAAAGTAGTAGTACAGGATAAAGCAATAATTACATGTTACAGCATAGCAACAAAAAGGAGGGTATTTGCCATTTGGTGATTATTGAAGGGTAATTTTCCTAATTTCTCACAATGATTACCACATGTTATCGTGACTCATTTGCATGTTTTTCTAATGAGTCCTGTGGACTATGTCCCAGTTTTATGAGTCTCACTGACAAAATTCAGAGCACTGTTTCCTTCAAGTACATGTACATTTTATCTCTAAATAATGAAAAGTTCTGGGACTCCCAAGAAGAGATGTCGCATGACAGCATACCTTGCCTGTTTCGCCTCTTCAAGGAAAATACATGTATCAGGTGAAATCAATGAACTATGAAATATAGGTCACACTGACCAAGTCATATTTTGAGGTCAATTATCAATGCATGGAACATATATTCCAGGTATGACATTTATCCCATCAAATAGTAACTTTTGATAAGCTCGTTGAACCATGTGTAAAAATAGGTCACACTGACTTAGATATACATGTCGGGGGTCATCCTAGGCCCAGGAAGCAGGGAGAAGTGACTTCTCCCTCCAGCCCTGACAGGGCGAAATGAGGGACAAGAGGGAGAAGCAGGGCTCGAGAAAAACGACTAAATTACGGAAATTGTCGAGTTGAATTATCGGTAATTTCCGTAAATATCGTGTTTTCTTTTGCAATTTTGAAATACAGTGTGCGGTTTGATATCGTTGCGAAATACATACCAATACTGCTGTTGCACTTGCTGAATGAATATGCACATCGGTATTTCGATTATAGCAGCAGTAATTGCTTACATGGTTCAGACATGAGAGACTTCATCTACTTTCATTTTCTCGATGTCCCGCACACTCAGCCACAGGTAAGGCTGCCACGATTAATCGGATAATCGATTAATTGATCGATAAATTCCAGAAATATGATTATCGATACTGATTTTTCGTAATCGATTATTTTCTTAGTAGAATTTACTAGCCAAAGATATTTCTTAAATAGCCGGATGAGTGGCAAATAGTGCAGACCCTGATGAGACGCCGCGTTCTGCGGCGTCTCATCTGGGTCTACACTGTTTGCTCCGGCCTGTCTATGCAAAACCCTAGAGTGAAGTACAGCATATGGTAAGAGTCCTATTCAGACAGAAAGCCAGACAGGTAAAATAATGACCAAATCTCCATTGATTACTAATCGATTATTTATCGATATGGCAAGCCTGATAATCGATTATCATTTCAGCATCGATTAGCCAGCCTTAGCCACAGGAAACAACCGATATAATCTCACCCCGTGACAAGGTTGACAAAAAGCCGGTCAATATGAGTATTGACAGGGCTGATGGTTAAAACCGGTTTTAAATGGTCATTACTGGTCGATTGGTGGTCAATTGAGTCGATTAAATCACAAGAGTATATGCCGTTGTCCTGTTGTTATCTGGTCTTAAAAGCTTTCCCCCTACATCATATGCACCAGGTTGGACTATATTTTTATCAGTGAACAAGACAAAATAGTTTTTAATCACAGTAATTATTTGAGGTCTGTTTTTTTATTTGATCAGAAGTCAAATGACATTGCTGGTCAACTAAGAGGTTCGATGGACCCACTGAACTGTAGACAGGCCTGTTCTTTTCAATCAAACTTCATAATTATCCTTTATTCCTTTATAGGTTAGATCAATTGCTCATATTTTGATTTACTGGAATATGAATAGGCTGAATTTATAATGAATTTTAAAGGATTTATGAAATGTCAAAAAAAGAAGAATTATTGTTCCAGATTGTACCATCTTTGATCATAAACTTTTTAAGGTTACATCAAAAAGCAGTTCACATATAATTTTGATGTTAAGGCAGAAAATTATCACATACACATATTGACAAACATGAAATACACCTGTGATTAAATTAATCTTTAGACCTGTGAAGTAGTTAATCTGTAAAAGGCTGTAATTATTAACCAAACAATGTTTGAAGATTCACTGATGTCTTTGAAGTATATTAAAGTATCTGCAACACCTGTAAATTGCTGTCAAAACATAATAAAAGCTACCCCATGCCACTCTAATTGCCAAAATGACCAATCACATGTCCCTAATAGGGGTATTATACACTGACACCAGGCTTTATTCCTAATGTGTCGCCCCCGCCCATAGGGGTTTGAAGAAATATATGGGCTGCACGATGCTTCCACGCAGAGCTGAATCCGGCCCGCACACTAGTACTGGTAAACCGCTTAGAGGATCTAAGCCTGTCCAGGAACCGCGGTGCGAGGCGGACCGTCCATGCTAATAAACCTTATTGGTTTCATTGGGCAACAGGGCTTGAGATGTCATTTCATCTCAATGTCGGGTAAAAGTCCCACAAAATTGGAAGCAGCGTCTCCAAAATGACCTTTACAGTGTTGACGGGGACGTTAAACCTCAAATCAAACAAACAAACAAATTCCTAATGTGTGAAATTTATCTGCAATCTAGATAGTACATGTATCTTATCATCACGCTTACTGAAGGTATCAAAAGCGCATGAAACATGAAGACCCAATTTTGAACTTCTTCAGTATTTTGGAAGACAAATAAGTGCAAGATGCAAAGACTAATATTGAAGTTAGTGCTAAGGTCTTAAGACTGATGAGTCATAGACAAAAATGCTAAGGGCTAATTTTAAAAGCCAGAAAGTATTGCTATTAGGAGGCCACTTGAAGAAATAACATCTGATACTCTCATCAAATGGTCAGCCTGCAGCAAAGAGACCAATACTTGAATAGACTAGTTTCAGTAGCTTTGGCATTTCAACACTAAAAATATGCAATTGACCACTAAATATTTCAATCGACCAGTATTGACCACTCTTGGAGTATTGACCGGGGCAGTTTTATCCGGTTAAAACCACCCCTAGTTTTGACCGCCCAACCTTGCCTCGTGGAATGAGTCACGTTGTGTAGTCGGGTGGGAGTTTCGATCTGTGCGACTGTGATATTCCGGCTACTTGCTGCAGGTGCAATGTTTTTTTTTTTTTTTTTTTTTTTTTTTTTTCTTGGTGTTTGTTGTTGTTGTTGTTGTTGTTTTTTGTTGTTTTTTTTTGGGGGGGGGGGGGGGGCGGGTTCTTTTCATCTATCATTGCCTATATTCCCTTTTTTCTAGTTCCCATCTTTCATTTTACACATTTTCTGCCTGTTTGATCATTTTGAGTCAGCATCTGATCACGTTTTATTTGTTTAAAATTCTATCGTATATTGATATGTAAACGTTTTACATGCGTCAATCATATTACCAAAATCGATCGTTTCATGCTGCATGGTTCAAGTGGCCATGAAATAAGATCAAAGATGCCGATCTGGACTCACACGATTCACATATTTATATAATGAACTGATCTGACAACTTGTGCTCAACGCTACAGGTGGTCAGTTTCTGACTCGAACAATTAACACATGCAGTTGGATTAATAATTATCGGATTATCAATAGGTGTTTTGTAATCAACTTTATGCCTTTATCGATGGATATTACCAGGCATTTGAAAAGCTGATCCTGGAAACGTAATTTTTTGTTTTGTTTTGTTTTGGTTTTACGGCCCTTTCAAGATTATCTCACTCATGTCGAGTCGATCGTTAATCAGAGGTGGGCGAAAACCGGAGTACCCGGAGAAAAACCACCTGACCTTCCGGTGCAGAACTTGGCGTCTCACATATGACCCGAGCGAGGCTCGAACAACAGCGGTGAGAGACCTAATGATGAATAGTCAGCGCTCTTAACCACTAGGCCACGGAGGCCCGTCCTGGAAACGTAGTGAAAAAAGTTGAAAAAAAAAAAAAAAAAACACAGGGTGAAGTCAACTTCTCTTTTCTAGGCTGGTAAGGCGAAGTTCTTGAACTTAAAAACTTCGGGCGAAGAAGTCGCCCCCTCGGCTGATACCTGCATGTATTTTACCGTCAACCATCTGGTCACATGGAACTTATAATCCAGGTATGAAGTTTTTCCATTGTATTTAATAAAATTCAAACTATAAGGAAAAATCACTGAATCATGAAATATATGTTACATTGACTTAGATATATTTTGAGGTCAATCTTCAGGTCAGACAGAACTTATATCCCAGGTAGGACATTTCTCAATCAAATATCAGGCAAAGTGGTGGATATGTTAAGAGCAGCAGGTGATGAGGGTGCCTCAATGATCCGTGACCTTGCAGCTTCAATCATCCGTGATGGCAAGATACCTTCTGACATTGTCTGTCTCTACAAGGGCAAGGGTGATGCATTGGACAGGGGCAACTAACGTGGTCTCAAGCTGACAGAACAGGTCATGAAAGTCCTGGAGAGGATTGTGGATGGCTGCATTAGACAGTTGGTGTCAATTGACGACTCCCAGTTTGGTTTTGTCCCAGGAAGAGGTACAACAGACGCAATCTTTGTTGTAAGGCAGCTGCAAGAGAAGTATCTGGCGGCCAACAAGAGACTACATGGCTTTCGTAGACCTGGAGAAGGCATTTGATCGAGTGCCTCGGAAAGTCATCTGGTGGGCTATGAGAAAACTTGGTGTGGACGAGTGGATTGTGCGACTGGTCCAGGGGATGTATGCCAATGCTCGCAGCCATGTCTGTGTTGACTGTGACAGTTGGTGATGGTTATAGTGCAGAGTTCCGAGGTGAAGGTTGGTGTTCATCAAGGCTCTGGTCTCAGCGCACTGCTTTTCATCAATTTGTTTGAAGCCTTTGTCACGGGAGTTCAGCTCTGGAGTTCCCTGGGAGGACCTGTATGCCGATGATCTTGTCACCATAACTGAATCACTCCAGGAATGTGTCAGGAGGCTCTTAACTTGGAAAGAGGCAAATGGAGGAAAACGGGCTGAGAGTTAATGCAGGAAAGACGAAGATCATGATCTGTGGTACAGGCCTGGAACTCCTGCAGAGTAAGGGTCGGTTCCCATGTGCTGTATGTCGCACTGGAGTGGGCAGCAACAGTAATTTTTGCAATGGATGCAAGTTCTGGATGCACAAGAAATGCAGTGTGCTCAAGCGCTTGACAGAGGACCCTGATTACAGGTGTACATGGTGCCAAGGAACTGCATGCCCCTTAGATGGCAGACCACAGAAGGAAGTCCAAGTCGGACCTGAAAAGCTGGAAATGGTAGCTTCCTTTTGCTACTTAGTTGACATGCTCTCAGCAGCGGGTGGCTGTGATCTTTCGACCACATCAAGTGTGATAACAGCCTGGAAGAAATTCAAGGAACTGCTACCAGTTCTCTCTTCCGCCACCAGTGAACAGAAGATACAGACCTACTAGTTTTTGAGGGGATATAATTTTTGGCCGAAATATGCATGAAAGAAGTCATCAAATCAAAGTTCTCCTGTACAGACCGAGCATCTGAATGACCATTTAAGTATTTCTCCTTTGCAAATCTGAGTGCATCCTTCCTCATAGTTTCATAGTCACCTTTCTGATATGAGTACGCCTTCCTCCGAGGTTTCTTTATTGGTGGAATGTGAATTTTTAAATTAATATCCGGAGACAATATTGTGATCACTTAGGTTATCTGGGGAATGAATATCTTCAAATTGTCCTGGCAAAGTCGTAAGGATCAGATCCAATGTATTCTTATCACGGATGGGCAATTCAACAATTTGTTCCAAGCCATGATCGCTCATAACGTCAATTAATATTTGTCCTTCGGACTGATTCAGCCTTGTGCCTTGATTGCCGAGCCTGTCGGGCCAAACAATGTCTCTGAAGTTGAAGTCACCTAGAAAATGTACAGCTGGGAGTTTTTTACCCTTCTGCTGTGACTTAATGCAAACCAGCTGGTCTTTAAACAACTGGAAGTTTTCGACCGTATCATTTGGCGGTCGATACCAGCTTGCTACGAAGTGTGTTTTATTTGCAAAAACCATAACCCAGGCCGATTTGATGTCATTTTCCAGTTCCATGAAAGGCATGTGAGTGGTGTCTCTGCGAATGAGCGACATCACCCAACCAGTTACCACCATGAGAGTCTATATGGCCTTCCTTTGTTTAGGTTTCCATTATGGTCTGGTCGGTTCATGTCTGTGTTTCTTTCCCTTTGGTTTCTTTGATGGGTGGAGTAAGTTAATTGTATCGATTCCTGATCTTTGTTTTACTTCTACTTCCTATCTTTTCTATAGACACTGTACCGACAAGTTTCAGGGAAAAGCTCAGATGTGGTAATTGAACTATCAATCTTTGTTTCCTGAATAGCAACAATATGTGGTTGAGACGTATCGAGGAAAGCTAAAATTCAAGATTTTGTCCTCATTCCATTTATGTGTATACTGCAAAGTTTCAAACCTTTTATACAATTTGACTTATTTTCATCAGCAGTCAAAGATTTGCCTCTCTTATCCTCTGACAGAGGTTCAAACCTGTTTGCCTTAGTCAGTAAATTACTGTCAGAGTTTTTGAAAAAGTCAGTTCTATACATTCATCAAAGAAGGAGTCTGAAAAGTTGCACACCTCACATTTTGGACATATCCAGTGACTCAAAGTCTAAGGACCGCACCACTGCAAAGACCACAGTCCGCTTTGCAGTCTTTGCAATACCAAGTTCCAGCTCTAGATTCAATTTCTAACAATACTGTTATCCAAATCAGAACACGAGGAGTGAAAACGTTTGCTACAGTCCTCACATTCTATCCATTTCTCGGAACCTTTGCAATATTTTTGCAGAGTCTGCAGCGTAACCTTGGGCCGGGGTTAGTTTCAATGTCTCCGGGCAAGATTATGAGTAAAGCTAATAAAAATCAAAAATGAGTTCCTTTAAGAGCAATGAAAACATTCATAAGAAAGAAGATGGGTCATACTACGTAGTTTCGGCTAATAAAGCCTCATCAGTGACCCTGTAATGATCCGGCAAAGAAAGCCAGAGGAAACATACTGCAATTTTGCAAAATTCGAATAGGCAGTCGATACAAAGACTGATATAAATCAAAATGGGGTCCAAATAATTAAAAACCTGTCTAGAATATGAGTCTAAACCAATAATTTATTTCTGATATCTCAGAATATTCACGCTGATCTCAAAGGTCCAAAAGTAAAATATAAACTGCACTATGGTTGATGTACGGGGAGACGTTTTACGGCCGCCACACGGCACAACACCAGCTGCAGTGAAGGCAAATAAAAATCAAAAAATCTAAGTTGCTTCCAACTTGGTAAAGCACCCTGACAAACATGACCTTCTGTTACTCTATGATTTACGGTGTCCCTCAGGGCTCAGTGCTGGGACCGATCCTCTTCCTAGTCTATATCAATGACCTGCCGGCTGAGGTGTCAACATAGGTGCATCTGTTCGCATATGACATGTCCATGTACCTGACAATTGGAGGTATGGAAGACAGAACTGTGCTACAGAATGACCTTGACAGACTATGTGGGAGGACTAATGGTACATGGAGTTCAACCCATCCAAGTGCCAGGTGGTACGGGTGACAACAGCCAAGAAAGTAATAAATTCAGTGTACACTTTACACTGTCAAATCATGGAGGTTGTCATCAGTGCTAGGTACTTGGGGGTTGATATCTCCAGTGGTCTATCATGGAACTGTCACATAGACGGTATAACTGCAAATGCTAACCGGACCTCAGGATTCATTAAAAGAAACATCAAAACAAAAAATCCTAAGGTTCAAGAGATTGCCTACAACACCTTGGTCCGCCCTCAGCTGGAGTACACCGTCCCCATCAGGCATCCCCATACTAAGGGGAAAATACTCCAGCTGGAAAAAGTCCAAAGTACGGCAGCACACTGGACCACTATTACGGTTATGGGTAAAACATAACTGCCATGGTCGACTATCTTGGTTGGAGAACCTTAGAGCAGAGACAGGCAGATGCACGCCTTTGCCTTTTTTATAAAATTGTCCACGGTTATGTAGCAGTGCCCCTCCCCAAATACATACCTGTTGCTAAGGAAAACTTAAGGCACTGTCACTCTTTGGCTTTCCGTCAACTTCACACAACTAGATCTTTCCATTGGCTATTGTCCAGTGGAATGCCCCACCTGAAGCCGCTGCATGCTCAACAGACATGGAATCATTCAAGGTCGCAGTTAGTGAGCTGCAGCACTCCAGGCCCTAGATCCATAAGTTGTGGTTTTCTAACCTTATTTTAGCTCATCTTCACTATTTTAACCCATCATCTTTTGTCCATAAACCACTTAGAGATCAAAGCCTGCCCAAGCAAGGCGGTACGAGTCGGCCCCTTCATGCTTATAAACCCTACTGGTTTCATTGGGCTTGAGATGTCATTTCATCTCAATTTTGGGTAAAAGTCCCACAAAATTGGATGCAGCGTTGTCAAAATGACCTCTACAGTGTTGATGGGGATGTTAAACCTCAAAACAAACAAACAAATCATCTTTTGTCCCCT
The DNA here is from genome assembly GCA_963580285.1 of Lucinisca nassula. Taxonomy (NCBI): domain Eukaryota; kingdom Metazoa; phylum Mollusca; class Bivalvia; order Lucinida; family Lucinidae; genus Lucinisca; species Lucinisca nassula. The sequence goes on from OY757023.1 coordinate 83,787,725, forward strand.
TTACTATCTGCTTTTGTTTGTCTGATTTGAGGTTTAACATCCCCGTCAACACTGTAAAGGTCATTTTGTGGGACTTTTACCCAACAATGAGATGAAATGACATCTCAAGCCCTGACGCCCAATGAAACCAATAGGGTTTATAAGCATGGACGGTCGGCAGGGATTTTCCTAGTGCAACTTTGGGGCCGGTAATCGGCCCCTATTTTTCCCAAGTTAGAGACAGATATTCCCAAATTTTATAACAAATTTCCCAATTTCTAATGTTGTGCTACATTTTGATAAAAATCTCAAGAAAATTGAGCCAAAATTGACAAAGTTGCAGCTGATTTAAATTCCCAACTATAAATATTAGCGAACTGTTTTTCCCAAACCCAGCGGCCCCTAGACCCTGATTCAGAAGGGTAGGAAAATCCCTGGTCGGACTCGCACTGCTTTGCCCAGGCAGACTTAGACCTTCTAAGCAGTTTACCAGTACTCGTGTGTGGGTCAGTTTTAGCTCTATCTATCTATCTACTGATACTGCGTTGGTCACATATGATCATTACCGCAGGGGTATTTTACATACACACCAGGTTTTGCAGGATGAAATCTTACACAGTAATCATGTACATACGGTAGGGATCTTTAACCTGCACACGTGACAGGGGATGGTTCTCCCTGCACAGGGGGCCTCCAGTTAACGTCCCGATCCGAAGGAGGATGCACTTTATGACATTCATCCCTGCAAAAGATGCTAATGGAGCGTTCGGACACCGAAATTTTATTGCTGCTGCCGGGGATCGAATCCGGGACCTCTAGCATCAGAGACAAGTGCACTAACTACTGAGCTATCACACTCTGCGTGGAAGCATCATGCGGCCCATCTATTTCCTCACGCCCCGATGGGCTTGTCCCGTCATTATCCGCTTTTAACTTTTCTTTTCCATAAATAGTGTTCGGCAGCTCATCTGCCTAGAATGTCCTCATGGGCATATGGCAGTATAATGTATATGAAGATAGTTAGATAATTTTGTACTGTAATTACACGATTACTGTGTAGGTTCTCATCCTGCAAACCTGGAGTGTATCAAATATGACCGATCGCAGTATCAGTAGAAAGAAAGAGGCGGTGAATTGTCTTCAACTGTGTCGTTGAATTGTCTCAAAAAACTGTGTCGGTGAGTTGTCTTGTCAAGTTGTCAGTGAACTGTCTTGTTCCTAACTATTTTGGTTTCTTGGGCATAGGGCTCGAGGTGTCATTTTATCTCAATGTCGGGTATAAGTCCCACAAAATTGAAAACAATGTCTCCAAAATGACTTATACAGTGTTGATGGGGACGTTAAACCTCAATCAAATAATAAAGCAAGCTAGAACATACAAGCATACAAGGCCATAGTCCGTCCCCAGCTGGAGTATGCTGCACCAGTCTGGGATCCCCATATCAAGGATGATATAAATAAAATTGGGATGGTACAGAGGACAGCAGCTCGATGGGTTCTTAGTGACTACTCGCCATATTCAAGCGTTTCTGACATGCTGGAGAAACCCGAACAGCGGCATATAGATTCTCGACTGGTCTTGTTCTACAAAATCATCTATGGTTACATAGCAGTACGTCTCCCAGTATATATCATACCAGTGAATAGTGACTCCCTGTGTAAAACCCACTCACTGCCTAACAGACAATTGTACACCCGGACTGACTACTACAAAATCTCATGTTACCCATTTGCAGTTGTTCAGTGGAATAATCTCCTCCAACCATCGCTACCCGGACCGGCATTGACAGTTTTAAGGTATATAGTAATCACACATCGAGACTGCAATGCAAAATAAACTAAGATTTTCCAAATTGTTACCCAGCAGTGTGGGTTGCAATATAAGTTCAAATACCAAATACATTATGTGAAGCAAATTCAAAAACTACAGTTTAAGACCAAATAATGGTCCTATAAGACCACTAGACGAAGATTTATTGTCCAAAATGAGGCAAAATCCCCTAAATTTTCAAACAAGGATACCGACAAGGCAGGAGCACTTATCCATAAAATATTGTCATTTTCAGTTGTTATGTACTCTGAAGTAGCAAAGACGAGGCATAATTTTCTTACTTTCTACATTTTTAAGCACTTTTGTAAAAATTTCACCGAATACCACATGGTAAATTTCATCGCCATCTTGGATTTCGACGAAATTCTTACCCTGGATTTAGTGAAATTCAAACCCCAAGTATTTCCCTGTCAGTCGAGATCGGATGATGACAGTTACCTCTTGCAATTGCTTAATCAATGGCTTTGCAGAAACATCAACCTGATCTTCATGTCATTTTGCTTCAGGTGTTTTAAACGTCTTTCAAAATACTGGCTTCGGTTTGTTTACAATAGAGAAATCTGTCGAAATCTGTCACATTTCTTGACGACCTCATCACTGTTTCAGCTGATTTGTGTTATTGCGCATGCATTAAAAAACGGGATAAAACTTGATGAATAACATACAAAAATTACAATTTAATAAAGCTCTTTAAGTTCTGTTTTAGCAAAATGATTTACGATCACCTTTATCGGCATTATGACTGTTTTTATGTTTTACTTTTTTGCGTATGTACCTTCCATTAAATGGTAATTCGGTTGTATCCGTTTTCTCTCGGACTGGTTTTCGGCACTACAAAGCGTCATAGTCATAAAACGGGTCGAATTAAAGCACCCGGGATCCAGCAGAATATAAATGGCGAAAAAACCCACATGTAGCAGACAGAAGCAATAACGTTTTCTTCGTATTTGTAAGTGTTTTGGCATTGATCATGAAATCAGTTTTGCGGTAATATGGATATCATTTTAGTTTTTCGAATTCCACACCGGTAGCGATGTCACACACTATGGGTTTTGGAAATGAAGATGGAAACCGCGTATTTTAGCAGTGTAAACAGAAACTGAAGAGATTTGTTGTCACGTGACAAATTTTATTAAAATGAAAAGCAACATTAAAACAGATAAAAACAGCATTTTTTGATATATTTTGCAGACCGGAATATTTCTTTATTTTAACTGTTTCTGGAAAAGTTCCTTTGAAAATTAGCCACGGTTCTTGAACAAGGAAATTTATTATTATGTATGGTGGTTGCATTGTGTCATGGTAAACTGTTATCTTCCTACTGATAATGTGATCGGTCTTTCATCATTGACCATTACTCCCAGCAGATTTGCAGGTGTACTTTAAATACATTCCAGGTTTGCAGGAGCGTACACAGTCATGTAATTAAAGTAGTGATTTTTTAACCTGCATGGGGGGGGGGGGGGGCATAGAGGGCTTCCAGTTAACATTCCGACCCGAAGGACAGTGCACTATGTGGCTTTCATCCCTGCTAATGATGCCGTTGGAGCATGATCCGACACGAAAATTACCGCTTTTGGGGGTCAAACCAGGGATGGGGGTTTCTTGCACCAGAGGCAGCATCCTAATTCCTTCAGATGGGGGACGTTAACTTTTTCTGAGCTGGCTTGTACATAAGCTGTTAATTAGTGCAAAGTAATTTTATGTAAGGAAATGACAACTGCCCTTCTTGAATCAGATGAAGTGATATAATGAGAGTAGAAGAAAATTCACAGTCAGTCTCCATGAAAGTTTGTTTTTGATCCACAGGATAAAGTCAGTGACAGTATGGAAACTCACATCACATAAAAGAAGGAGAGCATAATACAGCATCTGATCAGGGCCTACACTGTTTGCATAAAGTTCAGCCATTTTTTAGATACATTTGAGGAGAAACACAACCTGGCATTCCTAAATTTAAAAAAATGGACTTGCGCTATTATATAAAGTGGAACACAGGCACTTGTTTCATTGAGGAAAAAAAATCTACCCTCTACCTTAAGACAGGCACTTGTTTAAGAGAAAAAAAAATCTACCATCTACCTTGAGAAGGTAGAGGGTAGATTTTTTTCTCTTTGAAACAAGTGCATGTGAAGTGGAAGATTCGATTTTGTATACAATAGGTAAAGAATGAAAACAGTACATTTTGTACTCACCAGAGGTTGGGGCCCCGGCGATAGGGGCTTGGATTTATACATCAGGCTGCATGGTGCTTCCACGCAGAGCTGATGCTGACCACACATTGTACGAGTACTGATACAACTTAGAAGAACAAAGCCTGCACAGGCAAAGTGGTATATGTCAAACCCTCCAATGAATATAACATTTTGGTTTCATTGGGTGGCAGGGCTTGAGATGTCATTTCATCTCAAATGTCGGGTAAACTCCCGCAAAATTGGAAGCATCATCGCCAAAATAACCAATAAATCTGATGGGGCATTAAACCTCAGATCAAACAAACTCTCAAGAGGTTATGACCAATTCAGACCATGGTAAATAGAAGGAACTACTTTCTTTTTGTTTACATGTTTTCACCATGTGCTCAAGAGCAGCCATGTTTCTTCAACTTCAAGTGCATGGAGGTGGCAAGATGAAAATTTGGTCAATTTTGTAATGGGAAAGAATTTTGGAAAATCATTGGTAGGTTTTGTTAGGAGAGGTTATGCAAAGGACTGATTTGTGCTAAAAAGAAACATTGGATGAAATGACAGCTCTGCAGTGACGTTTGAAATTTGACAATTTTCATCCCGATTGTTTTTGCCTTTTGAAAACTAAATGTTAGGAGCAATAGAGCTACATAAAGCCAAAATGTTATGCTTTCATGGAATTAATCACAAAAAAATTCATATTAGTCATAATTTCTTTTTAAAACAATTTTCATCTTCACACTTGTCAAATTTTCAATACAGGTTGTCAGCCATTTTGTATAGTCCTTAAACAGGCTGTCAGTCAGGTGTGCCACTCCAAACCCTAAATGTACCACCACTGTTTTTATCCTCACTTTTCTTTCTTCTGTATAATACACTAACACTAAGCGGTTAACCAGGCAGTACTCCAGTGCAGTCGGTTTCAGCTCCGCGTGGAAGCATCATGCAGCCCATCTATTTCTTCAAGCCCCGATTGGGCCGGGGCCACTTCGGGGAAATAGATGGATAGAGACAGACAGATAGATAGAGACAGACAGACAGATAGATAGATTTCTGTTATATAGAACAACGTACATTTCTATCTAAGTATTATACCAGTATTGGTCTCTACTTAGTAAAGATACAGATACAGATATAGATACAGATCTCTTGAACAGAAATAGTAACTCTTCCCTACCCTAGGATGTATATATGCAACTGCAGTTTTCAAAATTAATACTGGTAGAAGGTCGGGTATAAAAGCCAAGGCCGCAACTGCAGTTTTCAAAAATAATACTGGTTCTTTTGTTTGTTTGATTCGAGGTTTAACTTCCCCGACAACACTGTAAAGGTCTTTTGGAGACATTTCTTCCAACGGTGTGGGACTTTTACCCGACATTGAGATGAAATGACATCTCAAGCCCTGTTGCACCGCTTTACCTGAGCAGGCTTAGATCCTCTAAGCGGTTTATAAGGACTCGTGTGCGGGTCGGATTCAGCTCTGCGTGGAAGCATCATGTAATACTGGTTCTACTAAATACAGATACCATTCTCTGGGCGGAGTGATTTTTATGCCCCCCCCCCCCCCCCCTCCCGACGTGAATCTTTGATTCGGGGAGGGGGGGGGGGGGGCATAAAGTATTTTCTTGCACACCAGACAAGGAAATCCGTGATTTTACCCTGGGATAGAAATTTATGTTCTGACCCTGGTGTTCCGACCCAAAATCGAATATATAATCGTCGCGTGTTTGATAACTGCACTGGTTGATTAATTACGACCTCGTATGCGCCGTCGTTAAGGTTGACGTCACAGCAACGTCACTAAACATTCCTGCAGTGTCAACACAATATGGCGGACGTTGGTTACCGAAGTTACTGCAGCATTAAAAATCCGCTTTAAGAAATGGAAGGTATGCAAGAAAACGAATCCAATATGGGTGTGTTGGGTGGATAGAATCCAATATGGGTGTGAGGGGTGGATAGAAAAATCCGTCGTTCGGGATCACTGTCCGGCATCACTCGGCAAGCCTCGTGATGCCGGACAGTGTCCCTCGGGACGGATTTTTCAATCCACCCCTCACACTCATAATATTCTTATATACCCTGTCTGTCCGTTTGTGTGTCTGCCTGTCTGTCACAAAAATTTAACCTTGATCATAACTTCAAAAGTATTTGACCTAGCCCCATGAAACTTCACACACTTATTAACCATCACAAGGGCTACATACTGACCAAGGGCCATAACTCTGTTTTCTTTTTTCGCTGAATTATCTCCCCTTGAAATTTTGCAAAAACTCAGAAATTGGCTCCCACAGGGGGCATTGGTCACCTATAGTGACAGCTCTTGTTTTATTATTATTATTATTATTATTATTATTATTATTATTATTATTATTAAGATTAACTATCTACTGCACAGTTAAAGTTTAAATGTGTTGCTGTCGTTGTTCAGTCTGGGACCACCTTTGGGACTGTTAAACTTTAGAACAGTCCAAAAGGAGGTCTTAATATAGGAATTTTACGGAACTACTGCAAATGTCCATTTAGAAAATCTTTTCATTTCAAAAAGACCCACCTAATATAGAATGCACAAAATGGGAGGTTTATAAGCATCATAACTGTTGGTTGCAGTTAGGTCGCACGTTTTTCATATTACACTGACACTGTGCACTTTTATTCATTCCTTACTGTCCCATTTTTTTTTTTTTGTTTGTTTTGTTTTTTGTTTGTTTTGTTTTGTTTTTATCCTCTCCTTTATCGCATGTTGGGGGTACCCGGCACATAATACTCACTTGAGGGTGTATGCCGTATGAAGAGATAGATAGATAGAACGGGGATAGAACACACAGTTGACCATCGTACAGTATCTGAAATCGGAAGCTGCTGATACTGTACGCTCAAAAATCGTAAGCTGCTTTACACTATATTTATAAAACACACTAAAAATCAATAAAGTTCGATATTAAGACCCGAAAAGGACACATGCTTGGGAAGGTAAGATTCATCCCTTTTCAAATTTAAGGCTTCGATTTGGAATCATAAGGTACCCTGTTCTGCACAGTAAAATGATTCTGGTGTTGCATCAGTGATTTTCCATTCTCGCTCGCAGCGACCATTATATTTTCACATTTTTTCAATCTTATGGCCAGTTTACACTTATTCTAAATAAGCGTATACATAAAACAATCATTAACCAGCACATCTCAGTACCTTTTTGCCTGTTCTGCCTGCCTCCCTCCTAAAATAGTACTGCTTTATTCAGGGCCTATCATACTAGCGACTGTACGATTAGCAGCATCTGTACGCAATCATTAGCTGCAAAAGTCGAAAACAAAACTGTACGCTTAGCTGCAGCATTTAAAAAGTGAACGTGTGAAGGGCATTGACTTCATGCTATATAAACATTCTGGTCCAACGCTATGCATGGGAAATATGAACCATCAGCTTTCTGACAAAACAAAAAAAAAATTGGTATAGACAGAGTTTCTGATAGATTCAACATTTCTGCGATGATTAAAATAGTTCTAATACCATCTGTCTATTGTAACAGCTGTCTAGGCAACATGAAAACACGTCTATATAATTGAATAATTCTGACCCCTTTGGGCCCCACTTTTATACAGTAAAACCGGTGTTTGCAGGGGTAAACGTTATTTTCATTATTTCTACACTAAAATATTATGGTCCTACTAAACACTGCTGGGACTGACAAGGACAGACAAGGACTGCACAACGACCGACAATGACGGACAAGGACACTTTAAATGTTAGCAAATAACCAGTGCTTCAGCTGAAGTGCACGACCCGCCGGATGCTTTAAGCTTTATTAGTGTTACCATATATGGGTATGGCGGCCATTTTGGTCATGTGACCTGGACCTAAAACGGTTCCCCCAATAAATGCGCCTTATCGTAAGGAGCAAAATATATTTTATACTTTAGTACTGTATTCTGAATCGGTTGCAGGATAAAATACATTCTCACTTTTCCAATCCAAAAGCATATTTGTCAAAGTTTGACCTAGGCACAAAGAAGGTCAATGTCAACCCAGGGTCACCATTTTAGCAATTTATGATGGGCCTACGTCCCAGATGCTATTTATCAAGTTTCGTGGAAATCTGCCCAGTGGTTCTGGAGAAGACAAATTTTGAAGGGTTTTTACCATATATGGCTTGGCGGCCATTTTGGTCATGTGACCTGGACCCCATGAGCAAATTTTGGTTTCCCCCATCCCATAGAGGCTCCATATGAAATTTGACTTAAATCGGCCCAACGGTTTCCGAGGAGAAGCGGTTCGAAAATTATCACATTTTTTGCCTCGGCGAGGCTATACTAAATGGAATGTAATATTTCGCAAGTTCATTGGTTAGATCTCATTGATATATATTAGTATGCCAAAAATTGTTTAAATATTCCAAGCGGTTAAGTCACTATCACCAATTTTCACAAACGGGTTACGGACGGACAGACAGAAAGACAATATATGGCTTGGCGGCCATTTTGGTCATGTGACCTGGACCCCATGAGCAAATTTTGGTTTCCCCCATCCCATAGAGGCTCCATATGAAATTTGACTTCAATCGGCCCAACGGTTTCCGAGGAGAAGCGGTTCGAAAATTTTCACATTTTTCCCCTCGGCGAGGCTATACTAAATGGAATGTAATATTTCTCAAGTTCATTGGTTAGATCTCATTGATATCTATCAGTATGCCAAAAATTGTTTAAATATTCCAAGCGGTTAAGTCACTATCACCAATTTTCACAAACGGGTTACGGACGGACAGACAGACTGACAGACTGACAGAATGATACGGTGATTTTAGGGCACTCTTAGAAAATCAACCGACTTCAGTCGGTCACTTTTTCTGCGGGTCGTGCAATTCGTTAATGTGATAGAGTGCAGACGAGCCATTTTTGTTCCAAAAATTACTATTTTGGGGTCACTGTGGCCTTGAAAATGAGGTCAAGGTCACACAAATCTAATCAAATCTTCGGTATGTTGAATGATATATTGTACCAAGTTTGACTTAAGTCAATCAATTCGATAATGAGATAGAGTGCAGACAAGTCATTTTGGCACAAAAATGACTGTTTTAGGTCGGTCAGATCTTGAAAATGAGGTCAAGGTCACCAAAATTTAATGAAATCTGCGGTACGTCGTAATCATATATTGTACCGAGTTTTACTAAAATTAATCAATTCGTTAATGAGATAGAGTGCAGACAAGCCATTTTTGGCCCAAAATTGACTGTTGACTGTTTTTGGGAGCCTGTGACCTTGAAAAGAAGGTCAAAGTCACCAAAAACTAATCAAATCTGTAGTAATGATATATTGAACCAGGTTTGACTAAAATCCATAAATTCGTTAATGAGAGAGAGTGCAGACAAGCCATTTTTGTCCCAAAAATGACTATTTTGGGGTCACTGTGGTCTTGAAAATGAGGTCAAGGTCACAAAAATCTAATCAAATCTTCGGTATGTTAAATGATATATTGTACCAAGATTGACTAAAGCCAATCAATTCGATAATGAGATAGAGTGCAGACAAGTCATTTTGGCACAAAAATGATTCTTTAGGGGTCGCTGTGATCTTGAAAATGAGGTCAAGGTCACCAAAATCTAATCAAATCTGCGGTATGTTGTAATCATATATTGTACCGAGTTTTACTAAAATTAATCAATTCGTTAATGGGATAGAGTGCAGACAAGCCATTTTTGGCCTAGAAATGACTATATTTGGGTGGCTGTGTCCTTGAAAATAAGGTCAAGGTCACCAAAATCTAATCAAATCTGCGATATGTTGTAATCATATATTGTACCGAGTTTTACTAAAATTAATCAATTCGTTAATGGGATAGAGTGCAGACAAGCCATTTTTGGCCCAGAAATGACTATATATATTTGGGTGGCTGTGTCCTTGAAAATAAGGTCAAGGTCACCAAAATCTAATCAAACCTGCGGTATGTTGTAATCATATATTGTACCGAGTCGCTACGTTAATGAGAAAGACTGCAAACAAGCCATTTTTAGCCCAACAAATGACGGTTTTGGATCGCTGTGACCTTGAAAATAAGGTCAAGTCACCAAAATCTAATCAAATCTGCAGTATGTTGTAATAATATATTGTACTAGGTTTGACTAAAATTAATCAATTCGTTAATGAGATAGAATGCAGGCAAGCCATTTTTTGCCCAAAAAGATTGTTTTTGGGTCGCTGTGACCTTGAAAATGAGGTCAATGTCATCATGACCAAATTACTGTTTTCCCTCATCCTAATGATGTGTCTATGCAACTTTGGTCAAAATCCATCCGTAGGTTCAGGAGATATAGTGCTTAAAACTGGCTAGCCGACGCCAATGTCGAAAAAACGGGATCCGCACCAAAAACAATATGTCCCCCTCCCCTCCGGTGGGGGGACATAACAAAATAAGATGACACATTAATAAAAAAGACTTATTACTCACTTGGCATGACGAATTGTTACATAATAAGCAGGCAGACATATCCTGCAGGCACACTTCAAATAGAAGCTGTTGTTTTGCCTGATGGCATTGACGATAGTGGAGATGATGCACCAGTGCTTATGCGACTAGCAAAGACTCAGATCTGTTTGCACAGACACGCAGTCTGATCAGTGTCTTCTAAAAATAAAAGTCGATTGACTCGGTTAGTCTTGGCCCATTGACAGAATGAAAAAGGGACACATCAGTTCAGTCTTCGTTGGTTCAAGGCTCATTTTTACATTCATTGGCTGCACATGACCAATCGTGCATTTATCTGTGCATCAGCGCATAAATCAGCCATGCAATGGGAAAACCTATTTTGTTGCCGTTTGGGGACATAGGCGCAGACCAGGGTGCACATTCGCACTGTCGGATCAGCAACTTTGTGTTTTTGCTTTGAAAGAGAAATGCCTTTATCATATGACGTCGCGTCTGAAAATGTAAAAACCACTTGTAATAAATTCGATAATCCACTAGTGGATGAAATATGCAAATTAGGTGGATACGTCCCGTAACGTTATATGCACGACGTCTTTAACAACTTTTTTGACAAAACAATCGTGAATAAAATGCGTTTTAAATGTCAAATGATTAATAAAATCTTACATTCGGGAACATGTATTATTGAATTTATTAAACGAGTTGAGGAAAAGGGATACAATGCTCAGCAAAGCCTCGCATTTTATCCTTTTCCCCAACTCGTTTAATAAATTCAATCATAGAATTTATTAAACGAGTTGAGGAAAAGGGATAAAATGCGTGGCTTTGCCTCGCATTTTATCCCTTTTCCTCAACTGGATAAAATGCTTTGCAAAGCCTCGCATTTTATCACTTTTCCCCAACTCGTTTAATAAATTCAATAATATAATTTATTAAACGAGTTGAGGAAAAGGGATAAAATGCGAGGCTTTGCCGAGCATTTTATCCATTTTCCTCAACTCGATTTATAAATTCAATAACGCATGAACATGAACACTCATGTAAGATTCTCGATATAAACTTTCAAGACTCTTTCAAGCATTTTAGCGGAGTAAGCAGGTTTGCGTTTTCCCTGGTCGGAAACCCCATTAAACGTTTTTGTCTATTAGTTAATATAACGTATGCCCGATTAGGGCCACCCTGTGGTAATAAAGTCCATTATATTTTCCCTGCAACAGGTTTCTCCTTACTAGTCTAATATATAAAAGGACTATATGCGAGACTGCTCAAACTCACTTGACAAGAAAGATCGCGCTAGATCACGTGACAAGATGAAGAAGGAAGCCATTACTTTGATTGTGCTTTTGGTTCTATATGCTAGCTATGAAGTTTCCGGTAAGTGAATTGTTTAGTATTCTGGTTCCAGTTGTACAAAACAAACCGTATCATTACACTGACCCGTAGGTTGAGTTAAAATCCATAGAGAATGCCGTGACATCATTCTAAACCATGGTTCTCTACGGGCGTTGGTGACGTCAACGCTCTTCCGCTCCGTGTAGAAAAAACAGCGTTTTCATGTTTTTCAGCTTTAAAAGTTCCCCCTAATTTTTTTTGGCTTTTCATAAAAGTATCAGGACAGCGGGTCCCTAGCAAAGTTTACATGGACCTCATTTTCTTCGCACGCGACCCACTGCGTTCATGTTTTCATGAACCGCATAAAAATAAATTCATTTCTTAATAATTTGGGCGATCAAGGGCGAAAGACCATATCATGGGAGTAGTGAGAGATTCTTTAATAAGCAAGCACAAAATTTATACATAAAAATTGATAGCGCAGTGGATAGCGCGTTGCACTCATGATCAAGAGGTTGTGCGTTCGAATCCGTACACCGGTATCGAGGTGTGTCCTTGGACAAGATACGTAATTCATCAAGGTGTAAATGTGTAGCAGTGAAGTGAAAGTCACTGCCTCTCTTGCGCGCTCGTGAAAACATTCGGAATGAGAGTTCAAGACCGATTCAATAAGCTTGAAGCTTTCATCGCATTCGAAATAAAATAAATTGGAATAAACATAGTACAAAACCAGTGCTTCAGCTGAAGTGCACGACCCGCCGGATGCTTTTAGCTCTATGAGTGTTACCATATATGGGAATGGCGGCCATTTTGGTCATGTGACCTGGACATAAAACGGTTCCCCCAATAAATGCGCCTTATCGTAAGGAGCAAAAATATATCTTATACTTTAGTACTGTATTCTGAATCGTTTGCAGGATAAAATCCAACACAAAAGCATATGTGTCAAAGTTTGACCTAGGCACAAAGAAGGTCAAGGTCAACCCAGGGTCACCATTTTAGCAATTTATGATGGGCCTACGTTCCAGATGCTATTTATTAAGTTTCGTGGAAATCTGCACAGTGGTTCTGGAGAAGACTATTTTTGAAGGGTTTTTACCAAATATTGCTTGGCGGCCATTTTGGTCATGTGACCTGGACCCCATGAGAAATTTTGGTTTCCCCCATCCCGTAGAGGCTCCATATGAAATTTGACTTCAATCGGCCCAACGATTTCCGAGGAGAAGCAGTTCGAAAATGTTCAAATTTTTCGCCTCGGCGAGGCTGTACTAAATGGAATGTAATATTTCTCAAGTTCATTGATAAGATCTCATTGATATTTATCAGTATGCCAAAAATTGTTTAAATATTCCAAGCGGTTAAGTCACTATCACCAATTTTCACAAACGGGTTACGGACGGACAGATAGACAGACCATATATGGCTTGGCGGCCATTTTGGTCATGTGTCCTGGACCCCATGAGCAATTTTTGGTTTCCCCCATCCCATAGAGGCTCCATATGAAATTTGATTTCAATCGGCCCAACGGTTTCCGAGGAGAAGCAGTTCGAAAATTTTCACATTTTTCGCCTCGGCGAAGCTATACTAAATGGAATGTAACATTTCGCAAGTTCATTGGTTAGATCTCATTGATATCTATCAGTATGCCAAAATTGTTTAAATATTCCAAGCGGTTAAGTCACTATCACCAATTTTCACAAACGGGTTACGGACGGACCCAAAGAAAGTCAAGGTCAACCCAGGGTCACCATTTTAGCAATTTATGATAGGCCTACATCCCAGATGCTATTTATCAAGTTTCGTGGAAATCTGCCCAGTGGTTCTGGAGAAGACTATTTTTAAAGGGTTTTTACCATATATGGCTTGGTGGCATTTTGGTCATGTGACCTGGACCCCATGAGCAAATTTTGGTTTCCCTATCCCATAGAGGCTCCATATGAAATTTGACTTAAATCGGCCCAACGGTTTCCGAGGAGAAGCAGTTCGAAAATTTTCACATTTTTCGCCTCGGCGAGGCTATACTAAATGGAATGTAATATTTCGCAAGTTCATTGGTTAGATCTCATTGATATCTATCAGTATGCCAAAAAGTGTTTAAATATTCCAAGCGGTTAAGTCACTATCACCAATTTTCACTTACGGGTTACGGACGGACAGACAGACAAACCATATATGGCTTGGCGGCCATTTTGGTCATGTGACCTTGAACCCATGAGCAAATTTTGGTTTCCCCCATCCCATAGAGGCTCCATATGAAATTTGACTTCAATCGGCCCAACGGTTTCCGAGGAGAAGCAGTTCAAAAATGTTCGAAAATTTTCACATTTTTCGCCTCGGCGAGGCTATACTAAATGGAATGTAATATTTTGTAAGTTCATTGGTTAGATCTCATTGATATCTATCAGTATGCCAAAAATTGTTTAAATATTCCAAGCGGTTAAGTCACTATCACCAATTTTCACAAACGGGTTACGGACGGACAGACAGAACGACAGACTGACAGACTGACAGAATGACACGGTGATTTTAGGGCACTCTTAGAAAAAACCGACTTCAGTCGGTTGCTTTTTCTGCGGGTCGTGCAATTTCCGTCGCGCAGTGAACATGTAATAAATAAAGTCTATTCAAGTGTGAAAATAAGATGCTCTCTTCGAGACTTTTTTCTAATTCCTTTCCCTTATCTACTTTTATCTTATTTTTTTAGTCTGTTGAAGTATTGGACTGTTTTATTTTCAGTCTTATAATATGAATTTATACAGTATGCCGTTCCAATCTAATCACTTACATTTCTCCAAAATGGCCACCTTTCTGATGAAAATCCGTGATATTTTTTCTTATTTATGCTGCAAAACGAGTACCCACAACATATGTCTTGGGCGGAAATAAGAAAAATAATGTATACCCCCGTAAAACCCAATAGATATAAAGTGGAGTCTAGGGGTGTTCATTTCACGGACTTGTTCATGTGATAGCCTATATAATTTTGACCCCCTCGAACCCATTTTTATATTGTGAAGCTGGGGTTTACAGGGGTAAACCTTATTGTTCGTTCTTCTGCTCTTAAATATAGATTATGGGTACCCGATAGAACCGCCTCGATGAGGCGGTTCTAACTAGTACCCGCAATCTATATTTTGAGCAGAAATAAGAAAAAAATATCACAATTTTTCATTTTAAAATTTTCATTTTTTCGGCGATAAAGATTACAATATATTGGTACAGGCGTGTTTTCGTAATGACCTAACCAAGATCATTTAAAGTTACTTATTTTACATCTATATATCTCTTCATATTTGTCCGGTGCGTTCATGCATTATATAAAGCTAAATTCTAACACAGCCCGCCTATATAGGCAATGGAAAACAACTGTGTTTTATTCTACAACAAATCACGGCTAGGAAGAGCGTGACGTGTGACGTCATTAAAAACTGCAAATTTATGACGTCACTAGTCGATTTCCTTGACGTTAGACGGTGTAACGTCATTTTCTCGCATCGAAAACGTTAGAAAAGGATGTAAATGCATGCGTTTCAGTCGTTAATTTTAGCGGGATTTCTTCTAACAATGGCGAAAAGTTGTGTGATTTTGAAGGAAACAACAACATTATTGCCGATTTTCAGCGTGTTAGAATCGAAATAGATCAGCTACAGCCTGTGATTTATTGAGTAATAAATCACAGTTTGTCGGTCAGTTGTAAGTAGACAAATCACGCGCGCTACGCGCTCGTGATTTGTCTACTTTACAACTGACCTCCAAACTGTGATTTATTACTCAACAAATCACAGTTAGAGCTGATCTATTTCTTAAACAAAATCTTCTTCTGTGTCTCTAGACATGTCATTTAAGGATTATCCGTCTCTCTAAAACTGCCATTAACAGAGGCGTAGCTACCTGTACGTGACAAACGTAAAAGATAGACGTAGAAGAACATGACGAAAACACGCCTATACAAATGCATTGTCAATTTTTACCGCCGAAAATACGAAAGTTTTAAGATGAAATATTGTGATATTTTTCTTATTTCTGCTCAAAATATAGATTGTTGGCACACGGTATATAGAACCGCCTGTTCAAACGAGTACCAACAATCTATATTTTTGAGCAGAAATAAGAAAAATAAGGCTTACCCTGTAAACCCCAAGTTTAACTTAATAAAAGTGGGGTTCAAGGGGGTCGCAAGTATGTAAGCACGTTTTCGTGATGAAAACGAAGAAAAAGAAGAGGAAGGAGAAGAAGAAAAAGACGAAGAAGAAGAAGAAAAACAAGCAGAGATAAGAGGAAGAAGAAAATAAGAAGAAGGAGAAGAAGAAGAAAAGAAAACAAGAAGAAGAAGAAAAACTGTATGTGTCTAGGATAAAAGCAACAATATTCATTGGCTAGCATAGTTTCCTCCTTTGCCACTGGGACCACACTTACAGGAACGAATTTGCTCCCTAGAGTCTCGCACTGTCAAATCATAAGACATCTCAAATCATTACGAAAACACGCCTATACAAATACATTGCCATTTATTTTGGCCAAAAATTAGAAATTTTAAGATGAAAAATTGTGATATTTTTCTTATTTCTGCTCAAAACATAGATTGCGGGGACTCGATAGAACCGCCTCGACGAGGCGGTAAGATCGAGTACCCACAATCTATGTTTTTGAGAAGAAATAAGAAAAATAATGTAAACCCCCTTAACCCCCAGTTTTACTATATAAAAGGGTATGAGGGGGTCAAAATTATATAGGTGTGTTTTCGTGATGTCAATCAGAAAGTGTTGGCCAAAATGAGGCCAATCTATTGCTTGATCCAATTTTGACTCCTTTGATGAATGATATTTGTAAGCGATATGTTTGGTAGAGACGTTTCTTATTTCTCATCGAGGCGGTTCCAACGAGTACCAACAATCTATATTTTAGAGCAGAAATAAGAAAAATAAGGTTTTCCCCTGCAAACCATTACGAAAACACGCCTATACAAATACATTGCCACCATTATCGCCGATAAATGAAGATTTTTAGATGAAAAATTGTGATATTTTTCTTATTTCTGCTCCAAATATAGATTGTGTGCACTCGTTAGAACCGCCTCATCGAGGCGGTTCTAACGAGTACCCACAATCTATACTTTAGAGCATTAATAAGAAAAATAAGGCATACCCCCGGAAACCCCAGTTTTACTATATAAAAGTGGGGTTCAAGTGGCTCAAAATTATATAGGCGTGTTTTCGTGACATCACGATAATGCGCCTATATAATTTTCACCCCCTTGAACCCCATTTTTATATAGTAAAACTGAGGTTTCCGGGGGTATACCTTAGTTTTCTTATTTCTGCTCTAAAATATAGATTGTGGGTACTCGTTAGAACCGCCTCGATGAGGCGGTTCTAACGAGTGCCCACAATCTATATTTTGAGCAGGAATAAGAAAAATATCACAATTTTTCATCATAAAATTTCATATTTTTGGCGATAAAGGTGCCAATGTATTGGTATAAGCGTGTTTGCGTAATGATGCCCAGTTTTACAATAAAAAAGTGGGGTTTAAGGAGGTTAAACTTATATAGGCGTATTTAGGTGATGCTTTGGCTTAAGTATAACGCAAGGTAAGGTTACACGATAGGGATAAGGTAGAAATATCCATCTGTTTTTCGATAAATCTTAGCATGCTGTGTGTACTCATTAGAATCGCCATGTCGGGGCGATTCTAATAAGTACACACAACATTCATTTCCTCGACAAATAAGAAACGTCTCTCCCAAACGTAACGCTTACAAGTGTGTGAAATACACACCCCTCTAAACCCCACTTCATAGAAAAAACAATGGTTTACGATTGCATATATCACTTTTATTATTTCTGCTCAAAACATAAGCTGTGGTACTCGTTAGAACCACCTCATCTAGGCGGTTCTAACGAGCACATACAAGGTATGTTTTGAGTATAAAAAAGAATATCGCTTCTTACTTGCAAATAAACCATTTTGGAAATAGGTGAGGTTGCAATTCATTACGAAAATACGCCTATAAAACTACATTGTAAACCTTACCGCCTAAAAAACGAACATTTATAGATGAAAAAATGTGATATTTTTATTTCTGCTCAAAATATAGATTGTGTGTACTCGTTGGAACCGCCTCATCGAGGCGGTTCTAACGAGTCAAAATATAGATTGTGGGTACTCGTTGGAACCGCCTCATCGAAGCGCTTCTAACGAGTAACCACAATCTATACTTTTAGAGCGGAAATATGTAAAATAAGATTTACCCCTTTAAACCTCAGTTTTACTATAAAAAGTGGGGTCCAAGGGGGTCAAAATTATATAGGCTTGTTAAGGTGATGTAGCCGCACGGATGTGTTATTTGTTTGTTTGTTTGTTTGTTTGATTTGAGGTTTAACGTCCCCGTCAACACTGTAAAGGTCATTTTGGAGACGTTGCTTCCAATTTTGTGGGACTTTTACCCGACATTGAGATGAAATGACATCTCAAGCCCTGTCGCCTAATGAAACCAATAGGGTTTATTAGCATGGACGGTCCGCCTCGCACCGCGGTTCCTGGACAGGCTTAGATCCTCTAAGCGGTTTACCAGTACTCGTGTGCGGGCCGGATTCAGCTCTGCGTGAAAGCATCATGCAGCCCATATATTTCTTCAAGCCCCTGTAGGCGGGGGCCGTACGAATGTGTTATGGAAATGATCATCCATAACAAGTTATCTGAATCTTAGGACAGGATTCTCAATATTACGATAAATGCCTATACAAATACAATGTAATTTTTGCTGGCTAAAAATCTAACATTTCATTACGATAACACACCCATGTGACATAGTGCATTTTTTACATCTCCAAAATGGCCATTTTCCTGATGAAAATCAGTGATATTTTTCTTATAAATACAGCAAACATAGGTTGTGGGTGCTCGTTAGAACCGCCTCATGGAGGCGGTTCTAATGAGTACCCACAACCTATGTCTTGGAGCAAAAATAAGAAAAATAGTGTATACCCCCGTAAACCCCAGTTTTCTATATATAAAGTGGGGTATAGGGGGGTCTTCATTTCACGGACTTGTTCACGTGATGTTAAGTCGAAAAACTGTGGTATTTAAAATATAGATTATTGGAACACGTTAGAATCGCCTCGTCGAGGACCGGTTCTCACGAGTTAACAAAACCTATATTTTAGAGCCGAATTGAGAAAACAAAGGTTTACCTCTGTAAACCTCATCTTTACTTTGGTAGCTCTGATGGGTGCTCTGGGTTAATTGTATCAATTCCCGATCATTGCCTTCACTTCGTTTTACTATATAAAAGTGGGAATCAAGGGTGTCAACATTGTAGGCGTGTTTTCGGGATGAGGAGCTCGGAAGATAGTTCTAGCCAGCCATTCATCACGAAAACATACCTATATAATTTTGACCCCCTTGAACCCCACTTTCATATAGTATAACTGGGGTAAACCTTATTTTATCTTATTTCTGCTCTAAAATATAGATTCTAGGTACTCGTTAAAACCGCCTCGATGAGGAGGTTCTAACGAGTGCCCACAATCTACATTTTGACCACACAGAATCTATATTTTAGAGCAGCAATAAGAAAAAACATCACCATTTTGCATCTTACAATTTTCATTTTTTCGGCGGTAATGTTTACAATGTATTTATATAGGCGTGTTTTCGTAATGGTTTATGAGCCAACCGAGTTCGTTACGCTTATGACTCACAAAGAGGTTATACATATACGCGTCGTTAAACGCGAAATCATCACTATCATCATCATCATCATCCGGGTTCGAATTATTAAAGTCTCACTGTACATCACGAAAACACGCCTATATAATTTTGACCCCCTTGAACCAAATTTTGATATAGTAAAACTGGGGTTTCCGGGGGTATACCTTATTAGGGCCTCGCACTGAAAGTGTGGGTGCCCTATAGTAATCATTCTGTCCGTCCGTCTGTCTGTCTGTCTGTCTGTCCGTCTGTCCGTCTGTCCGTCCACAAATTTTTTTATCCTCCATAACTTTCTTATTCCTGGATGGATTTAAATATTACTTGGCAGAAATGTTAACCATAATGTGATGGAGTGTTGCGTGCAAGACTCAGGTCCGTACCTCAAAGGTCAAGGTCATACTTAGAGGTTAAAGGTCAAAAAAGGGTCTTTCCTGTGTCCAATTAATAACTTTGTTATTATTCCTGGATGGATTTAAATATTACTTGGCAGAAATGTTAACCATAATGTGACGAAGTGTCACACGCAAGACCCACAGCCGTACCTCAAAGGTCAAGGTCATACTTAGAGATAAAAGGTCAAAAAAGCGTCTTTTTTATTGTGTCCAATCTATAATTTTCTTATACCTGGATGGATTTAAATATTACTTAGCAGAAATATTAACCATAATGTGACAGTGTGTCACGCGCAAGACCCAGGTCCGTACCTCAAAGGTCAAGGTCATACTTAGAGGTGAAAGGAAAAAAAAAACGTCTTTTTTAACATCAACATTTTCCTACTCCTCTGATAGCGCTGCCGGGGCCCTAGTCAGTTTCACTGACAGCTCTAGTTTTTCTTATTTCTGCTCTCAAATATAGGTTGTGGGTACTCGTCAGAAGCGCCTCGATGAGGCGGTTCTAACGAGTGCCCAAAATCTGTATTTTATGCAGAAATAAGAAAAATATCACAATTTTTCATCTGAAAATTTTCGATTTTTCGGTAGTAATGTTTACAATGTATTTATATAGGCGTGTTTTCGTAATGGTTTATGAGCCATCCGAGTTCGTGACGCTTATGACCCACAAAGAGGTTATACATATACGCGTCGTTAAACACGAAATCATCATCATCATCATCATCATCATCATCATCATCACAGTCATCATCATCCGGGTTCGAATTATTAAAATCTCACTGTATACATTTTTCTTGCACACCAGACAAGGAAATCCGCGATTTTACCCTGGGATAGAAATTTATGTTCTGACCCTGGTGTTCCGACCCCAAATCGAATATAATCCCGTGTTTGATAAATGTACTGGTTGATTACAACCTCATGCGCGGCGTCGTCATGCGTGACGTCACTAAACATTCCTGTTGTGTCATCACAAAAGGGCGGACGTCGGTAACCGAAGTGACAGCAGCATTAAAAATTAGCAATAGAAATGGAAGGTATGCAAGAAAAAGAATCCAATATGGGTGTGAGGGTGGATAGAAAAATCCGTCCCTCGGGATCACTGTCCGGCATCACTCGGCAAGCCTCGTGATGCCGGACAGTGTTCCTCGGGACGGATTTTTCAATCCACCCCTCACACCCATATAAGATTCTTATAATCTTCACAGCTTATGGTGACTACTGTAACTGGAAGAAGAAAGCGGGGCCATGCACGGATATGGTAAAACGCTATTACTTTGACAAAGACAAATGTAGATGTAAGAGCTTCATGTATGGAGGTTGTGGTGGCAATAAAAACAGGTTTGAAAAAAAAGGCGATTGCAGGAAGGCCTGTAAGAGGGACAACCCTAATTGCGGGTGGTAATCGGAGAATATAATATTGCAACAGTTGTAAAGAAGTTGTCAATGAATATTAAAAGCATCTTGTGTTTTTCTTTTTATTTTCACCCTGGGGCCAGTTGTTCAAAGCATCGTTAGCTTAACGAACTCGTTTGTGGTCATATTGTTAACTCTTCTAGCAAGTACAATATCGTAAATTTTGGTATTTTCGTTTAAAAATTCAGCATATTTGCCATATTTAATGATCAATGTTTTAACGATACGTTAACTAACGACGTCGTTAGTTTTGAACAACTGGCCCCAGGTCATTACTACCGGATGAGATATACAAGTTTTTTTTTATCAACAGTCCGCCGAAGTTCGATAACTCGAACACCTTCGGGACCATGAAATTTTGTTCGAGATAGAATTACATTGTAGTTTAAACTACTGAGGGTTACTTTCACGGCCAGGCCATCAGGCATGTGGGGATGACCTTAGGATAAATTGTCGATTTTCCACTTTTATCAAATAAATGTATGTTGTAAGTGCTCTTCGGCCCCCGCCCATAGGGGCTTGAATAAATATATGGGCTGCATGATGCTTCCACGCAGAGCTGAATCCGGCCCGCACACTAAGAGGATCTAGGCCTGTCCAGAATACGCGGTGCGAGGCGGACCGTCCATGCTATTAAACCCTATTGGTTTCATTGGGCGACAGGGATTGAGATGTCATTTCATCTCAATGTTGGGTGAAAGTCCCACAAAATTGGAAGCAACGTCCAAAATGACCTTTACAGTGTTGACGGGGACGTTAAACCTCAAATCAAACAAACAAACAATGTTGTATGTGTTCATTAGAGTCGCCTCAATGATGCGATTCTAATGAGCACACACAAGGTACCTTTTCAAGATAAAATGAAACAAACATCCATAAATTGAACTAAAGACGTGGATATCTTGAGCTATTGGCACCATTCTCCACCCTGCTAGCATTCTACATAAATCTACAGCGGGCCGTAAGCGGCCCGTCAGCTACACTGACGGGCCGCTTACGGCCCGCTGTAGATTTATGTAGAATGCTTACTGGGCAGGGACCCAAGAGTGAGTTCGAATTAGCCATAGTAAACGAATTATCCGTATTCGAGTTATCGAATCGAAGTTTCACTGTAAGTATCAAGGTTTGACATTACATTATATGAATCGTCTCCTGAGTAGATTATTTTCTCTCAAAAAAGATGTAAGAAATAAGATTTCATCTACTCCAGAATTTTCTATAGCGCTTCTAGTCTTAATGTAGCCGCGCTATGACCAAATGCGTTTTGACCTCGGTAGCTCAGTCGGATGGGCGTCTGTCTGGTGATCAGGAGGACGCGGGTTCGATACCTGACGGGGCCGGCAATATTCTTCAGTGGAGATTGATCATGAAATCTTTTCTACGGCCATTCTCTCCCTTCCGCTGATTCAAGAAGGGCAGTTGTCAGTTTCTGGCGAAAGAATGTGCACTGTACTGGTAAACCGCTTATGTATAAGCCTACCCAGGAAAAGTGATAATAGGTAAACTGATCGGCTCAAAAATGACATAAAATAGTATTGACTGGGCCGTTAAACTCCAATACAAACAAACAAAACAAACCTAATGTGTTTTGTCAAATGGGCCCCGTCAAGCGATTTTGGTAATTATCGCCTATGCGAGCAACGAATGTTCAGGCGAGCCTGCGCGTCCGCGCAGTCTCGCCAGAAGCTTCGCTGCTCGCTCATACAAGCAGTGAATCAAGAGGAACCTTCAGACAGAAAGCCATATCCCTGGCCCCTCTGAATGGCTGGGCATGCGCAGTTAAAATTTGTCATGACGGAATGCTCGAAGACACAAATTCGCTTGGCGGGGCTCAAATGAAGTCGTTGATAAGCCTTGATAAGCCATGTAAGATTCTCGATATAAACTTTCAAGACTCTTTCAAGCATTTTAGCGGAGAAAGCAGGTTTGCGTTTTCCCTGGTCGGGAACCCCATTAAACGTTTTTGTCTATTAGTTAATATAACGTCCATGTCAATGTCGTGTATTCTAACACAGCGCACCTATATACGCAGTGGAAAATAACTGTGTTTTATTCTACAACAAATCACGACAAGGAAGAGCGTGACGAGTGACGTCATTAAAACTGCAAATTTATGACGTCACTAGTTGATTTCCTTGACGTTAGACGGTGTAACGTTATTTTCTCGCATCGGAAACGTTGGAAAAGGATGTAAATGTATGTGTTTCAGTCGATAATTTTAGCGGGGTTTCGTCTAACAATGGCGAAAAGTTGTGAGATTTTGAAGGAAACAACAGCATTATTGACGATTTTTAGCGTGTTAGAATCGAAATAGATCAGCTCTAGCTAGTGATTTGTTACGTAATAAATCACAGTTTGTCGGTCAGTTGTAAATAGACAAATCACGCGCGATACGCGCTCGTGATTTGTCTACTTTACAACTGACCTCCAAACTGTGATTTATTACTCAACAAATCACAGCTAGAGCTGATCTATTTATTTAATAGAAAACATATGAACACACGTGTAAAGACACTACTTTGGCAGGAGTAAAGTCATGACGACATTCATGTCAACCATGATTTTTTGTGCGTGTGGAACATTTGTCAAATTTAAAGGCGATAAAATCCAATTTAAAGTTATAATATGATAAACAGAATCTTACACTCGTGGTTATGTCATATGAAACGAGCCATTGGCGAGTTTCATAAATATATGAAAGGATCACTCGTGTAAGATCAACATAATCTTACCCTCGTGGTCATTTCATATGACATTTATGATACTCGCCGAAGGCTCGTTTCATAAAAATCAATTGAAAGGACCCCCCCGTGTAAGATCCTCTGTTTATCATAATAATGACGTCGTCGATAAGCAGTGGATAACGTCGTGTAATAAAAAATCGTTTGACTAAACGTGTAATAACACTTTAGAGGGATTAAGCAACGTCATGACGACGTCCATGTCAACCATGCATTTTTGCGAGAAATTGTCAAATTTAAAGGCGATGAAATCCAATTTAAAGTGGCCATATGATAAACAGAATCTTACACTCGTGATCCTCTTTTTATCATACGACATCGCTGTTGTTTTGTATCAAATTGTTAATGGTGCGTAACTTCATGGCGTCGTCTATGACGACCTTGTGTTTTCTATTAAAAGTTTCTGAACAACTCGGCGACAAAATCCGAATTAAAATCGTTATACGATAAACAGAATCGTACAGTCTGAAATGTATGGATCAGTTCTGAATAAGTAGATCCTTTGGAAGCAAAGAATGCATCAAATGAATGAAAATAGAAGGCTCGATTTTTGAGTTTGCTCATGGCCAGTATTGAAATGTGCAACACCGGCCACGCCCTGTAGCACCGGCTTAAACAGAATAGAAGTAAAACAAAGATCAGGAATCGATACAATTAACTTACTCCACCCATCAAAGACACCAAAGGGAAAGAAACACAAACATTAAGCGACCAGACCACAATGGAAACCTAAACAAAGGAAGGCCATAAGGACAGTTACTTTCCCACAAAATGACCATATGGCCATCCAAAATAAAAAGACACAAGTGATACACACAGTAAGTAACAAACAACACCATAAATAAACCGCCACAGAAGAACCGCCTTGGAACGGTCAGTGGAATGATTTCCACTGGGGGGCTTAAATCGATTTTACGTGGCCACAATCCTCGCCCTTACTTCCGTCGCGATTTAGACAAATAATTTGTTCAGTCCGCATGAAGGCCTCCTAACTCATCAGTGCAACATCTCCGTGAACACAAAAAATCAAAGAACCACAGAGGTGAGGCAACGGTGAGGACTCGACAGCAAGAAACCACTGAAATGCTGGAGCAAAAGAAAACCAACAGTTAGACTCCGATGGGCCCGACCAGAGACAGAGCATCAGGCACCAACCAACATTACCTTGAATTAGATCTCTCTAATTCTCAATAAGCCTTTACGTTGGAGCCGTCATAGAATCTGAGGCCTGACCCACCGGCGTGCAATTAAAGAGAAAAGCAAAGTTGCCAACCGTGATTGGGTTAACTACCATGCATGCCGTCTGTCGTATAACATCCATGTTGTACCCAATCTTTTTATATCGAAGAATGATTTTACGAAATTGGGTGCTGAAGTCATTGCGGTTATATATTTTTCTGAATTTATATACTAAGTCACCATAAAATTCGGGTTCCGATAGACCTTGTTGCAGAAGAGATTTAAGTCCAATATTGAATTTTGAAATTAAATCAGAATGGCGTCTATAAAATTTTGAAAAGGCTTTGCGAAGTTTATGGTACCTATAACCCTGATTAAGGAGTTTAGCCGTTAATAATTTATTACGAGTGTTGAAGTCAGTTACATGACTACACACTCTAGCAAATCGAATTAATTGCGAAATATAAACGCCATAGGATGGCGCACGAGGAACATCACCATCCAAAAAAGGAAAATTTACAATCTCAAAATCAAAGTCATCGCGTTTATCATAAATTTTGCACGAAACAAATCCATCTACAATAGATAGATGTAAATCCAAAAACGGGGCCTCGGTATCAGAAGAATTTGCTTTATTTAACTGAAGTTCGGGGGGGGGGGGGGGTAAATCTGACTGATAAAACCATCGAAATAGGTATTATCAATATTTAATAAATCACCTAAATATCTAGAAGTGGAGCTAAAAGCTTCAATAATTAGCTATTTCAAACTGATTCAAAATGAACTCAATGTTTCAAATGTACCAGAAAATATAATCTGCTCTATGATGATGTACGGGGAGACTTTATACGGCTGCCACACGGCACAACACCAGCTGCAGTGAAGATAAACAAGTTCTGAATAGTTAGATACTTTGGCCGCAAAGCATATACCAAATAAACGAAAATAGCAGACTCGATTTTATTGAGTCTGTTCATGACCAGTACTGAAATGTGCAGAACTGGCCACGCATTCTAGCACCGGCTAAAACAGAACCCTATTTTCCAAATGATTCTAAATGAACCCAGTGATCCCAAAGGACCAGAACATATAATCTGCTCTATGATGATGAACGGGGAGTCTTTATACGGTCGCCATACAACACAACACCAGCTGCAGTGAAGATAAATAAGTTCTGAACAGTTAGATACTTTGCACACAAAGGTTATACCAAATAAAACGAAAAAAAGCAGACTCGGTTTTATTGAGTACTGAAATGTGCAACACTGGCCACGCCTTCTAGCACCGGTTTAAGCAGATCTCTATTTTCAAAATGATTCAAAATGAACTCACTGATCCCAAAGGACCAAAAATATATTCTGCACTATAATTTTGTATTTTTGGGATCGATTGTCATTCGACCCACAGTTAAAACGCATAGAAGCTCTACATGCGACTATCAATGATTTGCTGCTTATCCTGGCTATTTATAGCAAATCGCCACCTTATTCTTATCGGTGTGAAATCAGAGTTTTTCGTAAAGAAGTTATCTATGGAATTTGGACTGGACTGGACTGGACAGGACTGTGCAACAGTGTAGATCCAGATCAGATGCCACAGAACGCGGCGTCTGATCAGGATCTACACTGTGTGCTGCCAGTACGGAATCTAAGCGTTAAATAAAAGTCTTTTGCTCAGGAGGATTAAGAGACAATCGACTTAACAGTGCTGTCAGAACTTTATTTAACCCATTTAATACCAGAAACCCAAAAAACGGGTACCAGGACAAACAGTGCAGGCCCAGATGAGACGCCGCAGAACGCGGCGTCTGATCAGAGCCTACACATTTTGCAAAAAGTTCAGCCATTTTCCTAATAAATTTGGAAGAAAACAAAACCTGACATCCCTAAATTTTGAAATGGACTCATGCAATATATAAGGAGGAAGATTCCATTTGGTACAAAAAGGGTTAATGTTCCTAGAAATTTTATCAGCACCGTGTCAAGAGTAAACTCGGGTAAACGCGTGACCCGATAGTGCTCGTACTTAAAGAACGTTAGATGCGTTAAGTGATATTATTCCTCCACCCATTTCTGCCTGATGAGTCAAACTTTATTCAAGAAACGACTGCAGGCAATTTTTCTAACAACAACGGAAGACCGTCATTGAAGTCATAACGTCACAATTGCCCAACAGAATTGGCGAAAATCCTGGTTTATTTCTGATGCGACGGCTCGTGTTTATCTTTTTCATCTGGACCTATATTGTTTGCGTAGGTAGCTGCACCAGTCTATAGGATTGGAAGGGTTAACTGGGGACCAGACACAGTTATTCGCATAAAACAGACAAAGGGCTAGGGTCGATAAGATGCATTTTTGGCCTCGATTTTCCAGAAAAATCAAAATTACATGTTTACTTAGGTTTATACATGTTAAAACAGAACACCATATAAAGTTTCAAGAAATGCTGTTAGAACGTCTGGTCTTGCGCACGTATTGCTATGGTGACATCACTAAGGAAGGTTGAAACGCAATTTTCAAGAAATTTTTAGTTGTTTTGACATGTTTCCACGGAAAGTTAAGTACCGCACCGACCCTCGACCAACATGAAAAATGTCGCAAAAGAAAGATAACGTCCAGTTCGTCTTATCACCAATGTTTGGTGTTGGTTGAGGGGTGGTGCGATAGTTAAAATTACAAGTAGAGACCCTTTGACAACAGCCAAAAGCCTTGGTGAAACGTACATTTTATCGACCTTTGAGGCATTTTTGACATGAATCAATAACATCTATCAGTATGCCAAAAATTGTTTAAATATTCCAAGCGGTTAAGTCACTATCACCAATTTTCACAAACGGGTTACTGACGGACCCAAAGAAGGTCAAGGTCAACCCATGGTCACCATTTTAGCAATTTATGATGGGCCTACGTCCCAGATGCTATTTATCAAGTTTCGTGGAAATCTGCCCGGTGGTTCTGGAGAAGACTATTTTTGAAGGGTTTTTACCATATATGGCTTGGCGGCCATTTTGGTCATGTGACCTGGACCCCATGAGCAAATTTTGGTTTCCCTATCCCATAGAGGCTCCACATGAAATTTGACTTCAATCGGCCCAACGGTTTCCGAGGAGAAGCAGTTCGAAAGTTTTCACATTTTTCGCCTCAGCGAGGCTATACTAAATGGAATGTAATATTTCGCAAGTTCATGGGTTAGATCTCATTGAAATCTATCAGTATGCCAAAAATTGTTTAAATATTCCAAGCGGTTAAGTCACTATCACCAATTTTCACAAACGGGTTACGGACGGACAGACAGACAGCCCATATATGGCTTGGCGGCCATTTTGGTCATGTGACCTGGACCCCATGAGCAAATTTCGGTTTCCCCCATCCCATAGGGGCTCCATATGAAATTTGACTTCAATCGGCCCAACGGTTTCCGAGGAGAAGCGGTTCGAAAATTTTCACATTTTTCGCCTCGGCGAGGCTATACTAAATGGAATGTAATATTTCGCAAGTTCATTGGTTAGATCTCATTGATATCTCTCAGTATGCCAAAAATTGTTTAAATATTTCAAGCGGTTAAGTCACTATCACCAATTTTCACAAACGGGTTACGGACGGACAGACAGACTGACAGAATGACACGGTGATTTTAGGGCACTCTTAGAAATCAACCGACTTCAGTCGGTTGCTTTTTCTTCGGGTCGTGCAATATAAAAATGCATGTTTTTTAAACGAACCTATCTCAAAGATATTTTCACTGGGCCAGATATAAGCAACATACGCCAATACCGCAATTGCGCTACAATGACTGCAAGGATACAAGAACACAACGAGCTGGTTATGATATTTTTTAGCAGTAGTTTAATGGTAACATTATAAACACCATTTATTTTCTTGATCTGCATTTGGGTACGCATGGATGTTATTACATGGGCGTGTTGGCCCCGCCCTTCGGGGCTTGAAGAAATAGATATGGCTGCACTATTCTTCCACGCAGAGCTGAGATACTCGTAAAATACTAAGTAGTTCTAAACCTGCACAGGAAAGTGGTGCGAGTCGGACCATCCATGCATATAAACCTTATTGGTTTCATTGGGCGGAAGGGCTTGAGATGTCATCTGTGTCGGGTACATAAACAAAACCCGCCTATTGAAATATATTGGAAAATATGCCACCACAAATGAAAATTGCAGACAAAAAAATGAAAGTTTCCATATTTCTGCTCCAAATATAGGTTGTGGGAATTCGTTAGAACCGCCTCGGCGATGCGGTTCTAACGAGTATCCACAATCTATGTTTTTGAGCAAACATATATTTGGATTGCTCTTTAGAACTGCCTCAATTAGCACCCCCAATTTTTGTTTTTGCTTTCAAACATAAAATTGTTTGTGCTCTTTGAAACAGTCTCGATGGGGCGGTTAGAAGCCTCCGTGGTGTAGTGGTTACGCTACTCGTCTTGTAAACCAGGGGTCGCAGGATCGATCCCGGGTTTCTCCAGACTTTCGGATGAGTCTTTAAACCGAGGTCCCGTCTCCGTCTGACCTTAGCTGTTGGTGGGACGTAAAACTCAAACCCTCAATCACTCACTCACTCAATGAGGCAGTTCTAAGGAGTTCCCACGATCTAACAGGAGTCTGGCATAGATTGTGTCGCTTTTTAGAACGGTCTCAATAAGGGGTTTCTAAGGAGCAATTAAACGACAAGATTGGGGTGCTCTTTAGCCTGTCTCAAAAACGGTTCTAAGGAGAACTCACAATCAAACAGGAGTCTAACATAGATTGTGGATGTTCTTTAGAATAGAGATAGATGAGATATTCTAACACAACGCGCCTATATAGGCAATGGAAAATAACTGTGTTTTATTCTGCAACAAATCTCAGCTCGGAAGAGCGTGACGAGATATTCTCAAAAACGGTTCTAAGGAGAACTCACAATCAAACAGGAGTCTAACATAGATTGTGGATGTTCTTTAGAATAGAGATAGATGAGATATTCTAACACAGCGCGCCTATATAGGCAATGGAAAATAACTGTGTTTTATTCTGCAACAAATCTCAGCTCGGAAGAGCGTGACGAGTGACGTCATTAAAATTCCCAATTTATGACGTCACTAGTCGATTTCCTTGACGTAAGACGGTGTAACGTCATTTTCTCGCATCGAAAACGTAAGAAAAGGATGTAAATGCATGTGTTTCAGTCGATAATTTTAGCGGGATTTCTTCTAACAATGGCGAAAGGTTGTGAGATTTTGAAGGAAACAACAACATTATTGCCGATTTTCAGCGTGTTAGAATCGAAATAGATCAGCTCTTGTCTGTGATTTGTTGAGTAATAAATCACAGTTTGTCGGTCAGTTGTAAGTAGACAAATCACGCGCGCTACGCGCTTGTGATTTGTCTACTTTACAACTGACCTCCAAACTGTGATTTATTACTCAACAAATCACAGCTAGAGCTGATCTATTTCTTAAGTAAAGGAGAAGAAAGCGAGGGACAGAGTAGAAAGAGGAAAATGAATGGAAGTGTAGAAACTAGAAGAAGTGACAATATTCCCCCTCTACCCATACACAGGCCTCGCACAACTGTAAACCCATATCAGTTGGAGGTACACATCACTTTTTCCTCGCCAACCACCCAGGAGAAATGTAAACAAAAATAAAGCCTGAAAATGCAAGTACCTGGTAAGATATCGCGCGACTGAATTAATGTATAATGACGTCAACTCCGAAACGCAATTTCTTAAAACGACGTCATCCAACCAACCCTTTTCGCGTGACGAGTCACAATTGGAAAAATCAACTCCAGCAAAATTAGTTAGTATACAAATAAAGTGCTGCTGCATGAGGACTGTTAGCTATAGACTGTGGCTATTTTTATAAAGACGCAGAAACCAGCCTCTGTCTTTTGGCAAATCCGTGTGAAATGCTGCAGACTGCCGTCTGATCACGGTACAGACTATTTGCTTGAATTAAAACAGTGTAAGAAGGGACTATCAGTATAAGTCTCAAGTCGTGTCTAGGGAGCAGCAGCACGCGGGTTTGAAACCTGTTGCGGTCGGCAGCATTCTTTCATGAGACTGATCATGAAATCTTCCGGCCCCCGCCCATCGGGGCTTCAAGAAATAGACTAGACTGCATAATGCTTCCACGCAGAGCTGACACCGACTGCACATGAGTACTAGTTAACCACTTAGATGCTATAAGCCTGCCCAGGAAAAGTGGCGCGAGTCGGGCCGTCCATGCATATAAACCCTATTGGTTTCATTGAGCGGCAGGGCTTGAGAAGTCATCTAGGTAAAAGTCTCACAAAATTGGAAGCCACTTCTCCAGAGTTACCTATACAGTGTTGACGGGGTCGTAAAACCTCAATTCAAATAAATAAATCATGAAATCTTTCCTACGGTTGTTCTCTCACTTCCCCTTTTTCAAGAAGGGCAGTTGGCAGCTTCCGGTGAAAGTACATGTATGTACACTGTACTGGTTAATCGCTTACGTAGAAGCATGCCCCGGAAATGTGTGGAAAATGACCTAGATTGCATTGCATCTGCCGTTGAACTCAAATACCATACAACAACAAACAAAGCTGTCGACAAGTACAGGTGCTGTCAATTTACGATGCCAAGAAAAAATACTTCACCTGAAAATGTCTACGGTTTAAGTCGTCTGCTTCCCATTCTTTCCAACTTTAAACATATTTTATATGTAGGCAAACAATGTGGATCCTGATCAAACTGCTCATTGAAGAGACAGACAACATGCATTTAGGAAAAGGCATAGTTGTAAAACTCAGCTGAGCACAGTTATTAATGACTAGGCAAAAATCTTGGACAAAGGGGGACAGGTGGACACATTTATTCTAAACTTTGAGAAGGCTTTTGACACCCCACCCCATGAACTTCTTAAATCTAAGTTATTTGGTTACTGAATTGGGCGGGGGGGGGGGGGGCTCTCAAATGGACAGACTCCTTTCTTTGCTACAGAAAACAGCGTGTCGTTGTTAATGGTGAATCTTCAGAGTGGGCTCCAGTTCTGACTGGAGTCCCACAAGGGACTGTTCTTGGTCCACTGTTGTTCTCCCTGTACATCAATGATATTTCCACTGACATTGACTCAGAAATAAGATTGTGTTTGCTTCCGGGAAATAAGAGATACAGATGACTCACTGAAACTTAAGAATGACATAGATAGATTAGGATGTTTGGTCCGAAAATGGGATATGAGATTTAAGCCAGTTAAATGCAACAATATGCAGATAACCAGGAAGAGATTTAATAAAGTTGAGGCTTCTTACACTTTAGAGGGAATGGTCCTCGAGAATGTAGGCTGCATTAAATACCTTGGAGTGACAATCACACACAACTTGAGATGGAATACTCATATTATTAGCAACATGTGTACTAAGGCAAACAGAACACTTGGTTTC
The DNA here is from genome assembly GCA_963580285.1 of Lucinisca nassula. Classification (NCBI taxonomy): domain Eukaryota; kingdom Metazoa; phylum Mollusca; class Bivalvia; order Lucinida; family Lucinidae; genus Lucinisca; species Lucinisca nassula. The sequence goes on from OY757023.1 coordinate 83,820,319, forward strand.
CTCAGGCGTAATCTCCATCAGTGCCCACAGGATATAAGAGAGTCAGCATATAAAGGTCTCGTTCGTTCAATCTTGGAGTATGGCAGTTGTATCTGGGACCCCAGTGGAGTGGTCCTTAACGAAGAAATTGAAAAAGTTCAGAATAAAGCTGCTAGATTTGTAACAGGCAATTTCTGCTTTGAAACTGGGAGCATGGCTGGAATACTTGGAAAATTAAAATGGAAGTCTCTCAAGAAAAGGAGGAAAGACAGTAGGCTCATCCTTTTATACAAAGGTCTAAAGGGTGCTGCTAGCATTCCAACAGATGACCTTGTCCCCCCGGCTAGGCAGTGTAGAAATCACCCGGGGGGATTCATTTGCGTTTCAGACCCTTACTGCAAGAACTGACATTTATAAAGAATCGTTCTTCCCACGAACCAGTAGAGATTGGAATGCCCTTCCAAATAGCTGAAGGTGCTGATGACTGTAACTAAGTTTACCTCTTTGGTTAGAGCTAGGGACTAACTTCCCTTATCACAGGTCCTGGTGTATAAATGTCATTTGATGTGTCACCAGTAACAATTCTGATTCTGAGCTGTCTGATCTGGATCCACATTGTTTGCAACAATGACTTTAACAGTACCCAACAGACAACAAAGCAGACGACAGTTGTTGCTTGCATCTTTGGTATTATCGTTTACGGGTTACAGACGAAATAAACCGTGCCCGTTGACGGGCCTTTCCGGCTATCGAACATAAACGCGTAAGCTACACAAAAACCGAATATTTTGTACTTATAATATTGCGTTTTAACGAGTACTCAACTTACGCTTTGGAGCAGAGCTACCAACCGCTTGCCATCAGTCTATCGATTAACCAGTACAATGCACATTCTTTCACTAGAGAGAGGAGACAGTATGCATAACAAATGTCTAAAGGGTGCTGCAAGCATTCAAACAGATGACCTTGTTTCCCCAGCAAATCACCATTCAATAGCGTTCAAGAAATGACATTCACAAAAATCCATTCTTCCCTCGTGGACGAAAATTTCTACGGCTCAAGGTAGTGGGGATATTGTAGCTAAGTTCACCTCTTTGGTGGAAATGCTAGGGACTAGCTTCCTGTATCACGGGATAGTGTATGAAGATCATTGGTCGTTGTATCACCATTCTGACTCTAATAGCAATATTTACCGTTTCTCTATACAGGGGTGATTCAGTCAAGCTATCAAAATGGGATATATAAAGGCTAAAACTAAGTCTTCAATCTATACAGGCAGTGATAATCGCAGCTGATCGTACAAAGAAAAACACGAAGCTAGCAGCTAATCGTACAGTCACCAACAGGATAGGCCCTGAACAAAGAGGTTATTATTTTGATGACAGGAATATAGAATTAGCAAACGGGTATTTAGATATGCTGGTTTATAACCGTATTTGGCTACCGCTAATTTAATACATGTGTAAACTGACCAGATGGCAGACAAAACGTAAAATAAATTTATTAAACGTGCGAGATCATTACTATTTTAAAAATAGTAACGATCGCCGCGTGCGAGGATGAGATAAATCACTGATGCAGCATCAGAATCGTTTCTTGTGAAGAACAGGACGCATTATGATTGATTATCGAAGCAAATTTGAAAAGAAACGCCTTTTACCTTCTAAAAGATGCTAAAAGATGTGTCAGTCAACAAACGTGTCATTAATGAATTTAATTGATTTTTTGTGTGATTTATAAATGTCATGTAAAGCAGCTATTTATAAATGTCATGTAAAGCAGCTAACGATTTTTGGGTGTACAGTAGCAGCAGCTATCGATTTCAGATACTGTACGATGGTCAACTGTGAAAAAGGTAGCGGGACAATTCGGCACATAGCAAACTCGGCATATAGCCAACTCGGCACATAACCAACTCGGCCCATACAAACTCGGCACATAGCAAACTCGGCCCACAATAGTTATAAAGCATATTTAGCTGTACATTAATACTTTATTTGCCTGTTTTATTATAGCCTCCATACTAACACCCAAAATCTTTCATCTCTGCTCACCTTTCTTTTATTCTTTTAGCTCTGCACTATCACACTTTTACTTCTTTTACTAACACACCATGCGCAACCATTCTAATAACATTCGGAAGTGGGTTGAGGATTATAAAGAGATAGATAGATAGAGATTAATAGTCATATACATGCATATCAAATAAATAGTTTCTTGTTTATTTCATTATTATTTTTTATTTTTTTCATTTTTCTAAAAAAAATCATCTTAATCAATAGGCTCTGAATATAACTTAATTACTACACTAATTATCTGATTAATCAGGTAATGACTGGAAAAGCTGTGAACATGATGTTTAGGACTCATTGTCACCCATGATTGCCCAGCCGAGCTGAACTCGCATTATTGCATAGGTATCTCAACGCAATGAGAAGCTGCAGTAGGCACGCCACAACGGATCAACCCGTAAACAAAAACTCTTGCATATTCTGGCTGATACAACAAACTAGAAAAAAGGAACAAAAAAACAAAACATCAGTATCATATTCTCCAGTAACAGGAAAATTCTGATAAATTAATTAGACATTTTTTGAAGTTTTATTCGCTGGTCAATTCAAGAAATAACTTAAATAGATGAAACTTTATTGAAAAAAAATCTTCATATTTTTTTAGATATACCCGATTAAATATTGATATAAAATTTTGTCTTATAGGCCTATTTAGTTGGCCCCTATTTCACAGGTTGTTTGTTTGGTTATGAAATTATCATACCCAAGTGAACAATAGATATATAATTGGCCCAATGTGCCGAGTTTGTATAGGCCGAGTTGGTCATGTGCCGAGTTTGCTATGTGCCGAGTTTGTCACGTGATGAGTTTGCTATGTGCCGAGCTGTCCCAGAACCGATAAAAAGGGTCTCGCTATAAAGCGACAAGAAGCGTCAAGAAGCGTCATGATCATATTCCATTCGAAATATACATTCCTATATTAGATTTTTTATTAATTATAAATAAATTAAGTGTTTCAAAGGATCAGGTTTGAATAGTTCCAGAAATATTGCATTTTCTTGTGTAAAATAAAAAATAAAAATCGCGTTGGGTTGAGAAAAAACGACAACAAAATGATGCAACTGACAAAGAGTAAATGTTAGATATAAGTCTTGTTTTTCTCGAATTGAAGTCATATATATTTATGTCTCTTATATGCAATATGCATAAAAGGCACTGAAATGTGTAGGTAACTAACATAATGCAAGAAGAAAGGCAAACCGCACAAGCATTTTGAGTGGTGAAAAAGCGACAACTTCAAATTATGGGCTGTAAAACTTTATACATAGGCTCCTTCTACCGGCCTCCAGATATTACTGATCCGGATTACTTGGATCAACTGAAAAGGTCTCTAAACCGAATCATATCTTGCAAAAATGCCCATGTCCTCCTTGAAGGTGACTTCAATTGTGGGGACATTGATTGGAGTAAGCTTTTTGTGCCTTTGGGCATGCCCAAAAGACAGGTACAGACCCATTTGATTGACATCGTTCAGGAGCACTGCCTCTCCCAGGTTGTCGATATCTCTACAAGACAAGAACGGACCCTAGATATCCTTCTTACTAACAATCCAACCCCAGTTACAAGAGTTAAGGAAATGCCACCTATTGGTCGAGCAGACCATGATTTAGTGCTGGTAGAGTATGATATTAAAGCTAAAAGGGTCCTTCAGTCTCCTCGTAAGGATTACCTCTATAAACGGGCTGATATGCAGGGTCTAAAAGACCACATGCTTGCTTTTGCAGACCGTTTTATGTCGCAGGACTTTGCTCATGTTGATGTTAATAAATGAGATGTGGATTGAATTGAAGACGGTCTTCCTCTGTGCAGTATAAAAGTTTATCCCGTCTAAGCTGACGAAATGTAAACTTGGATACCCATGGATAGATGCCCGCATTAGGGCATTAATTAGGAAAAGGGAAAAACTATATCATAAGGCCCACAGGGCAGATAATGATGTCCTGAAGAGTCGCTACAGGAGACTCAGAGCCTTTGTTCAAAAGGAAATAAGAGATGCATATTGGAGATACGAGGACTGTTCAAATATGAATGCAAGTAGAACGTTTTCTCATGCACTTATGCGAAAATCACATGGAAATAACAGCGTAGAAAAACATTTTACCTATACATTGATACCAAACCTGTTAAAATCCGTACACTTTAGCCATCCATGTGCATCGTTCTATAAAAACTGTCTACTCTTGTATACTAATACAAAACATGGTTGGAAGAAGGTCAGAGAACGCCGTTGAAATACGGTCATATATTAAGAATCGTTGTATTCTTGGTATACGGTGCAAAGACATTTTTTATGAAATATGTTCGGTTTATGGGCATAATGAAATGTCTTTTCCGACAGTTTTTCGTTGGTGAAAGAAATTCAGCGGTAGAGAAACATGGGTTGGAGCGTGAGATAAAAGAAGAAGAAATAGCTTATGTGTTAAAGAAAATGAAAAACGATAAAAGCCCTGGATCAGACGGATTCACAGTAGAATTTTTTAAATTTTTCTTTAAGGATTTAAAAGCTTTCATAAATCGTGCTATAAATGAAGGTTATCATAAGGGGACTTCATCTATTACGCAGAGGCAGGGTATTATTACATGTATCCCTGAAGGGGAAAAATCGAGACATTATATGAATGACTGGAGGCCAATTACTCTACTTAATGTTACTTATAAAATAGCTTCAGGTTGTATTGCGGAACGAATTAAACATACCCCGTCAAAATTAATTTCATGCGATCAAACTGGTTTTATTTCAGGACGATATATAGGTGAAAATACCCGGCTTATTTACGACATTTTGAAATATACGGAAGAAGAGAATATTCCGGGATTGTTTTTAATTGTTGATTTTGAAAAGGCATTTGACTCAATATCATGGGATTTTGTTAAAAAAGTTCTAAATTTCTTTAACTTTGGTGAATCAATTAAAAATGGGTTAATACATTTTATAACAATATAATGTCTTCAGTTATACAAAGTGGGTTTCTATCAGATTTTTTTCCTGTTCAAAGAGGTTGTCGACAAGGTGACCCTCTATCTCCTTGCATTTTCCTCCTCTGTGCAGAAATACTGTCGCTTATGTTAAAAAGTAATGATGATTTAAAAGGAATAAATATAAGTGGTATAGAATATAAACTTTCTCAATATGCAGATGACACTACAATTTTACAAGATGGATCAGAGCAGTCTCTATCAGAGGCACTTGCGGTTTTAAATCATTTGCATTACTGTCGGGACTGAAAGTTAACACTTCAAAAACGAGAGCTGTGTGGATCGGGAGTAAAAAATTTTGTGGGGAAACTTTCAATCATAGGTTAAAGCTGGACTGGACCGAAAAGATTTTTACGATTCTGGGAATAAAGTTCTCGTGTAATTTGGAGGAAATGATAGAGTTAAATTTTAAAGAAAAAATATCACAAATTGAGAAAGAATTAAAACAATGGTCAAAAAGAATTTTAACACCTTTTGGCCGCATAACTATACTAAAGACATTAATCATATCTAAATTAAACTACATGTTAATTTCGCTACCGAATCCTCCTCAAGAATTAATAAATATATAATTTACAAAAAAGATTTTTTAATTTCATTTGGAAATCAGGGGTAGATAGAATAAAAAGAGAAATTATTATGCAACATTACGATATGGGTGGCTTAGAAATGCTGAATTTAAACAATTATTTGACTGCCTTAAAAGCAACTTGGATAAGAAGATTGATTACGAAAGATTCTAAGTATAAACATATTTTTGAAGTAAATTCTTGTAATGTCGATACACTATTAAAGCGTGGAATGGAATTTATTAAGTTTTTAACTTTAAATAACAAAAACGAATTTTGGAATAATTTTTTACATTCATGGATCGAGGTATTAAGTTAAAATAACTCGACTAAAGTAAAAACTAAAGAAGGCATATTGTCAGTTAACTTATGGGATAATAAAGACTTAAAGATTAATAATAAAACTGTTTTTTTACAGAAGATGGTTCGACAAGAATATTTTGTATATCAAAGATATAGTAAATACGGATGGAACTATTTTAGAATTTAATACATTTACACAAAAATTTAATATTAATTATTTGGAATATTTTGGTGTTGTTTCTGCGGTATTACATTTAAAAAGAAAACAAAACATATTACTTAGTACATTGATTTTAACAAATTGTTATTTTCCATGGACTATAAAAGAAATAATGAGAGATACTAAAGGTTGCAGAAATATTTATAAAATACTGAATGAAAAAATAATACCACCTAAAAGCCAACGGAAATGGACAGAACTTTTTCAGAACATAGAACTTAAATGGAAAAAAATATTTATAAAACACCAGCCATTGTCTGTAACAATACAAAACTACACTGGTTTCAATACAGAATAGTGCATAGTATTTTAGCAACTAACGATTATCTTTTTAAAATACATGTTAAAAATGATAACATTTGCAGTTTTTGTCGATCATTCCCAGAAACGTTAGAACATCTATTTTGGAACTGTCAAATAATTTCAGAATTTTGGGAAAAAATAGAAAACTGGATTAATGAAAGAATGTGTGCACTATTAGTATAACTATGAACAATGTTTTTTTTTTGGAACCTCAAAAAATCAAGAAATAAATAAACGAGCTAATCATATCATCATATTAACAAAGTATTACATTTATAAATGCAGAATTAATGGTGCCTGGCTCAATTTTACAGTTTGGAAAAATGAGATAAAAAACTCCTTATTATTAGAAAAAATGATGGTGGTAAAAAAAAATAGGATTGAAAATTTCTTTAAGATTTGGGAGAAATGGACTGTCCTTTTCGAAACTAATGGGTAAAGAAGTGTTTTACAAATTTTCAGTCCCAACACGGAACGACTCGCTAATAGTATTTGGTAGTTTAACCCATATTGTGCCGGATGGAATCTTCCACCTTATATATAGTGGAAGTCCGTTTCAGGCTTTGTGGGTGCCGGGTTTTGTTTTCTTTAAAATTTATTCCGAAAATAGCTGGACTTTATTCAAACAGTATGGGCCCTGATTTGGACGCCACGCGGTGTGACGTCTGGTCTGGGCCTGCACTGTTTGCCAAGGTACCCGTTCTGGGGTTTCCGGTACAAAAGGGGTTGAATAACATATCATAAAATGTATCTGCTAATTAGCATCTGCAATGCCTTTGATTAGTTCTGTACTATAGATTTAAAAAAAACTAGTGTGATTATTTAAACCTGCAGATATAATAATTCATATAGATGTAACAGTCTTGAAATGTGCTATGTTACATGTGCATATGTTTATACTGTATGTGTCGTCAGAATTAAAAAAAAAAATAAAGAAATTCAGCTGTGGGCTAGGCTCAACAGAAGATGCACCACATGATCGTCGGCCGAAAAGAGCAACATCTGCCAAAATGGTTGCTAGAGTGAAAGAAATAGGTGCTACCGATGCAAGATACACCACTAGGCAAATAGCTAGTATGGTTGGCATCTCATTAGGAGCAGCTCATACAATTCTGAAACGGAATTTGAAAATGAGACAGATCTGTGCTAGATGGATTCCCCATCTGTTGACAGATGAGCAAAAAAATACATGGTTCAGTGCGCCAAGAAGTTGCTTAAAAAGTTTCCAAATTACAATGCACGGTCTTTCGCTAATGTCGTCACAGGTGACGAGACATGGGTTCACTTTTTTGAGCCAAAACGAAAGATTCAGAACAAAATATGGGCAACAAAGTATTGCAAAAGACCATGCATTGCAAAGCGGACCATGAGCGTCAAGAAGGTAATGTATGCCATATTATTTTCAAATCAGGGCCCTGCTATTCAGGTTGCTGTGCCTAAAACGTGCTAGTATCAATTTTCAAAGTCTAGAATTTCTACGTTATTGCAGGTAAACTTGAACTCATTTGAGTCAAATCAAGTAATAAAGGTTTGGATTTAATGAATACAAAATTTCATGGCTGTTCGATGCCTGCTTCTTGGTCAGGCTCAGAACTTTTCAGCCTACCCTCGTACCCCTGTAAACCACAACTTTCTCTATATGAAGTTGGGGTTATAATGTATACATTGATGAAGAATAAACATTTTAACTTTAAATATTGCCTTTATTTGCTCCTCAAAGCTTCAACAGCTAAGATATCAAAAGAATAAATAAAACAATTCAAAATAAACAAAACTATGTAAGTTTTAAACACACAATACATAGATCTAACACATTAACAACAAAGAATTTTACAGTAAAATTCCTATATTAAGACCACCTTTGGGACTGTTCAAAAGTGGTCTTAAAGACCACTTTTGAACAGTCCCAAAGGTGGTCCCTGACCAGAGGACATTGTGTGCAGAAAAAAACAAAGAAAGAATAACTGCAACCTTCTGAATAAACTTTTTAAAGCAGAACTAGTCTTAATTTTAGGTGGTCTTAATAGCGGAATTCCACTGTAAATAAATAATTATTAGAGAAAATCCATAGTTCCCAATAGAAAGTATTTCAGGTAGCACCTTCCTATAAATCATTAGGACAAAACCTTCATCAGCCTGGCCCTGGCTACAGGTTTTAGGCTTCTAACATTTGAGGTGCTTGCTTTTAACAAATTTATGCCAAAGGGATGTACCAACTATTTAATAAAAAAAAAAAAAAAAAAAAAAAAAACACCATGAAGATGCATTTAAGCCTCTGACATGTCCAATTGTAAATCACTATCAGCAAAATGTTATTATTATTATAAATAGCCCAAAACCTAACCTAACCTCCACCTTGTAAGACCTTTTTGATTCACAATGCAACTGATCATATTGTAATAACTTATTCTAGCAACAGTCTATTATATATTAACTGCAAAGCCGGCCTCGGTGACTCAGTCGGATGCGCGTCTGACTGGTGATCAGGAGGATGCGGGTTTGACTCCCGCCGGAGTCGGCAACATTCTTTCGTGGAGATTGATCATGAAATCTTTTCTAAGGTCATTCTCTCCCTTCCGCTGATTCAATAAGGGCAGTTGTCAGTTTCTTGCGAAAGAATGTGCACTGTACTGGTTAACCACTTACGTATAAGCCTGCCCAGGAAAGTGTTGATAGGTAAACTGACCGGCTCAAAAATGACCTATATAGTGTTGACTGGGACGTTAAACTCCAATACAAACAAACAAATATTAACTGCAAAATTTACAAATACAGGTACCGTAATGATCCTTAGTATTGGGACAGACTGGCCTAAGCAAACAGTGTAGACCCAGATCAGATTGCTCCTGCTGCTCCTTCGGTCTGATCAGTGTCTACACTGTTTGCCATTTCATCTGCACTTTTGGATTCCTTCCTGGATCGTGAAACAAATTAGATAAACATTTAGAAGAATTACAGCAAGTCCTCAACGTGCTCAAATTTTTTGAAATTTTTACGGTAAAATACAGCCAAACTTCATTGATCCAAACACTGGCCCATGTTTAACCCCTGTCAAACCAGGGCTGCGTTCTCATGGCATCCAAGAAAAATGCAGAACGCCGAGGTGCGCGCAGTACTATCGCAAACATCGCCGTAGCAATGCAGTGGCATCGCCAATAGGCGCGTAAGGATCGCATAGAACGCCAAGCGATGGCGGGCATTTTTAGCATGCTCAAAACAAACGCCGTTGCTCATGGTTCTGATCAGAGCGCTGAGAGGTCGCCGTGAGGTTGCCATAGCAGCGCAGTAAGGTCTCCTATAACGCTACAGGAGCTCGGCAGGGCCGCACAGGTCTCCTACTTTGCCATATAAGCTCCGCTTGTATAATTGATTAACCAATTGATTGATTTGATATTTAACGTCCCAGTCAACACTGTATAGGTCATTTTGGAGACGTTGCTTCCAATTTTGTGGGCTTTTTACCCGACATTGAGATGAAATGACATCTCAAGCCCTGTCGCCCAATGAAACCAATAGAGTTTACACATATAAGCATGGACGGTCCGTCTCGCACCGCTTTGCCTGGGCAGGCTTAGATCCTCTTAGCGGTTTACCAGTACTCATGTGCCGTCGGTTTCAGCTCTGCGTGGAAGCATCATGCAGCCAATCTATTTCTTCCAGTCCCGTTGAGCGGGGGCCAACCGCTTGTATAAACAGTGGCTAGAGTAGAGTTTGATTGTGTACTGTCCCGAAAAACCTACTTCTGAGGTGACTCATCCCGGGTAAGGTAATGGCGGTGGACTTGTTCCTGCTTGCGGTGATTGCGGTGGACTTGCTTCTGATGGCACAGGAGTACTGGTAAACCGTTTAGGGGATCTAATGTGCCCAGGCAAAGGGGTGCGAGCCGGACCATCCATGCTTATTAACCCTATTGGTTTCATTGGGTGACAGGGATTGAGATGTCATTTCATCTCAATGTCGGGTAAAAGTCAAATTAGAAGCAACGTATCCAAAATGACCTATAATGTGTTGATTGGACGTTAAACCTCAAATCAAACTAGAAATGCGTCCATAGGACACGGATGCCCCCGCCTGAAAAGATGTCTATGTTTGTATTCAACCATAGAAAGTTTAAGTTTCGGACCATTTTCTTTTACCTTTGACCTCTAAGTATGACGATCTTGGAGGTACGGATGTGGGTTTGCATGTAACACATCGTCTCATGATGGTTAACATTTCTTGTAAGTAATTTCAAAATCCATGCAGAAGAAAATATGTATATGTTTGTATTCAACCATAGAAAGTTTAAGTTTCAGACCATTTTTTTTAACTTTGACCTCTAAGTATGACCTTGACCTTGGAGGTACGGATCTGGGTTTGCATGTGACACATCGTCTCATGATGGTTAACATTTCTTCAAAGTAATTTCAAAATCCATCCAGAAATAAGTAAGTTATTGACTGCGTTTAAGTTTCGGACTTTTTTTTTTACCTTTGTCCTCAAAGTATGACCTTGACCTTGGAGGTACGGACCTGGGTTTTGCACATGACAAATCGTCTCATGATGGTTAACATTTCTACAAAGTAATTTCAAAATTCCTCCAGAAATAAGAAAGTTACTGACTGCGTTTAAGTTTCGGACTCTTTTTTTTTTTACCTTTGACCTCTAAGTATGACCTTGACCTTGGAGGTACGGACCTGGGTTTTGCACGTGATAAGTCGTCTTATAATTGTTAACATTTCTGCCGAGTAAATTTAAAATCCATCAAGAAATAAGGAAGTTATTGACCCCGTTTAGGTTTCGGATGCACGGACGGACAAACAGACTGACGGACAAGGGCAACGCTATATGCCCTTTCCACCATTCTTCGAATGGCGGAGGCATAACAAAACTGTTCGACTGATGAAGATGTTTGTTTGCACTTTGAGAACGCCTTAAAGGCGCAGTGCACGCATTGTGAGTGGCGTAAAAGGGCAGAGGAAGCGGCGTGAGAGCACATTCAATCGCCATCAAGAACGCCGCAGGATCGCATTAGATGGCCATGTAAGCTCCGTAGCAACGTCTTGGTCGCTGTAGGGACGCCATGACAGGTCCATGGTCACAAAAAATATCCCATATTTCTTGCGATCTCGCGACGTTCTGAAAAATTAAACAACACCGTTCCATCGCAGTGAAAACACGGCATAGTGTGACAGGAGCTTTAAATTTGAACCTGTTCTTTAGTCACAAAACTTTGATGTAAAAGTTGACAAACGGACGGACGGTCCACCCAGGACGGACAGTCCACCCAGGGACTTGACCCAGGGGCTTAGATATTCCATATGAAAGGTAATGCTATAGAGATGTCCTGTTCCAAATATGAAGATAATCCAACGTGGTGAAAGAGAGAATGGCAATCAAAAAGGTTTAACGCAAAACTTTGACGTAAAGGTTGACTAACGGCGTAACAGATGGAAGTACGAACGAACGAACTAACGAACAAATGAACCAACCGAAGAACAGACGAACTGACGGAAAGAGGAAAACTATATACTCCCCGACATACTTCGTATGCCGGGGGTATAATTATGAGTCTGTGGGAGCATATGGGCCCCGGGGTGTGGCCCATTTGGAACCCAGGGGCATGATTGGCAGGAATTATGTAGGTAACCACTTAACATTGTTACAAGCTAAATATCTAAGCTTTGGGCCCTGTGGTTTCAGAGAAGAAGGTTTTTGAAAGTTTTCCTATTATAAGTCTATGGGAGCTATATGTTGCAATGGCGAGCAGAATTCCAATCTGATCAGCCCATAAACCTTATGCAGCCTTTCCCCCTACCTGATGATGCTTCACATGAAATTTGATCAAGATTGGCCGTGGGGTATTAATGATATACTTATTTGAAATTGTTTAGGGACGCACGCATGGACGTTCCAACATGTCAGGTTAAAGGGCTATTTCTTTTGTTCTTTTATTTTGTTTGGTTTAGGGGCTAACCTCCTAAACCTTTTATTTACTGAATAAATCTATTGTTTAACAATCATTTTCCAATCATTTTCTATTGTTATCAATCTGGACACTAGCCCCTAAACCTGACATGTTTGCTTAGACAGACACATGCACGGACGGGCAAAATGTGATGACAAAAGCTCACCTTGTCACTACCTGACAGGTGAGCTAACAAAAACAAAGACCAGTTGCCATAATGGGAAACACGCCTTTCAAATACATTGGAAAATTAAACATTGAAAATCGAAAATTTTAAGATGAAAATTTGTGATATTTTTCTTATTTCTGCTCAAAATAGGGGTTATGAGTATGACTTAGAACGGCCTCATCTAGGTGTCCAAATTTTTGGTATTTTTACGGTACATACATTCATATATGCTCATATGAACCATGATGCTGTTCAAATGATTGCTGCAAACCAACTCCCTGCATTTTAACAGACTGCCCCAGCCCTGCCGCCGTGACACTCATCAAATCCAACTGTCTGTTTGTACTCTGTCCAAAGGTCAAATGCCCTGGTTCGGTGTTCAGTGATGAAACTACAGGATCGGACCCTATTGTAGACATCGCCACACTCGCACTATCCATTATACTGCTTGTTAGGTTGTCATGGTTACTGTGTGTCTTCATCTCATCTGTTACTGACTTACTATAAAAACTGTTGGTCGATGGTTCCACTTTTTCGTACATTTGAGAGTAATCAAAATCTTCATCAAATTGCACTTTCGGAAATTTCACACCAGATTTACGACGAAGATGGGCACCATGACTCTGTATATGAAGTTTCATTCTGTCGGTACGACTTGTCTGATAGTCACATGACTTACACTTGAATAACTTCTCTTCTAGATGGATTTTCTCGTGTCTGATAAGCTTGCTTCGATCCACGAAGGATTTGCCACATACCTACAAAATATGAGGTAAAATGAATCCAAAAACTAAAGATGTTGTTAACCTATAAAATGCAAATCACGACAATTATCATCTGCTTTGTCATCTGCCAACTTGCCAAGTACTTTAAAATTAGTTTTTGCAAACCGTGTCGACCCAGATCAGACTGCTCCTCAAGGAATCAGAATCAGAATCAGAATCAGAATTGTTACTGGTGACACGTCAAATGACATTCATACACCAGGACCTGTGATATGGGAAGTTAGTCCCTAGCTCTAACCAAAGATGTAAACTAAGCTACACAATCCTCAGCACCTTCAGCCGTCAAAATAATAGAATCGGGAAGGGCATTCCAATCTCTAATGGTTCGGGGGAAAAACGATTCTTTATAAATATCCGTTCTTGCAGTAAGGGTCTGAAACGTCATTGAATGGTGTTTTCTACAATGCCTAGCTGGGGGAACAAGGTCATCTGTTGGAATGCTGGCAGCACCCTTTAGACCTTTGTATAAGAGTATGAGCCTACTGTCTCTTCTCCTTTTCTTTAGAGACTCCCATCTTAATTTTCCTAGAATTCCAGTCATGCTCCCAGTTTCAAAGCAATAATTTCCAGTTACAAATCTAGCAGCTCTATTCTGAACTTTTTCAATTTCTTCATTTAGGACCACTCCGCTTGGGTCCCAGATGCAACTACCATATTCCAAGATTGGGCGAACAAGTCCCCTGTATGCTGTTTCTTTCACATCCTGAGGACACTGATGAAGATTTCGCCTCAGGAAACCAAGTGTTCTATTCGCCTTTGTACACATATTGCTAATGTGTGTATTCCATCTCAAATCGTGAGTGATTGTCACACCAAGGTATTTAATGGAATTCACATTTTCGAGGACCGTTCCCTCTAAGGTGTAAGAAGCCTCAACTTTATTAGATCTCTTCCTTGTTATCTGCATAATATTGCATTTAACTGGTTGAAATCTCATGCCCCATTTTCTGGCCCAACATCCTAATCTATCTATGTCAGCCTGAAGTTTCAGTGAGTCATCTGTATCTCTAATTTCCCGGTAACAAACACAGTCATCTGCGAACAGTCTTATTTCTGAGTCAATATCAGTGGAAATATCATTGATGTACAGGGAGAACAATAGAGGACCAAGAACGGTCCCTTGTGGGACTCCAGACAAAACTGGCGCCCATACTGAAGATTCACCATTAACAACAACACGCTGTTTTCTGTAGCAAAGGAAGGAATCTATCCATTTAAGAGTCTTCCCACCAATTCCATAACCAAATAATTTGGATTTAAGTAGTTCATGAGGAGGGGTGTCAAAAGCCTTCTCAAAGTCCAGAATAAATGTGTCCACCTGCCCCCCTTTGTCCAGGATTTTTGCCCAATCATTAATAACCGTGCTCAACTGAGTTTCGCAACTATGCCTTTTCCTAAATGCATGTTGTCTGTCTGACAAAAGTTTATGTTCATCCAAGTGGGCCATGATGTTTGAGCAGACTATGTGTTCAAGCAATTTACATAGAACACAGGTCAGTGACACCGGGCGATAATTACGAGCAAGAGCCCTGTCCCCTTTTTTGAAAAGTGGACAGATGTTCGCTAGGAGCCATTCTTTTGGAATTTCACCCGTATCGAGAGTTTGTTGGAAAAGATGAGCAAAAACTGGACCTAACTCGTTTGCTAGTTCCTTCAGGACTCTAGGATGAAGCTCATCAGGCCCTAAAGCTTGAGAAGGGTTCAAGCCTTTAAGTAATTTGATCACTCCCGCAGAGGATACAACAATATTTTCCATGAAAGGGGCCGATCTTTCAGTCAATGGAACCTCGTTGAACTCAGTTTTATTAAATGCATCATTGAATTGACCAACCAATTCCTCTGCCCTTTCAGAGTCCGATTCAGCGACCCCGTTCCCTCCTCTTTTATTAAGGGGTGGGATACCTTGCCTATCTTTCTTCTGGCTATTGATATATCTGTAGAAGTCTCTGGGATTCGCCTTTACATCACCTACCAAGTTATTTACATACTGATCATGCTGATTTTTTATGTCATTTTTAATTTCTCGTCTCAAGTTTTCAAATTTTGCTCTGAGTTTACCACTTCCCGACTTTTTTTGCCTTAGCATGAATCTTATTTCTCCTCCGAATTTTTCTTCTTATTTCTGGTGTGATCCAAGGAATTGAAGATACAGAAAAGTAGAAGTAAAACAAAGATCAGGAATTGATACAATTAACTTACTCCATCCATAAAAGACACCAAAGGGAAATAAATACAAACATTAAGCGACCAGACCATAATGGAAACCTAAACAAAGGAAGGCCATATGGACAGTTACTTTCCCACAAAATGGCCATATGGCCATCCAAAATTAAAAGACACAAGTGATACACACAGTAAGTAACAAACAACAACATAAATAAATCGCCACGGAAGAGCCGCCTTGGAACGGTCAGTGGAAGATTTCCACTGGGGGGCTTAAATCGATTTTACGTGGCCACAATCCTCGCCCTTACTTCCGCCGCGATTTAGACAAATAATTTGTTCAGTCCGCATGAAGGCCTCCTAACTCATCAGTGCAACATCTCCGTGAACACAGAAATCAAAGAACCACAGAGGTGAGACAACGGTGAGGACTCGACAGCAAGAAACCACTGAAATGCTGGAGCAAAAGAAAACCAACAGTTAGACCTGCTAGTTTTGGAGGGGATATGATTTTCGGACGAAGCTTGAATGAAAGACTTTATCAAATCAAAGTTCTCCTGGACAGACCGAGCGTCTGAATGACCATTAAAGTATTTCTCTCTTGCAAATTTTAGGGCATCCTTCCTCATAGTTTCATAGTCACCCTTTTGATATAAGTACACCTTTCTACGAGGTTTCTTTATAGGTGGTATGAAGATTTTCAAAAATCCAGAGACAATATCATGATCACTTAGTTTGTCCGGGGATTGAATATCCCCAAACTGTCCTGGCAAAGTTGTAAGAATCAAATCCAAAGTGTTTCTATCTCGCGTAGGGAAGTCAACAACCTGTTCCAAGCCATGATCATTCATGATGTCGACCAACACCTGTCCCTCTGACGGACTCAGCATCGTGCCTTGTTTGCTGAGCCTATCTGGCCAAACAATCTCTCTGAAGTTGAAGTCGCCTAAGACATGTACTGCAGGAAGTTTTTTACCCTTATTCTGAGACTTAATGCGATCAAGCTGATCTTTAAATAAGTGGAAGTTTTCGACAGTGTCGTTAGGTGGTCGGTACCAACTTGCAATAAAGTGGGAAGTTTTGTTTGCAAAAACCTTAACCCAAACAGATTCTGAATCGTTTTCCAGTTCCATGAATGGCATATGAGGGACATCTCTGTGAACGAGCAACATCACCCCGCCGCCATGAGTGTTTCTATCTTTTCTGTAGACACTGTATTCGCAAGTTTCAGGGAAAAGCTCCGAAGTCATAATTGAACTGTCAATCTTTGTTTCCTGAATAGCCACAATATGTGGTTGGTGAGTATCAAGGAAAGCTAAAAGTTCAAGTATCTTTCCTCTTAAACCGTTACTGTTAATACTGCAAAGTTTCAAACCTTTTACAAAATTCGGCTTTCTCATGTCAGTAGTCGGAGATTTAACCCCTTTCTCCTTTGACAGAGGTTCAAATTTATTTCTTTCTTCCAGTTCTATAGGTTCGCTGAAGAACGAGTCAGAACAAGATGTGTTTGTGAAACACAAATGCCCCCGGACAGCGCAAGGTGAAGGTCACGAGGTCAAAATTTATGGTACCTCTTGAAAGGTCTTGTGACAAGGAATGCACATGTGAAGTATGAAAGCTGTACCACTTACCATTCAAAAGTTATGCCCAATGTTAAAGTTTTTGCAGACGGACAAACGGACAAACAGACAAACGGACAAACAGACGGACAGACCAAAAACTATATGCCCCCCAGAATCTTAGATTCTGGGGGCATAAAAATTAAAAAAAACTCGCACTTCGGGCATATCCATGAACAACTCGAGTTAACCAGTTTGCCATACTCGGCGTCTGAAAGGAAAGCGCAATCAGTGTGAATCCACATTTCACACTGGTCACACTGAACTGCCTTATGCTCATTTAGAACATCACCATTGCAAAGGCCACAGTCTGCCTTGCAATCTTTGCAATACCAAGTTCCAATTCCAATTTCAAGCTCTAGCTCAAGGAGCAGTCTGATCTAGGTCCACACTGTTTGCCTATATGAAAAAATAGTTTTAAAAAGTTCTCAAGAAGATTCAGCCACCGACATAAGCAGACAACATTTTTAGAGGCATTTTTTCATGGCATCTTAAGGAATAAGGTAACATATTCGTTATAACGTTTATCATTTAATACGGCAATTGTACTTATATTTTTGCAGAAAAATGTGAGCAGCTTTTGCAAATGAAATGCAAAAGCTGCTCACATTTCTTTAGCAAAAACTATCACTGTATTAGGTATTTTTCTTAACAGAAAATTCTGAACACTACAGAGCTTGTTAAGCTAACAATACTACGAACAACTGGTTTGCCTTGGTTTTTAACCCTTATCCTACTGTTCACAACAAGCCGTACCTTTGCAAACAGTGTAGATCCAGATCAGATGGCTAAAGCCATCTGATCCGGATCTACACTGTGTGAATTTGTAGAAATAAATTACATCAGGTAATCTGATTGATTCAGAGTCAGAAATGGGTGTGGCTAAATCATATGGGACAAACATGTTGTGAAAAGTTGCTAAAGGTGGTTCTAACCAGTTTCCACAACATGTGTTTCTTGGAGTGTGAAATTCAACATTCTTGAATATTTCTATTAATCCTATGATCTTGAGCTAAAAACTTCTTTACAATGAAAATGTTGTAACATGTTTTGTTGTATCAAATGTGGGTACTGTATAAGGATGGCTGACTGTAGTAAAACGAACATGGTCAGGCATTTAGCTAAGTATTAATACAAACAGGAAAATTTTAAAATGCGCAGCCAAATATGTTTTTATTGGTATGTAAACTAATTCATCTAAAATTTAAATATCAAACTGATTAAATAAAAACATGCTCATTAAATTAAATTCCAGCCATATGTTTTTACCCCTACAATAACTGTTCATACATTCAAAGTTTCGGTCCCCGCCCATCGGGGCTTGAAGAAATATATGGGCTGCATTATGCTTCCACGCAGAGCTGGAACCGACCCGCACACGAGTACTGGTTAACTATTTGGAGGATCTAAATCTGCCCAGGCAAAACGGTGTGCGAGTCGGACAGTCCATGCTTATCAACCCTATTGGTTTCATTGGAAGGCAGGGCTTGAGATGTCATTTCATCTCAATGTCAGGTAAAAGTCCCACAAAATTGGAAGCAACCTTTCCAAAGTGACCTTTACAGTGTTGACGGGGAGTTAAACCTCAAATCAAACAAACAAAACAATACATTCAAAGTAAGGAATCACTAAATTAACGAGTATTTGAACAGGAAATGAGACAGTATGTAAAAATCATTTTGAAATGTGCAGTATTATAGCCAATCCATCAAATGTCATAAACAAGAGGCCCATGGGCCACAATGCTCACCAGAGCTCAGAGGGCCACTGCCCACTGGCAGCAATGTATTTTAATTAACCATGGAAGCCCTGCTCCCAAGGCTGCTACAGGTAAAATTTCGACACAATCAGACTAGTGGCTTCAGAGGTCTGATGTCGCTTGAAGACAACAGATGACAATTGACAATTTCCCATCTATGGCAATAGGCCAAAAAGAACATTATTAAAGGAACATTTCTATGAAAGTTTGACAAAATATCTTGAGAGGCATTAATGTCATTTTTCAATTTTCCCCATTATAAGTCAATGGAAACTCATAACTTGCCATAGCAAACAAACCAAAGAGCCAAATTTCATAAACCAGAGCTCAGGTGGGCACTGCCCAATGGAGCCCTGATTGGTGTCACTAAATGGGTCTTATAAAAAGGAACAGAGACATATATGGTTTAGCGGTGGGGATATGTATGGTTCCTGAAACGTAAGGCCTTTTAAGCAATAGAGGGATTCGGGCATGGCAGATCCCAGAAAAGCCAAAGATTGTTGTCACTGAATATGTCTTATCATAAAGATCAAGAATATACATGGTTAAATGGTGGGGATCTGAACGGTTTCTGAGATATGAGGCCCTTTCATGAAGTGGAAGGGAGAGAAATGGCCCCTTCGGACCCCCCAAGACAGGGTTGACTGAATGTGTCTAATAACAATAAACAAGAATATATGTGATTATAGGATGGGGATTTGAATGGTATCTGAGATATATGGCCTATTATTAAGTGGAGTCTTATTATCAGGAACAAGAATATATATGGTTTAGGGGTGGGGATCTGAACGGTTTCTGAGATATATGGATTTTAATGAAGGGGTGAGGCATGGCCCGTGGAACCCCCATGCTGATATCACTGTTTGCATCTTATCATAAGGAAGAAGAATATATATGGTTTAGGGGTGGGCTCTGAATAGTTTCTCAGATATATGGTCTTTTGTGAAGTCGAGGGGTGGAGTGTGGCCCGGGAACAACCTGGGTGACCCCTAGGTTGGTGTCACTGAATGTGTCTTAACATAAGGAACAAGAATATATATGGTTTTGGGGTGGGGATCTGTAAGGTTTCTAGAATATTTAGCCTTTTATGAAGTGGAGGGGGTTGGGCATGGCCCCCGCACATCCCGGGGGACCCCAAAGTTGGTGTCACTGAATGCGGCTTATCATTTGGAACGAGAATATATATGGTTTAGGGGAGGGGATCTGTAAGGTAACTGGGATATTGGGCCTTTTATGAAGTGTGGGGGGGGGGGGTGGGGCATGGCCCCGGCACATCCCGGGGAGCCCCCAGGTTGGTGTCACTGAGTCCATCTTATCATAAGGAACAAAAGTATCTATGGTCTTGGGGTGGGGATCTCAATGCTTTCTGAGATAAATGGCATTTTATGAAGTGGAGGGGCTGGGGCATGTCCCCGGCATATCCAAGGGAACCCCCAGGTTGGTGTCACTTAATGCATCTTAGCATAACAAGAATATTATATAGTTTAGGGGTGGGGATCTGAATGGTTTCTGAGATAAATGGCATTTCATGAAATAGAGGGGGCAGGGCATGTCCCCGGCACATCCCGGGGGACCCCCAGGTTGGTGTCACTTAATGCATCTTATCATAAGGAACAAGAATATATATGGTTTAGGGGTTGGGATCTGTAAGGTTTCTGAGATATAAGTGATTTGATGAAGTGGAGGGGGCGGGGCATGGCCCCGTCACAACCTAGAGGACCCCCAGGTTGACATAAAAGCATTATGGCTGAGAGAAGTTTACTCAAGGAACATGTCCATGTAAGTTTTGTCAAAATATTTGCAATGACTTAATTAGCCGAAACTACGTAGTATGGCCCATCTTCTTTCTTATGAATGTTTTCATTGCTCTTAAAGGAACTCATTTTTGATTTTTATTTGCCTTCACTGCAGCTGGTGTTGTGCCGTGTGGCGGCCGTAAAACGTCTCCCCGTACATCAACCATAGTGCAGTTTATATTTTACTTTTGGTCCTTTGAGATCATCGTGAATATTCTGAGAAATCAGAAATAAATTATTGGTTTAAACTCATTCTAGACGGGTTTTTAATTATTTTGACCCCATTTTGATTTATATCAGTCTTTGAATCGACTGCCTATTCGAAATTCGTAAAATTGCAGTACGTTTCCTCTGGCTTTCTTTGCCGGATCATTACAGGGTCACTGATGAGGCTTAATTAGCCGAAACTACGTAGTATGGCCCATCTTCTTTCTTATGAATGTTTTCATTGCTCTTAAAGGAACTCATTTTTGATTTTTATTTGCAGTAAATGCCATTTTTCAGTTTTCCCCATTATAAGTCAATGGAAACTCTAAGTTGCCATAGCAACAAAACTAAAAGGCCAAATTTCATAAAAACACAAAACCTGTAAAGGCAAATATGGTAAATATTTTCATAAAGTCTCAGCCTCTTAGAGCATATGGTTTCTGAGGAGATGATTTTTTAAGTATTTTTTTCTATTTTTTGCATTTTGGTTTCCAAGGCAACCAATAAAAATGAACAGAAGGCCTAAAATCATACGGTAGATAGTAGATTGCCTATGGAACATTTATATGTAAGTTTTGTCAAAATATCTGCAGAGGCTTGGCAGTAAATGCCATTTTTCAATTTTCCCCATTATAAGTATATGGAAACTACAAGTTGCCATAGCAACCAAACTAATGGGTCGATTTTCATAAAAAAACACAAACTTTCAATCCCTAAGCCCAAGGATGTTACAGATAAAATTTGGGCCCATTTGGCCCAGTGGCTTCAGAGGAGATGTCGTTTGAAAGTGTTGACGCCAGACGACGACGAAGGACAACTGCCTATTCTATAAGCTCCCCCGGAGCCTTCGGCTCTGGTGAGCTAAAAATGTCAAAATAAAGGGGTTCCTACCTGGCAAATATAATTACGAATGTTAAGATGACAGTTGATATGTTGTGTCATGTGACCAGTTTTAGGCGTAGTATAGTTACAGTTGGGAAATGTACATCTTTTAACTTGCCCTGAAATTCAAATTAACATATGAGAAAAACTTACAGAAAGCTCCTTACCTGGCAGATATACGAGGACTGTTCAAATATGAATGCAAGTAGAACGTTTTCTCATGCACTAATGCGAAAATCACCTGGAAATAAATATCACAGCGTAGAAAAACATTTTACCTATACATTGATACCAAACCTGTTAAAATTCGTGCACTTTAGCCATGTATATCGTTCGATAAACACTGTCTACTCTTGTATACTAATACAAAACATGGTTGGAAGAAGGTCAGAGTATGCCGTTGAAATACAGTCCTATATTAAGAATAGTTGTATTCTTGGTATACAGTGCAAAGACATTTTTGATGAAATATGTTCGGTTTATGGGCATAATGAAATGTCTTTTCCGACAGTTTTTCGTTGGTGTAAGAAATTCAGCTGTGGGCTAGGCTCAACAGAAGATGCACCACATGATCGTCGGCCGAAAAGAGCAACATCTGCCAAGATGGTTGCTAGAGTGAAAGAAATAGTTGCTACCGATGC